>VRYO01002297.1:58573355-58607722 GCA_009812075.1 Sialia sialis | reverse complement strand
CACTCCTCTCTCTGGCTGCAGTTGTGCTGGTGTTTTTGCCCTTTCTTAAATCTGTTATCCCAGTGTTGCTGATGGGATCAGCCTTGGCCAGCAGTGGGTCTATCTTTGGAAATGGTTGGTGTTGGTTTATCAGACAGCAGGGGAAGCTTCCAGCAGGTTCCACAGAAGCCAGCCCTGTAGTCCCTCCATTACCTAAACCTTGCCACACAAACCCAGCAAGCATGGATAGGTACCAGGGCATAACATACATTAACAACATCACAAAATATGTGATTGGAACATCTAACTTAGTTTCTGCTTGTATCTGGTCTCTTTGGGGGTTTTTTGCATTGTTACTCTGATTAATGGTCCCATTAGTGGCTGTATATGCTGAGATGAGGGCTGCAAACTCAAAAGCACATCCTCTCTGTAAATGTCATTCCCAGCCCAAAGCTCCAAGTCTCTGCTGCTGCCTTCCCTTTACTCCATGATGCAGCTTTACACATATCTTATTTTTCCTTCAGTCCCACACAGCTGAAATGTTTACTGTGACAGAAAGTAAAGTCTCTTTCTCTTCACTTTCCCTGTACTAAGCTGTGTGCCTGCAGAGTGGGCAGAGTAATAGGTCATGGTGAAGTGATGAGGTGCAGTGCCCTGCTTGCTGCAGAAGCCAAAATAACAGCCCTCAGTCTTTATTGTAAAAAAACCCAAACCTTTCTGTTGAAGCTAATGGGGTATTACCTCAGTACACCTAGAGGGTTTAATCCTAAATTAATAAGGGAAAAAAGAATATGCATACAGTGGAAGAAAATCAGTAATGAAGCCAAGTACCATATTTTTCTGCATTCTTTATTTAAAAGCAAAACTGTTCTCTGGTGAGCCATGGCCAAAGGAAGAATCTGTCTCTGGTATGAAGGACAGTCCTTGGATGGCTCACAGGGCAGTGCAATTCTCTAAGCTACAGTGACATAAGACAAGCCACAGGCTTTGATCCATCCCTTAGCAAGTGTGTCTTCCCTCTGCTCTTTGATGCAAACACAGCACATGAAGAGAGAACAGCCCGATGGCTCAGGCACAGCTGTGGCCATGAGCAGTGCTGAGTCCTCATGGTCAGCTGCAGTTCTGCTGTCTAGAGTTGAATTGCACAGCTGCAGTCTCTGCCTTTTGCTGATAACTACCTGAATGGTACAAACCCCTCTCAGTGGCAGTCTTGAAGCTCTGTTACTAAGGGGATTCAAAGAATTTTAAAAATCCCTCTTAAAATTCCTAACTAGTGCCAATGCATTTTAAGAGGCTTTCTTCAGGCCACTCTTTTACAGTTGTTTGGTCAATTAGGGTAAATGAAAAGACAATGCCTGTGATTCTCCACTCCATCCTTTTAGTTTCACATTAACGTAATAGAGCAATTAACACTTGAGGCTTCAGCCCCTGCACCTGCTAAGCTGGAGCGAGCAGTTGTGGCTGGGCAGGCAGAGGGGAGGCAGAGCTGTGAGCCAGGCTCCCGAATGCACAGCCTGGGCAGGGAGGCTCTTTGATGTGCACCGAGATGCAAACAAGAGGTTGAACCTCAGTAATAAATAGCAACACTACATAGTAATAGCTGGGGATTACTAAGTGCTTTGCTCTTATATAATACCAGTCATTTTGCAAATGCTAACCTCTGCTATTAAGTGTGCATACTGTGAGCTTATTAATTAGTTTATTTTTTTTTTTCTTTTTTTAACCTGGAGCTGTTCCTCAGTCTAGCTCCCAACATAGCACCACACCTAGTTACATGAATGCTAGTACCTAGAATTTGATGGTGCTGGTAATGGAGGTAAGGGAAGGGACCAGTGTAGTCCTTGAAGCCTTCATGTTGTTAAACCACAGGTTTAGGTAAAATTATATTTAATTCCTCACTGCTATATTTAATTCCAAAGCAAGGCAATTGTGATTAAGATTTTACTGCCTTTCATTACAGTCTAGCTCCCCAGAGTTGCAGGAACAATTAAAAGGCCTTTTTCCATGCCCTTGACATGACCCTTTCAAAAGTAGGTTAGGGCTCACCTTTCGCCTTCTCCTGCCTCACTGCTATTAAAGACACGATTGAATTTTACAGCCACTAGATCTACTTAGAGTTACATTATGATTCATAAATTCCCCGAGGCAGAGACTGGAGCAGATCTGTTGCTGGTATAAACTGGCAGAGCTCCACTGATTTTGACAGTAATTTGCACTACCTCACCTGCACATGTTTTTCAAGGCACCGTGTTACCATTCGAGCAGTAGTGAAATGAGAGGCTCGTTGTCGTGAGCACTGCACTTGTGTTGCTGCAGCAAAGACACATGAGGCATGGGTTTGACTCAGTATTTCTTTGGCTGATGGGGAAATCATGGCCCTACAGATAAACAATATGTTTTCTGTTTGTTCTTTTATCAATATCTGGGTAGAACATATGGAGGAGGTTTTGAAAGCTTTCTTCCAAGCAAGGTTGTTTTCTACTTCTGAACTGCCAATTAAACAAGAGAAATCCGTTCACTGGAATGACAGAAGAGCAAAATGTACAGCAGGAATAGTATGGTCTGTTGCAATAAATTACAGGTTTCTTTTTCATGTGCAGCAGTAGAGGCGGCACTGATGCAATTAGCTACAGCTGGTTACAGAAAGAAAACATGCATCTGTAGATGGCTCAGGCTGGAGGGAACTGAGATGTGTTCTCTGGAATTTATCACAGTAGAGAGAGCAGTGGGGGGAAAGAAACAGCAATTTTCATTCCTGGCTACAACAAACTTTAATAACCTTTATTTCCCCCCTGTTAAACTAACTTAACCTAATAAACACATTTAGTCCATTACATAGCAATTAGCAAATGCATCTGGGTCATCACAGATGCTCCAAAGGAAGGATATGAAGGGTCCATTTTCTGGAATAAAGGATTTGAAATAATTATTTTCTGAGGTAAAGAGCTGAAGTGTGCCATATGCTGTATGCCCTTTTACCTCTACTCTTCAAATATCCCATTTAATTTTGTTGTAAGGAAGGCTTGGGACTAATTTGCCAGCAAAGCTCTTGCTGAAGGCTGTTCAATGTTTGCGTGTTCCTAGGTATCACAATTTCCAGAAATACAGGTACAGAGGATGTGGCATACATACGTGATTTTCAGCACCAGATTCATGGCATAGCAGAGCTTCTCCTCATAAATGTTCTGTAGCAAATTCACTTCATCTCTGCCTGTTTTATCTGCCCCTTTAAAAAAAAAAATCTCTGTTTATCCACTGTTTTCTACCACATTCCTGCAACAAAGCATGTGTTTATCTTTTTTTCTTTGAGAAACATGGGGTTTTTTACTTCTAGAGGTAACGTTTCCTCAAATAAAGCTGCACCTGAATGTTTTCCTTTGCCCAGCAAATTTAATCTAAAAAAAATATATAGATAATGTGTTTTTCTGTGTCTGAGGCTTGCTTTCCCTTTTCAATTTCCCCTTCCTCCATTTTTTAAATTTTCATACTTCCATGAAAAATAAAATTAAACAAAACTTTTCCTCTGAAACTGTCTGTGGCAAGGGTCCTCCTTAGTCTCCTGCCTTGTTTGCCTCTCTCTTTGCTCTGGACCTCATCCTTTATGTAATATTATCTGCCAAGGTCAGGTCTGACCGAAAGGAATGAGAGATCTGCCAGACTAATTCTTTCTACTGTTGCTTGCAAGTGACTTTGAGCAAACAGCATATTTTCTCAAAATCTGAGGACTTCTGCCACTACAACCCAGTTTCTCATTATCTGGCAGTCCTATAGCTCACCTTCTCCTGTGGAAACTTCTACAACTGGTGCTTCATCTTTTGTGCTTTGCGACACACTTAAATTAGTGGAACTTTTCCATTTCTGTTATGCATGAAACACTAAAGTCTGGGGAGTATAACACAGTGATAGCCATGAACATTAATATTTCCCAACAAGGCATCATGCTTTCACCCTTCAGTTCTACTAGAATCCGTCCATGTGTTTGAGTGGTAGAATGTGTTTCATGGCTTCAGCATCATAAAAGCAGCTTACTCAGCTATTTTTGCTATTGCTCTGAGTCAAAATACCATGGCAATGGCTAATTTGTCCTTTCTTAGAGTAAACTCAGAACCTGGGCTGAAAACATCACTGGGTGGGAAAGGAGAGGTGACCTTGAACATTGGTATTTAAGCCCAAAATTCCAAAGGGACTTCTGGACTTTTATCCCATGCTTAATCTATGTCTAAACTGACAGTCCAGCAAAAAAACACAAAGGAGATTACACCAATGCAGTGTGATCACTTATTTTCAAAGCTCTGTTTAAAAGTAAAATTCCACTTCTTAGACTTCCTCCCTTACATAGCTTGCTTTAATATTCCATCAAAACTAAAAAACAACTGTTCCCACATTAGGCATACATTAGCTGTGGAGGAAAAAAGGAAAAGCATTATATTATTCCATGCTTTGGAAAAGGAAAGGAGCCAGGGTGTGTGCCTAGACGACAAATTTCTATAATCTCCACACCTATAATTTACTTAAGAAATGTGTGGTTACCTTGAAGAAAAGAGGGATCTTCCCAGCTTGCCAGAATAATGAATGATTCAGGTGTAAATGGAAACACATGAAGGGAAAAATAAAGATCTAAGGAAGACTGAGTTTAAAAAACTGTAAGGCTAAACAATGTCTCCTCAGACCTCACCCACTCAAATTCCTGCCCCACAACTCAGCAAAAGGAGACAAGCTGTCTTGATACTGGCACCCTACTGCATTCAAATAATAATAAAAAAAGCAAATATTGAAACCCACAGGACAGATGGCAAAAGAGGCATTTCAAGCTCTCAGATCATCCTGTAAGTTGAAAACAGATTTTGACAAGCTTCAAGCTATTGAAAAGGGATCCAAGGAAGACTTGAGGCTGCTGCCAATTACTCTCTCCTTAATTACAATCAATTTCTGTTGTGTGCTCACCAGAAGGAAAAAAACTTTTGTATTGGAGATGGGAAGTACAACCTGTACTCATACATTTCATTTGTGATGCTGAATGCAGAAGATGTTGAGAACACAGAGGAACTGTGGCTACTTAATTTGCTCGTGAACAGAACACTTTATACCAACTCCTCCCAAAAAAGATAATGAGAAAGAATGTTTTCCTCATTACTTGCTTTGGAAGCAATCTTTGCAAATCCCATCAGTAATGGAAGACTAAAGTGAGTCCAAATAGATCATTAAAAATGAATTTTAAATAGTATTTTCCATATTAGAAATTAGCAGTGCACGCTGATGTACTCAGTTTGGATATTGTCTTCAGTGCTTGCCCAAGAGTCTGGTAACAAGGAAGAATAAATCCATTCAGGCAGGTATCAAGAACCCCAGCAGTGTGCCACATTTGTTTAGCATTCCAGGGGACCTGGCTTCAGCTGGCTTCAGCTGTCTGCCAGCCGCTTATCTCAGGCTGAGCTAATCACCTGAGGCTCCTTCATCAATAGCAGCACTTTCAGGAGATGGTTTGGGACACCATTCTCAGATATCCTTTAGGATGAAAACAGCTTTCCAGAAATGCGTATGTCTCTCTGCTGAATGTGGAGGTAGTTTGGGCTGACGAGGTTAGGCTGAGGCTACAGTTCAGCTGTACAGCAAATACTGCTGAGCCTTAGGGCTCCAGCCTAACTGTGATCGCATGTTTTGATGGCTCAATTTTTTATCAGTGGTTCTTGCACCAGACATGGCATTATCCATGTCCTTGCAGATGGAGAAAGCCAACATTAAAAAAGCATAAATGTAGAGCACAGGCTCTGGCTAACTTGATGGAAAAGCAGAGGTGCACCTGTACGAGATGAGGCTGGGGCTTGGGCACTCCATAGGAACAGGGATGGTGAAACATCCTGGGGCACTGGCATTCCAGCTGTCAAAGGCCCTTTAGGGAGCAACATAGAGAGCCTTGGGGGAAATGGGTCTGTGGCATTGGTCTGTGGCATTGCTGTTCCTCTGGGCTCTGATGGCACAGAGCCTCTCAGTGCATCTTTTGGGAGAGGGAGGGAAGTATTCAGGCTGGACTATCACTGATAGGAGATGGCTGCTCTCTCACCAGGCAGCAACACCAGATCTCTCTTCCCTGCCTCCTGCATCTGGGTTCATGCCTGAGTTTCTGCCTTCTCCGCGTGTGAGAAGGGTGGGGGAAAGGAGCAATCAGCTTTGTAAGATTTTGGGCCCACGAGCAATTGACTCATGTCATCCATTCCTTTGATGTACTGGAGCTGTTTGTGGAGGCAGAGGATCACAGCTCGGCCCTGAACAAGCTGATTGTTTCAATCAAAGATTTAAATGAGTGCCACATGCAAATACAAGGAAATAAAGCTGGGCTCCAGAGCAGGCTCACCCTCCTGGGACCCCTTGAGCGCTCAGTGGCGTGGAGGTGCTGCAGGGCTCTCCAGCCATTGGGGATAATTCCCTGTTCAGCTCAGCCCGTCCGTCTGCCTTGAAGACAGTCCACACTTTTAAGAAACTCAGGAGCCCAGGGCTTATGTTTTAAAGCAAACTTTACAAGTTACTTTGTCAGCTCAGAGCGTCTCTTCTGCAGGATGTATTCAGGATAGAGTTACAGACCCATCCTGTGACCAAGTGTTTCCTAAGGGGCAGATAGATCTCAGGTGCTCCCTGCTAGGCGTTCAGGTGGGCTTCAAGCTCACTGTAAGGCATCCCTGCCTGCCTTGTGTTGGTGCCTGAGGGTCTGGATCACACCTCAAGGAGCATCTTGACTCCAGTCTTGTGGGTCTCAGTTCCTCATGGGTAAGCTCCTCAGCATCTGCAGCAGTGGGAGTCATGAAAACAAGGGATAGTAATACAGTGCTTAGGGTAAGACATCTGTAGAGGAACGATGAGATAGCTTGGTAGTGAGAAAAAGAAATACCACTTGTGCATCCAGAACTCTTGTTAACTTACTAACAGTGTAATAATGTGTTCAGTTATTTTGCCTGGCTGCACAACCCAGAACTGCAGATTTTGTTGCACATTGCTGCTTAGTTTTTGATGGTACTTTCATTAAATTGCTTTTTGTGTCCTTCCTATTGAATCCGAGTATTTGATATCTATTTGAATGTCGTGACAGAGTCCAAGTGGCAAATACAAGGAGAATTGAAAACAGTTTGCTTCTTTGTCCAAAAGTAGGCAGCTCTGCCTGGTGGGAGTTTGTCTTTTGTGCTTCCAGTAAATTAAATGGGCTTGAGAGCTGTCTGTGCTGCTACCAAGTTGCTACTTCTCACCTGAGCTTTCCAGAGATGATTCACCTTTTAAAACATGTTTTTGTGTTCGTGATATCCAAAGAGGAGTTGCCAGCTAATTTGGGTGGAAATTTTTGTACTGCTTTTAGGAATGTGAAGCTAAGTCTTTTAATCCTGGTCTGGCCTTTGTAAACTTGGAGGGAAAAAAAAACACATGGCAAAAATAGCATCATACAAATACCATTTTAGTTTATTCCAGTATTTATCAAACATCAGGAATTCACTCTGTAATCAATATCAAGGACCAGAGAATAAGAATAGGTAGAGATAGTGAAAAAACATGCAGGATATACATAAAAAACATGCTTCAGATATGCATACATAAAAATATGTAAATTTTAATATAATAATGTAATATTAAGGATATGATTGATTTTATGTGAAGGGGAATCTGGTTCTGAATTTAAGCAAGCTGCTCTTGTTCAGGTCTCAAGCTTTGGAACCATCCGATTACATCAGGCTCAGGCTTGTGTTTGACTGCTTTTCTACCTTTTACTGCTCAATAAAACACTTTGGAGATGTGAACAGGCTATGGTGTAGATGTAGATATGCCTTTCTGAGTCAGCAGATAGCCTAAAACAATCATTCCAGAGCTGCAGCTCTTTCCCTCCTTCTCTAGGAGTTATTTACTAAAAGTTTTACTGCCTGAAGAGGCTGCTGACACAATCTGCCCTGGTAACACTGTGCAGGACAGAGGAAGAAAGGCAATACAGTGTCCATCCTTCCTAGGCAAGTAGCCTCACCTGCTGCTGGCAAGGCAAGGGATGCTGCCAGACTAGCATTTTTAAGAGGAAAGACAGTTATGCTGAAGCTTCTGGCAAAGGAGGAGTATCCTACCACAGTTTCTGTTTCTCAAAAAAAAAAAAAAACAAACCACCCAGCCACTATCATACCATCTTGTTGAAGTCCTGGTGTGCTGTTCATGGAATTGCTAAATACAGATCTCTGGGACAGAGAACAACAAACAAACATTTGTGAAATCACCATCAGAACTGTAAGTTCAACCTTGTTGTGCCACTTGTGTAAGACTTCCAGCCAGCATCATGTTTTGCCCCAGTACAGGGATCTGCCCATCTTGAGGAGCCCCAGAGTTGGGACCTGCTTATGACAATAACATTTGGCAAAATAATGTTCCACAGTTTCTCCAGCACCTCTGCTCACAGTGTAACAATTTCACAACAGTGTGCATGTAAATAAACATCAGAGCTGATCTGAGCTGTCTGAGCAGACCTCCAGCCAGAAACACCACACTTTATTGGAGGGAGCCACTCAGGCTGTCATGCTAATGATATGAAAACAAACATAGTATTGTGAGTTTTAATATTGGCAAACACTAGTTTTTACTCTGCTGAGCATGTGTACATCTCATATGAAAAAATAGCAACTAATGCATTATTTCTAATCATATTTCCTTCTAATGTTTTCCTCTCACACTCCAGTTTTAGCCTCCTCACACTTGAAAGTTAATATTGAAATATTGGCATGTCTTCATTTCTTTTACTCCATCTTCTCTGACCTCTCAGTGCACAAACCATCTCATGCAGGGACTGTGTGTACACAAACCTCACACTCTTCAGAAATATCTTATGACAACAGTATCTGCCCTGGCTCCTGAGGGAATGCATGGTCCCCGTGGAGTGAGTCAAGGGCTACAAAATGCAAGTAGTCTGCATAGAAGGGTGAAATAAAGAGCATGCTAATGTTAAGGTGACATGAAGCTGTGAATTTCAGAGACAACCTTAGGAGTATGGCCTCATGGCCTGTGGAGGGGTAACACATAGATCCAAATGTTGGATCCACACACATGACTGCGCTTTAAAGCCAAACCAGCAGCAGAGTTGCTGCTCCATCTTCCTGCTTTGCAAAAGCTCTCCAACATGGAGATCCATAGCCACAGCTCAAGTCTTCAGGAAAAATGAGTGCCAGGCCTCATGCATGAATAGAAATTCAGGATGTTAATGTAGAACTTTTGAGATTCAGAGTGGCTATAAGCTTGCAGTGTTGGTTGGAAGCAAAGGCAGATAGTAGGATGGAATTTCTCAGGATAATTGGTCTTTGCATGAAGAGGAGGATTCACTGCATTCAGTTTCAGATACCTGCAGTGTGCAAGCTCTCCCTAGACAATGAAGAGTAAATAGGTACTTCTGGGGCAAGGTTAATCTCGCCCTCACGTAGATATCTAAAATAGGTCAGATGAATCATCTCCTGTGAGTATTTCTTTCCACTGACTATAAAGAGAGCCTGGCTTCAGATGTAGACCTCAGTATTACAAATGTCTGGAGTGAGGTGTACAGAGTTCATAAGAAAAATATTCGCTCCGGATGAACATGCAGAAGCAGGCTCTAAATTTAAACGTCAATATTTAATGCATAGCAAAGAAGTGTAAATATATCTTCAGGGTTGAACAAAGGATATTAATAAATTTTGATTACAATCTCTAAGAGAACAAACACCTACAAAATCAGCAGTGTTTCCTTATCCTTAGGTCAATGTCCTTCCAGAAAGTTGCTACGCTTTCCCGCAGATCAGCAAAGGAAGCAGTGGAAAGGATTGTAGTCGTGCATCACCAGGGCTAATGCCATGAGTTGCTGGCTGCTTGTTGTGATATGACCATGACATCAACAGGGCTGATTCATCCCTGTGACATGGCTATTCCACCTTTCCAGCAAGAAAAACAAAGAGCATGCAAAACCCCAACAACGATAATGCTGAGAGGAAAATTAATACAAATGCTGCAGCAAATCAAGATTAAAGAAGAATCAAAGCAATGGGTCCTACTCACTGCCCAATTTTAAAGGTTTGTGTGGTGCTTGCTGTGTATATTTGTATGTTTGAAGGCTGAATTTTAGAAGAAAAGTGCTTGTCAAACTGATCAAAGGTAGTATTTCACACTGTTGTAATTAAAGGAATGTCCCTGCACCCAGGAGTGGCTGACAGTGATGAGGAGTAGCAGCAAACAGCAAGACTCATGTTTTCCTTCACCTGAAAGAGTCCAAGCTGCAACGTGCATCTTACTTTCTTACTTTGAGAGAGGCAACTGGAGGCTGTCCTGCTTGAGGAAAGGCAACCAGAATTCCCTCCATGTTATCAAATGGAGGGAACTCAAAACTGTGAATCTCCAAGAGAGATAGAGTGTTAACCTTCCTAACTTTATCAGGCTCTCCACTAGTTCCTCCTTGTTTGGACTTGTGTCTACCACCTCCTAGTCCCTTCCAGATGCTGCCAATGTCTCTGAGTGGTATGACCACATTTTTCTGCTATGAAAATCCCAGAGTCTGGCTCCCAAGGGACCTTGCTATTGAAAATGCAGTGTTGGTCTTCTTGGATTTGGGTTTTTTGTTGTTTGCCTCTGTGAGCTGTTTATTAAGTAATCAAATAACAGCATAGTAAATAAATAACGTCTTGCCTCATAAGGGCTGAAATATGCAAGTAATAAGTAAGCCTTCTTAGATTTTAAAAATATTTAATAAGTCAAAAGTAATACAAAATGTGTGGCGACTAACACTTGGTTGAAAATACTTCGGGATAAAGCACACTGAAAATTGGAATTGTTTGCTTCCTGTTATGTACAAAATGGCTGCAAAGGAGCTATTAAAGTTTCTCAAATAAATACAGTTCTTTGTGTGTTTGTTTGTTTCCAGTTAGAGGTATCCAGTCACTCAAAAGACCATGTGCTGTATAGCCTCTGCAGGGTTTGCTTTGTAGTACAGATAGTGCCTAACCGCTACTTTCCTCTCTCTTGATCACTAACAAAAACAGACCATATAGAGATGAAAGTGTTCTAAATCAGTGTTCTGTGTCATTTCCCACTTACTTTGCACTTTTCTGACAGCTGAAAGGCTGCACTAAATTGAGTGCATGCACACCCACAGAGAATGACAGTACAACATAACCTAGTACCTCAGGACATGTATTTTCTTCGTCAAGGAACTATATTGAAAAATTATCAAAGACAGGGGTATCTTGGTGTTTTCAACTGTGATTTTAACATTATTGATCACTATAATTTCTTTGAGAATTGAGTTTTCCTGCTACTTAAAAAAAAAAACCCAGAACAACATTTATAACTAAAGCAATTGAAAACAAATCTGATACTATAACTAAATAACAAATTTAGACAAGCACACATAAAAATAAAAATCACGCAAGTAAAGAGAACATTTTTTCCTCTTTTTCTGCTTTCTTTTCTTCTCTTTTCCTCCCTTTCACTTCTGTTTCTTTTTCCTTCCTTCCTTCCTTCCTTCCTTCCTTCCTTCCTTCCTTCCTTCCTTCCTTCCATCCATCCATCCATCTTTCTCCTTCCTTCTGCCATGTCCTTCCTTCTACCCTCCTGCCCTCCCTCCTTTCCTTCCTGCTCCTCTTTCATTCTCCTGTTGTTTCTGCCTTTTTATTTTTTTCTCCTCCCCTTCTAATTTTGTTTTGTAGGTAGTTGGAGATCTGTTTTATTTTAAAACAATGAAGAAGGCAGAATCCCCTGAGGTAAATTCATTGAGTACTGGGAGGTCTTGGTAACACAATTGAACTGGCACCAAATCAATAAAAACAGAACAGAAGAAAAAACAATAATTAAAACATTCTGTCAAAAAAATGGAGCAGTAATTAAAAGATGCAAACTATTGTTTTGCTACACTAATTACATTTTAATTTTCAATAGCTTGCTGAATAGTATAAAAGCCCATGCCTATAAAATGTCCCAGTGACAGTGCTCTTTCTGCAACTAGCGTGATAACAGTGTTTATGTACTGTAACAGAGTGGTATGCGCTTTCAACTCTGTGTGGGTGAAACTAGCTTCCTTGTAAGATAGCATGACAACAAAGTTTCAATTTTATTTTTTTTTTTCTGCTGTGGAAAATTATTACTCAACACACACACACACACACACACACACACACTCAGAGTGGCAGATGTGCACATCCACACGCACACAGAGCCAGGCAAAATCCTGGGGGACGGAGCTGCTCAGGGCACTTCCATTGACCTCAGTGGGAATTCTGTGTGTGGCGCAATCGCGGGCTGCTGGCCTGCGTGAATACTCTACTTAGGTTCAGACCATGTTGTTTCCCTCACATGTTATTGAAGGATGAAGAGGAAAACAAATTGAATTTTCCTATTAATATACACCATTTGCAAACCTAACACATGCAACTTTTTAAGCAGGGTCCTGAGGACTTTTCTCACAGAACAGCCCTTACAGATTTCACTGGTAGATACCCATACATAAAAGAAACATAATAAAGCCCATATTCTGTACAGTTATGAATCATAGTAGTCCTGAAAAAAATTACGTAATTCATTTAGCTGCTTTTGAGAAGAGTTTGCTTTTGAGAAATTTCCATAAGCAGATTTACCAAAGGCTCCAAATCATACATGTAAAGGAGTTTGTTGTTGTTGTTGTTTGCAGCAGCTCAACACAAAGTCAAGTTATCCAGATGACTCCTGGCAAAATCTGGATCCATTAGCTACAATCTGTTTCTCCACAGCTGTAGTTTACACACTCTGCCTTTCATATCATCCCATTTGAATGATAGAGTTCTTCCAGAAACAACATCCCATGTGTTTAGGCATGCCCCAAAAACAATAGATCCCTTCCATCAAAGTGGGAGCGGTGGGGAAATAATTTCTCAGTAACTAATCCCTGGATTTCAGATGTATGAAATCAATGAAATGCCTCAGTCTATGAAAATGGTCAGCACTGCCAAACAACATTTCACAGCTGTATAACTTTTCTACATTACCAATTTAATTTGAAATTATTTCAAAATAATGTAAATATATTATTTCATAATATGAAAAATAAAGACTGCACCAAATGATGGAATAAAAACAAAATCCTTCATACCACCACAGCCAGAAGCACAAACACAGAAGGCAATGTATTTTAAAGAGAAAACACTGAGCAATCATCTGTGTTCTCACCAGCTTACAGTTCCTTCATATCCTTCTAAATTAACCTCTCAGTTCTATATATTCATTTCCATTCAGCTGATAAGGATTAACAAAGTATAAAGCATCAGCCTACTGCCTGGAAATACATAAAAATTGCATTCAAACAGGAGCAAGGGCAACAACATTACCTAAGCTAGAGTCACTTACAGTGTGTACAAAATCTGTAACTTCTTCCAGGTAGTGGTAAGGTGATATTGATCACACCAATAGTATTGGTACCTTTGGAAGATGGAAGCTAGCCATGAGATTAGGACAGCTAGCTACTCCCAATTGTACCATCGATGTTGAGTGGAAAACTGCAATTACATATTTTCACACACCAAAGTTGCAAAACCAAAACAGATACAAAGCCCAGAGGAAAATCTAGGGAGAAAAAAAATAAAATTAAAATTACAATCATCTACTATGAAAAAACTAGTCTCTTATCTTCTGGGAACAGCCCAAATTGAAGGGGTTTTTATGATGATGCAAGAATAAATTGCTTCAATAATTATTTCATGGACACAGAGTATTCCCCAAATCCCTATTATTATAATGCTAGTGAAATGTCCCGATTTACTGAAATTAAACAAAGACAGATATTTATTTAGAAGTCCTGTAACTGCTACAACCAGTAAATGTATTTCATCACTGTGATTGCAAAAACAAATACCTACTAGAGAAATGCAGTTCACAAAAACACAGAACTGAATGGAAATAGAAATGTTGTTAGTGTTACACTAATGCTCATGGCAGAAGTATTTGACTGAAGGAAAAATAAACCAAAGTAAGTGACTGAGGCTGAGCCATGGATGATTCTCGGTGACTAGTGAGCTGGGCAGACCCCAAGCAGTAGCATTATCACCAGAATTGCTGCCAGGACACAAGAAGCAGCTGAACAGCTCAGGAGGGGAAGGTGGGATTGGTGTGGGACACTGACAGTGGGACTGTGGAGCTGGGGTCACAGCGAGGGACAAGGCAAGGATGTTCTTATCTTGCCCTTGGAAGGACACAAAAGACTCAGGATGCCAGAGGCTTGCATTTCCTCTGCACCATGTGGATGGAGCCACCAGCATATCCTGCAAGTATTTTGTCTCTCTCACTTTACCAGTCTCTGAAAATGCCTGACTATTGTAGAATAGCCTTTTTTCTTCATGTACAATATACACCTGTGCTAGGGGAGAATGATGCAGCAGCACCAAAGTTGTAAGTCTCTTACCACTCCTACACACTGGGGTTGCTGCAAGACAGAAGGAAAATAAGATATTTTCTCATAGTAGATAGAGTATATGTGGTCAACTTTTTATAGATGAGAGCGGAAATCATGCAATGATTGTGGTAAAATACTCACACTCCCAAGTCCTACTGTCTGTTTTGGACAGGTCGCTGGATCCACTCCTTTGTGAATCCTTGGATGCTCATTTCACTTCCTGAGAAGACAGGATCAAAAGCAACATCAAGGCACAAATCTGTATTTACATATTGCTCCTGTACTGGATTTTTTTGAGTATACAAAGGCTGTGGTTTAACAGCTTGGCAGAATAGGGGTACAACATTATAACCTGGCAAGCACCCTAGAGGTCGAGACAGGCTGCTCTGTACCTGAAACCTGGCCCCAACCAGATTAACTTCTCTATATTACCAATAAATCTCTGTGTCAGGTATTGTGCTCTCAGCTGGGATGGGAATGTCATGGGCAGCAGGAGGGGACAGATTAGCTGATGAGCCAAGGTAGAGTTGTTCTCCTGTCATGTGCAAGTGGGCTGCTACAGTTGTGTGGTCACTGGTCCATGTGTTTTAAAATTAGGTTTCTTTGAGATGCTCCGAGTGACTTTTTGAGTTGGAGATGATGATGTGACATAACCACAAACAGCTACTCACAGGGTGTTTTGGACTGCATTTCCTCCTGCTGCAGATCTTTCTGTTAAAGATGATCAAGGCAATTGTAAATACATGAATAAACTCAGACATTATTACACCTTGGAAGCATAGTAATGATAGCCCTCATTTGGGTAGCTGTCTAATGCTGAAGCCATGAGTTGGGTTATGTACAGTAAGCACACTATTCTGTCAGTTCTGTGCTAATTGTAGCAAATATTGGCTGATGGAATCAACCTCTCCCTATTGGAAATCCAACATTTTGAATGGACAGCACAAAACTAATTAAGCTAGGTGCAAAGGCTAAAAAGTACAGCTCTTTTTCTCTATGAAAGGATGCCCAAGAAAGGTCTAGAACTCCCACATGTTTTTAGTACATTCCCTAAACATACATGCCTTTTAATAATTTCTCACTTTTACCACAGACCCCTATGGCAACTCAGGAGGGCTTCTTTAAAGAAAAAGACAGTGTAGAATGTGTAAGGTTACATTACACTGCATTTCCCATAAAACCCAGAGGACTAATGAAATCCTGTCTTCAGTCTGTCTCATAGAATTATTATATATCTCTATAAGAGTTGTAAGTCTATATTCAGCAAAATTTCTTGAATCACTTTCTGAAATGCTGCATGCCCCAGGCAGAGACTTGCAGAGAAAGAGCAATCTCCCAAGATACTTGTGATCCCAGCAAACAGTCTATTCCTAGGAAAATTAAAAACCTCATACCTCTTGCCCCTCTTGTAAGGAAGAAATCCCTTTCCATCTCCAAACAGTGGGAAACATCAACCAACCTGCTCTCCCAGTTACTACCAGCAGCCAGGCATTGATGCTGCAGTAAAGAATAAAAAGGCTTCTCTTTCCTCTTCTCTAAGCTCCAAAATACTTCCAGACAGTCTATATACTTAGAAAAATGTTTTTATCCTCACCCTGTTGCCTGTAAACTTTGAAGTCTGTGATATGAGCTACATTATCAAGGCAGAATCAGATGTTGAGACTATCCCAGAAAATTTTCATCCCTCTCTGGCTCGTGATGGCAGGGTGGTGAACTCAGGCACTGATCAATTTAGGGATTAATGGACTCCTGTGTAGGACAGCAATACTAATGGCCTTGACTTGGCATGGAAATTAAATTGAGACATTTGGATTTTTCTTGCTTAGACAGTTACAAAGCAAGTGGGAAGTAGAGAGTGCCCTAATTCTACCTGTATTTTTATCTTGCCACATTTTTGAGTCTGTCCCATAATTTATTGCAAGACCAAAACTATTTAAAGTAACATAAAGTCCTACATTTTTCAGTATCTAGATCATACAGTGGGCAGCTTCATAAGAAGTAAGAGCAGGCTAATTGGACAAGGCTGAGATACATGTAGGAAAAGAGCAGCAAAAATTAACCAGTGGTACAAGGTCCATGTTCAGCACATAAAAAAGGAGGAAGATCTGCCTGCTGACACATGAAGTTGTGCTTAAGTTAGAGCTCAAATAACAGGTTTCAGTATTTGTAATGAAACTACTAGCTTAAATAAATATTAGGACCATTACAGAGGACAAATTCCACAATACAGTGAATAAATTCCTATTTAGTCAATACTTAATTTCTTTCAAAATGAGCATTTCAGACCCTGCTGTACACCCTCCTTCCTCTGAATGTACTGAGAGTGGAATTGACCAGTAAATACAGACACTTAGCAAGAGGAATTGTGGCTTTACTGAAGGGTAGCTCTTTTCTCCACTGTATAGTCAAGGGCATTAGATGTCCCTTGAAATGACTGGTCTTTTGGCTTGATGAAGTGAACACAGTGTACTCTGTTGAAGAATTTCCTGCCTGACCAGGAATAATAGAAATACTTAGAAAAAATTATTTTTTCTTTGAAAGCGTAAAGCACATTTTTTCTGAAGAAGAACTAAAATATTAATTTGGGCTGTGGTTAACACTTATCACCTCTGTGACAACAATAGCAACATCCTCGTTTTCACTTCTACAGCCTTACAAACAAAAGCTCATTAATAGTGAGCTAACATCTTTAGAGGCTTTCAAATGGCAGAATGCAGCAAAAATAGGTGAGGTCACAGGCCTATAAAAAGGGGCAACACTGCCATGCAGAAAGTGCAGGCTGTCTGTTTTGCCAGCAGCCCGTGTCAATTCCCACAGTTTAACAATAACTAGCACCGAGACTCATTTAACACAAAAGAAAATGAGCTCTGCACGGGGGACGCTCCTGTGGCATTCACTGGGACTACTAACATTGGAGACACTCTTATTATTTTATCTTCATCATTTGTGACACTGTGACTTTCACATTCTCAGAGGCACCACCACTCTGCACCCACTGCCAAGGCATAAACTACCCCTGGGCTCTACCACAGTACACATAAGAATAACAAAGCAAAGCAATGAATTCCTGCATTCCATGTTCTCTACAACACTAGACTAGACATATGCATAGTAGGTCATATTTAAATGTATTTAAATGTCATTTCTGGTACATTTATGAGTTTTCAAACTCATAAATGAGTTTGAAATTACTCCTGCTTTATTGTACTACAAAGGCACAGCAGAGGGAAAGGGTGCTTTTCCCTGTGTGAGATGTTTTATATCTGTCCAAAAGAAAAAAAAAAATCTCACTTTTTTTCAGCTCATATTCCAGCTTTTCTCTAGAGACAAAATTATGAAGCTTTAGTTTAATATTCACTTTTCCAACAATTTTTTCCCATAAAAAATGCAATGAAAACAGCAGGCAGCCTACATGTAGCATTGACCTTTAGTGACTACAAAGTAAATCATATACAGAGAATAAATAATGTGATTTTTTGTTTGTTTGTTTCTGTTACTAGTCCTGTCTTGCCTTCTTTTATTTTCTTTCCTTTTTTTGGATGACAATCCTACTTTTCTTATCTAGCATCACTGACTGACACTGACACAAGTCTGGAAAACATATATTAGGTTTTGTAAATTATAAGGTAACACAAAGTAAGATGACATTTAATTATTATGCATTTATTGTTATAATCCAAAGGGAGAAGTGCCAGCTTTATTTTTTTTTCTGTCATTTTAAAAAGCCTCACAACAATCCTGCTTTAGATTAAGATTCTGAGATTTGCCTTTTCGTATATATAAATATATATAAAATACATAAGTATGTAAAAAGTACAAAGAAAAAAAAAGCTATAAGAGTGGATCAGACACAAAAAACAGATATTATTTTTCTAAATGTAATTATAACTTATTCAAACATGTAACCTGTTGAAACTTGAGAGCTGAACAAATAAAACAGAAGACCCATGCGCCAGTTACCAGATCCAATAGTCTGTGGTATTTCTTATTCCATATTTAAAAGATTATATTGTTTCCACCATCATTAAAAGTTTATCTTGATCCCATCCAAATCTTATTTTGGTGTTCATCCAGTATGAAGCGTCTCTCTCAGTTATATGTTTCTTTTCCTCTAAGATAACATATTATCACCTGAAATATGTGTATGTGCTTCATGTAATCTGTGTGATTACATAAGCAGCCTGCCTGTACATTCACTCTTGAGCATTTCAACACATCCTTTGCAGTAAGAAAGCTGAAGGAAGTGATTTATTTGACCATTTCCATCCCCAAATGTTTTAATTCAGTAGTAAATGCTACAGTTCACTGTCTTGAAGTTTATTTCCTTTAGCTTGTTCATAGTGTTAGATGTCTTGTTCTTCTGGCTTCCATTTCCTAGAACTTGATTAACACAGTAGCTGAGAGGTGAGGACACTGAGCCCTTTTCTGCCTCTCTAGTGCAACTGCAGTGGTTACAGGGGTAAGAGGTAATTGGACACAGCCTAGTCCCCACTTTTGCTTAGAGAAAGTTTTAGCAGCAGCAAAATTGTGCTGTTTGTGCCTCTGCCATTTCTTGCTCGCCTAATCATTATGGTGGGCTCTTTGCCAGCTTGTCTCTAGTGCATCCATCTCTCTCTTGTGCTGAGGATGCCACAGCTGGAGGCAGTACTCTGGCTACAGCCTCAGCAGTGCTGAATGGAGGGGGAGGATCACCTCCCTTGATGTGTTAGAAACACCTCCTAATGCAGCCCAGCACAGAGTTTATTCTCTTTTCTGTGATGTGAGATTGCTGGCTCCTGGTCAGCTCCCATTATGTAGTGGGTCATTAGAACAATGTGGATTATTCCTTCCCAGGTGTAGGACTTCACATTTCCTCTTGTTAAACTTGATGAGGTTCCTGCCAACCCATTTCTCCAGCCTGTTGTAGTCCCTCTGGATGGAAGCATGGTCCACTGGCACATCAGATGTTCAGGGAAGTAATTTCTTTAGCTGGCATTGCCACAGCCAGAAGAGATGCATCTGCAATGTGCAATCTGCAATCCCTGTGCCATTCCTAGTACTATCATTTATTCTGGATCAGTTAATTCTGCAGCCTTTTCCTGGTCTTTGTGCTACACATCCTGTAATAGAGTCTAACAGGAATTTAAAAGCATGGTGGTTTGTATGACACATTCTGGAAGTTAGGGTATTCTTATGTTGAATAATATATATCTGGGACATTATTAAAGCAGTCAGAGGTGAAAATGGAAGATTTTTATCCTCATTAATTCATGATGAGATGAGCTGGGAGAAAGACTTCGGGGACTGAAAGGCAGCAAAGAAGTGTTGAACCTGGTGATCTGGACCAGGCCTCCCATGCTACAGTCTCACCAAATGTCATTGATGGCACAAACCACAGCTTCTCCTGCACAAGTTTAATAGAGGGTAGGACCTGGCAGTCAGAGAGGTGTAGCAAGTTTCACTAATCTCTATGCCCACTTTGAGCAGAACTGGGGCAGAACAGAGAGCTGTACTCCTAGGATATAAAACAAAGCTATGTCACTTCTTGTGGCACTGCCCTGAACCAATCCTTCATGCAGTGACTTTTACATTTTCCTTCCAGGCCACCAGCTGTCAGATGGTAACAATTTCCATCCACTTGCTGACGTGAGCTGGTTTTGAACTTTAATCCAGTCCATGTCTTAACTGTGGTGGCAAACACTTTTTAACTAAAAAGAGCCTTCAAAACAATTAAAAGAAAAAATAAAACCAACAGCCCTTGCTAGCAGCGCAGCTTTTATAAAAGGCTTGACAGATGTAAACAGGCTGAGCAATCACATGAAGGAAGGAAGCAGCCATTGCGTGACTGCAGGAGCTCATGGTTGCTGGGATTGGGGCACCTGGATTTTGCTCCACACATCCACCACTCCAAAGGCCACTGCTTGCCCCAGAGAGCTTCCAGCCTGCACTCACCATGGGGCACAAGATAAATGCCAGCACAAGGAAAACAATGCAACAGTGATGGTCAGCATGAGAAGCAGTAGTCTCATCATTAAATCATCTCCATTTACTCTCCTAATATGCTAACATTTTCTGCCACACACAGATCGCTTCCTCCCAGGCGGTATTGAGTGCCTTCAACTCCCAGGGAAGTCCATAAGTATGGAGAGACGTCAGCATCATGCATGAGGTGCTTAGCATTGTGCATGGCAAAGCCTGGAGAGTCAAATCTTGGCTAATTTACATACTCTGGCTTGGAGCAACAGTCACCTCTGTAATGGAAAATTATTATAATACAATAAAAAGCTGGGAAGAATTGGCCATGTTTCTTGGACACAAACAATAGTAGTTTCTTAGTCAAATATATATGGGTAATAGTTAAAACTTTGCTTTTGCTACAATTCTGAAGATAATTTCTTAAAAGTTAGATCTTCACAGTAGAAAGAATAATATTGCCATTTTCTATATGAATCTTTTCTCCTTAGGAGGAGGACAAATCACCGCAATCTCTGGGTCTTTGAGTTTGCTCTTTGCCTGTCTTCCATGCAACTAGCTCCTTACATTTTCTTTTCCTGAATGGTGTTCACTGTGGTAACTCAACTGGTCAGTCACTTTTCTGTGTCTTCCCTGCTGCCTGGTGACACCCTCACATTGCAGATAAGCTGTCTTCACCTTCTACTCATGATCTGGATAGTCTCATTTCCTTGCTGGATAAATTTGGAGTGTTGAACTGTCTGACAAGTCTCAGAATTTGTAATGAATTTATTCCACTTAATACCTAGTCTTTTTCTATAGCTGTTGCCATTGTCTGTGCCTTTCGTGGATTTATTAATAATAGGACTTAATCAAGCATATTAACTCTAGATTCAAAACTAAATGGTTGCAAATTAATTTGAATTACAAAGATTAGCCTTAGGAAGGAAAAATGTGGCAAACACCACAGCTCTTCTGAGCTAACCGCACCTTTTGGAAATTCCCAGAGGAGCTGATTCACTGGAATGACAATTACCCCCCTGCTTTCTCCCCCACCTCCTTTTCTCCCCGCAAAGCACATTGTTTTACAGGAAACTTAATAAAACTCAGTTTGTTAACAACAGTCATTAGAACTTTACTGAGATTGCTCATGCTGATGATAATCTTTGAAAAGATTTTTTTGTTTGTTTCATTCCAACAGGATTTCTCTGCTGATTCAGACCTACCGATTGGTACGGGAACCAACCCTACGGAAGGGCGACGAACCCATTTGTACATCACTGATGTCACTGGGAATTTTCCTGTTAGGTTGAGTAGGACCAAAGTTTACAGTATCCTGAAAAGTAATCGTAACAGATTAGACACCCATTCTCTTGTTCCTTGCGCATTCCGTTTCTAGCAACAATAGTTTTAATTCCAAGTCGCTGGATTTTTTTTTTTTTTTTTAATTACATATTATGAGTCAAAGGATGTTGAATCCAACACTCCGAGGAAACAATGGGGACAGATTCTTCACCCTGGCTAAGTGCCTTTTTGTCCTTCTGTGTGGCTACTTTAATTTGTACCAGAGGCCAGCCATGCACACATGCATTCACATGTATACACATGAGACTGAGCAAGCCTGAAAATCAAAGGGGAAAAAGAAAAATGTTTTACTTACTCCTATAGGTTCCACTACCTAGCTTGAGTTTTAATATACAGAATAGAAGAGGGAAAATTTTAATACCTAAGCAGAGAAGGAAAATAACCACCATTTTATTATTAGAGTAGTAAGTAGCTTGAGGATACTACAAAGAAAGTAGAAGGAAAGAAAATATTTATGATGGCAACAGAGAATGATCAACACTGTAGTGCTTTGCCTGACTGACTTAGTCAACCACAATTAATGCACAGACATTTTTGACTGTAACGGCCCTCTCCTCTTCATTAATTTCCAGTCTTGAGCTACTTTCTTTCCTGTGTTTATATTCTGGCTTGCTAAACTAATCAGTTTTCCTGGCTGTAAAGCTACAGTACAATACTTCGTAACCTATTACTGTACCCTATATATTTGCCACAAGTATGAAAATTATAGTAGGAAAGCAATGTTTTCTACAGGGAATAAAATTAGCAGTGTTAGCTCTCTGATAAAATCATATTTACAAAGAGTCACAGTTTATCATTAGTATTAGTCAAATGCCCTTCCTATCTTTCAATTAAGAAAGCAAAGACATTTGCCTATTTTAGGGAGAAGGATACTTTTAAAGCTGGAGAAGGCTGGCAAAAACCATAGCTCAGTTCAAACCACTTCTGGGAAATTCCCAGAATGCTGAATCACTGGGGTGGGCAATTACCACCCTCCTCAGCTGAACAATCAGAGATTCTAAAGAGAAGAAACATATCCATGCTTAAAGAAAGGAAATGCAGCTTTATTGTGACTGTTTGTTTTGAGAGTAATTCCTGAGAAATCATTTTCTGTTCGTAATGGGTTTGTTTTCCTCTTAACCTCACACTTACCAGGAACAGAACTAACCACAGAGATTTCTAGACATTTATTTTTATATTTTCCTCCACCAAAACACTTTCTGCAAGGCTTTCCAACTCTGCGACCCAGCTGCTGGGCAGGGTTTTTTATGTCATCTAACTCCTCTATCATGTAATCCCTTAAGCATATGCATTATTGCATTACCTGAGGATGCCTAATAAATCCAGACATCCCAATAAAGCCAACTACTTGAAAGCCAGCAATTGTGAAGCCCCATCTTCTGGAATTATTTAAATCTATGTCATGCTGAAAATCTAATATATTTTTCATATGCATCTACCACACTCCTTAAACAAACAAAAATGACAGTGGTTTCTTTGATAGGATGCTTCCCCATGATGATGCTCCTCTAGTGATGTCTTCAACAGTGGGACCAATTTGCACCTTTAGTTTGAGTCAACAACCCTGTCCCATGAGACAGCAAGTGCACATCGCTAACACAGTAGAAAACAGCTGGATTTTGACATTTTTCTCAGGCCTCAAAAGTCCTAAGAATACTTCTTTTTTGTTAGTCAGTCCGATGGTACAATATTTAATCTTACTGTGGTCCACCAAACCCAAGTGATGAGGCCTTTCTGTAGAGATAGTGCTTTAACAAGGAATGTTTTGCTGTTTTTCAACACACAGCCATTGCTTTGATGGAGGGATAATAAACCCCTCCAGTCCCCATCCTTATGCACATTTGGAGCTTTATTAAACCAGAGAGGAACACAATGGAAGGTATCACACAGGACAAAATAAAAAGACAAATCTTGAGGAATTTCACCTCTACACTTTCCAAGCATGGAAGATCAAGAAATTTTAACAATATTATTTGGCCATTAATGCTTGCTTGTGTTTTACTCGGCTAGTTTCCTTCCATAGCCCTCATTGTAAATTCCTTACTCAATTCCCCTGTGATCTGCACACCTCCTAGATTAGAGACTGTGTGCTCAGCACTCCTCCGAAGCTCTTCCCACGTGCCACTTGCTGGGCGTTGGGACAATGTCAGCAGCTCACCGTGGGTGAGCAGTGCTCCCAGGAGTGTGTCTGCATGGCCTGTTGGATTAGGGCACTTGCTTCCCTGCTGACTGAACAGAGAAAATCAAAGTCACTTCTCACAGGTTACTCATTGCTGCTCAGGAGATGACAGGAGGAGCGTGGGGAGCGTTGTGCTGACTGGCACAAGGGTTGTGACCCACAGTGCCCGTCTGTGACCAACACATCAATCAGAATTCAAACCAGGCTCAGGTTCTGTCACTAAGCATGAGGTACAGCTCTACAAACTTCAGCTGTCTGAGCAGATCCAGCACAGGGGCTCCTGCCCTTCAGCCTGGGGAGAGTCCAACACACCCTGCCTCAGAGAGGTGTCTCATGCAGGAAGGATCAATCTTTCTTCAGAGCTACTCATTTGCCGAAGTTTATTTGGAGAGAGAGACTGGACAATTTGTTTAGAAGGGTCCCACCTTTCTGGACTCATGCTGCAGCTATATTAGCATCGGTGTGTGTGCCTCTTAGAATGAAAACAAAGGTGATGGTTGAGGGTTTTTTCCCTAGGCGGTCTGGCTTTCTTTTGCTTTAAAAGAAGTGGTATTGCAGTAAGACATGGAGTGTGTGGTAATGCAGTGAGATAGCCCCACACCCAGTGAACTGAAAGTAGCTGGCATTTAGCCCAGTGACTGGCAACATCCTTAAGGTGTGGTGATATCTCTCAGTATTGCCGCACCCTGACATGTCCAGCATTGGCACAGGCATTAAGGTCCAGTTCTACTACCCTTACAATGAGTAAGAGGGACGGGATCTAGGTCTGAGTGAATGAATATTGCCATAATTGCAGCAGCATTTGTAACCTTATTATGCCAGTGAAAACTCCAAATCAGAGCTTTGAGAATAAGGAACTAATTGGCTTGAAACAGTTTCAGTCTAATGACCTCTTACCAGAAGCTCAGCAGTGCATTAAGGTTTATACCCAGGGTTGGTTAGATTAGTTTCAATTTCAGGTAGTGGGTATCCATCCAATTACTCTCCTCCTCCTTGCTAGGGGTAGAGCACATGGCATTCTTTCTGCTACTTGGTGCGCTAAGCAGCATTGCGAGTTGGCAACTTGGGCTGAAAAGCAAATTAGCATTATGCAAACTGCAGGATTCTGGCGCTCACATTAGGATCACTGATCTGGCAAGAAATCCTGCCAAGCTACCAAGCTTTCCTGAGCTCAGAGAGAGCTGCAAACCCTAATCCAAGAGACCAGCTGACAATAACAAAACAAAAAGGGATTGTGGGGGAGGGGGAGCAAATTCTTAATTGTCTGGGAGGGTACTGGTGGTAGCTTTGAGATGGTTTCCTATAGAGACCTAACTCTTGTATTGCAGGGAAGAAATATAGATAGGTGAGAGACAGAAATGTAAGAGAGAAAGGGAGAGAGAAATTAAGGAAGGAAAAGAAGAAAGAGAAAAGGAAGGAAGGAAGGAAGGAAGGAAGGAAGGAAGGAAGGAAGGAAGGAAGGAAGGAAGGAAGGAAGGAAGGAAGGAAACAGAACAATTATGACTGACCCACAGCAGGCTATGTTGGCACCACAGCTGTTTGTGGCTGCCTGTCTGCTGGCACTGCATCCTGGCAGTAGGCCAGCAAAGCAAAAAGAGGTAAACCCATTTTGCCATAAAGATACCCTCAGTTAACGGGCTCATCTGTGTGATGGGCCAGCCGGGACCTTGGTCCTCATCCCCTTTTGCTGGCTCTCTGAATACATGGGCAGCTGCTGCAGGAGTGGCAGACGACAGCAGGGCAGTAATACCTTAAAGCACTTCAGCCGGATTCATCAGAATTCATCTGTCTTCAGGGTTTTTTTAAGGCATTCACTGGTAAAGATTTTTTTTATTTCAGGTGTTGAACTAAGCTGTTCCTGTAGGTTTTGTCTGGTCTATGAAAGCAGGACAAGGTCAATAATCTTTACATCTTAGTTTGGATGGAAGGAAGAGGGAAACTAGAAGAAAGTGTAGAGCAGTACCTAAGCCTCAGTGAAAAGCGAAGGGAGTTGTACAACTGTTGTACAGTGCCTTAAAAATTATTTCTGTATTTCAGCTTTAATAGGTAGCTTGTTTACAGCCTTAGCTACAACCTACACCCACCCCTGTCTGTACTAACGCTGTACACCTACAGCAAAAAGACTGTGGGTGAATCCTCAAGGCCTTTTGCAGTTCTTAGATGGTAAAATATACCTGGACACATGAGGGCCAGATAGCACTTAGTTATAGTTTTATGCCATCACTTGCATCAGATTGTTCTCTAATTACACAAACACCTGTTGCATTATGAAAGAAATTCTGTATTTTTAATGAAGAATTTTTTATGGCAAGATCTAGCAATATAAGTAGTTCTAAAACACTTGGTAATGAATCTTCACATTAATGGGGAAAGTAAATTTGTAGCTTTGTTAAGAATAAGACAGGCTGAGAAAGATGTTCCTAAGTCACCGGGTGATCAGATACAGCAGAGGAACAGAAACAGGAACCTCTTTAATGGAGTTTTTTATCAAGCTACTGCACTACAGGACTGCATCTACTTAACAATTAAAAATTATTGGTTTTCACCTTACTCATGGTTTTATCCATGTAAAGGCTGTAGAGGGAATGCAATGGATTGAGCCCTCTGATCCCTGCCTCTCAATGGCCATCAAAGTTCAGTGTAGTTATCTCTACACTAAGCTCTACAAACTGTTTTTACCTCTTGACCAGTCCAAAGTCCTTTATTTTCAGTATTTATTTTGCAACTGTTTCAGTTCAGGGCATTAACATCAGAACATGACAGACAGCTTTTCAGCCTGTTGTTATTATTTCAAGGACCTGGCCCAGTGCTGTGAACCCAGTAGGCAGAATGTACCAACCCTTTGAGGGTTTTGTGTGGAAGTCATTAAACCAAGGCAGTGGAATTGTTTCATTTACTTCATTAAATTTGTAATAGGTTTCATTAATTTCCTCTGGACTTTCATTACAATAGGAAGAAACTGAGTCAAGTTCTGGATTTCCGTTTCTTATGAAACAACTGTGCTTGCTTTTATTTCAGCTGGATACACAGTTCTGCATCTGCTACTCCATACTCTTTCAAGTAAACTGACAGAGAAGGTCTACTTTTAGACAGACTTTTCTGCTCTGTTTCCTTTTCTCTGATGGAAGGGCTCCCAAAACGGCAGAGAAAACAGAATTGTTCCAGAAAACAGGAACTAGCCTTTGATTTCTGTGCCTTCTGTTTTCTAATCGGAACCCCAGACAAGGATCACAGGAAATAAGGTGCACCATTCTATAGCTACATGGCTGCAGCAATACTGCTGTAAGAAAGTTGAAGATTTTATTATCCATATCTAGGTCACAAGGTCAAAACTAATACGCTTATGCCGAGAAGGGAGGTAACCCAAGTGCCTCTGGATAATACGATTTCATGATGGCAGGCAATCTTCCAGATTTCACTGAGTTTCTTGAGAAATCCTGGTTGGCAATCATGCATGTGTTTCCACACCTCCTCCTTACAGCAGAGCAAGTTTTATTTTAGGTTTTTGAAAAAATCTGATCCTTCTCATCCAGGTAAAATGATGTAGCATATTTGACTTCCTCCTTTAGTAAAAAGGAACTACAAGCCAGGCAACACAAAGCAGGGTTTTGCCCACCTCTGTCTCTGACCTTTCAGGAGAGTACAGGCAAGCTGATCCTCAACTGTGTTTCCTCTACCACACACTGGTTTCTCTATTTACATCACAGCCTCTTTGTGCAGTGTAATTGTCTAGCACAATGGGGCCCTCAGTGGGAACCTCAAGGTATTTCCATCATAAGAATAACAAACAACAGCAAGGAAGAAGAACAAAAGGAGAAACACTATAATTACGAGAATAGGTCCAAACTTCATCAGACTGAAAAATTTCCAAATTTGGGACTTTTCAAAAGTGGAAATAGAAACAAATTAGAGGGTCCAACACTGGCTTTTATCTTGAGGTGCGTTGTGTATCTCCAGAATCATGGCATGTGCTGTATTCATTGCTTCTATTGTTAGAACTTATCAAGTGAGAGTACAGCGGAATTCTAGAAATTGTAGCGTGTCTAGCATCATCACAACCACACGCTACATTTTGCCTTGCACAGTCTGCTTCCCAGTATTTATGTTTTAAAAATCCAGTTAGGAGGTTTTACTCCTTTGCTACAAATGATTTATTTTGTTTTCTTGGAACAATAGGTCACATTGTTTTTCTCCTTCAGAGCTTTCACTTTGATGTGTTGGCTTTGACTGCCAGAGGAAATGTTATGAACCAGAAAAGAAGCATTGCTGTGGTCCAACTCCACCGTAAACAGCAGGTGCAACAGCTGCTGCAGGAAAGCCACTCGTTTTCCTGCTCTTTTTCGGGGATGAAAGAGGGGGATGTAGCAACTTATTTTTCTGGAAAATCTGAGACACAGGAAACAAAAATAAAGACACAATTTTAAGTGTTTCCTTTATTTGTCAAAAGTCTCGACATGCAAAATAAAGAACATGTAAATAATGTACTTTAATATGTAAATACAGCATGCAAGTATGCAAATACTTCACCTGGATAAGATAGCCTTGGTGGTATCTATAAATCTGAGTACACCAGGCCAAACACTCAGCTGAGCTATAATTTGTAGTGCCTCCTCGGCAGAGCCAAACTAATTTTCACCAGCAGTTATGTGGCAGACTCTTACAGTGACATGCAGAACTATAACAGTAATTTGTCTTCTATACAACCTTAAAGGGAAAGGTGCAGAAGAAGCTGCTTACACATATCAGTTCTTCCCATGTTCAGAACATACAGTTAATTAATAAGCTCTTAATTGAATGTGTTTCTCACAAAGAGGTCTGGGGCAAGGCAAGATATAAAATGTATGTGCAATTATGCATGTGTTCATACTGACCCTTGCTCTGGAGTTACAGAAAACAATTCTCCTAGCCCTCTGGACAACATGGATTACAGCCTGCTATGCTTCTCACATATCCATGGCACTCCAGTTTCAAAGAGAATCTACTCAAAACATAAGGTTTTCCAGAATTTGTAAGACAGCGCCAAATTTCTGTGTTGTCTCATAAATTCCAACAGTTGAGTTTATCAGTCCGTCACTGTCAGCAGAGGCACTTGGAGTCAAGGAAATTCAACTTCTTTATCCCTAACTATGGCAAACAGGATAAAATTTTGTGCGCTCATCCTTGGGTTCTGCTACAATTCTGGTCCCAATAAATCTAGTTATTTCATTCCTGAAACTACTCTCACAGGCAACGTAACTGGGATTTACGTGTGCATCTGTGCCGAACATAATCTTTTTTACCTATGCTACCAGAAGCAAAGCAATATTTCTGTAAAAAACTTTACCCCTTGCTGGTAAGTGCTCTGACCTGTAGAATATGTAGTAAAGAGGAGACAGGCAGTCACCTCTACAGTGTCTAATGAGCATTTGGCAGGGCTGCTAAAGGTAAAGCTTTGGTGCTTTGTTTCGTCAGATGAAGCACTGAAGTCACAGAGAACAAAGTGGGGATGGAAACATTTTGTGACAGTCACACAGGTCCTCCTTCTAGCACTCTTTCCCTCTGCTCTGGACTGCCAAAATCCTGGCTCCACCAGACATACCAAGAGTATGTTTTAAACAGGGATGTTAATCCTACTCAGAGCAGGATTAGCTGCCCCTGAAGCCTCTGAATGCCAACCAGATGTTGCTGTGCAGCTGGCAAAATGCCCAAAGCAGCTTTTAAATTCCTTTTTCTCTTTTAAGATGGAGGTCTCTTGCCCGAAAGCAATATGCTCTGGGAATCTCAAAGGATTATAGATCTATCACAGGAGATGGCTCATTTTCACCCACTTGTAGTCTGCTGATGCCAATCAAAAGACTCTCAGACTGTACCTGTGTTAATAAACCAGGGAAGTTTACTGCTCAAGACTGTCCCACATATTTTTAGCATGCTTCAAAATGTGGTCCCAGCTCTCCCTGACACTGCCCAGGCAGCATTCAGGCATCCAACCCATGGGTTGTCATTCCCAATGAAATTTTGGTTCCAATCACTCTGCCCTTCTGGAAGAAGAAGGGAGCAGAGAAACATGGACATACACTGTACTATCAGAACTTGGCATCAGAGTCAGGGAGTAGTCCTTGGTTTGTCTTATTTACTGCAGTAGACATGGCCTTCGGTGATCATTGGATTGTACACAGAAAAAGATATACAATAGATTTTAAATGTTAAAGACACTGAGGCCAGAAACTTGGTTAAACTGGCGCTAATTAGATACCAACAAGAGCATGCTGTGCTTCATGCCCATACCAATTCATATATCATCTCTTGAAACCTTGGATCTCCAAACTAAATGAAGGTTCATAAGTTGCAGATTGATTTTCCCTACCTTACAGGCCTCTTCTTGTGGTAAAGGAATTACATCCCAAAAGCAGATTTTGAAATAGAAATCTTGGTGGCAGGCAATTTCTTGCCAGGTAGCTTTTCTTGCCAAATGATTTAGACAGGACTTTGTAGTCATTTCAGTGCTTCAGCTTCTTCTATACAAACTGTTGTACAGCACACTTCTGGCTGAACTTATGCCATCTAAGCACAGGTTATATGTGCAAGCTTCGCCTACTTAATCACAGAAACGAAGACCCATATTTCTGAACTGGTTACCACAGATCTCACCTTATTTTCCCAAGCTCACTCAACGTACCCTCTTCTATCTTTTTTTTTTTCTCCACCAATCACTCATTCATCCATGACTAGCAGTCTTTTCCATCCTTTCCAAATTGCTGCTTTTTGCTGACACAGCAGCCTACTTAGATAATGAAAATCAAATTGCTGTAATAAGATAATGCCATGCTTTTCACTAAGAACAAATAGAAGTAGAACTTAGAAGAAATCTGGAGGATTAGGAGCAGGGATGTTTTTATTGGTTACCTCTAAATGCCTGAGACAATCTGCCAAATCTTCTGAGTGTGCCTCACGTGGTTAAATTATCCTGAGATACTTTATGCTCCAAGAAGTTAGCAGAGTAGCCTCAGGTAAAGAAGTGTCTTTCAGCAGATATAGAAAAAGCCCTGAAGAGCCCTTGACGTAAGGAGAGGGTGTTGAAACACATACCTAGAGCCAAAGAATGTATCTGTAAAGCAGGAACAAATCTAACAATAATTCTGTTACTAAGGTACTTGGAGTTTTTGCAGCATTATTTTTAGGTGTTTTTAAACACTGATTTGTAGTGAAAGATCATAAATATTTGGAGGGGGTATCTGAAGTCCTGAAGTAATCAAGTGCAGACTTTAGAAATCGTTAGCAGTTGTTCAAATTCCTTTGTAGGGCTGGATAGCAGCTCTTGATATGAAGTGGTGTTATCTTTGACTGCTTATGTACCTCTTGTCTATACTTAGTGTGTTCAAGGCTGAAGGTGATCCTCCCTCTCAGACATGATAAGAACCCTGGTGGTATCTGGGCTCTTGCAGAACTTTCAAAGCTTTCAATTCTCCTACCATTTCATTTGCAAAAGTAAATCTATGCTGCTGAGTTGCAAAAATGTTTTCCCACTCTGACTGGTCACAGGCAAGGCTGATGAGAAATGTGTGTCCAGGATCACATTTCAGTGCTCTCCCTGATTTTGGACGCATTATTCAAGCTTGCACTGTTTTCTGATGCTTTTGTGTGAGGGAATGAAGATATGGTTGCTGACTAAAGTGCAGTACTGTACCTACTATTCCATTACACAGAGAATTTTTTAGACATGTGCTCTTGTTCTCAGACCTGTTACTTTTTTACATGTTGAGTGAAATGGAGATATTCAACACTTAAATGCAAGAAACTAATGAGGCATTTCTAAAGTGGAATCTGCTTAATTCTACAGGTGTGTAAGACAGTTCACAGAAATAAGATGGCTGTATGCAAATAGTTTACTGAAGGGGTGTTATTTATCTTAACTCCATTTAAATATCTCAAAGTGAGTTTCTTACTCTAACAATAGTCAATGGGAAAAGAGAAGAGACTCCAGAGGCCCAGGTACACCCAAGTTATTTTAGATATTGATCTTAGGGTGGGATTGTAAAGTCAGTCTGGATAATTGCCTCTGATTTAGACAGAGATATCTGAAGTTGGACAAGTTCTTCCCAAGAAGAAGCAGATATCTAAGCAGATATCTAAGAGAGAGCACTTAAGCAGATATCCAGGAGATGGCTGGAATTATTCATCTTCCAGTTGGAAGAACTGACTCTCTGAACTTTCCTCTGTTGACTGGATGCACATTACTTATCACTTAATCTTAGACTCCACAGAGGCATGGCTAACACAGGGATTTTAGGGTAAATCATATTCTCACCTTCAGCCATGGAGGGCTCCATCTACAGGAGATGTAACCTGGAAAAGTAGCATAAGGAACCCTGTCCAAGCCTCCCTCCACAACCCAGCAAACAGGGGGCTCTCAAGGCTGTTCATACCAAGGGTTTGCACAGCTCAGAGCTGGAGCAAGGGCATTTTGCTGGTAAAGAAATGTGCAAGTAATTGTCCCAGTAAACAGGCAAAGGAGTTTCATGAGCAATTATTATCTTCCAGGTTCCACTCATGGGGGAACCCTTATCCAACAATTTCAGCAGGAAGCTCTGCCCAGCTACTCTAATATGTCCATTATTCCAAGAATATTTTCCTTGCCATAAAGGGAATCCCAACAAGTCCTAAAGCATAATCCTCTACCTGCTCCAAATGTGAGTGTAAATGTGAATAGGAGGCCGACAGTGTAATTTTGTACTGCATTCTTTTTCTATTTTAAACTGTTTCATCAACATGGGGCCTGGCTTTCACTTTCTAATACAAACTTCTAGTAAGTTACAAACCTCACTGAAGTCTCTCCCTTCCATCTCTTCACCAGCTAAAAGGATTGACTTCTTTATATCATATACACCTGATATAACTAACTCTGTTAATTCATGCTTATGGGATGAGAACCAAATTGGAACCACAGAGAAACATATCTGGGAACTCCACAATACCTGATTCCCTTTAAGACCAGGAGAGTTTTCTACCTTTGTCACAGGACTTCCCAGATGCTGGGAATGGAATACAGCCCATGGGACCAGCTAGGTTTGCAGGGGACAATGTAGAGCTGGTAAAAATACAACTGAATGAGGGAAAATGCTCACAGAATAGTGAAGGAACTGCTGGAACAAAACAGGACCTCTCCTATGATTCTGAGGTTGGCTCTCTTGGGTCTCCTTCCTCTGGATGACTGTTTCTTTTCACCAACAGAAAATTCTCACTATTCACTTTCCATGTGCTGCTCTAAGTGCATTACAAGTCAACAAAAATCAGAATAGGTCCCCATGGTACGTTATGTATTTCAGAATTCTCACAGCTGTCACCAGCCAAAGACTGCTTTACAGATTAAGAAGGAAAAGTAAGCTGCTAAAAACAAGGAGTGTTTTGGTTAGGGTCAGAAGCATGAAATCAGTATCACCCACCTCTGTGGCCCTGACCCTGTGCAGAGGTACACACGTTTCATTTCTCATACCATGAGTGCTCTCGATCACTGCCACACACATGAATCAGTGTTTGCAGGGTCACAGTCAATTGTTTGCAAAATGAAAGTTCTAGGGAAGTCTAGCTAAAAAACCTGTGACTCATTTAACATATTCACTAAATAAATATTATGTTAAATGCAGCCAGTATTGGAGGCTGATATCATGAACTCTTATACAGATCCAAGCCCTTGTGTACGTTTTTTCAGCTTGTGGCTGACTCTTGAAGCCTTTATGCCTCATCTTTTCAAGCCACAGCATCGACAATGGTTCTCTGCTGAAACTAGACATTCACAGTACAGTTAAAAATCCACATTGTTTTTACTGTATTTCCCCAAGTAGAAATAGATGCTAAGCTTTGAAACCAGACATTCATTGTGAACCAGTGCACTGAGGTTTAGACATGTCTCATCTACTTAATTAAAATCCTCTAAAACTAGGCATTGGTAGCTCAAAAGTAACGCAACAGAACGACAGAAGGACAGGGAACTGACATGCCTCAGGTGAACTCCATTGTGGACTAAAACTGTGTTTGAGATTATATATGTATGGGTGAAAGCAGCTCTGTAAGCTGTGGTTAGAGCCATTGTTGGAATTTTATATTATCACACTGATGCCAGCACAGACCTCAGACAAATCCCAGCAACGAGCAAGAATTCAAATCAAAACCTAAGAACATATTTGAAACTAAAATCCACTTCTCTTTTGCTCAAAATGTAACAATCTACTATACCATTACTCTCTAAATAGAAAAGGAATCATTGAGTTATAAAGGTTTACATCCTGAAAAGCTGATTAGTAACACTATTATGTATGTAAGAAAGTTTTATGGTACGCATCTTTATAAATTAAGTTTAAAAATGTGCCTTTTATTTCAAAATAAGGATAGCTAAACATTCTGGGTTAAATCCTAGCCTTTTGAGGACACAAGCAAAATTCACATTTATCAGACCAGGTACAGGATTTCATTCCACATTCGTTGTGTATGCCTAGATTTTAATTACAGTAATTTCACAATTATAAGCCGCACCTTTTCCATTGAAGAATC
>VRYO01002297.1:58515156-58573067 GCA_009812075.1 Sialia sialis | reverse complement strand
ACCTGGACGTGCGGCTTATAATCAGGTGCAGCTTTTAATTGTGAAATTACTGTACATTTTTTCATTTTGCCAGTAAGCAAAGACACAGAGGTTTCATATCAAATGGTTGGTCCATGATGCTAAAATGGTATCAAGCCATCAGAGCTGAAGAGCAGCCAAGAAGCTTCCACACTACAGTGTCTGCTGCAAAGTTCTGGTAATTGTGTGATGGCTTCACCTATCTGTATCCTGGCAAAGTTTGGTGTGATCTAGCACTCCTAGCTCTGCTTCTCATCATCAGCTGGTATTTCTCTTCACAATAGGTTTAGAACAGTGTGTGGCATTAAAATTTGAACAAATACCCCACAGTAAGTATTGAATTTATGAAACCATATGTCTTATTGTCATGAAGTCAACTGTCCACATCATGAAATCATTACCTGTCCTTGAAAAAGAGATTGGCTTTACGTACAGACATATGCATATATATTTGTCATAAATACATAGTGACTTATTTCTTAGCCTTACTTAATTTTGGCACATCCAGGATTCTGTCATGGCTTTTTGTGCATATTTCTTTTCATCATGCTTCTTTTACAATAAAAGTTTGGTCTCTGCCCAGATTTTTTGCTGGTGAGAATGCCAGTTGTCTAAGAAAAAGCCTTAAAACATAAAGAATGGGAGTTTTGCTGCTCTCAGTCCAAGAAAGCCCACACTAAGATTTGCCTAAGATTAAAAGTACAAGTTATGGCACTATAATAAAATTAATGACAAGGGTTAGACTTTTTCTAAATTAATCAAACGTTATCAAATTGTTCATGATTTTGTAATTTAGTGACAGAAAATACACAATCATTTCATGGAGGAAAATCATGCAAATATTAGCCATTAAGCAGATCATAAAATTACCAGTGTAATAAAGAGCAATTGGAAACTGTAAGTGGTATTGAAAGCTGTGTTTGCACTGAAGGTGTAGTTTCAGTGCCTGTTAGACAGCAGAGTGGGGAAATGGAGAAGGGAAGAAGGCAAAGACATTATAGCCATTTCATACACAAGAAACAGAGGAATCAGGGACACAGGCAGAAAGTAAGACCCCTAGATTCTCTCACACGTAATCACAAAGCCGTTCCTCTGCAGACCTCCTCTCTAACACTTTCCTGAGAAAGCTCACCAGCATGAAGGACAGCTGCAAGGATACAGGGAGGAGAGGCAGCCTGGGCTTCCCAAACTGCAGTACTGCGTTTCCCAACTCATTCTCTGGAACTAAATGCTGCAGCTCGCTCTGTGGAATGCAGCCAGGGGGAGACTGGCTTGATGTCTTGTCTGCAGTTGCTTCAGAACAACTAATTTAATAGTAATGATGATAACAGTGTATCTGAACAGGACAGAGGTTAATTTAATTCTGTGAAGAGTTGCATACCTTAGCATAATGAAACCATTATGAGAAGCATTTTTTGCCCAAATCAAGATAAGGACAGATTGGAATGAGAATCTTGCAGCCACATGGGTAGGGAAAACAGTCCACTAAAAATGTGGGATCGGAAGGTAACACAGTCCTTTCATCTCCCACTCACTAATTATGCATGAATACAGGCCCAGGATAGTTTTCACTGGAGGTAATGAAAAGTGTCCTATTAACTTCCGTGGCCTTGAAGTAGCGCTCTCAGAACAAAGTATTCCATGTGACAGCTTGAATCTATTGGTGACTCTACCATTTACTAGGGTGAGTTTTAATGTTTTGAACCCAAATTTCAGAGAAGATTTCCAGTCAGAGAGAGGAAAGGTAGACTGAACTTTTTGCAGTTGGAAGTTATTCCTCACATACAGAAACAATAAAAATTGAAATAAAAGGCCACAAAGGAAGAAGACAAAAGATTCAGATATTATATACCTGAGTTGTGGTTGCTTTGTGCTGGAGCCCTTTTTAACATGCTGCACAATTCTTTAAGAAGGATGCAGAGACAGATGCAGCAGATGCAGGAAATATAGCACTTCTCACAGGACAGACTTTTGGGGGTAATTCAGTTTATTAATGGCATGTATTATGGAATAATAAGTTGCAGATGATCATTAAAACTTATCCTTAACAGACATTCCTTGTGTATTCATCTTTTGTTGTCTCCATAAAAGGGATGAGAGAAATTTGTGTAGCCTGAGACTTTTGAGTTCCCAGGGCTCACATTTGCATGTTTGACTCATGATTTAAAAGTAAGGATTATTTTTAAGAATGGCTTGATTAAAAAAACAATAATGAAATAATTCTGTCACAAGAAAAGCTTGTGATGTGATATATTCAAAGGACAGATTTCACTCCAGGAATCTCATGTTCTTGTTTCTCTCATTTTCCTAAAAACTCTAGCAAAATGGCAAATTTCCACTCCCAATAGAGATTCATTTCTTTCCTTAGAGCAAACCACAGTTTTCAGTCTTTGCCTTTGAATCCATCCAGCCATAGCATTAGCAATTTAAGAGGTGATCCAATGGCTCTCCTGGTGATTCCATCAGGAAGCTCCATACCACTTGCAATCAAAGACAACAAAAGTGAAGAGAAAAGCCTACCAGGAGAGCACCAATAGCTGCAATTGGTATAAAGATGCAGTACTTTATACCCAGTCTGTGTGCAAAGCAGTCAGAATCAGAATGACCAATAAAAGGACAAAAAGGAATGCATGAGATGTACAAAGGGAGGGGAAAAGGCTGTGAATTTGCAAGCAGAAAGAACAATCATGGCCATGTTCTGAAGCAAAGACATAACCACAAGGTGAACATGTCTATATCAGTTAAATGTTGTGACTCCAAACTCCAGATTGGAGCTGAAATGAGATGCTAGCAAGTGAGGAATCATTGTGGGGAAGAGGGCAAGAGGTGGATCATTATATTTCTGTCAGACTTAGCAGCAAAATCTGAAATCACAGGCTACGTCTCCAAGGACAAGTTGCATTTCCAACCAAAGTTTACACAAAACATTAACATGGGCAGAATGAAAATTATTTCTGATGGGGATTTTGGATTTGCTGCAACTGAGAGCTTTTAAGAGTAGCTTAGACTTTTTAAAGACAAGATTAGACAAATGTCTGTCCAGACTAGCTTATGTTGTGGGTGTGCTTTGAGCAGGGGGCAAATTAAGCCACTAATGTGGTCTTCAGACCACTTGGAGTCTCTTGCAGACCTTTCAATTATCCTGTGCCATGCAAGTGCTGTGCAGGACAAGATGATGTAGGTCCAGGAAGAGCAGAGGAGGTGGCATTTGTGAAGAGAATACAGATGATGTGGAGTTGATACACAAGCTGAATGCCATGTTGTTAATGCCATGTTTGTGTCACCAAGCACACTGCTGGTAACATCCAGTGCCAGGCACCCCTGATGCTAACAAATGAAATGTGTGCGGCCAAGGAGGTGGCTTTGCAGACAGGGTAAACAACAACAACAAATGTGATCAAGGCAAAATGTAAATATAACGGTAACCACTGTCAGTGCCATATTGCATATGTGACAGATGTGAAACACTGTAAGTGCTAAATGTACCCAAAATAAAAAGACACAGATGTCCTGACAGCAGGCAATCTGTGTGTTTCTTCTCTGTGCCAATTCCATATAGCACTTTGTAGTCCCCAGCTGTGAGCCCACACATATAGCTCCAGACTCAAAAGTTAAAACTTAATCAGTCCCAAGCTTCTGTGCCCCAACAGGCAGCAGTGACGTCACTTCAAATGCCAGTGCCCACCGGCATGCCATTCATGGGCTGCTGTGACTCGGGGCTGCTCAGCCCCAAGGAGAGAAAGGACAAACATCTCAGCGAGCAATAAAAGGCCTTGTTGCTGGTCATGCCTCAGTGTGTGATGTTCAACTCATCGATCAGGCAGGATGAGAGGAGGCCAGGCACTGCAAATATGTGCAGAATTCCTTATCAGCTCAGTCATCACCTGGCAAAACACCAGAGTAGAGATAGAGCACTATCTATTCATTAGAGCTGCCAGGACCCTTCTCACTGCATCGAGTACCTTTGCCAAAGAGATTCTTACTAATAGGACCATGCACTACACTGTCTGGCCTGGTTAAGTGGAAGCAGGATTCTAAACCTCATTTCCAATACCCACCAGAGGTAAATATTTGCCTTTCCAGATGAGAAGAAAAAAAGCAGACTGTACAGCATAAACAGTGCATGCCATGACAAGCAGTTATCTGCTTGCAAAGTAACAATCCAGGACATCAGAACAGTCAATACTTCTGCATAACCAAGAGGAAACCAAATCAAATTTGTGATGACTACAGGCTTCCTCAGGTTTAGCTACTGGCATCTTGGTGCAAAAGTGCAGCAGACAGGTTTCTGAGCTAAAGAAGGTCATTAACTGCATGCAAGTCCTCAGCAGCCATGAGACCATTTGATCTCCAAGGATGCAGTGGCATGCTGCATATTCCATATTTACAACATGGTGTTTCCAAATGTAATTGATTAGCAATACAGGCCGCAGCACCATGTGTAATAAAAAAGGAGTTTGAAGCCTTCTGTGCCTTCAAAGGCAGAGAGGGCACAATCCAATTAATAGCAGGTGACAAAGGCCTACACATAAACAGCATAAATATCCTGACAGACATTGGAAATGAACCATTGTCCCTCAGAGCTTGAACTGTTGGCACCCAGAGCCAGAAAAGTGCTGGCAAGGAAAAGTTGGTTTCCAAGTGTGAGAGTGCTCTCAGTGAAGTCCACTGCCCAGCACACACATGGAAACAACCAGGGCCCCAAGGAATACTCAAAAATGGGCAGCTGATAAAGAGATATGTGAAAAAGCTGTGTGAATATGGTGTTACTGTCACCCAATACAGCATGTAACCACTCTGGTATGTGGTTCATATAGCACTCACGCATAGTACTCATGTAATATTCCAAGTCCTATGCGTGCTGCTCCAGCAGTACCACACATGCACACAATACCACAATCAAAAACACATCTTCCTGGCAAATTTTGACAACCTATATACCATGTATTGCAACCACCCGCACACATATGACGTGATGATAACAGCTGCCATTGCATCACTAGCAAATACTTCAATGGACCAGCACACATTTTCTCAGAGAGAGAGAATCTTCACACAGTCTCTGAACAACCTACAAGCAGATGGCAAACTGTGCACATGAGGAAAAGCTTGACGAAGCACCCAACACAAAGGCAGGACAAGCAAATTTGCTGATGATGAATCTGGCTAATTGAATGTTTCATGAAGTAAACACATCGGTAAATGCTATCCCACCCATTAAAAACAGGCTGCATGTCAAAGAGGTTCAGAGCACTTAATAGGTGGCAGGCCACCAGTTGTGAACATCGCTGGTGGGCAGTCCAGTCCAGGACGTGCTGTGAATATTGCTGCTAGGAGAAAACCGTGGCCCAGCATAACACATAGCATATAGCATTCTTCCTTCCTTCCTTGCAGGCTTGTTCAATGTGACAGGGACAAGAAAAACTTACCATACCCCTAACAGATGTAGCTCAGAGGAAATCTTGATATTCTGAAAATGGATTCCATTACTGTGGCAAATATACTAATCCTAGATGTGATAATTTTGGTCATAAGCTGTACAGGTCTAAAGTTTCAGCTTTGTTGGGGATTTTTTTACCCATAAATCAGTCACATGACTGAAATACACCTAGACTATTTAGTGAGATATTTAAGAGAGTTAAAATAATTGTCTTATGATGGAAAGGATGAGCTAGAAGCCAGAGATAACTACAAGGCAACTGGTGTGGATACATGAACTTCCAGCTAGTTCCATAACTACTCTTGGTGTTTGTACTGGGGATGTTGGTCTATGTTTTGCTCTATGGCACTGTGTATGTGCAGTCACAACCATGCTTCCATGGACCAACCTGTGCTCACAGCAAGGCTTTCATCTCATCCCACAATCATTTCTGTTCTTACATGCCAGGCAGCAGAGCTGCACACCTGTCTTTACTTAGCTGGCTGCATTCTTTCTCATTTCTCCAGAACTTGTCCTAATCTACAGAATATTTACTTTGTGAGTGTTGCCTGGACAGCAATGCTCTGAGCATTTGCATGTTGTGCTTAGCATAGTAATTCCAGGAATCTGGCATTTCTGTGCCAGGTTGTGCTATGTTGCATCCTGCTAACAGCAGTTGCTCACCAGGAGGCAGAAAGCTCCATGACCACCCTTCCACCTCTATTGGAATGGTCTTTCTCAAAAGCCTGAGTGAGCCTGGTCACTGGCACACCATCCCCCTGCAGCAGTGAGGGCAGGGCAGCAGTGAGCGAACTGAAGTGGGGTGCAAAGCTGCGCCCACCATGTGCATGGTCAGGCAGGGCTGGTTCCCATTGGCACAGTGTGCGGATGGCCGGTGGTGTTAACGAGCCTGGCTGTGCCATGTGTGCAGCTCTTCTGGAATTCTGTGCAGAAACACCATGAGAAACTCAGAGCATGTACTATTTATGCTGGTTATTAGAAACAGATGCTAATGTTTCTCTGCTGCGATCCCCCAAGTATCCTGTCCTTTTATGATGTGTGGCATGTGTTTGCAGTATGTATGTCTCTATATCACATGCAAATAAAAGGTTACTTTCACCATTTGTGTTGTGTTCATTGATAATGAGGACCTTACAACCTCTTTCTGTGGGCTTGCCCCTGCAGATGTTGGCTGTGGAGCTGAGGTAAGCATCTGCAGCAATGTGTAGGGCTGCTGTATGGTGCACATATGTGGATGTCTGGCATGAGCAATGGATGAAGTACAAGCCAGGGCAACAACAGTGCTCCGAGCTGCCTGCTGGCACTGGGCAGGACAAGGACAACCAGGATGTCTTACCTTTGGTTTCAGACCCAAAACAGTGCAAAATTGACATTTTCTGTCTCTTTCTTTTAAGTATTTGTATATATATGTACATATATATGCAGAAGTGTTGAGTTCTTTCCCATCAAACACCTCCTACAAATAAGAGTGAATCTACAAATAGTACTCTATACACAAAAGTTTATCTGGAAAATTATATATATATACATATATATACACACAAATATATATATGGTGTGTGTGTATAGGTACTGAAAACTTATATGTATCTGTATATATATATATATATACACACACACACACATATATAAAGAAAATATTGTTTGCCTGGGTATTTCCCAGTATAATATAAGTAGCAGCATAGCTGCATTCACTCAATTATTCAATAACGAGAAGATTTGTTCACATAACTCAAGTGTCCTTTGGCAGCAGAATAGCAATAATTCAGTGCCTATATCAGACAGAAGGGGCCAAAAATGATCCTGCCATAAATTCAAGTCTTATCAAGATTTGTTAATCCTGTTTTCCTGGGGTGACTAGACCCTGTTGTAGTGGAGCCACATGCTTGAAGTTTCTATTTTGAATTTCATGTTTGCAAGCCTTACTTTTTACATAAAGAAATAGGTCATGTGTAGAATATTTCTCAGGCTTCTTAGGCACAGAACAATCATTGCTGTGTCTTGTTATTGTAGTTTGTGTTTGTTTTCTGCTTTCTCCTTCTCCTCCATTCAGGAGCCACTGTTTCCTTCAGTTCTCAAGTCCTTGTCACGGCAAGACTTCATCGCTGAGCTTTCATCTAACAGCCCATGTCCCAAGTGTTTGGAGGTACTCCTACCGCAGTTACCATCCCAGCCTAGGTAGAGAAGCTGCACCCATGATAGCTCCTGAAGAGTGAAACACAGAGTGAAACAAAATGCATCCTAATTAGTCCCATGTGCACTTTATTACCACCACCAGAAGTTCCTAGGAGTTTCTGTCATTGCCTACTTTGATACATACTAAATTGAGAAGCCCTCATCTAGATGGATTTCCCCTTCTTTTCACAACTGACCAGCTATCTCCCAACAGTTTGGTGTGGGTACAGATGCAGCACTATTGCATTTAGAGTCTCTTCAAAGAGATCTGATTATTTGTTTGAAGAGAGCCAGACTGACCTTGTTCCTGATCACATTTACTTCTTGCTACTCCAAACTCTTGACTCGGTGACACTTTCAATGGGAAAATCTCCTTTAAGATGTTAGAGTTCCATAGAAGATTTGAAAGAATTTAGACCACAGGTGTGCAATGGTACAACTTTTAAATGTAGAACTGGAAGTGTCCCAAAGTTCAGCTCTTTAAAATTCAGTATAGCGTACCAGCACCTTCATAAACTTCTAGAACTTAAAGAATTATATATGAATGATTATTCAATGTCTTCATAATTATTAGATGCAAATTACAAGAGCTAAAGCTATATTTTAGTCACTGGACATGTTGGTTTATGTAAAATTATAGAAAACTATTTGTGTACTCTCAAATTTTAAAATGCCAAAGGTATGGAAAACAATCTTAACCAAGTCCTGAGAGCACTAAAATATGCATCTGATATGCCTAAAACTTTTTAAAAGGTGACATAAAGGCTACCTTTCTATTGCATGTAGTAACTTTTATTTAGTATTGATTGCAGCTTAAAAATGAAATATTTATGTAGAGGTTTTTTCCCCCTTTATACAGTAGAGGATCAGATATTCTGCCTGTAAGTCTCTAAGTCTGTCTCCTGATGTGCCTGCTTGAAATGACTGAAGTCTTGTCTTTAACTGAAACTAGAAGAGCCAACCACATAATTTTGGATGAATCTCCGTAGCAGCAATGTGTTCTTTCAAAGCTCTGCCTACCCTTTATGTGCCAAACAAAGGCCATTCGTTGCACCTTAAGCCAGGGTGGAGTAATTAGGGGGAAGGAATGACAATTATGGTCTAAGCTGATAGGGAAAAATAAAGAGGATGAGCAAGGTGCAACTTGTAATGATCACTGTTTATACTATGAAACAGGACACAAAATGGGGAGCGGGGCACTTTCCTGTGATTTGACTGCTAGGGCTGAGAGGCATTTCTCTTACTTTTTAACATTCAGAGTGCTGGGACAAAAAAACAAAAAAATCTTCTTGAGCACCCCTTAGCCACAGTACCAGTACCACAAGGGAAACCATGGGACTTTGGACCTGGTGAAGCCTTCCTTGCACAACCTCACCGAGCTGTGACAACAAAATGAAAAGTCAAACGCATTCTTTCCAACCACTACGAAGTCCTGCCCCATTTTGGAGGCTGAGGGTGTCTGTCAGCGTGGATGCAGCCAGCTCTGTGCCAGCTTGCCATCATGCCTGGGAATGTGCTTCTGCAGATATGGCATGTGTGCTGTTATTGCAGCCTCTGGCAGTATGACTCTAGCACTCGACCTTCTGAATCTGCCGGAAAAGCCACCCAAGGACTCACAGTGAAGCCAAAAGGAGTCACACTGGAGGATGGCAAAAGGGCTTCTGACTTCCATTGTCCAGTGGTTCAGAGCACAGTGCACATGAGGTGCCACTGTTACCCGGATGGATCGTGAGCTCCTGACCTGAAGGAAAGCTTTGCTGATGGGGAGCCAGTCTAGCCTGACACAGCCACCTGCCTTCCTGGTGAGGTGCACTCTTCAGAGGCTGGAGAGGACAAAACAACAACAACAAAACTACTTTCATTCAGGTGTGGGTGACTCAGGCTGCTTTCAGCAGCCAGGGGCTGTTGACAAGCGGGCTGGGCACTCCTAATGACACCCTGCTCCTGCTCGGGGTGGAGCTGCCCTTCCCCAGGTCACGCTGCGCCATTGGGATCTCCCGCCAAGGCCACAGTGCCACAAGAGTCCTGACCACAGGCAGGGTGGTGGGAAGGTCAGCAGGGCTGGGTTTGTCCACTGGCAAACCACCTCCTTGTGGTGGGAGGCACTGCAACATCCCCAGCCCATTCGTGCAGGGCTGGGGAGGAGAGATCGTGATGGAACTCGGGGAAAAAACAGGTTGGGTGTCATCCAGCAGCACATTCACTCTGCTCCTGGGTTGTGTAATGCACCTTTTAATCACCAGACGAGGATCTGGATGCAAATGTGACCCTTGTGCAATGCATGAGTAAGATTCTGTGCTGCCTGCAGCCTCTTTTCCAGGCTGTGTGGTTGCCTTTGCTGCATGATGAACCTGAATGTCAAATATTAATAACAAAACATATTATCTCCACCCTATCATCAAGGTGTGTCACAGATGATTCCTGTCTAACATCAAGGTTTCTACTGCTCAAGAATCTTTCTGCAATCCTGGGTTCTGGCTCTATCAGTTCTATGAGTGATTAAGGAATGACAAAAATCCTGAAAAACTTCCTAGTGTCTGAGTTGATCTTGATCCTTTCTATGGTTTGCTGGGATGGGAGAAAAAAAATGGAGCTCCAAAGATAGAATGGCTGGAGTAATTCTTGCAAAACTAGCCTAACCCAACCATCAAAGCACTTCCTTTAGGTAAGAATTCAACTCCACCAAGCTCACAGGGCATAAATGAAACTGTTTTTCTGTCTCATACAATAGGATTTGGTATACATCATAAATGACACTCCCATTGTTCTAGCAACAAGCTCTTTAGTACATTCAAGTATTTAGTCTGATCAAAAACTTTTTTGCAATGCAGGATTCAAAGACTGGGACAGACTATCAGAGTGGTTTTATCTCCTTTGACAGGACCCTCAATAACCTGACCTAATATCAAAGTTGGTGCTCTTCCAAATGGGGGTGGAGCAGATGAGGTGCCCTCCAGAGATGCCTTCCATGCTGCATTATTCAATTAATCTGTGATTCTATGGGAAGGGCTGGTAGTTATGGATGGTGGCAGTCTGTTGTTTCACTATTATCAATTTGAATACTCAATAAAAAGGAGAAATGTACTGACAGTGAGAAAATGGGATTCTGTGAAAGACAGAAAGTGTGCGAAAGAGAAAGGAGAAGGAAATAAATGAGACCAAAAAATCAGTGTGAGGGCACACAGCAATAAATAACATAAATCTGAGCAGATTCTCATTCCTACCAGAACAGCTTGAAAGCGCTGGCTGTGCAAAGGAGAGGCAGATAGTACAGATAGCCACTCCAGAGCTCATTACTGCACATTAGTCTGAAAAAAAGGGGAAATCTGTCTCAGTGTAAACACAAATTCAGACTACTTTTTCTAAGGATTGAAGTTCCTCTCAAAAAAAGTTTCCTCACTCACTTATTTGACGAATAGATTTACATGTAAAAAGTAGAATTTTTAAAATACTCCATGGAAATAGTAATTAGCAATATAATTCCTGAACGCTTCAAAAATTTAATCATAGATTGTGTGCCACCAGTTCAAAATTTCACCTCAAGAGTTAATTAAAAAATACATTAAGTGATCTTTCTTTTTCTACAAATTATCCACGTGTAGAACATATTCTCTTTCCAACATCTGAAGGTTCCAGAGCTCTTTCTGATCTGCCTCCAGGCAAGTGTTTCCCTGAGCAAGCAGGTTTGAGGATATTCATGTCAGATTTCTGTTCTTGGTTACCTGGCCACTCTGTCTATTTTCCTTTCTGATAGTGCGGTGAACAAGGTAACTGTGGGAAATGTCAATAGAAATGCCAAAAGCCAAATGAAAAACAAGCATCTGGAAAGGTAAATCAATGACTTAATGAAATGGGAAGCCACTAATAATTTTCCCTCCCTTCTCCTATCCTTAATGATAAGTATGAATAGAAACTTCGTCATTCAATGCTTGCATGGTGTCCTCTTTGAATCTGGTTGGACGGTATCCATATTACAAAAAGTACCACAAGTACTGGAAATAATTGGTCCTTCTTACAACATATGCAGATCCTGTGTGGAACACAATGTCTCAGAGCAGTCTTTGATGTTTTTCAGTTATATAACCCCCAGGGAAGGAGAATGTTATTGTTTGCAGAGCACGTTCTCTCTATTTTCTATATTTAAGGTTTTTTTTAAAATAAAATCAAATCAAACTTTAAAATCTTGAGATCTTCACCAAAAAAAGCACCTAGAAATCAAACACTTCTGTGATGGCTCTTTCTGTGTTATCTCATACACTTCTCGATCAGAAAATAGAGCAGAGTAAATCTGAAGTAAACAAGCTGTTGTGTTGGTCCTAGAAGATTAATCAGTTGCAGTCACAGAAGTCAATGGAAACTCATGCCTGATGGAGAGGTGGGAATTTTTGCTATTTAACATGCGTAGAGATTAGACACCACTAAGTGAAATGAGATGTCCTGGTCGTGAATGAGAAGATTTCTTCTTGGAAAAACTCCACAATAGAGATGCTTTTAATTATGGGATACTTCACCTCCAGACCACAGTTCGACAGTCAGGAGAGAAGTGGTGCTAATTATTGAAAGAGAAAAAAATGCAGAGGGCTTTGGGTACATTTACAGTTTGTCAGACAGAGCCCCAAGCGGAGGTGACTCTTTTGTAATTCTTTTCTCTGCTCTCTCATAAGGATGGAGCACGTCGATACCTTGTGACTCTGGTTAACCAGCATAAAAGTACTACAGTAGATTAAATGTATTTGCAAAAGTGAAACCAGCAGCTAATCATCTTGTTCATACACGCTGATTTTTCCCCCTGACTAATTTCTCTTGTAGTGGGAGTAATTAACTTTATTAGTAACACTGACTACTCTGGTACCTTCAGGCAAGCACTGGTGGAGCTGCTTATTAGCAATCACATAGTTGCACTTACACTGAGCCTGAGCATTTCCTACAGGGTGAAATGTCTGTTGAATGTAAAGGGGGACTACTACTTAAAAATAAATGTGCTATATAATGTTGGAAACAGGGAGGGAAGAGGCAGAAATCCTACTTTTTTTGCCTGCTCTGATTCATTTTCACTTTCAGTTCACCTACTGCCTTTGCAGGGGAGGATGACTGGAGTTGCAGTCTCCTCATCTCCCAGTTGCGTCTCCTCAGGTGGGTTCTCAGTGACAAGTGTGCCCAGACTGGCCTCAGCTCAGGACACTCCCCATGTGTCTGGGAAATCTCCTACACAGCATTCTACAAGAGACCGCAGACAAGATTTCTATCCAGAGGTGCAGAGGTGGCAGTGGATTACTCAAGCAGCAGGAAAATGGGTGACACTTGCAGCACAGATGAGCTGGCACTTTGCTGCAGGACAGGAGCCAGCATGGTACAATTCTCTGGAAACACTTGCTAGTGCCAGCTTTCCTGCTTGGAATAGACCGCAAGGTGAGGTGAAGAACACTGTATACCTGTTCTGCCTTGCTGTTCCCAGGAATACTTTCTCCAAAAATGACAGGCCAGCTGGCAGGGAGTTGCATTGCTCAGGGATTGTGAAACAGCTCTAGAGCTGAAAAGAAAGAAGGTCACGTACCCACTCATTAATTGGGCATTGCAGTACGGAACGTGCCAAGAGGCACTGGCAGCCAGTCTGAGTGTTGTTTTAGAGGTGCGGCAACTGGTAGAGAACTGTGCTCAAATAAATCTGAATGGTCTGAAGACAAGGTCACAGGAAGAAAAACATCCAAGGAGAGGGAGAAGAAAGAATCCTCCTGCTCTGTCAGATAGTCATTGATGCTTTTTCTACTATGACCTCAGCTGTCCATCCCCATAATGTACAGACTACACTTACAAAGACTTACTGGGATTAGGACATAGCCCTTTTTCCCCATACCAGGCATAGTCCCTTAAGACTCCCTTCGTGTCTTACAGGAAAGGCAACAAAACCCATCAGGTTTACCTATTCGATTCTATTTTGCCCATTCTGTCCCTGGTGCATGGATATTTCAGGAGACATTGCTTAGAAGAGTTTCACTCACAGACAAATATACTGGTGCCAGAAATCAAAACCTGTGGTTTGCTGAAGAAAGCAGTGTACCACTGAAATTGGAAACCACCAAGATCTATATTGTATAGACCAGATAGGCTGGTCTTTTTATTATTGCTATTTATTGAAGGAAAGGGAAAAAACACCGCGGAAGACAAGTTGTTGCACTTGCTGGCCCAGCTTGTGGCTCCTGCTGTGTTTGAATTTTGCTGCAAACATCTGCTCCCAGGCTCTGGTGTGGAGTGGCACATGTGTGGAGAGAGCATGGCTGAACCATCCCTACAGTCTGCAACTGCCAACCCTGGGCTGGCAGACTGGCCTGGATGGTGTGGATAGTTGGCAGCAGCTGGAGCAGAGCTGGGATGTCACTCACAGGCTCTGGCTGGCCCCAGGCCCGTGGCAGTTCTGGCAAAGGCATTTTGCAGTGTGCTCCGTGCCAAGCACAAGTGAAACAAACCTAGCACCATTGTGCAGGTCAACAAAAGGAGAAAGGAAGCGGTGGAATCACTGTGTGGGTGGAGTTTATATCACATAAATAATTGGGAAATGATGAATTTACATTACTGAATTCTTTTTTTCACTGACCTGCTTTTTCAGGTGAAACTCATATACAAACACAGACAATACCACTTGCCAGATAAAAATTATTTGCATGCTGAATAGCTGGCTCTAGCTCTTTCTGTAACACACTTCATTCACTGACACACTGAATGCACAAGAGACTTAAAAATACCCCTGGCTCTATCAAGCTTAAGAAAACAGGATTTCATTTTAGAAAAAATGTATTGACATTTCCCAAACAGATCCCTTTCTAATTTGTCCTTCAGTGTCACGTCCATAAAACTCAGTATACATTTCTACATTTCTGTCCTTGTTTCAGCCAAGACAGAGTTAATTTTTTGCAGCAACCAGGAAGGACATAAGCTAAGCCAGGACCCTGGGGTTATTGTGCTCATGTTGTGCATCTTGGGGATGGAAGGGTGGTGTTCTTTCAAGTGTTGCCAGAATTGGGGACATGTGGGTTTGGGTGGCACAGGGTTTGGCGTGGTGAGCACGCACATGTGTACTGTTCATCGTGTACACTCTGTCACTAGTATTGTTGTTGTTGCTACTGCTCAATTTTCTTACTTCATTCACAGATTCTAGTAAATTGTTCTTATCTCAACCCGTGATCTTTACCTTTTTGTGCCTCCAGTTCTCCTCTCCATCCCAACACACAGGGAGAGGAGAGGAATAAGTGAGCAACACCTGGGCTGCGGTGTTTCAGTAGGAACACTAAATTGGTGTTTAGAAATAGCATTCCTAAACCATGACAATTTCTCAGAGAAAGAGATTAAAGAGCTGCTTGTACTAACTAAATATATCCAGAGAGATGCTAGTGCCTTTTCATGTAAGAGATGATACACAGAACCTGAAGAACAGAGCCATGTCACCTGAGCTGCCTGTGACTCTGTGTACAGTCTCATCAGAAGCCAATATGATATCATATCTGTGAGAGTATTAAGGTGCAGGTTTAAAATGAGATGCAGTTTTGCACCTACACCTTCATTTGGAAACTTAGTTCAAAATCTCACTCCCCTGATTTACTTCATCCAGAATCTGTCTGTCCTGATTTTTATATTGAATTGTTTGACACCTCCCTCTGTTTTTAATCTTAAAAACTACTCCTTCACCTGTATTTACCTCCAGCTATAATAACAGAGAGCAATCACACCCTCTGTCAGTCCTCAGTGTAAAGGAGTTCAGGTTTGGCTCAGGTACAAGTGTGAACGCAACCCATCATTCAGTGGTTAATAGAGATCCAGTCCACCTACATTCACTTATTGCATTTACAGTAGATAGGGTGAATAGGTATTTTCAGCCTATAAAATTTTAATTATGAAACTAAAAGTACAAGCTATATAATCAGCTTTCAACATCATCTGACATTCCGGTTCTGCTTACATTAGTGTTCTGCTCCCAGTCATTAAAGGACAGAATTGCTCTTTAGTAAACAGAGCAAACAACCTGGCAAATTAAAATAATATCTGACCTGCCCTCACGTATATTTAAAGTAGGACAGATGTAATGGGATGTTCTCACCACTGCCTCACTGAAGCATATTTGATCTTGGCATTTAGGACAAACCTTTCTGACAGCAATTTAATATACACTGCAGTCAGAGAAAGAGCACTTGTCTTGAATTCAGAAGCTAATCTTGGGCCTACCAAAGTCCAGAGCATAGCCATACTACCCAGGAGACAATTGTGGGTAGCTAAATCTCATTCACCAGGGAGTAAATCCCACTAGCACCAGCACATTTCAGCACAGAGGACAAAGCTCAGGGCTGCTCTGGCAGGTGTTTCTCTTTGGCTCTGGCTGTTGCCCTTTCTGTCACGCAGTAGAAATGTGGTAAGACCTCATAGTTGTTGGACCAACAGCCAGAGCAGCTGCCAAGACAGGCTTTGCTGTTTGTGCTGCTAATAGCTTCTTTCCCACCACCCTGCTCCCCTCAAAGCCCCCCCCAAACAACAGTCTTCTGAGATCTTACTGTGAGGGCCAAAATACCCTCTCCATCATATGTTCAGAAGCCAAAATGCTGAAATGAAAGTGGTTTATTTTCAGAAATAAGGAAAATCAACCACTTCACAGCCTATAGTCATTTTGGTGAAACACTTCCAACATGAGTCAGTAAGTTTAAGAATCAAAATTCTAGGAATGGGCAGCTTTCAACTTTTGACCTCGGACATTATGCCAACTCATTGCCTCTCATCCTGCCCTATTTGACAGAAGGGCAGGATGAAAGTGTCGTGGCATAATACAGCATTCAGTTGACTTTCCTGGTCCCACCCAGTGATGTTTTCCAGTTTCAGTCTCTAAGTCTCCCCAGTTTCCTGGAGAAGATGCATTAAAAAAAAATCTCCCTTCCTCTTACTGGCTATACACACAAAAAAATTCTGGTATAAGTGGGAAGGAATCACGACAAGGATAGGGAATTTAATGAATGCAGTGTTGCAAAAATAACCCTTTGCTATTTGATAATATTGTCCACTTGAAAACAGATTTTAAAACCTGAATTTTTGAAAATATTGCAAAAACATGTTGAAACTTTAAGTTCCCTAGCTTTCATAAACATTTTATTTATTTTTTAAATGGTTGACAGAACCAGAAATTGCATAAATCCTCCCTTAAATAAAGATTTCCTCTTTCCTGTGAGGCTGGTTAGGAGATGCAATATTTAAATGGAAGCATTTCTCCGATTTGGGGGGGGAAGTTAATTTTGACCAAAACAGTATCACGTAACTCCCCATAGAGCACTCCTTTCACTTCAGATGAGACACTAATCTATCATCATCAAATACTTACTAAAACAAGGTATGTCAGAACAATTTCTTTAAGATACATTACCAAAAAAAGGTATTCGGTCATTAATATAAAAGAGCTCCCTCAGTGCCTTGCATATTCTAATGTCTCTGGTATGTGAGCCCTAGACCTGCCCCGCCCTACCTGAGACACCTCACTGAGGTACCCAGCAGACACACAGCCCTGCTTAAGTCTTGCCCAACTTTACACCTCCCCCATATACAGTAATTTCTTGATTATAAGCTGCACCTTTTTCATTGAAGAATCCAGCCTACCCCAGTAGTGCGGCTTATATTCAGGTGCGGCTTATCTATGGACAAATCCCAGTGAAATGCTAACCCAGAAGTGAGAGCCAGCCAGGGAGGGCACCTGGGGCTGCCTTTAAAGACTTCCCTGGTCTATGAAAACGGTTTGCAACTTGAGCACCTGACACCAAACCCTGCTGGCAGCAATTCTGTTAGTAATTTGTTACTTTGTTACACATGGTTCCCCCTTAAAAAAAAAAGTGCAGCTTATATTCAGGTGCAGCTTATATATGGACAAATCCCGTGGTCTACCCGGCTACTGAGAGGTGTGGCTTATAATTGTGAAATTACTGTACTCCCTCTAGAACGTGGTTTGCTGCAATGGAGAGGTGATGCCAGATGCTCATCCAGCTCCCAGGAGAAGGCTTTGGAACTTGTCCAGGCCACCCCAAGGCCCCCCGCAAATGTGACACGCAGTGTATTCATGCAGGAGCTCTCAGGAGAAATCCTCATCTCTCAGAGAGGGGGCCAGCAAACAGATTCCTGCTGAGCAGGGCTTTGTTGTGTGTTATTAAACAACTGTAAAATTAGCAAGACAAGCTCAGAAGAAGTTTATTGAGTAGTAGTGCTATAGAGAGAGACAGAGTGGGTGTATACCCCACTGCCTCTGGTACCTCAGTTCAGAGTCTAAACTTAGGGTTGGAAGTAAGGCTTAGCATTGGTGCATGCTATGTAAAATAAATTCATCTGCATTAATGTACAGCTCCTGCTCCTCTTTTTTTCTGATATGGTATGCTTTGGTAAGTATTTACAGAACTCACTTCTCATTAGATCCTTACTGTGCCTATGCAAATCTAAAAACTCCTTAGGCTTCAAGTAAAAGAGATCAGTTTAGGTGCATCTTATTGTCAAAACATAGTAGTAAGGCTTGTCTACAAAGAAAAACAGCCTGAAATAATTATTCTGCAATAACTATTCCACACACAACATTCCACCATTGCTCTTTTATAATAGTACCCCTAGGGACACATGGCTGAGCTAAACCACAAAAAGGCACTCTTCAGGCAGAGTAAAATTGTCCCCCCCACAGCGAGTGTGGACTTGCTAACTCTGGCGAGCTCTTGGTTCACTCCCTAGTACACTTCCCATTTGAATCCACAGCTGACTGATTTTTTTATTGTCTTCTGGATTTTTAATCTGAAAAAAATTGATATCTAATAGAACCCCAGAAATTAGAATAAGACTTTCGGTAGCTAGCTATTCCAGTCAGGTTCCTGCCAGTTATTCTTTGCCATAGAGAAATTTAAATGTTTTGCCCAGTGGAATTTTCGTGCTTGCAAAACAGAAAGTTCTGACCCTGCCCTTCAGAGTATAATCTACAGCACAATAGAAATCATTATTAAGAAATTTGCTTGATAATCATTCATAATTTGTCTCTGCTTGATTTTGTCCCACTCCTTGCAATCTGTTTCCCTTAGGGAAGGATGCCTTTACTATTTTTGCAGCATGTTATTGACAATGAGGCTTTGTGGCTACACCTTTAAAAAAATAAGAAGCAAATGGTCATAGTGGTGCCAAGGAGTTCTATCAGCCACAAAATTTAATGAGAGATGGTTTGGATGTCTGAAAGAAGTAGCCACTGGAGCCACTTGAAGAACAACAATCCCTTTACAGCCCCTCAGCTGGAACTCTCAATCAGATGTATTCATTAATGTAAGACAAGTGAAGTCAGGTTACCCAAACTGCCCTGTTGCTAAACAAAGGGCACGTAAATAGCCTGTTGTTCCCTTGCCAGTACCATACACTGCCTCCTCCCTCACCTCTCCTTAGGTAACCTTGTTAAATAAAGACTGAAGAACCCTGAACAGCACAAGTAAAAACAGGCCATGGATTTAAAAGAGGGGTGTGTGAATTGTTTCTGACAGACAGGTCTTCCTTTGCTGGAAGGGGACTCAGGGATTTCATTAAGAGAAAAAACCCAACACTTTTCATTCTGATTGTTTCAGAACTATGTTGGTGTAAGAAGCATTTTCATCTATAAGTGGAAAAATCCCAAAAGAGAGAGTAAATCAAAAAGGCTAGCAACAATCAAACAAGATATCCTGAAGTGTTTTTCAATACTAGATTTATTCTCTTTGGTTTTTAGAACATTGCATAACCCTTGTAATACTATAGCTTATTGCATTGCCTCGTCATACTGCGTGAACTTGTGCTGTGACACGTCCACCTGCAGATGCATCAGACACGCTGGCAACACCTATGACACAATAAACCCGAGCTATGTTAATTCAAGCTTGATGGGACATGTGGCATTCCAACCTACAGGACTGGAGCCCTTCTGCTGTACGTACACAGCGGCCAGGCTGCCTCAGACTGCACTGCGCTACACACTGTGGACCTGGCTGCCAGTGAAAAGATGAATGCAGGGAGGAGTCTCTATGAAAGGTCTTTGTTCCAGTTCCTAAACTACATTATTTCTAGCCTTTGTTTTGTGCAGCAGAACCCAAACTACACAAAACCCCAACTGTGTCCTCAAAAACTCATTCATTTTCCCACTATTAGTCACCTGTTTCTGAAGCAGGCTTTTACATCTGCAGGACATTGGAATATCTTGAAGCATTTGTGAGCAATGCATTGACATGAAGAAAAGTTGAGAATAGTTACCTTGGGGCTGAGAAGGGATTTCATAGGCGTAATCAGATCTAAAGTGCCAATCTGAGTGAAGCTGGAAAATGCCAATAAAGAGGGCCAAAAGAAGCCTCCCTGCCTTTTCACTCATCCCAGTTTTCCTGTTCTTGCCAGCTGTGTCACTTTCTCAACGACAACCCTTCTTGTTTTGTCACTTTTTTCTGCCCTTCATTCCAATTCAGTTGATAGGATCTAATACATTTTAATAAGGTTCAAAGCACAGCCACATTAATTCTGTAAATGACCCTAATAGCTTTCAAATGTTCCTATCAATGCTTTTACATCTTCAGGAATAAGAATGTGGAAGTATTTGCAGTCTGTAAAATAACAGGGAAAATTGGCTTCAGACATAGGTTTTACTGCCAATAAAACTGTATATAACCGCTTGTCTATTTTTTAACTTAGATGAATTAGCAATATGAATTCTAAAAATAGTCTGAAAAAAGCTTAGTTTTGTCCTCTTGCCACCTTTGTCTCAAAATAAGGTGAGGCTGAGAAATATGATATCTTCTAGTCTACCCAATCTCACTTTTCTGCTGTGCCTCCCTGACAGGGAAGAATCACATTTTTCCATTCTTTTCAACACTGCTTCTCAGCAAATGACTTTCAAGCCATCTACCATGATTATAATAGCAGGAGGGCAATGGATTTGAGTTTACTTTTCTTTCTAATTTTAGGAGTAATAGGATTATTTAGTAAGCAGATTCAAATTTTTCATCATGACATGGCAACCTGATGGATTTTGTTTCTCTTTTGCTCTCAGAATTACTAAAACCAAACATTGATAATAATGATTCAGAAGTGCTCATTCAATGCTCTCTCATTGCATATGCTTTAAAATATAGGATAAAAAAAAGTCTAGCCTGAATAATTGAATGTTTGGGTCAGGGTTGGTATTATTGTGAATGGTCAGATAAATCACTTGGAATTATTTCTCTTGTCCGATAGAAGAAGAAAACAAATGCTTACAGCATGACCTTTCCTGTGTACAAACATAGCAATTTGATTTTTAAGATTATCCTTACTAGTAACTTCTGGTAGATATCAATCCTTGCAGTCAATTGTCTCAGTGTACATGTCATACTGACTAAAAAAATCTTTTGGAAGCTGATGTCTATTTCTACAAAACTTACATGGGCATTTTAACCAGAGGCTAAGAAGTCATATCAACCTACAATAAGTCAGTAGAAACAAAAATGCAAATAATCAATAGCTTCACCTCTACAAAGTGAAATGGTGTGGCCTCCAAAGGGACAAAAGGTTCTTGCATTGATTTAATAAATTCTACTAAATGGGTACTCTACACGTCTGTGTAAATTCCAGCCCCAGAATGTAAGTGCTTCCCACTGATTCAGTACAATAGAAGATCAACACTGCTGAATTGAATCCATGCAAACATCCAAATAAATATATAGGAAATGATTTTATGATTCTTTTTATTCAGCTCTTAGTTAGAAATGTGGAAATTTCATGGTTCCCTTTGAAAATAGGATAGCATTAGGGATAGGTCCAAATGTCTACTTTTGAGTTGCAATCCAAATCTGATTTTCCCAAGCAAGTTTATTTTGGCTCCAATACATTGATTAAGGTTCTTCCAGACAAAGAAGGGAAAAAAAAGTTGTTTCACAATGCACTAACTAAGACAGGAATCCAAGGCAATATTTTCTCATTTATCTGGTCATGGAAAATATTGACATTGGCTACCTCTAGCCAAGAAACATGCAAGCTCTTAGAAAAGCTTGTTATTATTAGTGACACTCTCTTTTGAGAAGCTGAGATCCCCTAGTTGGAGGAGTCCAGGACTCTTGAAAACAGGACATCTCCACTGACTAGATCCTAATGAAACCTCCTTGGCATATGAATTTCCTCATATGGTTTTCTCATTTGCCAGAACAGCAAATCCACAGAAATTACTTTTCAGTGAGATTAAACAAAATCCAAATGACAGTTCTAACCCATTTTATGTAAATAATATGTAAACACTGAAGTAAAACCAGTCATGGGATGTGTGCCACTTTGCTGCTTCTTCCCAAATGAGCCTTTGGACAACATGGTTATTAGAAGTATGAAGACAAGTAACATCTGCTTCCAAAGGATGAAGCCAGATAGACTGCATGATCCTGTATTATACAAATTAAGACATAATATCAGAGAACTGAAAACCAATTTTGTCTCTTAAAGGATTGGAGAGTTTTGATATATTTAGGCTAATTGTTGTCTGTATATTTCCCATTGTTCATTTATTAAAAAAAAAAAAAAAAGTGAGAGCTACAGTGTTCTTTCTTTCTCATCTTTCTTAGAAAATAACTTTTTCCTCATTTGAACAAGAGAATTCACCATTGTTCCTCTAGCAGTACACCTGGAAATGGTCTTCTCTCTGTGGGAGGGCTGCAGAGGCAAAGAAAGCACCAGGAAGAGGCGAAAGAGAGGGTTCATAACAAGAGTTTCCATTTTATTTCCTCTGACCAAGCAAGCAAACCTGCTAATCTCTTTCATTGCTGGAGCTAAAAATCTCCCCCAACCTTAACATATCTGGCCTGGCAGTAGGTCTATTTCCCTTTCATTCTTAATTTTTCAAGAAGAAAAACATCCCAAATTAGGGCAGGCCATCTTCAACTCTGGTCAAATGAGGTTGAGAGTGCAAAGTGTCTGTTACCAACCACAGCAAATAGTAAATATCTGCTGCGGAAAACAGGTGGTGGAAGATACAGTCTACCTTGCCATACACAAAGCAATTTTAAAGAGAGGTTTTACCTGAGAATAGCATTATCAGGTCCTCTGTTCTTTCATGTGACATTTCAGGGCTGCATCTCTTTTCCCCTAGGAATGACTGCACATGTTAAATATACACTTTATCTTAAACTTCCTTGTACAGGCATACAGACCTGGGAATCTTAACTGTTCTCCAAAGTCTGATTTGTTCAAAACTAATTGTGAGACAATAGTATTTCTCTCTTGACATTTGTTTTCCTGTTAAAGATAATGTTGGAACCCGTGACATGACCACATCCAGCTGCACCAGACACATCAAAATCAGTGACAGGATGAAACCAAATTACTAGGCCTTTTTGTGGCTGGGGCACCATGTGATGCATCACAATGCAAGATGACAATTGAAACATTTTAAACTGTAGTTCAAACCACAGCAAAGAAAACCTCAGGACTCAAGATCAGAGAGAGAGAGAAAGAGAGAGGTGTTTGCAAACTGTGAAAGAGGAAGGGATTTAGCTCTTTGCTTCTTCACAGGTTCACCATCTCTGACTTGCTGCCAATTGCCCAAAGGGCCTTGACATCTGAAGGACATTATACAAATCTACAGCTCTCGGGAACTGTAGTGGAGGGAGAAGGGAAGCATTTGGGTCATATGTGCAAAAGATCTAAGCATTCCTATCTCCCTCTCTGCTGCATCCATGGGCAGAAATAATCAAGCACTGAATGGGCCATAAGGCTGGCAGGACCGGGAGAGGATGAGGCAATTATCACAGATGTGTGAGGGAGAGAAGCTGGCCAAGGTTTTATCACAAGAGTCGCCCATAAAGCAACTAAAAGAGCAAATTTTCAGAGTAGGCTGTCTCTTTAAAGTCAACATATGTAGGATATCAGAAATGGAAACTGTTCTTTGCTTTGAGGTAGTAAACTCAGTACAGCCATAGGCAAAATAGTGAAATAGCAAATGGTTTGCTAGGATGTGCTTTGCTGAATATCCAGTGTGATGAGGCAATCCCTTTCTCAAGTTGTAGCCTGTTTGGTTTTTGTTTGTTTGGGTTTTTTAAATAATTAAACAGCTTTCTTTTCAATGTGCAGGTCTAAAGTTTTAATTTTTTTATCAAAAATTGATGCAGTCAGAAAAACGTTGTTGTGCTATCTGCATCTCCTTGATCCATGAGATCAATCATGGCCAGTTTATATTTACAAAACTGAGGGTATTTTAGGCCTCATTGCTGCAAAAAACTTATTGCTCTGAAAGTCAAACCTGTGCTATTTCATATTGGAGAGTTATTACCACCAGTGAAGACTCCATGGGAAGATTCTGCACAGATTTTATGGCAAGTTAAAATGTTTTGTCCTTGTTTTCAACATGAACCATTGCTTAGCTGATTACCCTTACTTAATCTTCTTCTAGGAAACGTTTTTTCTTCCATGTCAGTTCAGTGGTATCATCTTGACATATAAGAGAATCACTAAATATCCCTCAGGTTTCCCCCTTCACATCATATACATTCTCTCATGATATTTTCCCTGTCTATGCAAAGAAAATGCCCAGAAATGTACCCCATCTTCCAGTTCTACAAAGTATTCAATATTTATCTTCCCATTCTGCCTTCCATTACAATTACTTATATATTTTATATTTTAGGCACAGCCTAAATTTCATTTCAGTCAATTTATTGTATAACTGTGATGAGTTTGGGACCTGGATTTTATAGTTAGGCCTAGATTGGGTGGAGTTACTTCAGTGCTGTACAAGTCAGAATATCTTTCATACCAGTCATTTGCAGTTATGTGGCCCAAATGAAGCTGATGGGAGGAAAGGATAAAATCTGGCAGAAATCACTCAATTGTGAAGAATGTCTGCGAAGTACAGAGGTGGAGAAATAGAGTTTTCAGGTAGCCGCATTTCAGCCATCATTTTAAAATTAATTTTAATTTCACAACCACCAGTTTTAACTATTCAGATCTCTATGAGCTATTATGCCATTTTAGTATAACATGTTCATTTCAGTGTTGCTTGCACAGGACTTTGCTTTTTCCACCTCTGAGACAATGAATGATTTGGCCCATAGGTACAGGGGGCTGGGAGCTCTGTGCATAGATTTGCTATGTAAAGTCATAATTTTTCCCCTTTTGCTCATCCTTAGAATGCATATCAAAAGTATTACCTCTTTGTGCAAGATGATTGCAAGCAGTTTAAGCTGAAGAGGAGAAAGTGAGTCTCCCCACTCATTATGTGTAATTTTCTTTTGATTTGTTTTGATTCATCTTAATGGGGATGGAACACCATGTAGGTGTGGGCGTAGATGATGGGGTGGGTAAATTTTATGGGGAATGAGCTGAGCAAGCAAGTTTGAAACTACCTCTCAAAATGACTCTTCGCACAAACTTGGGGAGGCAATCAGACACTTGTTTTAGAACCCTTTTACAAATCCCCATGCTTTGCTCAACAAAACTGTGAAAGCAAAGGATTGTGCAGCCAAAATTAAATGGCCATGGCAGCTCCTTCTGCACAGGAATTTGTTTTGTTACTATGAAGTCTGTTGTCAATAAGATCACATGTCTTCTAGCCCAGAAGACCACATACATCATGTGTTTCTGCTCTTATCTAATGCTAATAGCCCACCTCAGTGAGGCAGCCAGGGATACCCTAGGCTGGCCTGGAGCTCTTGAGGTTGTGGGATCAGTAGATAAAGGAAGGATAAATATTGTAAAGAAAATCTATGGGTGGAAGAGGGCTTTCATCCTTCCCATACCATAGTTAATGGTACTATAAGGAACTCAGCAAAAAGTCAACAAGCAGCTCTAAGTCTCTCACAGTGATAACCCAGAAGAGAAAAGGAGTTCAGGAAGAGGACTTACAGGTAAATGCCTCAGCAAAATGTCTCTGTTGAAATCGCACAGTCACAAAGCTGAAGGGGCTGGAGAAATGAAAGGAAATGGGGGAAAATTTCCTACAAGTAAGCAGATGTCTGAACATTCCTGAGTGTATCAACAGGTTGTCACAAGTCCTACAAGCCCACCCAAAGAGCAGAAGAAACCTGTGAAAATTCTGCAGGGGGAACTCATGAGCTTCTTTCAGTGGAAGGAAACAATCTGGCCTATAATTAAGTTTTCATCTCCTATTATTTATCCAACATCATAGCATCTCATCCAACATCTACCTTGCCGACGCTGTTTATTTAGTTAGTTCATTATATTTCTCTATAATTTGTTGCAGTTGAGCTGAACACAATAGCTTAGAAAAACACCATTCCAAACACTTTCATCATCACAACTTTCTAAATGTCCCAGCCCTGCTTGTTGCCAAGCAGAGAAAGAAGCATTGCAATTTCTGTCACACTTGATTGCCATCCTTTGCCCCTAAAAATCCACCCACACTTGCTCTGCTGTTCGTTCTGTCCTTTGTTAGTCTTCAGACAAGATGAATGTGGAGAGCAAAGGAAGACCTAAGGAAATGCATAAATGGGAAAAATAAAACAGAAAGAGATGAGTGACAGAAAGATAGTGACCTGCATCTGACACAACCTGCTTTTCTAGACTGTAGTTTCACATTATTCTTTGCAAGCCATATTTGTTGTTTTCTGGACTTGGACTGCGACCGTGCTTTGTGTGATGTGGAATAAAGCTTCAGTTACAGCAGGTATGGGGCCATTAAGCAAGACTGCAAAGGGTCTCTGATCAGCTGCAATCATCAAAATTTGAATGAGTCTTGATTTACTGTGGATGAAGCTGTGCCAGGACCTGCATCATGTATGTGCATCAGTTAGACATGCACAGACCCGTGACAGGCTTCTACATAGCAGTAAATACCATCTGTAACAAATAAAACCAGGGAGACCAGGTATTTCAGGTCCCGTGTGTCGTATAGATGACTGAAGATGGCCATCGTGGTATGAAAAACGAAAAAATAATGAGGATCAGCAGGTCTGATTCTGATTTCAATTATATTTATGTAACCTAGGAGTGACTCCACCAAGATGTGGAGCAGTAATGGTGGCTATGCAGTGGCAGGCCAAGATTCTGTCTTAGGTAAACAGGCTTGGTCCGCAGCATTGCCAAGGCATTGTAGACGGTTCAGTAATCGGGGATGTGACGGCAGCATGGCCACATTCTAGCCAGCTTCCAGAATATGGCAGGAAATCTGCAGCTGCACAGGCTATGGAGGGAGCTCCATATGTGTTTTGGAATGAAGGAGTGAGAGCTTAAACCACCAGATCTTCCTGGCTCTTGTAAGTGCGGGATGAAAGCTGGTTTCAGCACATCTCACGTGCTGCAATCCCAGCTCTGAGCACAGTGTGGGCATAGTGCTGGAGGCTGGCAGACATAAGCTGCACTTACTGTAAATCTTAGCAAAGAAATGCACTTCTTCAAGGTACACTCCAGGTAATTCCCAAGAAATCTGAGGTATTGCAGATGAGAAATCTTTCCATAGACACAGAAGGACCTTTTTTTCTTCTTTTTTCCCTTTTCTCTGGCATTCAGATGAACCGAGGGATGGTTTTGATTCAGAATCTGGAGCAGATATGGGGAGGATTGATTCATGGTCCTTTTTTTTTTTTTTTCCACTTTTAATGGGCTGACAGACTCTGCTTCAGGCCTGTGTTCCAAAGGCTTGATCCAAAACCCACTGAAGTCAATTCTTGTAGTAGAGTGCAGTGTGCTGTGAATTTGGCTGTAAAGTAGTACTCAACTACCATTCTGTACAAAAACATGGAATATCAATTTTTCTTTTAATTACCACAACTATTAAACAATTCTCTAAAAAAACTACCACGCCTTCTTCCTGCCAAAGTTTCCTGTCCCCTGTTCTGTACCTTACTTTTCAGCAGTCTGGCACTCCCCACTCACAGATAACCTGGCATCTGTTCTTGCCCTGTGGCAGGAATACTTGCCTGGTCCCATGCTGTGCTCTTTGTCTCTTTTTTTTTCCCTTAGCACTGTTCCCAGACAAGCTCACGTGAGCCACTGAAATGAAAAGGTTGCACTGCATAACAGAAAAGAAAAATGTAAGCAACCAAGATCTTCCTGTGGCAGGAGCATTTTTTCCTCTCATCTTCTCCTGTTGCAAAAGTCTTTGGCATTTTTATGCACGCACACACACCCTGCCCATGCTTTACTGTCCTCTTTGCTATAATGACTGCATAATATTGAAAACTCCTGAGGGCAGGGTCCTACTGCATGGCTTGCTCTCAAAAGCGTCGTGCACGCCTGGACTGTTGTTTTAATGATCAAGGTAAGGCTACCAGTCAACATACCACACTGAATAGGCATCTGCTCTGTAGTCAGAGCTTCAAAAAGTCTTTTTGAAAATTCCACTTCATTAGAGCAATAGAGGTGTTTGTGCCATTTAAGCTTGCAGCCCCAGAACTGTGCAAATAACAAGATCTATCAGTTGAGCTTCTGAACTGAAAAAATATTGGAGTAGAATCACAGTTTGAATTCCATTTAGAATTAGAATAATCTAATTTGTCTTGCTGGAATGAAAACCTGTAAAATGTCATTTCATTCAACAGGAAATGTTGCATTTAAATGAAAATTATACGTTTCACTTTGGGAAATTTTGAAAGATTCAACAGACTGAAGAGGCAGATCACAGAATCCTGGAATGACTGAGGATGGAAAGAACCTCTGGAGATCATCTCTTTCACCCCATCCCTGCTCAAACAGGGCCATTGAGAGCCAGTTGCCCATTTTGCCAGTTACCATGTCTAGGCAGCTTTTGAGTATCTACAAGGATGGAAACTCAGCAACCTCTTTGGGAAACCTGTGCAGTGCTCAGTCACCCCCGCACTGAAAAATATTTCCTTATTTTCAGATTCATAGACACTTTACAGATGAATTTTTGGTATCCTCCCTTAAAACACCAGAGCAAAAACTGAGAGGCAGGTTTTAATGTCTCTCTCTCTCCTTCAGCAGTGATTAACCAAGCAGTCTATGAGGATATCCTGAGATAGGATACTGCAGTCACTTTCTTTACTTCATTTGGCCTTCACTAGAGCAACACTGAAGGCCATTCTCCATTTCCCAGCAGGCTGGGCTTCGTTGTCATGGCTCTTAAGCCAATTCACTCCCTTGCTACACAACTGTATAAGTATTCTAACATAAACAGAACTGCACCTACAGGAGACACACACCTACCTCTGTGTATTTATAACCTCCTGGCTAACAGTGACTTGAGAGGTGGAATGTGTTAGTGCAGGTCTAAAGTCTCCACTGGTTCAAGGCAGAGATTTGTATGTGAGAACTTTAACCCAGGAGGTGTTTTACAGGCATTTTGTGGAAGAGGCTTCTCTGTCTCCTCCTTTTGGAGCCATCCCATTTCTTATAAAACATCCAGATAGTCATGGAGGAAGAGTGTGAAGAATGATTCCTGGCATGCTAGTTAAAACATTCCCCTGGAAGGTGTGACACACAGGACACTCAACCCTGCTCCAATTAATGCTTAATTATTTACACAAAGAGGGCACAAGAATAAAAGAGGGTAAACAAGAATAAAAGCCAGGCCCTCAGCTCCTGTCTGTTGGATTAACTGAGATGTCACAGGTGAAGAGAAGGAGAGGTTGGAAGTTCAATGCCCCCAGTCCACACCACCACCTCCCACAGATTATATTTCTTTCTGTAAGTTGGCTAACCAAGGAACTCTTCCCCCACGAGCTCTGTGACCCCAGTCCTCTACTCCTGACACTATTTATGGGAGTCAACCTCAACCCACAAATAGTTTCACGCTGACAAAAAGTTGCCCAACATATTGAGTCTCCACCAGAAAAAATTCACCAGCTCTGCGGGACCATTCCCAGCTGAACAGCCACCCACACACCTCCATCTCTCGGAGTTCCCTCCAGACTGCTGGAGCAGGCCAGGTAGCTTTATCTCCACATTCCTTTAAGGTGCTGCTGTCAGATCGCCAGGCTTTTTAAGGTGCTTTGACTGCAGTGTCTCATTTACCCGCTAAATGTTTGCACAATGCCAAGCACAATGGGGTCCTGACTGGCAGGGGTGCCCAGACACTGCTATCATTAACTGTAATTATGGCTGATTACCCAAATCACAGTTCACGTCATGGGGCAGGCTCTTCCCGGTGCTCAGAGGCTGCAGGGCTCCACCTGAGTGCCCAGGGCACCACACCCTGGGCCACCAGCCCTGCTCCCCATGGCAGGGGCTGCTGGAGGCTGGTGGGCAGCGGACAAGGTAGCCCCGGCTTCTGAGGGAGGAAGAGGCTCATGCCTTATCCTCTGCCTGGGGCCCTTGAAGGTTTAATGGTGGTTCTGCCAAAATATTCTGGCAGTCTTTCCCTCAGGGCTCGTTGGTAGCCAGCAGAAGTCGAGTTGTTTGCCAGGGCCTGCGCAATTAGTTGCCCTGTGGCAACCAAGAGGCTGCCAATGTCTGCCAGTGTTGTCATGTCTTCCCCAGTCAGAGGACATAAGGGATTTGGGGGCTGTATATGCATCACCTCCCAGGACAGGCTTATTAAAACGAGGAGAGAGCTATGAAATGTTGGCTGCTTCCCTCTGCTAGGCCATAATTTTGGCAAATGCAAATTAGTAAGCACTGAATATTGGAGAAAGTATAGACACGAAAATGATAGCTGCTGATTTTCACATACTTAATTAAATTGACTCTGATAATTGCCACTCTATATGTTTTAACTCTGTAAGACCAACATATAGCCTCTGCACATATGGTAGCAAATATTTCAGAGACTGAGTCAGAAGGTGTACACCAAGCTGTTCTATATACTTACCTGGACTTTGAAATATGGTATTTTTCAAAGCACTCCATGCACATCACTGGTATCTGCTTGTCCAGTGTCATACTCCTGCCATTTCTGGTCTTGCCTTTTCCACTGCATTTATGAGAAACAAAATTAAATAGAGAACACTGTCTTTTGTGAAGTCTATGCTAAGACGTGTAACTCTCAAAGTCACAGCTGTTGTTTTAGGCTGGGATTATTCTCTAAGCATTTCTCAAATTACTTAACAAAAAAAGGCAAACTTTACCTTCCAGGTGGAGAAACTGTGGCAGATGGCAAATCTGGGAGCAGGACACAGGCTCCACAAGGTTTAGCATGGCAGACAAGCTTGAGAGAATCACACGAGACCTCATCTCTTTTTGGTCAATGAAGGCTCATCCCTCAAATTCCACTGTTTCTTTGCTGCTTCTCTCATCTGTTGAGTGTAGGTATTTCAAAATGCCACAGTAATATTTTCAATTATGTTGCCTAAGACTTTGCTGACATTTTGTCATTTTTCAAAGTTCATTTTTTGAAATTTATTTAAAATGGTGCTGTGTAATACTTTGGGCAGCAAACCATGAAAACTGCAGCAAACCAGGGCTACAAGTCTGTGATTTCAGTTCTGGTAGTGGGATGATACATTTTGCCCTCAGACATGGTCTTATTAATTATGGTTGCTGTGGCACTGGGATGTACCCAGATCTTCTTCCAACTGAGACTAGAGTGTTTTTAAAATAAAGATTGCAGAAAAGCACTGAAATTTCAGAGCTCGGCAAAAACATTTTGATCTCCTTCCATGAGATTTTTCCATCTCCTTTTTCCAATCTAAAATATTTTGCTGATATTGTGGATTTAGAATAACTCACTTCCAAATACATGCCATAAGGCTCTTTTTCACTTGCCTCTCAGACTTTCAGCTACCACAAAATCAGGTTATTGGGCTGGTTTTGTTTCATGTATCCATCTAAGCAACTCTTTAAGTCTCCTACCAAGCTTGTTTACAAAGACTTGCAAGATTTCTTATACTTACTTTGTACACAGCACTGAACAGGCAATTTCCCTTTAAGTGGTTTGGGATAATTTCTTAATTCGAAAAATGTTTATTTTAAACTTCCTTGAATTGAATAATTTGTCTGATGAAGCAGTACTTTCAAAGTTGACAGCAGCCTTCCATTTTAATATGTATTAGTATGTATATAGTTTTTCACCTAGAAACACCTCTCAATATGAATTATTGCACTGAAGAACAATTTTTAAAGTAGAAAAATTTGAATTAATCTTTTTTAGCTTAATTTTAATGAAATGTCTATCTTGCTTGATGGAATGTTTTGCCTTGATGCATATTTTCCTGATTAGTCTCCTGAGTTTCTGTCCAAGAGGACATCTTTTTTGTCATGTGCTAGGCAAGGAAAAAATGTTGAAATTTCAAAAACTCTCTGTGGACAAGAAAGCTATTTCTCATTTTCCTCAGCTGCTGAATAATTTGTTAGGCTAGGAGGGGGCTGTGATGTACATAGGTGGCATTCCTGTGGCAGACTCAAGACAGCAGCTGACTTTTGCAAGCTTTGCCATGAGAACCCAAACCTGAAACGTCCACTGGACTCATCCCTCCCCTGCATCGTGTTGGGGTTAGCCACAGGGAGAAGAGGCTGTGCAGAAGTGGGGACTGTGGTCTCTGGGTGGCACCCAGGGATGTGGCTTACAGCATGTGAATCACTCAAACCTTTCTTCCAGTTCTTTGGGCAAAAAGGCAGAGTTCTTCTGACCATGACAGAATGTTGACAGGTGAAATGCAGATTTTGTAACAGAATGTATTGATCTCCCAACTATCACCATTCCATGGAATGACCAGAACATGAAATGCAGAGCACCAAAAAGCACTCTGATGGTCTATCTGCTGCGATACAGTGGAAGGTTCAAGTATGTCCTTCTGAGTTTCACGAAGAGTGCACATCTTCTACCTTAAAAGAGAAGCAGCAGACAGGATGTGTTGGCAGCCTCAGCATTTAACCTTAAGGTCACCTGTTGTAGATAACTCTTCTTCACAGCAGAAGACATCATATCCCAACTTTTCTCTACACAAGAAGAAGAGGATTGTCTTCCCTAAAGTACTAATGCTCTTGGTAAATGCATTGGGTAATACTTTCAATATGCTTATATCCTTTCTAATTGCAAAAAATATAATAAAGTAAAATGAAAATTTTAAAATTGCACCATGCTGTCAAGAGCCATAAAATGACCTAACTTGATGGTGTAGCTCTGCTCTCTGTTTTGATTTTCAAAGCTATGTTTTCTCAGTAAAGCCTTCAAACACCAAAAACATCCAACATTACAGATGTTTGCAATTATGGGCAACTGAATGAGAAAAACAGGCTTTCTTTATCAATCAGGATTTTTGCACACATTACATCCCATCAGGTACAACAGGTATTCCTGGACACATAGCACTGGCATCACTCCCATACAAGGATGGCAGGACACATCTGGGAGGCCACTAGACATGTGCCAGCACCACACAGTCTCATACATACACTGTGTCAGGGCAGGTAGCAGACAACAGAACAAGGCAGACCAGGCTTTCTCCTTGCAGGCTGAGCAAAGCTGGAGTGTCCTGTGTGGAATTTTTGACTGAGAGGAAGAAGAAATTTTCCCTTTTCTGCAGCAGTGCCACAGCAGTCAAGCATCTTCTGCTGCCCTCTTGTTGCCTGGAAGGCTCAGGTGAATGTCCCCTGCCTATGGACACATCGATTCACAAGGAGCCAGACACTCCTCAGAGGGATCCCCCTCAGAGATTTACAGCACACACACCCTCCATGGATCACCTGATGTGCAGGAGACCTGATGAACTTGCTAAGCACATGTCAGCCATCTGTGTGGTACATGTGCAGCTGATACAGTGATCCCAGCTGGGTCAGGCTCACGTGCCTATGTTAGATAATACTCAAACCCTTAATTCTGCAAGACATTTTCCAGGAAGAGTTTTGGCCACCCTACAGTTAAAAACTCACTCTGAGTACAAAATAGGCTAGACTTGAAGAAGGAGAAGCATATTGGAAAAATTATGTTTTGATAATTGTCTTCCTGCTGGATACACGCCACAAAGATGGACAGTCTTCCTTCATGAGAAACTGAAGTTGTTTCAGTATTTCAAAGTAGCATTGCATATCAGCACTGCAGCCATGCTTACCTTCCCTGTAAGGAAGACTATTTGTCCTTTTGTGGATTAAAAACTAAAAGGCTCTGATTCTAGTGTCTCTTATGGCATGATAAATCAGCTGTAACTGAAGAGCAGACACTTAATGTAGAATATCATGCTCAAAACAAACCTGCTGAAAAAAACAACCTCACAAGGTGTCCCCCTCTCCGAGACCAAAGAACCTCACAAGGAAGACCTGAATTAGACCAGGGTTAGCTGGGAGAGTACACAAGGAAAGAACTGCTGTATGCCTGTCCCACTCTCACCTCACTGGGAGGCAGTCGTCCAAAATTGGCAGGTTAATTATGCCCTAAAACTGTCAAACAAAATAAGGATGTGGACCTGATAGAATAAGTTCAAATGAGGGTCACAAAGATGACCAGAGGGCTGAAGCACCTCTCCTATGAAGACAGGATAAGAGACTTAGGGTTATTCAGCCTGGAGAAAAGAAGGCTGCAAGGGGACCTTATAGCATCTTTTAGTACCTGAAGGGAGCCTGCGAGAAACCTGGAGAGGGACTTTTTACAAGGACATGAAGAGACAGGACCAGAGGGAATGTCTTCAAACTGAAAGCAGACATCTTTAGGAAGAAATATAGGTATTAGGGATAAATTCTTTACTGTGAGGGGGGTGAGGCACTGGAACAGGTAGCCCAGAGAAGTTGTGGATGACCCATCCTTGGAAGTGTTCAAGGCCAGGTTGGATGATGTTTTGAACAGCCTGGTCTAGTGGGAGGTGTCCAGGACCAAGATTTTTAAAGTCTATTCCAATCAGCACAATCCAGTGATTTCTCTCCGTCTCACAAAGATGAAATGCAAACACTGTACATAAACCTATTTGGTCAATTCAGTGTAAGCTGGCCTTGAAACTCCATTGAAAGTTTTGCTTTTCTTACCAGTGCAACTAGTACTGACCTCATTGGAGCCATTAAAGTTTCTGTGAGGTGTATCTCTTCCCTCTAGCCCGAGCACCCCTGTTGTCAACCTCAGGGCTTATGTAGATAATGCAGAGCTGGGTTTCATGGAGAGGAGAGAGGAGAAATCAACTTATGGTAAACTGTCTTCTTTTATAATGCACAAAAGTGATATGTGAAGGCCTGGCTGATTTCATGAAATCAGTCTTACTGTGGCCTGAAAGAGAATGGATGTGACAGTATAGCCCTTATATTTTACCCACTGTGTGAAAAATCTCTTATGAAAACAATACATTTGGAAAAGAGTAGCTTCAGTTTACTCCAGCTGTATAAAAGTTAACCAATTAGTCCAGATCAGTCTCACAAAATTTCTAGCAAGGGCAGTTCCAGAGGGCAATTGCACCCAACTTGAGGAGCTTTCAGTAGTTCCAGGTACAAAGAGGTTCTATGCTTCATCCTCTGGATTTTTCCTGTATCTGGAACATTGGTTCTTCTGATCAGATACTGAAATTACATCATCATTTTGTGCCTGAACAAGATCGGTCTCCTCTTCCTCTGCCTCTTCCCCATGAATATTTGTGACTGTAAAATACAAATCTCTGGGCTATGACCCATCAATTAGCTTAAGGAGGAACATGGAACAATTTGGGTCTAACCTCTATGGTCACATAGTCAGCACTGTGGCACACTTGTGCCATTTGAGCACCTCTCTTAATCCCATCCCAAGCAAGGCAGTGTTGGCAGCACAGTTACTGGTATTACTCTGAGGCAGAGGAAAGAGCATTGAATTGTGTTGTCTTCTTCTGGAGACCTGCCAAATGGAGCTGTGAAAAGGGCATGGGATCATTTTGAGGCTGCATAGCTCTGGGTGAGGTGGGTGCACTTCATGTGTTGATGCACAAGCTCACAGAGAGCTGACTGATGCAAATCCTCCTCTGCACTGAACCTGTAATAACTAATCCTATTTCAGAGTGGAGGCACATTTTAGCTTCTAAAAAGGAGGAAATTTAAACCCTTGGGTGTTCAGAACATCTTACTGTATCCTACCTTTTTATGTCATTCTTTAAAAACAAATACAATGAACAAGAAAGAGGCCACTCAGATACTTTCAAAAGAAATGTAACTTTTCAATTTTTTATTTTCTTTAACATTAAAGTAACATTTGTTTTCTTAAATTTATTCTACTCAGTTTAGATAAATTTAAAAAAAAAAAACAAAAACCCAAGAAACAAACAAAAAAAACCCCAAAACACACACACAAATCACTGGCTTGCACGTATCTTCCAAGCAAAGTGCCATCACTAGGACTGTAATGGAAGCAAGTGCTGTTGTTAAACTGCATGGTCCATCACAGCCAGGCTCTCAAAATGGTCATAAAAACCTGGGAGTCGCTTTCATTATGTTCAAGTGTGTTCATACATGCAAAGCACATTTGCATCAGAGGGAGCAGTGAGTGGTAAGCATGTAATAACCTCTGAAGAAGATATAGATGCACCCCACTGTAGCAAGAAACAGTTATGGTTTCTTAATGAAGAAGCTGACATGTGATCCTTTCTGCCTTGGCAAAAGTGACTTTAAAGCTGTCTTTTTTAATTGTCAAGGGATTTGGAATTTGTGTATGTGCAGACTTCCAATAATTACATAATGGACACAACAGTAATGGAATAAAGAGAAAGGCAATTAGTTTTGATTAAAAGATCCTAGTCTCTTTTAATGTCATTGGTACAACATATGTCAACATCCAGAAATTATTTTTTAAATTTCCTTTTATTCTTATTTTTTCCAGAAAAGTAGATTTACCACGATAGATTACATCATTTTTACATACATTCCACATGTGGCTTTTCTAAAAATTATAAACACAGATGCAGAACCATAGCTTGTTTGGCTCCTGCCCCTAAGAGTGACATCCATTCAACCACTAGCTGCAAAAGAGCTGCGCTGCAAAACTGACGTAACGTGTGTGCCAAGAGGAATTGTTTCCACTGGGAAGCAGAAATGAAGTGATTCAACAATTCTTGAATCTTCATGTACTTTGTCTACTAAGGAGAACAGGTCAGCTTAGATTGTGTTCTTCTGAACAAGTACCCCTGGCTTAAGCAGCCACTGGATTCAAAGGTCCTTGGGGCAGTCAGAGACTTCCGTGTGTCTCATTAAGAAATGTACATAACAACATTTCTGTAAGCATGTGAAACAACCTCTGTTTTCCCACTTTCTTACCCAATAGGTATTTGAGATATTCCATTTACAGTAATTTCACACTCATAAGCCGCACCTGGTTATAAGCCGCACTTCCGGGTTGCTGGGAAGACCACGGACTTTGGCCATAAATAAGCCGCACCGGGTGATAAGCCGCAATTTTTTGTTTTTGTTTTTTTTTTTTCCCAGCGAGGATCCAGCTCTGGCCAGCCCCGTCCCCCGGGGCAGCGGCTCCAAGAGGGGCTGGGCCCCAGCCTCCGCAGCGGCAGCTCCAGCTCCACCCCACCTCAGACTGGCCCGCCTCGCACTTCCAGGTTGGCATTTCACTGGAATTTGTCCATATATAAGCTGCACCGGGTGAAAAGCCGCACTTCGGGGATCAGCTCGAAAATTCAGTCAAAAAGGTGCGGCTTATAAGCGTGAAATTACTGTACTTCAAAATCAAATAGTGGCTACCATTTTTTTTTCACAGAATGTGAGAATGTTGAAGTTGGAAGAGATGTCTGATGCTCATTTGGTCCAACTCCTTGCTCAAGCACGGTTACCAAGAGCAGGTTGTCCGCAACCATGTCCAGATAGCTTTTGAATATCTCCTAGGACTGTGACTCCTCATGTCTGAGCAGCCTGTCCCAGTGGCAAGTCACTCTCACAGTAACAAAGTGTTTTCTGATGTTCAGACAGATCTTCCTATGTTTCAGTTTATGCCTGTTGCCTCTGGTTATGTCTCTGAGCACCATGGAGAAGAGCCTTGCCCCCTCCTCTATGCACATCCCTTTCAGGCATTTATGTACATTGATAATATCCAACTGAACCCTTTTTTCCCAGGCTGAACAGCCATAGCACTCTCAGCCTTTTGTCACTGGAGAGATGCTGCAGTCCCTGCTTTTGCAGAGAGATGTCTTTAGAAGCAGCAAAAGTGTGCTGTTTGAGCTTTTACAATTTCTTGTCCATCTATAGTATGTAAAACTCCAGAGACAAATTTTCGGCTTTTACTAGATGCTCAGATGTGTTTAGTTCTCGTGTAGCACAAGACATACATACACACCTTCCTCACAGAGACTTTTTTCTAATAAATTGCATCTTCTTATCAAATATAAGATCTCTGAAGGAAAGTGCTTCATTAGTCTGCTTACAGAGTTTTAAAAAATCCTGCAGTGATAAAGAAGGCAACAAACTCCTACATTCAGTTCATTTGCTGTCACTGCAAGAGTGCTGGGTTTTACCAGACTGATTTTTTGAGTGGCATTTTTCGACTTCAAATTCTGAGTAACATATTTTTGCAAGCTAACAGGCGCAAATGGGCAGACCTTTAAAATTATTTAGGAACCTATCTGATGTCAAGGGCAGTTAGGTGTCTAAATGTACTTAAATATCTGGGCCAGAAGAAGAGCAAAGCCAGCTAAACCAGCTAGTAGGGCTATCACAGGGAATAGGTGGTGTCTCTGAGCGGTCTAGAATTAGCATAGACTAAACCAGATTGAAAGCAGGGCCTGGCTTTTTAATAAGTGTTTGTCTAGTGACTCACATCATCAAGGCCCCCACCTCTAACTGGAGCTTTTCACACTGAAGCTGCTGGGATGCTATTACTAATAATAGTATCAGGAGCCACACCGCAGAGGGGTAGATAGGTACCTGGCAGTTGCTGCAGCGTAATAGGGTGTAGCCAGCTCCAAAGGGGCTCTGGACAAGTTCCACCTCGATGATAGAGCTTGGGCTGCTCTCCATGGCTCTTTCAGATTGCATCTAAACACTCCTCCCTGGAACAAAGTCCTCAGGCGCTTCTCTGCTTCAAAGCCTGCCTGGGATAATAAGAATGTACGCTTTGTCGTACATGTTGGAAGGAAGAAGGAAGATGCATTTCTTGAGTAAGAGGCTCTGTGTAAACACAGGTTCTTCTCTGAGTGTCTCAGCTCTGTCCAGTCTTCCCACAGTTGCTGCTTGGCTATGCTTTGCAGCAGCTGTCTGTGTTTATATTGGGGGAATAGCTCAGTGTAGACCCACAGTTCAATTCCACCTGCAAAGCCACCAGATCTGCTTGTGCCAATTCCTCTTAGCCTTGCTCTGCAACTGCATGGGGTGCCCTGCAACCTGAGGATGGGTACAGCTCTGGCAGCTCGCAGAATGCTCTATAACGTGCTCCCAGGGTCTTGGGAGTCTCTTCAGATATGTCTTCCTCCTTATTTCCCCTCTGACCAAGTGCAGACTGCAGTCCGAGGTGTGATGGTAGCACAAAGTGAAGGGAGTTTCCCTTGACAGCTTTTATTCACTCTTGGTCAGATCCCTATTAGAGGGGGAGAAGCCAAGTGCACCCCATTGCTTTTGTACCTTCCTGCAGCTATTCAGGCAGTCCTGACAGTAAAGGAAAACAAGCCATCCTTATTTTCTCACTAACATACATTTCTCTCATTCATGTCAGGCGGCAGCTTAAGAAAATCAATTGCCACCAGAAGTGGCAGCTTTTAAGAGAGAAGTGAGAAGATTTGGGATACTGCCACCACAACCCAAACCATTCTGCTTGTAGCTGGGCTGCAGTGGGCCACACAAAACAGGGAGAGAAAGGAAATAACAATGCAAGGAAGCTTTATGGAGTAGAAAACAAACAGGCAATGAAAGGGTGTGTTCCTGAAATCCTTCAAAGGGTGTTAACTCTTTCATAACAAGACTAATGACTCCCCCTTAAGATTGTAGTCTCCTCTTTGCCTCATTAGGATTAATTCAGTGGGCCAGTGGGCCAGATTCATCCCAGGAATCCTTCCATTGAAGTCCCTGGTGTGATACCACCAATAACCACAGCAAAACAATGAGCCAAACGCTGTGTATATGAGGAACATAGCTGTCCTGAAACTTTCTGTAAAACTTGATTATGGCCCTGCCAAACTCTCCTGCAACTTTTCGTTTCTTGTGTGAATGGAAATTAAATATGTCAAAACGAATTTAAGGAACTATGCTCTAGCCTAATGTTGGGCTTGCAATACAGACAGCAAAATCAGTCTAGTCAAAGAGTTCACATCTAAGAATGGCTCAAATACAGTTTGTGAAAGGACTGGAATGAGGCACCACAGCTGGAACCATATGAGGTTGCAGGCTGCTCCGCAAACATTTTCTTTCCAACAGATGAACTGTACAAGCTGCCTTATGTGGCTGTGCACCTTCACCAGGACTGAGGACACATCCCTGTCTCTGCTCCAGCGATGGCCTGATGGACACACTCACCTCACATTCAAGGCTGAGAACAGCACAGGAGCATCACCTCCTTTTTGCCAGGCTCTGCCTCACCCTCTTGCCTTACACACTAAGATGCATAAAGGGTGGGTGCCGGAGTGGCAATAATTTTCTTCTCAAGGCTGTGTTTTGAAGACTGGGCCTTCTCTGGCTATTTCACAGGATCTCACTTAGGCTGCAGGTGGACAGGGTGCTTCCCTAGAAAACCTGCTGCTCTGCAGTGCAGGCTCCTCCAGAATCTCATCATCACTGCTGCTGCCTGTTGACTTGCTCTTGGTGGCTGTCTGCTCAGCAGTCAGTATCTTCGCATCATCCTGCTGAGGTGCCCAGGGATGCTGAAGTTCCATGGGGTGTGGTCCTCCATCTATATTTTTGGTTGCAAAGCACATTTGTGAGTGTCCTGCTCTCCTTCACACTTTCTTTCCGCCCTGCCAGCAGCAGCCTGCCACCACCTCAGTCATGCTGACACAACTGCTTACAAAGCCACCCCACAGCCAGGCTGCTGAAATGCTGAAATGCCCTGCAGTGAGGGCTACAAGAAGGGAAACGAGCTGGAGGAAAGAGGCTGAGTAGAGCATGTGGGAATGGAAGGATTTGATTTCTACCCAGTGATCTACATGGACAAAATAGGGGCTTGGTCCTGTGTTTCCATGCCACAGATCAGAGGTCTGGAGCAGAAGGGCTGCAGCACCAACCTTTCACTGCCTTTCAGTGCCTTCACCTTCTGTACTAACTTTACTTCTCTTTCCTCTCTCCAATCCTAATTGACTGTGCTTGAAGCAAGGAGAAGGTCAAGGCAGAGAGGACAGCAATGAAACATTGTCTGGCCAGATGTTACAGCTGAGGCAAAGACAAAACTCTGGAGAGATGTTACTGTCCATGAGTTTTAACACGGCATTAACACCCAGATCCAAGTCACCAATGTCTGTCTTCCCTGAGAAAGAGATAGACAGACAAACAAGCAGGCAGAAGGCAAGGGAGCTAGCTGCCTCCTGATTTCAGGGCTGGTTTTCAAATAAGAGCACATCTCTCTGCTTGTTCTTTCAGCAGGTCATCCAAGAGCTGCCAAGAACCAGATGTTTGAAGTGGCAAATCATTTGGAGATTTACATTTGTTTGATGCTGATCTGCTTCTGATAGGGTTTTTCTTGATTTTTTTGTTTTGGTTTGGTTTTTTTGTTTGGGTTTTTTTGTTGTTTTTATTTTTGTTTAAGACTTTTGTATTCCTAAGCAAAAGCTTGAGTTCAGCTGAAAAACTGTCCTGTAAAAGTGGGAGTGAATGTCTGTATGTGTGTGGTGATGGGGAAATAGTGAGAAAATACCTTCTCAGCAGTTGTGTCCTTGAATTCCAGTGGTTCATGCACTCTGAGGGCTGAGAGGTGGCTCAAGTTTTTCCATCTGTCTGCTGACTCATGTTCTATCCATCAAGGAAAAGACAATGAGGGAAAGGCTTCTGTGAACATGGGCTTCTCTCTCATGGCTTCCACAATCTTGAGCTCATCAAATTTTCCTGTTTATTCACAAACTTCCTGATATGTTTGTGTTCCCTGAACTGGTTATGTGGCACACTCCCTTGAGCAGCATTATTTTTTTACTTGAAAACTGTGAGAGAATTCTAACAATGATTTCTCAGTATTTCGAAAGACGTGCTAAAAAGCGCTAGATAAAACATGTATGAAATATCCTGAAACACCATGAAATGTGACATGTAATGGTGGAATGAGTAGGATTTTATTTGCCCCGTATTTTATCTGCCTTTCAGTTTCTCCAGAGCTCATCTCTGCCCAGACGTATTGTTGATGCAGCTTGTTGAAAAGGAAATATTCACTGATCAACAATTTTGATAAACATATTCCACACTCAAGAACTTTCTTAGCATAAAATGGGCATTTATTCTTGAAGCCTGGAGGAAACATGAAGACTTTGACAATATCCTAACTGAATTTATTTTTTGTTGGAAAATATCTGCCAGGCTTGGGCTGGGACATGTGGAAAGAAAAATAGGTTTATTATTGAAAAATTAGTCTATATTGTAATAAAAGCAATCATGCCAGAATAAATATTTTTAATTCAGAACTGAATGACCATGGAGAATGACCATCTGATCTGGAAACATCAAAAAACAGCTTATCCTACAACTGCTGTGCCAGCCAACTTCTTTTTGGAGGGATATCTTACCAGTCTTGTTTGCCTTAGAAAAATGTATTATGCATAAGAAATGCATTACACAATACATAGTGATAATTTTTAAATGTCACATGAGCAAAGATTTCAGTGTTTTTAAATAAATTAATCTAGAAACACTTTGACATCTCCAAAAATTTTGATTTGTTACTGTGAACCTAAAAGTCTTCTGAGGTTTGGTCACTGCCAGCTAACTTATTTTTCCCTGGCCATTTCTAGTCAATAGTTGTTTCAAATCTTGTTTGCCATTATGTTGCCAACTGTCCTCCGCTTTCTCTTAGTGGAAAGTACTCTTCCAAGTAAAAGACTGCATAATTCCCTCTTTGCTCGACAGCAATCATTTACAGGCAGCTTTAGGAAGTGTACAGTAATGTGAACCTTCATGAGACCAGACTTTGTGTGTTATGGGGGTTTTGTTTGGCTTTTCAGTCCATAGCTACAATGAGAAAAAAATGACATGGGCATTTTATGATTTTGCCATCAACATTTCCAACCTTTTACATCTTCCCTCATAGTCATTTTAGACTGTGCAAAGTGAGTTAAAAGTGGAGGTACCAATCAGACCAATAGTATTTTACTCCTACTCTGCAAGGTTGATAGTGACTATGCAAGGCTGCAGGTAATGGAGAATCACGGTTTCTCTTTTTCCATGAAAGGGACTCGATTCTACCACTCCCACTCAGGCTGAAGCCCTAAGTTTACAATACGGGAACTTGAGCAGAAGCACCAGTGGAAGGGGTTCATGTTTCCCACCCCCGCCTCCAACCGCATCTTTCCAGGTATCAGCAAACTACCCCCACATTAGCAAGCTTAGCTGGGCTTGAAAGCACCCCCGCCATTTTCCACAGTTGTTTTTCTCCTCAGTGCTTCGCGGAGGAGGCAGGTGACTCTGGGGGTGAGAGCAGGGAAGCTGAGGCAGAGGGGAGAAGCTGAATGCATTTCATCCCTACCTGAGCCAAAGGCAGCTCAGAGCCCTTGGGGTCTCCTTGGACACTATGCTCGCATCATAGCAATGGAGTGCTGTTAAAGAATGGGCTCTGCTTCCTTTTTGCATTCCTCTCTCACTGGGGAACCTTCTGGCACTCTTGCTCCCTTTTCTTCCCACCCTGCCAGTGTGTCAGGACTGTATCTTCTCAAAGATTGTGTCCTTTCTCAGTGATTGTCACAAACCTAGGTTACACCAACACACAATGGAGGGGGAACTGCAGCAAGAAAGGCAGAATTTAGTATGCAGATAAATAAACTGGATGCTTCATCAGTTTCTTGAGTTCTATGGACTCTATGGATCTGGTATGAGAATTTCCAAGTAAAGAATTAATCCTCCAAATGCTTCCTTAAGGGAGGCTACTTGCTGATGCCAACAGTAGAACTTGTGTACAGCAACTTCATGCATGAGAAGACCTAAACTCAGCAATGTTTTTTGTGCCAAAAGTGTTGTTAGGATGGTGCTGCTATTCTCTATAAACTTCTCTTCCATTCTTCCTGAAAAGTCAAAAACTATCCAAATTTTCACTCAGACACAGTCAAAATACCTCCCCATAAGCCAGGACTTCCAGTATACAAAGCACTTCTCAGACATCCATTAATCCTCAAGACAGCCTGTGAGGTAGGAAATTGTCAGTGTTATTATCCCCACTTCACAGGTGGGGACTCTGATGCAGGGAGATTATGTGATTTGCCACAGGCTACACAGCAAATCCATGCCAGACCCAGGATTAAAATTCAGCAGCACCTGACATCTGGGCAAGTACTCAAGCCCTGGTCTCTGCTGCCTCTAGTACATGTCTTAAGCAGGTCTCCTGGTGAGCATTCATAATCAAGCACTCTATGTCCCTGTATAGCACAAGGGTGTACACACATACCAAGAATATACAAATCTAAGCAAAGCACAGGCTAAAACATGTCAATTTGAAGACATCTCCCCAGAAGTCTAAAGGAAGATCTGCACAGCCAACTTTTGAAAGTTTTATATTGCTAGTTAACTTCAAACAAAGAAGTAAAGTCTGGTACATATAGTGTTTTTTGTTATGCCAACAGACATAAAAGATATTATTTAGATCAGTGTTTTCCTGTACATTTGCTTTCTAAAGAAAATGCACAGACTGGCCTATGTTCAAGAGCAGACAAAATTGATTTCCTTGCACACAGACTGATTCCATGAATTTGAAAGAAACACCGTAAATTTTCATGTAAGAAGTGAATATTTTTGACAACCTTCTTCTGCTTTGAAATAGGTAGATAAAACATACCATTTGTTGTTCCAGTAGCATGCAGCATGTTTTCGTCTCTTTTCGTACTGCTGAGTTCTCCTTGTCACTTTGTTGTGCAAACCCCCGATCACAAAAGTTGAATGTTTTTGGTTTTCCACAGTGGAAAGTACTTGTTTGCTGTATCTGCCCTGTTAGTTCTTGCCAAAATGTGTTCTCAAAGATTGTCATGAAAAGATTAATTTCTATCCTTGAGGGAAAGAAAACTTTTTTTCTGGTTTTTTTTCACAGCTTGTGTGCAAGTTATTTCTAATGAACACTGGAAACAACAAAATAATTTTAAAAGTGGCAATGAATGAGAAGGTTTTGGATCAGATTTCTTCGCTGGCACTGGCAAACACTCCCTTTATGTCTTCTTATCATACGTGGTCCAAGAGCCTGTGCATTTGAATTACAGCACCACATCAGACCCTTTCTCCTCTAACCTGAATCACTACAGAGCAGCTACTCACTCATCTATATCTTCAGCAGCACAATCCACTTTCTCTGATTCCTCAAAGCTCTTTTTTTTAACCACAGCTCTCTCTTCTTCAGCCTTACCCACTCAAGTCTCATGTTTCTGCTTCCTTTGGTGGAAGCTTTAAAGGTATCCAGAAGATATTAGAATCAGAGAGAGAGAGGAAGAGAGAGGAGTAGGCTACGAAAATAAAATGTAAGAGGTTCTTTCATAGGGAAAAGAAATCAGAATAATAACAATTTTCTGCATTTTAAAAGCTTTAAAATTATATTGATATATATATATATATTTCTACAAAATTATTTATTTTATTTGCTAAAATAATTTTGCACTGCTACATATATTCTGCCTAAAATTAAAAAAATGCAGTATGATAGTCACATCTTAATGGCATTCAGATATTTCCTGTAAAACACATTGCAACACTAATAGGAAAAATTTTGGAACCTGCACTGCGAAAGAAAATATTCCAAAAAAAGCCAGCCACAGCTCATCTGTCTCCATTAAAGCAGATTTTCTATGCTATTAGCCAGTGGGTCCTTCTCAGTCCACTCAGCACATATACCACTTGCTCTTTTCTAAATACTCTTTGGTGAGTTTTTTTATTTTTCTGCCCTGTTCCATACAACATAGAGCAACATGACCATTTCAGTCACTAGGATTTATTTTTACATTTTCTTTTTTTCTTTTCTCCATCCAGTTTATTTCTTTTGTTGTTCTGGGATTTTTTCCTTCCTTCCTTCCTTCCTTCCTTCCTTCCTTCCTTCCTTCCTTCCTTCCTTCCTTCCTTCCTTCCTTCCTTCCTTCCTTCCTTCCTTCCTTCCTTCCTTCCTTCCTTCCTTCCTTCCTTCCTTCCTTCCTTCCTTCCTTCCTTCCTTCCACCAGTATGTATTTTTCCCCTTGATTTTCTCGCTGTATTTTATGTCCCATCCTTTAGCACCCAGAGGAAAATTGCTGATACTGGAGATCTTTGTGAAGACAAGTCACACCACTCATAACTGTAATGCAATTGCTCTTGCTCTGCAAATATATTCACTAAGTGGCTGCCTATCTCGTACTTGGGCTTGGCTTTAAACACAATGTTTAAAACTGCTTCTTGAGCTGATGTCATTAAGCAGTGCAGTTAAAGTCCAGTTCAGATATGAACTCCTTGTGAACAGACACATTGTCCTTTTTGAAGCATGGGGAAGAACATGCAAAGTGAAAATACAGTGCAGGCTGCTCCACTTGAGCGTGGGGAGTTGAGCTGCTCAGGACATGCTTGAGAGCCAGGTAAGAACTTATGAGCTCCCCAAAGTCCAGGTCCCTCAAGAGCTGTATCAGCCCTTGACAGCTGGTTTGATAACACATAGTAAGAGTCATTTTAGAGATAAGCAGTGCTCACACTTAGTAAGATGCAAGGACCAGACTTAAAAATGCAACACTACCTCCTGCCACAACTCCTCTGTCTGGTCTTAGTCACACGAAAATAGCAGTGGTAATATTAGAAATATTGCTTGACGTTTATTTTCTTTGCTCTCTTCATTTAAAGATAAGAATGCCCACGATTTTCAAATCATTCAACTGCACTGGATAAATGTTGCAGATGTGGGTGTGCCTATTACAGTTAATTATTACTTGACTGATCTGACTTAGCATTAAAATGTCTGGTAGAACTGGCTCTGATCTTGCAAGGGGGACTTTTTCTTCTGTATTCCTGAGTGATGAGGGAGCTTGTTGTCTTGGAATCTGGAGCTCCTGATCATCCATGAGAGAAGACGAGATGAATAGCAAAATCATTCCATTTCATATAATTCAGCTACATTGGGCCTGACCTCTGTTTCCTTGGAAAGACAAAATTGGGCAATTCACCTCACTGAGCTTTGCATGAGTTGTACAAATTTAAATGGTCCCTTTTTCCTGCCAAAGGAAGTAGGAACTTCTGATCCATGCCATCCTAAAAAGGTACTGGAGAGATCTGGAGCATTGCATGTTCAAAAAAACTGTTTCATTCATGCCGTTGGCTATAATAGAAACTTTCAGGGACTAGTTCAGGTTTATACAGGTTTATAACTGGTGAATTAATTTTTATAAATCCCACTCATTTTCATCCAGTGGCTGACCAGGACTATTGGACTGGCGGGTAGATTATCTTTCCCTTTCCAACTTACTTGTGTGGTTTCAATTACAGCTTTCAAAAGTTGAGTTTTCAGTTATTTCAAGAAAAAAATTTTTTTCATTTGTTTTGGTTTAGTCTGAAACTACATTTTTTACGAGACAACAATAACAAGACAACAGAAATGTTTACTACTGATTGAAACTTTCATTCAACTCAGAATGGGCTGTTGTGTTTTCAATTTGGTGATTTTTAGCTCTTCATTGAATTTTCTTATCCTTTAAAAATTAGCATTAAATGCAGACAAACTTTGAGATTAATTATTGCCTCAAAACAAACAAAAAAAAAACCCAAAAATCTTGTTTCAGAAAATATTAAGACAAAATTATGCAAAACTCAAACAAAATAATGTATAAAGTCATGTCAAATCCTGTTTCAGATCTTCTGACATTATATTACTTCAGAAAAAAATTGCTTACAAAAATATGGCTTTCAGTTCTAGTTTTCTTAAAAGTTGTTTCAAATCAGCAGCCCTAAACAAAGCAGCTCTTTCTTTAATGTGCCTCCAAGTTCATAAAAGTAGACATTCAAAGACTACATATATATGGAAGAGAAAAATGATAAATTTGATCATCTAAGTGAGAAAAAAAACAAAGGCAAATAAGAGAGATGGAAGTAGAAAGAAATTTAATCTCATTTCTACAGTAATTTAAGCATGTCCTCTGCTGCATTCTAGTCTGCTAAACATTTTGCTGAATTGCATCTCTGATCTTGGCAACTAAGAGATGTGGAAACATATATTAGAGCTTATATTTCTAGTGAGGTAAAAAAATAAACAGTGCACAAGTCAAATGCATGCACACTGCCCATTTTTAAGACTAGTGTTGTCACCGTCTGGCAGGTGTATGATGAAATAGAAAGGTGGGACCAGGCTTCAGGGTACTGCTTGTACTACAGAAGAGCTGTTATTGCACTGGGGAGCATTTAAAACACAAACACTCATGATTCTCCTGTATGCTGTGTTGTGCCATACCCACCTTAGCATTTACAGATCCTGTTTTCCCTCTGGTCCTCACCTCCACTCTTATTTCTTTATTCGCTTTTTTGGGAGGCTGAGGGGAAGACCCCAAGTACCTTTTCCTGTTTGTTTCATTCCCAAGTGGAAAGAAAGAAGAGGACTCTGGGTTCCTTTTAAATACTGCTTACATCTCTCTGAAGGTGTTGAGATCTAGATTTGTCTTCAGATTATATTCCATTAATTATACAAACCTCCTAGAGAAGACATTATGCTCCATTAATTACACACAGCTCCTTGACAAGACATTGAATTTTGTCTCCTATCATCATGTGTGAAACCAAATAAATAAAGCAGATGAACTGAAATTCAAGTCAGTAAGCAGAGTTATAGCATGTCTTTGAACAATCTGGGTATTTTTATGAAATATGTTTCATTTTTAAAATTATTCTTGTTCTGTCTCATTACTACTGGGGGTTCTACATATAAAAAACGTACATTCATATATTTCTTATAATTGGTCATGCTTCCAGAGGGAGGACAGAGAAGTGTAGGCCTGTGGGAAGCTGTAAATGGGAAACACACCTCTTGGTTCCCTTATACTGTCAAACATTGTCCTATAGCTCTTAGATAGCACGTGGAATAAAGATATGGGAAAATGATGCTTGTAGTAAAGTTCAGAGTGGGTAAACTACTTCCACTGAGGCTCAGACACATGGTGTGCAGGATCAGACACTACAGAAGGATCCAGGTGTTCCCTTGTTTTTCACTTATTCAACAAATTTTACAACCATTTGAGATCATGTTGTACTGCACATACATATGTCATTGTAGCCAGGGCATATTAAAGAGGTAAAGCAATAGTCATTGAGCACACTCTGCAATCCTGTGCCAAGAGATACTGTCACACACTCCCCATATCGTAACCAGAGCTGTGCCTCTTTTTCTTGTGCTTGGCACGATTTACTGGCCATGAGATCATGGCAGATGGGAGTCTGGACATGATAACGCACTTGTTAGGAACTGAAGCTGCTGCTGATAGTGTCATTAAAATTTTTTTAAGAGAATCCTCAAAGCCAACCTCAGAAACTTCCTCATCTCATCTTACTCTGATTACTAGCAGCACTATAAACATGGCATTCCATGGAGGCTGTGCCAGAAGTGAACCCAGTGCAGAGCCATCTAATTGCAGCAACACAAAGCAGTATAGTGCAGGAAAAATGAACATTTGGCTGGAAATGCATTTGGTTTAGCAGCAAAAGCTCAGCAAAAGCAAGAAAAGAGTATGAGCCGATTACACAGTTGCCCTGCAGACTTCTGCAGGAAGATGGTTGAAACCCCAGACTGATGCAGACTTACTGAGCTACTCCTGCCTGCCAGCTGAAAGCTGATAGCCAGCATCAGTTAGGTCATCAGAGAAATTAGTTTCAATGATGCATTTTGAGGGTAGGCAGTACAATGTAAGAGGTGTCTATTTTTTTTTTCTCAGAAGAAAGAGTAACCCACTCAGAAAACAATTACTGAATTACTGTCAAAACACTGTAGGAGGGAATATTACATCAGCAGGGAGCATTAATGCAACCATTTATAATAGCTTGTATTCTGACTTCTCTTCCACTTATTGTCAAGTACAAAGGGATGGTCAGGAACTGTGTGAAATGACAGCCAACCAAAGGGTATGCTAACAAAAGAAGGAAATGGTGCAGATGAAGTCAGTCATCCACTCTTCCTGCCCCAGTATCTCTTCACTACCACCCAGATGTGAGCACAGTGGTTTCTTGGATGAAGCCACGTTGCCCCATGGCAAGGCTGGAGTGCACAGAAAAGGGTGGCAGCCTTAAAAGGAGATGCTTTATCATGTGTTCTGTCTGTATTTCACCATCTCTCTTTTTATTTTCCTCCTTAAAACAGTCTTCCCCTTTCCTTACTAGGCTCAAATATCTATTGATGTGCTGAGGGCTTGATTTCTTGCTTCCCACTGGGCATTATCAAATTTATGTCAACATTATTTCACATCCAGGATGGCAAGGTAAAACAGGGGTCTGACTCTGTCTACCTAACCCCCAGGCAAAGTCACCTGGATACAGGGTGTGGGGCATGACAGAGGGCTAGGAGACAAAATAGGTGGGGTGACAATCTGGCCCAAAGCCTGGGGAGCTGGTAAAGACAGGATGTTCCCATTACCTGCAGTAATAATAGTCAAATTATAGTCCTTTAATCCAGTCTACTGTCAATAGAGTGGAATCTCTGAAAATACAGGAGAGTTGTTACACTTGCCCTCATTAAGAAGCAAGTGTCATTTCTTGGGGAGCTTTTATCTAAAATATGAGCAGCTAAAGAAGTTGGTGGAAAAAGCAGAACTATTAATAATGCTACACTAAAGAAATACACACAGGATATAAAATATGTGCTATCAAACAGTTTTCTTGGGATCAAAGGTTCAAACTGTTTCCTCAAAAGACCTTTTTATGGGTAATGACCAGGAGCAAGTGCTTCCGTGCTGGCCAGGATGCGTGATAAGGTATGGCTTCAAGGAAACTCTTTGTAATTTCATGGAAAGATAAAGGACCTTGCTTTCTTAAAATGACAGGAAAATATCCCTTATGATACACTGGCAGATCTGTGCCTCTAAGGAGAGAATGACTGGAATTCAGTCACACAACCAAAGTATTTGTAAAAGCCGGAGCTGAGTGAGTTCATCCTTATATGTCCTTTAAGCACATTGTTTGAAAGTATAATTAGGGCTGTACACAAATATATGTACACGCACCAACACAGTGTTTCCAAAATGCTTCTTCTATAACTTACAGCTGTAGTGTATGCCCAGGAACACTTGGTGGTCACTCAGCTCCCGTTGGTAGCTAAGACATTTCTTAAAGGTGCATCAGGAAAGTTTCCAAATCTGTTTTCTGACCCTTGAGGACAACTGACATAAAAATGGTTTTGTAAACAAAGTGATTTCCAGTATAGCAATGATGTGGCTGCATTGCACAATTGAGAGACATATTTAGGAGCAGACTTGAGCACAAAAGGACCCTAGGCTAAAGCTCTTTGTCTGCAAATTTTAATGTCTCCTTGTTCTCTGAGAGACACAAGTGACTGCAGAGCAGATCAGTTACAACCACCATCTGGTAGTCACTGAACTTTTGGTATCCCTTCTACAAAGGGCACTGGTTCATTGCAGACTGCAGTTCTCTGGACAGGACGATAATGGTTTGTGCCTTCAGTTGTGGAGAACTTTGCTTTGGTTTCAGGTGCTGTCTGAGATGCTGTACCAGCACAATAGGTAGGGGAAGGTAGTTGTGACGATGTGGCTGTAAGGCTTCATCTTCTTGAGTAAGATCATAAAAATTCCAGCAAACACATCTGGAGGCTCATGCCATACTTTCCAATAACTCTGTTGCCAACCTGGTGTGGGTAGCAGAGAAAATATGCAAGCTTCACAGCAAAGCAAGTGTACACATTTGGCTCTGAAGACTTTCCCTTTACTGATAGAAATAATAACAAGGTACTCAAATGCTGAGACAACATGGAGACCAAGAGCCATGAGCTTTCATGAGCCCATGAGCACACCACCAACAGGGTGGTGTGCTAAGCTTTCAGTATGTGCTGCAGTGCTCTGCTCTCCTGCCGCCCAAGAATGCCACCAAGTTCACCTCTGACACAGAGAAATAAGGTGTTTTTCTAGTCAGAGTGGGTTGGACTCTAGAGGTTGAACATCTGCTGCTTTTCCTGAAGGTTTCAGACCTTTTCCCAATTAGTATTGCCCCATGAAATGGTAGCTTGCCAAGCAAATTACAGAAATTTCAGGCTTAATAAATACCACAAGAGCCGCAAGTTCGAGTTTGATTCTGTTTTAGTTTTGCGTGCTACAACATGAAATTAATCTACTAGTGCATCTTCAAGTGCTTTCCAAATAACTCTACTGTTTATTGCACACTTCTCTCTGTTTACTAAAATTGTTAAAGCCATTATTTCTCTAGGTGCTCCTCTTTCTGTAGCCCTAAGTTATTGTCTTATAGTGGGTTTTGAAATGGTGAGAAACAATTTGCATTAACTTCTCAGCTATAATTTATAAGGAACATAATGAGTCATGGTCACAGGCTGTCCGCCTTTGTTCTCTTCTACTTCCTTCTTTCTAAATGGAATTTTCTTAGGAAAAAAGTACTGATTTTGATAGACAGCTTTGGGACTCTTAAAAAAATAGGAAGATTTCTGGAAAGTATTGTGAGTCAAAGACAAATTTTGACCAAAGAACAAAGAGATTGAGAGAATGTGTTCTATTTAGTACTGAAGTTTAAAGGAAGATTTGTACATAGGGTATTATCCATTCTTTGCAAACACAGCCACCCCTATACTTATATACTCTACACCTATTACCTAACAATGGCTTGCTGATTGCAGCAGTGAAAGTAGCAGAAAACTCTACCTCACAGAAATGTTTGCACTTTGCAACACTTAGGGTTTAGTCAGGCAGCTGGATTTAAGGGCAGGCATAATAAGCAATTTTATCTCCCTGAAATGAAACTCTCCTTCATTTGAAGACTTCTAATCTCATTTCCAAACATAAACATTACAGAGCGTGAAGGAATAGTATGTTCTGTCTGGTTTTGAGCCTCTTTGAAAAACAAAAAGGTAAGATAAAATGTGGACATCTGGGGCCATCATGCTTGCAACCCAGTAATTATTTAGATTGCTTAGAGCCCATAAACTGACATTTGAAACACACCCAGCACAAACGCATTTTGTTCCTTTCTAATTTCACACTGGGATAAATGATTTTATTTCCCTCTCTCCTCTGGGCTTTCATAAATCCCTGCTTTTTCCCTCACTAAAGATGTGCATGTTGGAGAAGTCCCCCAGGATTCCCAGCAGTTCTCATTTTCATCAGTCTGACCGGAGAAGCAGAAGGGCCTGGTTTGGTTTTGTCACATAGAAAGTGGGATTTCTCACACACAGCCTTAATGGACAAATGTTTCTTAACCCCCTTCTGAATAAAGGGTACCATTGGCTCTAGCTTGCAGTCACCTTCTAGTGACAAGTCCCCTAGATATAGGCACCAAACTTTATGTTTCTGTATTGAATGCAGAATTACGTTTCAATTGTTTAAAGAAAACCTTAAGCTTCACTAAATGTAGACAGAGGAGCAGCTCTTGAATAAGGCCGAGTGAGCAACACTGAGCTGGTCTTTCAACAGATTTCACTGTGGGTAGGAATAAGTTCTTGCAATTCAGTTCCGAGAAGCACGTGACTGCTGTTAGACTTATGTGGCACCTTAGAATTACTAATGCATATTTAAGATCTCCCCTGAGCAGGGTCTTACAGACTAATTTGTACTATGTGTGAGAGATGCTTAGTTCATCTCTAGTTCCAGTACAAGTGGCCACAAATAAATATGTATATTCATATAAATACACTCACACATATATACAGCAATCATGGGTTTATGATTAGCTGAGGCTGACTATCTGACTAAGATGATACTGGAATGAATCATTGCCACACTAAATTTGCTCAAGGTCAGACTTGTTTTCTGTCTTCTTTTTCCTTCATAATATGGCTTTTGTTCAAGGTGATCCATTTAAAGTATGAAAAACCCCAAGAAGTGTCTTTGAAAATGTGGTTTATTTGCATAAGTAAATCTTTTACAGGAAAAGAATACATGCATTATATTTATCTGGTGGTATCTTTTTATCCCTTTTCTTTACTTTTTTTCCACCCACATTTAGAATTCAACTTTCTCATGTGAAACCACTGAGGTCTTTTTTCTGATGTAGACATAACACAAATGTCCTGTTAGACATTCATTTTGTGACTCATTGGCCATAATGTGGAGAGATCTAGAAAGCACAGTCTGAAAAAGTGGCAGAGAAAATGTTCACAGTCGGGAGTTCCACATGTAAGTCAGGAGCGGCACTGAAAACAAGCAGAGTTATGTACATGTAAAACAGCTTCAGGTCTTTCGTTTGGCAGATGCAAGACTATAACATACAAACCATGAAGATTGAGGGAGGTGGGTTTTGAATTTGGAATAAAAAGCAGCAAATGTAAATATTCTTCTCCAACCAGACAATTTGAGAAAGATCATGAGGAAAAAAAATAAATAAAAGATGTCTAGTGTGTCTGTGCTGAAGTAAAACCAGCACATCCCTGTCCCATTAGCATGAAATCAGAATCAAGTCCAGAAAACTCAGAAGAAATTGTCTCTCAAATGGAGCTGGTGCCATTTAGTGATGCATTTGTGGAGGTCTCCTTAAAAGCATATCTGTCAGTAGTTGCACAAGCTAGCTCTGCACCCACCGCTGAAATGAGGATATTTTTCAAGATACTACGTGAGTTTCCAAACTTCCGCTTCTCTCTCATTTGAAAAACTGGGGTTTTTTTCCATGGCGGTAACTTGCCTTTTTGTTTTTACATACACAAGGCTGATGAATGTGACAACAAATGGAGCTGAATCATGGGTGAAGGTGGTCCAGGAGATGCAGTGGAGATGCAAGAAGTAACAAGGGGCAGAGGTTGCCTTTGCCTGGGGACTGGATCTGTGCCAGCACAAACATTTTGAGTTTACTTTGATATCAGTGCAGAGGTTTTCAAGTCAAAAAAGAGTCAGACAAACAAATTAAAGAAAATTGACCCCTTTTTCTTCTCAGCCATCTCTAGTTGTTTATTCTGGTCCCTGCTCACCATATTTTCTTTCATCTCTTTACATGGCTTCATTTAAGCAGGCTGGTCCCAAGCCTACAAGTTGCATTTCTGTGAATCTGCAAGGTGCTGAGCATTCTCCTTTTGATCCAAGAGAGATCAGAAGCAGTAACTTAATTTCAGGTCTTTGGGACTATCTCTGCATGGAAACACTTGCTTTTGCTTCTTGTGGTTTCAGGGCCAGCAGGTCAGTGTTTTGTGAGGTTCAGAGCATTTTTGTACTTTGATTCTCAGCATCCACAGCTTGGACAACATGTACTCCAGAGGACAAAACTGTTGTAATTCCACCTAAAGTAGCTGCACAACAATGTGAAGGAAAGGTTTGTATCAAAGTTTGCTTGATACGGAACATTTCTGCTTGGCTGAGCTTCCATCAGATGGATAACCCAATGAAAAGCATTTTTATGCCTGAAGATTTAACTTGCAAAAGTACATGGGCATCAATGAGCTTTCTTAAGAACATATTTTATTTTTTTAATGCAGAAATCTTTTTCAGCTGAAACTGTGCCTACAAAAAAAAAGGATGATCATTGCTGACAGGTTTTTTTAAGACTGCCTTTGTTTCCAAATTTTTATTTGATTTGTTGAAGCTGTTAAAAATGTATTTCTGCTTAAGACCCCTGTGTCTTAAGGAGAAAGTCTATCAAGGGCAAGGAGGGCACACAGGGGCAAGGAGAGTGCTTATCTCAGACTGATACTGCTTTTGAATTACATATGCAGTATGCTACAGGAAGGCTGTGAAACCTTATGCAAATGAGTAACTCTGCACAGCTGAATCACCCTTGCTGAGCTAATTTTTATCAATTACACACATTCCAGCAGACCAATGAATTGTCCAAGGCTAACTCATGTCCGTAAATCTTTGTAACTCTAGGGCTTTATTTTCTTCCAGACAAAATCAAAACTGTAAAAGATGATGAAAAATAACAATATAAGGAGAAATAAAGTGAAGATAAGAGAGGGGGGGAAAAAAATCGCCTACTTTTTGGTCTTACTCCAGGTAAGACCAAAAAGGGATGGAAAGATAACCTTAGAGTTGACCAATTGCAGTAACTTGCTCAGTCATGGAGCATGTCAGCCAAATCTGGGACTCAGATCTTACTCAGGAGACTCAGAAGACTAATAAAACTCTGATAGCATTAGACCTAAAAATCTCAAGTACTGTAAAAGCAATAAATAGGGAGGGAATTCCAGACAGTAGGACTAGGAGCCTGCGGGTAAATATGGATTTTGGCAGATTCTGACCTTAACTATGTGAGCTTTTTATATACACATTTCCAGTACTTAGCATACTTCACAGTAACCTGGCAAAAATGAGGTCAGACTAATATATACCTCTGTTTTCCCTTGTAAAATTACCATAGACTACAATGTAAGGATAATTCACCATTCTACATCTTAATGTAATTTCCATTCATGAGGGAATCATAAAAGTATAAAAAGTATCAGGCCTTTCACCCTTTGTAACATGGCAAAATAACAGCTCAGTAAATGCAGTTTGTCCCACTGGGAAAAGAAATAAAAGGAGCTTTTGATGAAGTTTGTTAGGACGTGAGGTCAGCCTAACTAATTAGAGTCCCAGAAAAGTATTATGTGATTCTTAGACATTGCCAATCCTGTTTGAAAGTCAAAATTCACAGTAAAAAGTGGCTTCAAAATTATTTAAGGCATTTAGAAAATGGATTTCATGTTCTACTTCAATGACCACTTAACAGCTGGAGAAAAATAAAGCTCAAACTCATTGCCTCTGCAGATGCAGCTCCGGCTTCAGCAGGGACCACTTGATGTTCCATCAACCTTCAGCAAGGTCATGAACAGCTTTCTGCAAATCAGCAGCAGGAGTTAGCACCTCCCATATGCTACACTTCCACAAGAGATTATACCAAAAAAATTAGTGGCCCACAAAACTATAACACCTTTGAAGAACTTGTTGAAAACTTTGCTCTATACCAGATTAGGTGTTAGGAGTTTAAGTGATGGTACAAGATGTCTTGTTGTTATTATTTGGGAATAGGTTTCCTTCCAATCACCTCAAAGAATCTGACAATTTCTCCCACACTGCTTGACTCTCTGCTGATTCTTTTGAACTCATAAAAGTTGATGGACTGCAATTTTATTAGAGGTCTATAGGCTCAATAAAAGTGATTGTTTAACATAAAGAATAAAAGACCACCTGAAACAAGAACTGGAGATGGCCAGAAACTTTCTTTTTGAAAAATGGGACTGCACTGAGTTACCTATTTAAGTGATTTTTGGCACAGTCAATATTTAAACCTGAAAGGTGTTAAGATATCCTTAAAAGAGGTGTTAAGATTAATCATTTTTACTACAATATCATCAAAGATTAACTGGAAATGGGCTCTCCTTTGTTCTAGGTACCATACAAAGAGAAAGTGAAAGATAGTCACTATATTGAACAGCCTGAATCTAGACAGCTAAAATGGACAGAGAATGAGTGCAACAGATTGAAGTAAAAAACAAAAGGGTTTTGGGAAAGAAGAGGAAACACAGACTGTACTGTTCCCATTCCAGTGCATCTTCTGTTTTGTTCCTGTGCCACGCTCAGTTTTCAGGAATCCTTGTGGCCAAACAGGATCATGATGTTCATGGAAATTTTGCAAGGCACATATTTCTTATTATAAAAATCCTACAAAGCATCATGACAAACCTTGAAACTGTAAATGCACTTGCTTTATTAGTTGAACAGCAGCTTGGCATGTGACAATCAAGTCAAGTCAACAAACAAAAACCATTTTTCTCCCTTTATATCGCAGGAAGAGTGAAGGATGTGTCTAGTGAACAAATGGTAAGCAGCCATTCAGTGAATGGACCTAGGATACAAGTCCATTTCTCCAGCTGAAGTCTCCAAGAATTCCTCTCTCATACCCTTGTGCACAGATATTGATTCTGGAGGAAATCACTTCATGACTCCATCACTTCAGGGCCTCCCCCACATGGCTGCAGCTCAGCCACGATGCTGGGGCAGAGAGAATGGCACCAAATCTAGGAAGTGCATTTATTCCTTTCCTTGAAGCACCTGCTGTCCTTCTGCAGAAGTTCAGCATCTCAAGGGCTCTGATATGGTCACACAGGCAACTTAGGAGAAACATCTTAGACTATTTTGACTGACTTTAAGGGAAAAAGTAATAAAATAAAATACAGTAATTTCACAATTATAAGCCTCACCTTTTTCATTGAAGAATCCAGCCTACCCCAGTAGTGTGGCTTATATTCAGGTGTGGCTTATCTATGGACAAATCCCAGTGAAATGCCAACCTGGAAGTGAGAGCCGGCCAGGGA
>VRYO01002297.1:58272759-58514251 GCA_009812075.1 Sialia sialis | reverse complement strand
TCTATTTCACCTGTCACTAACATCATCAGCAAATCTCCAGGACTCACAACTCCAGGTTTTCCAGGATCAAGCATTTTGTGAGTTTCCACTGACACTTTTACTGGCCAATTTGACCAATCAGCTCCTTCACCATCCCAGCCCTCAATTACACTACAGGGACTGGAACAATGAAAACTTGTCAAATAAAGCTTTTAGAACAGAGTTGCTTTTCAAGGACTTGAACCTTGAAGTCAAGAACTTTTCAAGACATGAACCAAGCCCTTCAGCAGCAGAAGATCGGCCCATTTCATGTTGATTCCACACACTACAGGAAAACTAACCTGAGTGTTGGCTGATTTGGGATACACAGCCTTCCTGTGAGGGCTGATACACAGCACTGCGTGTGTGCTCTCCATGCACCTCTTACTTCCAGATCTCCTTGACAAAGCCCAAGTGCGACTGTTCCCCTTACTTGGACTGTCTGAAAGGATGAGATGTTGGGGGAGCTTTGTGCCATCCTGACACCCCTAGACTGGTCTCAAGAAGCTCTATATTTCAATGAGGGCTGCAGCTGCAAAGTACTGATCTGGATCTAAATTTCCCAAAGCAGTGCTGAGATGATTTAGTTCCTCGTTGAAAGGAGCCAGCACTGAATTTTAAAACTGAAATCAGAGCCAAACTTCCTCAAAGTCTGGGAATGTTCTGATCTAGTGGGTTTGGTTTGAGCCCATCTCTAATATGAACCATATAGAAAAAAGGCCAAAATCTGCTTTCATTTCCATTCACTTCACATGAGAACAGGTTGGAAAATTTTCTTGTAATGTAAGTTTGTCAGAAAAGGCCAATAGGGTCAACCAGTTATTCTCGTATCTTATAAATTACAAGGAAAAATTCTCCATGAACATAGTTTAAAAGCTATGTGGTTCTCATCCCAAAAAAAGATGTTTCCAATAATTTGCATTTTAATTGCTTCTATGTGGATTTATGCTGTTACCTGTTTCATAATGCACCATTTTTTTCTTGACTTGGTAGCAGCTTTCAGACATATGGTGCAATTCTAAATATTATTATTGAGGACAACATATCATCAAACCATGATCCTATCTGATAGAGTCCGTTCCTTTTGTTTTATATGTGGCACCAGTGCCTAAAATGAGCTGATATGTCTCATCCATTTTTCCAGCTCAATTTGCAGCTTGTGGGAAAATTTGACACTTAATGTACAAATGCTCTGTGAAATTTTATATTTTTCTAATAAGAATACAGGGATGAAATGCTGTTCAAAATGTTAAATTCAAGTATGATACATGCACATTCTGTCATTTTAAAATGTCTTTTAAAAAATTCTTCATGAAATTTTGCTTCTAGGTGACTTCTGGAATTTCTTGGTTTGACTTGATTTGGAAGAAAAATGAGCACTGACCAGTGCGATGAAAGACCCAAACATGACCAGTTCAATTTTACCTGTATCTTCACAGGGTGTCAAGGATTAGATCCCAATTTACCTTGGAGCTGCCTATGAAGGTGAAGCAGCCTTTGCACAAAAAACTGCAAACCCATGAACAAAAATAAAACCCCTTTCTAAAATACCCCTAAATGACAAACCAAATGTAGATGTGATGCAGGTGACATGCCTGTCCTGACATGGAGGGCCACCAGCATGGCATGACAGAGCAGAAAGGAAGCCAAACTCCTAGACTGTAGCTAGCCCTCACTGGCCCCAGTGACTTGAAACCTGATTTACCCTTGGCAAAGTAAATTTTTTTTCAGTTTCATTGATTAAACTGCAAGGGCACAGCAGCCTCAGTCCTGCCTGTGAAGGAATGCACCACATGCCAGCCCAATGCCTCCTGAGTTTCCAATGATCACGTGGTACTAGGACAAAATACATGGATAATCGCAGCCACAAGTAAGTCCAAAGATTTATGAGCCCAGCTCAAATGTATGAGACCTGCTGTCTTGGCAACTAACTCACCACATAATGCAGGCCACAAATTTTCCCAAAAGATATGCACCTCTGGCAAATTAGTATACACAGAGATTACAAACCAAACCTGGGACATGAGCAGTAGTAATTTTAAATGTTGATGCTCAGGGGCACTGGTATCAAACAGCTTTTCACTACGTGCTTTAGGATTTTGGTCATTTTTTTAGGCCATCCTAGGTGGAAACTTCCTGATTTGGGACCTTAGATAATATTTTCATCCACTTACTTTTGGACTTGACATATTTTCTATGCTCAAGGCTTTGCCACCACCATCAAATAGCAGGCATATTTGCAGGAAATTGCATTTCAGCCACAAACTGCTCATTTATTGTGGTTTGTGGCTTTGTATTCTTGTTAGATTACAATCTTTACTGTGATTTTCTTAAATATTCATCAAATATTCATCAGATACAAGATTCCTTTCAGTGAGAAACCATCCAGCTTTCAGCTGGACAATCCAGGCATAGTAACTCTGAACACCAATGTGCCTTATGTTCATAATACACGTGTAAGTGGCATGAAAAGTTTGGGCTTAAAATTTGCGTTAAAATGGTGGTGTAAGAAATAAGCCTCTTCTCTTGGTCTACCTAAGCGAGTCAGGTGCTTCCAAACCTCTCCTTTCTGCTCCAGATTCCCTATATAGAGCAGCATGGTCTATATTTTCCAGCACCTATTGAGTTGGTATCATGACCGTGTTCCTCACACTATGGACAATTACTTTGTGCTGTAAATCAAGGACTTCTGGAGTGCACCAGACTTACAACACATGCTCAGACCATCTGGGAAGGACATGTATGTGGATTCCTCAAAATCTCCATTGACAAGGCTTCCGGAGTGAGAAAAGGAGGATATGTCCAAGAAAACCCAGATGTATGATATCTTAACTGAGTCTAACCTTGGGAGGAATTGTGGGAGGGCAGATTAGGTCATCATAATTCTTAGAAAAATATCTCACAAAACTCTAATAATCAGCTATGGCATGTATGCAAAATTCAATCTCCCTTTCACTGGAAACTGAGAGAACACTCTCCAGATATAAAAAGTTATTCCCCCGGGAAGTTTCAAATCCTAGTGGCAATGCATGGAAGCACTAGCCCTTCTTAAAAGCAAAGGGACAAAAGAAAAATGAAATCAACCTTTTGCCAATGTATTTCTTCTCAATGTCATTCTTAATAACACCTGGATCCAGATTGTTAGCTCCTGCAAAAGCATCTAAGTGAGATGCACACTTAGGAAGTTCTCAGCTAGAAATGTCACAAAATTATTCCAGAACTGTAAATATCTGGACCAATCAGAAGTAACTGCTGCCACAAACCCTTATACAGGGTAGGACTAGACCAACTTTGCAATGCTGATGCTCTGTCCATAACAAAATGTGTTTAATTCAATTTAACAGTCTTCACTGATGATTGTATCTTTTTAATTAAATTAATTTAAAAGCCTATTATATTTTTACTGGTGAAAATTTCATGCATAAGCCCAAGAATAAACAAACAAATAGAAAGATGCTAAGGAAGCAGGACAATAATATGCCTTTATGTGCAAGACAACTTGATTCATTGGAGTAGCGTGGCAGAAGCAAACTTTTAAAAGGGACTTAAATGTGGTCAGTCTAATCCAGATCCAAATCTAGCCTGGTTACTTCATTGTAATTGAGATCAGACTCTGATGCCACCAGCAAAAGCTGCAAATAATCTTCTGAATACCATTATTTCACCCTTACATTTGTTGGCAGAGCTTCAGCAATACATTTTGGAACCTGGGATGCCTCCTTCCCTGGTTTGCTTCTGGCTGCTCTTGCTGGCAGGGGTGCATGGCTGGCCAGATGATGTTTAAGGTGAGAGCAAACCCTGTCTTGCTGGGGCTCTGCCTGTGGGGACATTGGACAGAGTCCAGATGGGCAACAAAGTAATCAAAAAGAGAAAAAGTGATCAAAGGTGTCTGCAATGCACAGGAGAAGAGGAAAAGTGACATGATTGGGAATAAATTCACAGTTTGAAGGAGGAGAGGTGTGACGTGCTTTTCTAATTCTGTCCAGGACTCAGAAAGAGACAGCCAGAAAAAAAATAGCACTGGGGGAGTTATTTTCTCATGGTATCTCCAGCCAAAAGCAAGTTGTTACCAGAAGTCTTCTGAGACACATTGAGTCAGGAACAGAAAAAAAAAAAAAAAAATTGCTTTGGGACTTAAGGCAAGATGTAGATGCCTTGAGGCACCCACTTCAAGAGCTGTCTTCCAGAAAAACTCCACCCAGCAGCCACACAGCCCTGGAAGTGCCAGCATTCGCAGGGCTCCGTGGAGCGCAGACACGGGGCTCTCCTACCCCACGCCGAGCCACACGGTGTGAGCAAGCTTGGGCACAGGGACAAACCCCTGCTAGACTCTTAAACCTCCCAGGGACCAGGAAATATGAACTGGGACAGTTTTGTCCACAGGCATCTGTGCTCTGAACAAAGCTACATCTCCACAGGCTGCCTCTCTCCTTTGCCAGCACAAGTACCATTTACCCCACTGGGGCTTTTCTCACATTTTAGAGGCAAAACAGAATGCCTGACACAGAGCCAGTCCAGGAAAGGGATGGCTCAGCTTCCCTCCAGTCTTGAGTATTCCAGGGTAAGGGTTTTCTGCCAACTGGGCAGGTTGCTCCCATTAGAGAGACAGCAACATTTGGAACGAAGGTACTTGTGTTAGTACATTTGCATCCTTAAAATGGCATGTAAGCTGTAAATAGCACCTCTGCAAAAGCAGGCATGGCAGCCTAAAAGTGTTGTGCTTCCTCTGGGCCACATCCATGCTTCAGCTGCTCTCAGAATAGTGGTGGTGGAACAGTCATACGGAGGAGAAGGCCTCGTTGTACACACATGTAAGCTTCAGGCAGTGATTTTTCTGACATCCACACTGATGACGATTTTCTGGATATATTGCAGGTATATAAATGTATTTGTACATGAAATCATTTCTGTGCATTTTAAGATATGAATATATATATAGATATACTGTGTGTATTTATTTAGATTGTGAAAAGACTAATTTAGCAGCACTTCAAAACCTCAAGCAGTGCTAGTGTGAGGATGGAAGCCTGCTGTTTATGCAGACTATTGTTAAATATAATTATTCCTTTAACTCATACCTCTCTTTTCATATGATGCTCCAATGTCCAATCAAGGCACGTTGCTGATGGCTCAGCACTGTGTGTGCAATGGTGTGGATGGGACAGGTGTCCCATCTCTGGTATTGATACTAACATCAGCCCAAGCAAGACTTGCAAACAGCAATAAATAAGTTTGACACAGCTTTAGCAACACTTTGAGTTGTTTTGTTTTGTTTTAAAAAGGGAATTGAAAGCAGTGCTAAATAAAATGAGAGGGGTCACAAGTCTGTGGCCAAAATGGAACAATAACCATAGTAAACTGTTGAGCAATAAGAAACAAGAAGAGTTTTTCTTGATTTTTTTGTTTATTTGTTTGTTTATTTGTTTTCTACCCTCCTTGAATGTTTTCCACTTCATGTCACCCACTGGATTGAGTAAATTGATTCCATCTGGATCTCTCCCAGTTATGTGTACTGAGACACTGGCAGTCTTCAAGTTGGGCAGAGCAGTTGCCTCTGATTCAGATTTCTCATTACTTCTGTGGGAATGCTACTCTTTCCCTCTGTGATGGGCTGGATTTGTCCTGTGGGAATGGGAGCTGTTAAAGAGTAAAGAGCTCCAGCATCCACCCATTTGTGTCCAGTGGCTTCTGACCCAGCAGAAGTAAATTGCATGGCAATCTATACATTGCAGCTGCCACAAATCACCTCCCAAGTCAGAAAGGATGATAGCTTCACTTTTTCTCCAAAATGTTAGTGCCTGGTTTCCAGACTGGCTGTGCTACCAAAAACCAGCCATTTTTTGCCCCCCTGTGAGGCAGTGTAGTCCAGACCTACCTGATGGCCACATCCTGAACAACACAGCAAACTACCAAGCACAGCAACGTTTTGCAATAATGCATTGAAATGTCAGAAACAGGGTTAGGATCTCATTATTTCAAACAGATTTTGATCTCTCACACCCACAGAATCTCATGGACTGTTATTCAGGTGACTTTCCTTTAACACAGGCAGTAATAAAGGCTTTGAACCACTGTAGGGTCAGGGAATGTTTCCACCTGCAAACTGAGTCCAGGAAGATCTGGAATCCAGCACCTGGGCAGGTGGAAGTCACAAGGCAAAACCTTGTCCTATGTCCTTGTCCTAGAGAGGGACATGCTCTGATCAGCTGCAGTACATGCAAGGATGTGCAAGTTGTCATAAAGTCATATCTGTGTCAAGAAGAAACTGCTTTTAGTTGGATGAGGCTAACAATCACTCCTCTCTAATGGAAGAAATCTCAATGCATGTGTGACCTTTAGTAGAGCTGCTCAAATGACTGTGAGCTGTTTAAATAAAAGCAGAATTTGGCTCCAAATAGTCAGTAGCTTATGAATGTCAATAGCGTCTCAGTGGGTTAAGGGAAAAATACACTACAGGTGGCTTTCTAATTGACCAGAGAAAATTTTGGAAATTTAATCAACACATTTAGTCTGCACATGAACAATTCATTTCACAGATGTTTTGTTAAGAGGCCCACAGGCCTTATGTTGAGGGAAAACTCCATTCAGCAATCTCTTATTTTTACTCACATTGTTGAGTGGAGAGAAAATAGATGCTTCAGTTGACAGTTGAGGTCCCTTTTTGCCACACATGGCCTACATGTGAAGCAGCTACCAGTCCAACCCAGTACACTTACAGAGCAAGCACATATTGCAAGAGAGGTACCTAAAAAATCAGGAGGAACACAAAATAGCAGGAAAATTATTAATATGCTAAACATAGCTACTCGTAGCCTTTCTCAGATCTTTTGTAGATCTTCTCGGATCATCAAGACTGAAGTTCTCTGTGAAGGTATTAGACACAGAGTGTTTAGTCCTTGATGTCTGGGAAAAAAAATCTGTTTGTTTTTTTTTTGGTGTAGCATTTCATTAGATGTTACGAAAGAAAAGAAACTTTCTGCAAAAGTGGAAAGAAAAAGCAGCATTTCTGAATACCAAGTATCCATGTGAGATGTTTTTGTTTGCTCCTTCAGCACAAGCCAAACCTTAATCTGCTCATTTTTATTAGTGTTATTGATGCATCAGGGAAAAAAGTAAGCAACCAGAGAGTGTTCTTTAAACAGATAATAAAAAAATCCCTCATTCTCAAAATCGAAAACAGATTGCTTCATGCCTGAAAAATATGGTCTCATCGTAGGCATTGTTTTACAAGGCAAATAGACTCTACTCATTTGTAAAATGAGGAACTTTCACAAAGAGTGAAAACCAAAAGTGCTGACACAAGAGAGGAAGAACGTTACCGCAGTGTAATGTGAAGAAAAGAGACCAAAAAAAATCCAAACCTATACACTTTCAATCCTATGCATATATGCTAAACCTTTTGTATGGGATTCAAATATTTTAAGGGAAAAAAATTGAGATCTTCTCTGGTCAAGGTGTCTTAGACCAGATTCATCTGGGAAATACATGTGTATGCCCAGAAGTGTTTCTGCCACCTTCTCCTTCACATGTTTAAATTTGATTAGTTCTTACATTAAGGAAAAATAACCACGTTTTGTAATTGAAAAATGGATATGGATAGAATAGGCAGAAGTGTTCTTGTTATCAATGGCTTTTCTTCTATCCCTTCCTTGGTGTTTCACTTATTGGAAAGACTTACCCAGACTGTACAGTGAGTAATAGAATGGTTCCCTTTTTTCCAGTGGGAATTAATAGAATTACTGTATATCTATACATAATAACAGTATGAAGAAAAACAGGCTTCTCTTAAAAAATTTCCTACACCTTCCCCATTGGGAAGAAATGACCAAAAAGACATTATGACTTTATTATGGATGACATCATTTTTAGTCAAGAAAAAGAAGGAATTGTGAGTTTAAAAACCCTGAAAAATAAACCAACATAGATAACACAACTAAGGAATTCTGCCCAAGTCCTGATACAACCATAGAACTTGGTGGGGGGAAGAAAAGGCATCAAATTTTTCTGCTTTTACTTCTAATTAGGAAAGCAGTAACTTTCTCCCAAGAAAAATAAGTAACTCTCTGCTTCCTGACCACTGTCCTGTATTTTGAAGCACATCTTTTAAACACCCTCCATTTGTCACAAACCAAAACTGTGATCTAACGCTTAGTCAAGAAGGGATCTTCCTGGTCCAGGACCTTCTGGTGTGTATCACACAGAGGCTTCATGAGCAAAGTCTCACATGTTTGTTTCAGACTGCAATGACCACCTTAAATTGACACCAGAAGAGATGCTTCCTTCTCCAGACAAAAAACTGTTGAAACACCAAATTTTTTAATGAAACCAGAAGGCTCAAAAACCATACTGCCAGAAAAACATATTTCATCAACCACGTATTATAGTCAGAAAAGGCAGAAAACTCAGCAGTGAGTCAGGAAGGATGGTTATTTCAGATTTTAAAACTAGTACCAATCTATTGACTCTTTTTTAGGGAAAAGGACAAACAGACTAAAGAACCTCTCGTAAGAAGGTAAATATAAAAAGATAATCTATTTTATGGGATTTTCCAGACAATAATAATACTAAAATGTTTTTAAAGTAGCAAAATAATAACTATTATAATAATGATAATGATAATAATTATAATAATGATAATATTAATAATAGGGGAAAGTTATTTATCTCATCCAAACAAATGGAATGAAAAAGCAGTAGCAGTAGGGATCTAGAAGGGTACTCATAGCTCTTCACCTGATAGACCACAGTTTGTTGCAGTGGCTTCTGAAGGCATTATGACAAGACAGCAGAAGAAGGATGTAAAATCAATTGTTGGAATTTTGGTGCTTTGAGAAGGATTTTGAGACAGGAATGTTTAAGAGAAAAGTTCAGAATTGTCTTTGAATTAAAGGGAAAGCCACAAAATGGTCATAAACCTCAGTTGTAATGACATGATGACATTAAGTTGTAAAGAGTCCTCAAAATAGAGATAAGACATTTATTTAGCTCAGAAATCAACTGGGATGGGGTTTGTGTAAAAAATATACATATTTTTTTTTATCTCTTCTTCTTTATAGGTTGTTTCACATTGTGTGGTTCCTACTTTTTTCCCCATCACTGTCTGTTTAGCTGCCTTTCTCTTACTCTATTTTATTGTAGATAATGACTTAAAATTTGAGTTTCTGGATACATGTACTAATTGGGGAGTACCAAGGGGACTGAAATCCAGATTGGTTTAGATACCAATGAAGTTCCAGTAGAAACTGTGTTTCCCACATCTATGAAAAGTAAGTGCAGCTACTCAGGCACTGAGACATGACAAGATAGCTGCTCACTCAAGTTCAAAAAATGTTTGCTATGTGTGTTAATTAATTTATTGATTCATTATGATCTGAAAGGTATTTAGTTAATTGTACCTCTGAAATACTCTGTATTGAGTTTGATAATGAAGATAGTAGTATTCAGTGTTTTATTTCTTCTCATTAAATTAAGTCTTGCTTTTCCATCTGAAATTTTAAAATATTGGAAGTAATGGAATAGAAAAGTCTATAGGCAGTCTGGCTAGACATTAACAAAGATGTGCTTCTGTCTGTTCATTTTCATAGAATCATAGAACCACAGAATGGTTTGGGCTGGAAGTGAATCTGAAGATCACCTAGTTACAAACCCCTGCCACGGGCTGGGACACCCATGGTTGCTCAAGGCACCATCCAATCAACCCAGCCTTGAACATTTCCCAGAATGAGGCATCCCCAGCTTCTCTGGGCAACCTACTCCAATGTTGCACCATCCTCACAGTAAAAACTTTTCTTCCTGATACTTAATCTAAACCCTCCCTGTTTCAGTTTCAAGGCATGCTCTCTTGTTCTATCACTACATTTCCTTGCAAAATGTTTCTCCCTGTGTTTCGTGAAGGTTCCCTTCAGGTATTTGAAGGCTGCAGTGAGGTCACCCTGAAGCCTTCCCTTCTCCAGGCTGAGCAATCTCAATAATTCTCTCAGCCTTTCCTCATGGGATAGGTACTCCAACCCTCTAATAGTTTTCTAAGACTCTGCCAGCTAATGTCTTCTACCAGCTGTGCAACAACAGTGGAAATGTAGAGTTGAATTTTCAGTTGCACATGGGTCATGCATGATACACTTTGAATGGAATATTCCAAGGGTAGCCGACATCCTTATGTATCTTTGCGAGCTGATGATGATTGTCAGGACCTTCCTTTGATGCATAATGATGATTCTTATTAGAATTTCTTGAGTACAGATACAGCTGCACTCCTTGATGAGTCTAGGAAATTGACTCATCATTGCAATCTGCTTAAAGAAATATGCTGTGCCTTGTGGTAAGAGAGAAGACTAAATCAACAGCAACTTTCAAACGAAGTGAGTTGCAGTGAGACATTAAATAATGATGGTGACAGCAATTTGAGATGTCTGGAGAAGTCTGTAAGTAATTACAACAGAGATCTGGCAAGGTGTTTTGTTATCAGAAAGCTCCAGTTTTAACTTCCCTTCTTTGACACATGTAACACAAGGATGATGAATTACAGTTAAATTTGCTACGTGAATGTGCAATTCCCTTGATCTGTAGACATGGTGTTAGTGTACAGCAATGGCTAGTGATGCATTGCATCTCGCTGAAAAATGCCTCTAGTGGTTCTGGTGTAAGAGCTGTTGTGAGACTCAGCTCCCACATACAAGGAATAGGCTTGCCTTTCGTGTATGCTTCTTTGATACATTTAGGTTGAATGATTACAACACCCTGGAACTAAAATGATAGGCTAATTAGGAGCTGGCATGAACTTCCCGAGTCACTGGGTTCATCATCTCCTGCCTTTACTGGAAGCTTTATATAATATCTCCATAAAGCAGCAGAGCTTCAGCTGAAAGTTACTCACTTTTTGCTGCTCCTCCCACACAAAGGCTGTTCCTCACCCTCCCTCTCTTGCTGGTTTCTTCTCTTTTCCTGCACAATTTCAGATCCCCTTTATACACTTTTGTTCCTGTGCCAGCATTGGAGTTTGATATATATAGCTCTTTTCCCTTTCCACTTTTTACTTCTTTGATTTATTTCTGGAAAGCAATTACATCCATTTATAGCCTTCATTTTGTTAGGCTAAGAGAGATAGACTTTTCTAATCCCCTTCTCCTGGAAGACAGCATTCTTCTCTCCCAATCCTCTCTGGACCTTCTTTGCATCTGTTTCTCTCTGAATTTTCCCCTTCCTGAACATGGCTGACCAGAACAGTATATAGCAATCCAAATAATTTTGCTAGATTTGTATTAGAATGGCAATACTTCTCTCTCCTTCCTAGGGGTCTTCTTTAAGGCCATGTCATGCTGGTAGCTCACAGGAACCAATGATCACATATTCTTCCTCTTAACACATTTCCAAAAGATGAGTTCCAGAATGTAGAGAAGTTATTGGCATGAATCCATGGCAATGTGATGGCTTTACACTTAATATTATTCAATTTCTGCTCCTATTATGCCAGTCCTCAAAGTCATCCCAATTATTCTAGTATTGTTGTATCATCTCAGTTCTCTTTGGTGCTAAAAATGCCCAAACAAGTTACTAGAGAGAGTCTGACACGAGGTCAGTCCTGAGAACCAAATCCCTCAGGAACTGCCCTTGTCTGCATCCATCCAGGCACACCATTTCCTTTGCAATACCAGCTGTGGTTGCCTTCTTCTTTCCCTAGCTCCCACACAGTCCTTGTTCGTGTCTCCATCTCTGTGCCATGATCCATGCTGCAGGATTATTGCAGGATGAAGCCCAGAGAGATTATACATGTTGTAGTTCTTCTCTCTGGAAAGTCAATATTATACCACAACAAATGTGTAAAGGATGATATAGCAATGCATAATTTGTATTTCATCCTCTTTTCAGCATCCTTGATTCTTCCTACAGCTGAACTGTTTGTCCTCCAGATTAATGCACATGTAAATACTGCCTGTAAAAAATTTCAGTGGCTACACCTGTTTTCCAAAACTAATCAGAGTCGCGGGCAAGAATTACACTGGTTCAAAAATTTGGATAGCTTTAATACACTGAAAAAAATGAAGCCTTCCCGAAAACACTTTTTTTTTAATTCACAACAGACTTTACATTTACAGGAAACCACTTCTAAAATGCACCAGATTGCAATATTTTCCATGTCAGCTATTTAAAGTGTTCCCAAGAGCTTTCCTTTTGCCTACCCTCCAAGCTTCCTTCTCCCAGTTCAGCCTGGAATTCCATAATAGTTGAGCTGGTCCAATTTTTGCTCAAACCACTTTCACCGCTGGCAGTCACTAGTCTCATATGAAATAACTTTGTGAAGTTGACAAAAACTGGAATTTGATCTCCTATGCAGGTCCGTGCTTTCCAAACACATTCTGGTAAAATTAGGAAGAGATTGCATCATTAAAGCCTGCAGTCAATTCAAAAGACTTTTCTCAGCTCTGCACCACACTTTGTGACTTTGCAAAGAAGCGTTCAGAAATTTCACACACAGCACAGACCACAGTTGCCCATTTCCTTCATCATCATAGGGTGGAATTAAAAACTTTTGGCCAAGCTGCCTAATAGGCAGCTGTTTGCAATTAGATGGAGCATTACATCCATTTCTTAACAAACTTCACAACCGGATAACTGCAGTATGAGCAATATACCGTGAAAATTTGCCAGCATGTTTAACTTCTCTGCATTTCTGGTGGTTTCTGTACCTTGCCCTCATTTTTCCAGCCTGCTCACATGCTGTCTGACTCTTAGCTTTCCCATTCTGTTGCAATATGGCTGCTCAGAGATTTATGCAAGACTTTTGTCAGTCCTTACGTAGATGTGCAGCTCTGTGGCAGGACATAGGTTGCAAAATTGATGCATTTGATCTTTCTAAAAATAGCATTAGTGCCTGAACAGAAAGCCAGCGATAGCATGTTTTTTTATATACCGCACTTTCATTTCCCCTGCTAAATTGAGGTTAAATATCACTCATCTTGCTCACACGAATAGTCTTACTGACGTGGTGTTGCACAGAAAATTAAGAAACCATTTTCACTGTTTCTTCCAGGAGCAGAAATAGAGTGAATGGTACTTCTGAAGGAGCAATTGTATTTGCTACACCTTAAAAAATTATGTCTCAAAATAACAGAGAGAATATGTCTTTTGTCAAAGCCTATGTACCAGATAACAGATCTAAGTTCAAAAGCCATAAATTCTGCAAATGTATGGATTTAAAAAACAAATTAATAGAATTCCTGCTTCCCATTAGTTATTCTGCTCTCTGGAAGGCCCCAATATCCATAGATGTATCAAGAACCATAATATTAATGCAACTGGCCTTCAGAAAAGTTCAAAGAGCAATAAGATAAGCATTATTGTGCTGATCCTGTACTAATACATTTGCTGAATTTCCTCTTTCCTGGTCTACAAAAATGAGCAGTGTGGGCCCTGATGATTTTACTTTCCAGAGAAGAACAAAGTTGTACAAATGTAGCATACAGTGCAAGGGCAGGGTGAAGGGCGGCAAAAATCTCATTCCTTCTGTGGACTGAAGAAAAGCACTTAAGGGTGCTTAAGAAAGACAGAAGATCAGTTTGATCAGTCAAGCAAATGAGAAGACAGTAGGACAGCACAAGACAGGGGTAGAACAAGCAGATAAAAGGAAGAGCAGGTTACTCTGAGATGCCAGGTGTGAAGTTATTAATGTGTGTGGGTTCCTCTCATGGATCCTTGCTGTTATTTTACAGGGAAAATTGCTGGGAAACATCCCTCCTGAGGTGATGCTTCTTTTCAACTCACCAGATCTGTCCAAGTGACCAAGTGAAGGACAAGCTTCCAGGATTTGCTGTCAACAACAGGCAGCAGCTCCCACAGTGATACAGGTTGGTGCAAGCAGGGGAGAAAGTGGTGGGGCACAGTGGACTCTGCACCTCTCCCAATGCCAGGGTTAAAAATCTGAAGTTTTCAATAGGGATTAATAAAAGAAGCATAGCCAGTGTGGTTCAGGGACAGGAAAGCATGCACTTAGAAACAAGCTGATGCTCCTTATATTAACAATGTCTAATCTTTTATTAACATTTCTCAAACTACTCAAAATTTGAAAATTAAGCCTACTTTGCAGTTCACCTTCTGGCCAACTCACAAGGCACTTTGCACAGCTGGTACATTCAGAGTACAAAATGTATTTCTGGGCCTATACATGAAAAGACAAAGGGGGAGATATTCAAAGCTATGGACATTTTCTGGTTTCTCATTCTTAATTTTCTATCCTACAGAACTGTATTTTCAAAGATGGACTTCCAAAAACCCGCATGTTTAAATTACATCTTTATCCAGGGATCTGAATTATGGGTTCAAAATTTCGTAAACTGGATAGCTTCCGGATTTCAAAGAATTTACTCTCTGGTATCCTAACTGTCATCTTATTTAAGTTACTGATAAGCTTGTGCTGACAACAATGGGAACAGGAATTACTTTTTCTAAGAGAAGCAGGACAAAGAAGCTATCTTAAAAGAGCCAACTTCAAAGGAAGGAGGTCAAATAACCTGCTGTCGCATAACACATCATTACATTGGCATTCTCCTTGACTCTTGCATTTAAACTTTGTAGGGAAGATAAGGATACTAAAAAATAACACTCGGAGTTTCCACTTCCTATCAGTTACTGTGCTTTACTGGAAGAAATTGATATCTATAAATGTGTCATGGGAGGCAATGTTACTGACAAAACAATTTTATCTAGAAAGAACCACCACATGTTTTTCCCCTCTCCCATCCCTATACATATGTTTTGTGGCATGGGTTTTCTTTCTTTTCCTGTATTCAAGAGCATGTCCAGTCTAACTTCCAAAGCCTATTTGTTCACACAGATAAGCCTAGTCTTCAGTCAGTAAAGAGAAATTTTTGAAAAACATATTATATCAAAAAGCTTTGAAATGAGCATTCAAAATCCCTAGTCAAAACAAAAAACAGAGCAAGCTTCCTTCAGACAGCCCATCATACCCCTCCCTCTGAAAGTCATGATTGCCTTAACCAAACTAAATTAGCATCTCAGAGGTGATTTCATGAGGCAAAGTTGAAAATATATCATTTTGAAAATACTTCTGTGCCTCAGAAGGTCTGCATTTTTGGCATTTTATTCTCCCTGATCAGACTGTGTCTCCCACATACATGGCCATGCTGCATTTTAGGATAAGCACTATGATTTTCCAGCAGCACTGTTTCTCTGTAAAGTAGCATATAAGACATGTAAGTACCTCTTAAAGTACACAGGAGAGACTCAGGCTTGTCAGACTTCCAAGTCTGGTACAACTAATTGCACAAGCTGTGTGCAGTGCATTGCCTTCAATGCACTCCCTTGCTTTCCTAAATGTGATGTCTGACTTTTCTGCTGCCGCTGCCAAACACCCGCTGGCTCAGAGAAGTCCTTGGCAGCCCACACATACAAAGCATCACAGTCAGTGCCCAGGCACACTCCCATCACTTACACAAAATGCTGGAGGAGGAAAGGAAGACATTTGTTATGTTCATTCCCACCTTTTTAATATCATAAGCTCATGGCTAGGGCACAGGTGTAGAAGGATTGGGACACAGTGTTGCGATGCCTCTTCTTCCTAGTGGGACTTAAATCTGTTAGGTAAATGCTTAAACAGTGTTTGCAGTCTTTTTCTCATATCGTGGTCTGATGAGTGTGCATTCAGATGAAACTGGAATAGATGCCACAGGAAAAATAAAAATATTTTCAATGCATCATTTTGTAGCCCTTTGCTATTGGTAATTAACTAATCTTCTCACCTAACCTACCTGGTGTTATGGATCCTACCTGCAGCCTTTGCATCCACTGCATAATTGCAGTCTCATCCATGGACTTTCTGGGTTTTCATTTTTCCTTTTCTCTCCTTCAATATGTATTTTGATAGAAAATGTACTGGACTATGAGGACTGCTTCATTTCAGTGTGGAAATCATTACTCTAAAACACACAAGCAATAATCTGTGAGTGAACATCCACAGTTAACATGCCAGCCAACCATCTTGGTTTCAGAAAAGTTGTCTCTGTAGTGTGAAAAAAAAAATCTGCAAGTCAGCCATGAGGGAATGAAAGCCAAGGTCAGAGCAATTCCCAGGAGCTCTCCCTGGTTACAATAAAGGAAGCTTGCAAAAAGCTGGAGTGAAAATAATCTTAACAGATGTTAATGTAACTGAGATTGGAAATTGGCCCTGAACACATCTCTGTGGAGATATTATAGTTCTTGGTTAAATGTGAAAAAATGTTCTTTTATGATTATTATCTCATTGTTAGGCAGCAGATCTTACCACAAAACATTTGATGTTTGTCACTGACAAGAAGGCTTCATCCTTCTCACATGATGTGACACAATCTCTGGCCCCAGACTCAGAATATATCAGCTGATGTCAACACTTTCTCCTTCCATGTTCTAAATATTGCTGATCAGGCCAAGTTTCATTTCACTGAAAAGACCACTTTCTTTCCTGACTGTGTGGAAGAGAGAAATTTGTTAGGGCTCAGACGTGATACCTGCGTCTCTGTCCATTTAGACTGCAACCTCTGCAGTTTTCAGCCGAAAACTTCCCTACATCACAAGGAAGCAAGAGAAATGTGAATTTGCTGTTGGGGTCCAAACTCCCAGGGAGTTCTTAACCTCATTGCCACCTCTTCTCTGACCACTTCTTGCTTGGGAGCACTCTGCCAAAAGAGGTACTCCCGAAAGAGCTGCATGAGCGAAAGCAGAAATCTACAAACATTGTGCTGAACTAAAATACTAAAATCCTGCCCATCCCCTTTAAGACAGCGCAGCAAAGTGCTGAGTTAATGTTTATGATAAACATTTAATTAGGACAAACAATTTTTTGAGTTGCAGCCAAAACAGAGCTCTGCCACTGCAACTGTTTTAAGTGCAAGTGATACAACAGGGTGTCTGACAACCACTAGCTTCTGTCTTCTCTGATCTTATCTAACATACGTTATCCAACTCAGGGCATTCAGGCCACACTTTTTTCGTTTTGTTCAGTGTTTTTCTACATACACATTCAAACAAGTATTATATTCTACATCCCTTTCTATGAACTAGTCTAAATCAAAACATCTCCAAGAAAAAATCATGTGTGTGAAATTACCTGTCACAAGTAGGTTTTCCACTCAAACTTCACTTTATTCCTGTTCTCAGAGTTCCTCCTTTGTATGTTCTCCTTCATTTATCTTCCTTATCTTGTGCTTAATGTTCCTCTGCGGGAGTTATGGGCACTTTACTATTTGTTTTTCACTTTGGATGTGAAAAACATTGTGCTCCTTCACATGAAAAGACTTTTTGAAAATATTGAAAATTTGGATGAGAGATTCAAACATGACGGCCCTGAGAAGTTACTGGCTACACCAAGGAGTTAACATGAGTTTGGTTGCAGAAATTAGCCTGCTCTGAGAATGTCTCTGTCCAAATCTGAGAACCATAGGAACCACAAGATCAGGAAACTTCAAAGCATAGCAAAACATTTGAAATGGCAAGATGTTTTAACAGGAAGACCCTTTGGTGGATAGGTGATATCCAATTCTAATTTCTTATTCAATTAAGCTCTTTCATTGGGGCCAAACAGAAAACTATTTCACTCGGGGAATCTCAAGCTGGTCATTTGGAAAGCTCATTTTGCTCCTAGTGAAAGTAAACAAGAGGGAATGAAAACCAGGTAGGGCAAAATGTTATAGGCTTTCTCTAGAATTGTAGCCCTTGGTCAGACAGGTCAGATAATCTGGGGCAGCAGGCTGCTTTTGCTTTAGACCCCATGTTCTCCTGGGATGTTATCTGGGTATAACCAAGTCCCTGTACTTCACTGTGAATGCTGCAGAACTCAGTAGGTCTCTGAGAATATGGCAAAACGGGAAAAGATAGCCACGGGGCTCAGCAGGGAAAGAGCAGCAAGAGAAGGAGGAAGAAGAAGGCAGATACGCGGTGTGAGTGCAGGAAGGGGCACAAGAAAGAGGCAGAATGCTGCCCCAGGCCTTTAAGCTTGGCCTGATCCCATGGGATGGGTGAAGGGGCCTCCTGGCTGGACTAGTCTGGATCATCCAGTGACTGAGGCTTACTAAGAAAGGCAAAAGTCTCCATGGCAAAGCAAGCCTTCCACTGGGGAATTCCCCAAACATCTGCTCTGCCCAAAGCTTCCCTTTTCTCAGGATGCCAAAAAAAGCAGGGAGGGGGGAAGGGAAACACTGACTTTCATTATTTCAGTCACCATTTTGGACTGAAATGCAGTATACAAATTATGTTCTAATTTCTGGTTCCCACACCCTATTTTTTTGCCAGATAGCAACTTTGGGCTTTGGTGCCGCCAACAATCTTCCTCATCTGTACTAATTTTAGTTTTCCAACCACCCCCATCTCTTTTTCATGCACTCTGGTATAACTTATTGGTATAGGTAGTATAAAAAAACTGTCCCCTGCTTTCCACCTCAAAGTTCACCATTTATCCAGACATGGAAGGATTTTGGACTGGTAAGTCTGGATTGGGTCCATTCCCCTCACTGCCCACTCAGCAGCCTGCAGCTGGTGAAATACTTGTACCTGGATACATCCTTTTTTCTCTGTGCAGGCATGCAAAAGAGGTAGACAGATCTGCACGAAAACAAAACAAAAAGCAAATTTAGCTGGGTAAATCTTACTTCTAGTTCCAAAGCACTTCTACAACTACTTGATGTAGTTGCAGTTTACCTTTGTTTAATAAAAGAGAAGAGACGAGAGAAGAGAAGAGAAGAGAAGAGAAGAGAAGAGAAGAGAAGAGAAGAGAAGAGAAGAGAAGAGAAGAGAAGAGAAGAGAAGAGCTCTTCTTTGATGAATCCATGCACAGATATTACCTACACCTATGCTGTAATTCTCCCCATATGACATTCTCACTAACTCCCCTTCTTCACAGCTGCACAGACCAGCTCCACTCACATACAAGTGTGTTGAAATACCTAAGTGCTTTCCTTCTGCTTGATGTTTAAACCAGAATCTTCAGTCTGTTCATATTCCCTGTATTGAAATGACAGCTATGGCTCTGATGGATGTCCAGGATATTACAGACTAAACCAGTATGAACATTTATTTCTAGAAAACAGGTCTTCATTTAACAAAATTGCATGAGTATTATGAACTTAAGAAAAAAAATCTGTATTATATGTTTAATTAATCCTCTGGAGACAATAGTCCAACAATACATGTGTTCGATGTTATTATTCCTATGTCCAGAAATTACAGTACAAACTGATCACTTCAGGCAAAACTAAATCCCTGTTGGAAAATGGACAGCATCTGTTGACTAGCTAAATAAGTTGTACATTTCATTTGCCAAAAATGTCTGATGGGCCAAAAAAAGCCTTTTTGAAGTCATTCTGTTTTGGAAAAGAGAAATCCTAAAAGATCACAATGTTTTTGTGGAAAACATTTACCCCAAAGTTTGAAAAAGCTGAAGGATGTGCAGAAGTGAAGCTCTTATTCATACCTTATTTTACTGCAACTTGAGGGTGACAGATTTTGAGGCACATCAGTCATGCTGCTGTGGCCTGGGTTTATGTCAGCAGCTGATCCTCTCTCCATACTCAGGACAGGTGTCTCCACCTTTTTGCTGTAAGGCTGCAGGGGAAATGCTGGCCACCCATCAGGCCCTGGAAGACGAATGGTAAAAAAGTCTGAGCTGGAAAGAACAACCGGGATGGGATTTGTTGCAGGGTTTTTCTTTACTTCATTCCCATAGTCAAGGCCTGGGAAACATAGGGATAGGACCCTCTACAGAAAACACAGTCTGAAGAAAGGATAGCAAAACATGAGCCTGAAGGTGCTCCCAAGGCTGAGCACATAACACAAAATAGCTGGGCAGAAATTTGGCTATTTTCCTGTTACTATTTGATTGTTAAGGGGGAAATAGATAGGTAAAAAAATACAGATTTTCATTTATTTTTTTTTAGTTATTCAGATACATCTGAAGAAGTTTCTTTAGGCCTTAATTTACTGATGAAAATATCCAGAGATTACTGTTGTTAATGGTTATTTTTATATCCCTGTAGCTCCCAAGTGTGTCTCCTTGCTTTTGGGGGGATGGCAATACTGACTTACAAGAGGAACAAGAAGAGAGCACAAAGAAATCGGAACAATATTTTGCTTCTTGCATGGGTAATTTATTTGCTAAAAAAGTAGTAATTTCATGTTGGTCAAAATGAACAGAGTTTTTTAGATAGATTTTAAATTAATTGTTCCAGTGGATCCTTATACAGCAAAATATATTGATGTTCTCAATTCAAAAAGTTTTTGAAATTAAAGGGAATTTTTATCTCAAGCTACATCAAAGTTGACCAGACACAAAACCAGGGATGTCAAAGAGCACTCCTGTTTTACTGAGGAAGAAATGAATGCCTTTATGGTACAGAAACTCAAATTTCTTTTGAATTATGAGCTTCTACTGAATCAAAAAAAAAGAGAAAAATAAAGTATTAATTTTGAGAGCACCATTTTATTTTACAGAACAATGAAGGTAGAATGTCAAGAAACGTTACGTTTGACTATTTCTTTCAGTGCAAATTATAGCCACATGAAATGTTTATTACTAATTTCAACAGTGTGCAAAAAAAAAGCAAAGGGCAAAAAATATAATTTCTATATTTCCTACTTCCCCAATCTTTCCCCAGACATTAAAATAGCTGCTACACCACAAACTTCAAGTCAAAAACATATTTATTTTTGGTCATTTTCCTATGCCATTTCCTATGACTCTAGATATTGGGTTACTCTACAACACAATATTTTCCTTTCAAAAAATGAGAACTAAGTAGTCTTTGCTAAACAGAACTCTCTTCCTAAAATATTCTCTAATGACATGGAAGAAAGGGCTATATTCAAGTGGCCACTGTGTAAAACTTAAAATGTTGAGGGAACAGAAAATAAAACCCAGTTTCAACTAGGTTCTAATGGCCCCTCACTGGCTGCAGGAGAATTGGTTCAATTACACAGTGACCAGTGTCATTGCATATCAATAGCTGGAGCCTCTAATAATGCCAATAAACCTCTTCTTTTGTCTCCTTTGTTAAACTGTTTGGCTTGAAGCTATAAATTGGGGACAGCAGCCTCAAGTGTCATCCTATGCTTGTGAAATCATTATGGGGCACAGAACATTTTGGAGTTTTGAATGTCCTCTCTAGAAGGGGCGTCTCCCTACACTGAACTGCATCTCCTCACTTGCCTGTTTTCCTTGCTGTTCACACTCAAGAAAGGGGAGAATTAAAAGATTACCAACTTTAGATCCAAATGGAATATAGTCCTCTTCTCCTGTCAGTCTGACCAAATGCAGCATTTGGATTTCCAACTGACCTTATACTGTGGCTTGTTCTTAAATAATCAGCTAATTAAAAGGTGACGTATCACAAACACTCAAACTTAAAATAACTTTAGTTGTCTAAAAAAAGAACTGATAGCTTTTCCTCAGAGGAAAAGTACTAGTAGCTTACTGAGAAAGCTTAACCTCCAAGGCCAGTCTAGCTAACTATGGCCTTAGGGACTAATCCTTGTAAAGTCCATCTGGAGAATGTCCTAATTCCACTGCCTGCTCTTCACAATCAGCCTTCTGCTTTTTTCTCCACCCTTGCATCCGTTTAGTGTCCTCATTTGCTTTCTAATGACTTTCTAAAGTGAACTCAGATCTGGTTTCTTTCCCGGATGACCTTTAGCTGGCTTTCCTTTCCATTCTTCCCTACATCGTAGCAATATGAGCTGCAATGCTCGTATCAATATGAGTATCATATCGATACCATATGTTCCAGACACAGAGCAGGTAACTAACAACAAAGCTGAGCCATGCCAAAACACACCTGCAGCTTCCCAAAAGAGTAGGTGGAGCTGGGTAGACATCTGAACCACTTCAGCACTTTGAAACAAGTAAAGCTGCTGAAAGATTTTTGCCTTGGCAGCCAGGGCCAATGCTTCCAGTGTAGTACTCTGTGGAGCTTGATGCTTTTCTGAACTTCCAATAACTCAGCAGGGTGGTGTTAAAGATGAGGCAGTGACTCTGTTCTGGACAAGGTCATGTGCCAAAACAATATTTTCAAATATTTATATCAGCCTGATTCTCAAATACTGCAAATAATAAGAAACCCTTGTTCTTCTGGGAATCAGTCATCACATCTGTCATGCAATTACCACAGAGCTACTTTCATTTGGAGAGAAGTGTAGCAACAACAGCCTGATTTCTGGTATTGTGTTTATTGTTTCACCTTCAGAGTATGAGCATAGTTTCTTAACAGCGGCCTCTAACTCAGGAGATTTTATCACTTTACATATCCACAAATTGTATTCCTACAAATGGAGATGGGGCAGAGTGCACCCCTGCAGAGTACAAGTCTTAGGCTCTGTGCCTCATATCTCCCAGGAACCCTTGGAGGAGAAGTCTGAGGATCTCTAGTGGTATGTGGACCAACAGCCAAAAAGCAGGAAGCCCAAAGTCCTCACAGAAGGAAGTGAAAATACTGCAGTGTTGTAATCACTGTAACATTATGTCCACCAGAACATAAAGGCGACCGAGACAGTTCATCCCTGTTGTAATTTGTTACGTTCCAGTTTTCAAGCACAAGCTCTTTAAACAATTATGTCTTGCACTTAAAAGAGCTTGTCGAAGGAGCCTTGTGGTGGCATTAATTCTCTCACATCCTGACACACTGACCTGAAATGCTCAATTCCTCTTACAGCATCAGGCTTCTTACTAACAGGGAAATCTTTGATAACGAGAACTTGACAACCTGGCAATACCACAGAAGTGAAAAACTCCTTGGGTAAAAATAAGTTGGGTTAAACAGATACACCTATGCTAACAGCTAAGTACCTGTTTACACTTATTAGTCACCTCATTAAAAGTATTACTCTAAATAACAAATAACGTGCCATTTATATTTGTTAAACCCATTTCACAGGAAGCTTAACTAAAAAGGAAAGAGGTTAAAGGCCAGATTTTAACCTCTGCATAAGAAGGTGGCTAATCACAGCTTCAGACACGCATGGTGGATGGAGGGGGAGGCCCTGAACCAGGGCAGACCTAAAAGGTACACGCATGCGTAATCACCTCTCCAGTGCTTGAGCTTGAGTCATGTTGTGGGAGAAATAAGAATTAGCACAATTGGGAATACCTTTTACTGCTCTGGGAATAATGCTTTTCTCTTTATGGGCAGGCTTTTAAATTATCTCTCCATATAGCATATTAACAACCTTGTTTTTTCCTGAGTGCTGCTCCACATATGTGGTGCGCCTGCAGATGCTGTGCAAGCTGTTCCAGCTCCCCACAGCCCTGCCAGGTCTCTCCAGTCCTGACTTGCACACTGTCCTGCTCCTCTTCTTTCCACAGCAGAGGTTACCAGCTGTGGGACGCACCCTTATATTCTAGGAACTATGATGTTATTAACAAATTTATTTTTCCATGTAACTTGAGAGAGGAGTAAAAGGCAAAATCTCAGCTAGCACAGATCATTACAACCCATTTGTGATGGGGAAGTTTCATGATACTGTGCAGAACAATGCTGATCACTATCAAACAGAAATTTGATTCTCAAAACCCAGGCACTGGCGGAGACTCAACAGCCCTCCCCAAGCCGTGGTCTCCAGAAGAGCTAGATGGGAGAATAATTCCAGGCAAAATGCCTCGGGTGCTGTGTAGGTTGGACCACTATTCAATTTTCAATGGGTTTGGGGTTTTTTGTGGGGATTCTTGATTGGTATCAGGAGACAGGGATAGGACTGAAGACCCTTTTATCTCCTCAGCTCTGAGCCAAACTGTGAGCCAGAGACTGACCAATGGCACAAAACAAGCTGAAGGAGCATACAGGTGGGGATGGGAAGCAGTGGGCATGGGGAGGAGCAGAGTGAGACCTTCACCAGCAGTGACTCTGAGCTCTTATGTCAGCTCTCTCCACTCCTTAGGCACATCTACACCCATCGCGCTGGAAGACCTTCAGATGCCATCAAAACCCCAGAAGGTCTTTACGGCCAAAAGGTTCTGAGGTTTTTAGCTCCAGACCTGTGTGCAATGCCAAGGCTGTCCTGACACAGAAAGCTGAGGGACTTCATGTCTACCCCACAGAATGAGCTGAGTTGGCTTCCCAAATAGGAGGTAACATGGCAGAATCAGGTAGGAAGAGCTCTAGGTTCTTGATCCTGATCTCAGGACTACTTCATGCTCACTGGTGGAGAAGCACATTAGGAAGACTCTGGGGTGAGGGCCCTTACAGCTACCCACAGCACTGAAGTGAGACAGCTCAATGCTCCTGCAGAGTTGCAAAAGAAAAGAGCCATTCTTGGTCAGGTGCATGGGTCATCACAGAATGGTTTACACCTTGCACAGTGACAGATCCAGAGCAAGAGAAGCCAGATAACTCCCAGTTAGATGCTGGAAGACCAGAAATCACAATGTAGGAGCTGTTCCCTTGTCTAACTCCAGACAGTTATGGGCAGGATATCTGCAGGAGGTGAAGCTTACTCTGAAATGCCAAATTCACCTCAAAGACTCAACAGGCATCACAAGGACCTTACCCAGGAATTAGAAGTCAGATATCTGCAGGTGTTGTGCCATTTAACTCTGTAGGCAGCTGTGTTCTCTATTGGATTGGACCAGACAAACCAAATGTGGAAAGTTATTTCTGTTTGTGCCCCACTCAGTAGTGTGTGCAAGAGAGCAAAAATGTGTAGATACCCTCTGTATGTGACTAAGCACAGCCAAAATAATCACCAGATGGTGGTGAAAGTGACCCACAAGAGAATCCCAGAACACTATGCTAAACAAGTTGAGATGAAATTATTGTCACACAGGTAAAGGGATAACAGCAAAAGGCTTCATTAAAGGAAAAGGGGACTTCTAGTCTTCTGTACAGGGTCTATTTTCTCCTGCTGGAGACAATACCTACAAGGAATAGAAGACTCCTAATGTTCCCTTCTGAAATACCTTAAAGAGTGTTACCAGAAACTTACTTCGAACACATATCAAGACATAAAGGGTATGAATCACTCTGATTTACCAGAACAAAGACAGACATTTGCTTTTTTTTTTCAGCATAGTTGTTTCTAGAGAATTTAGTCTGTTTATCTCAGAGTTGGATTATAGACATATTGAAAAATTACTTAAAATTTCATGTAAGCTGAAACATTCAATAAAGAGTCCGAGTTAGTAATATAAGATATAAATTGTTTCAGGAGGTTTTTAAGAGGGAGAAAGGTATATAAGTAACTCTCAATTTACAAGTATATCGTATTACTTCTAATCACTCACTCAAACTTCTGAAACCTCTTAAGTATATGCGAGATGAGATGGTGACTTCCTAGTTTTCTGACTGAGGTCTTGTGTGAAAGTGCCTGACTGGGGTTCTGTGGATGCCAGGGGACAGGTAGAGCCTGAGCAGCACTGGGGGAAGCAGAGACAATGCAAGCCCCAGCCACAGGGTCCCACAGTGCAGAGCGTGTCCAGAGGACATCAGCTTACTGAGTCCAGAGATTGTCTCTTCAGGAAACACAGCAACATCTCTCCTTTTAGGAATGCCATCTCACCAGAAAAAATAGCTTGGACCAAATACCCTACCATATTCCAGTCATCTGCCCTTATTCTTCAAAATATGAGACAGAAAAAGTGGGAAATTTACTGGTGAAGCCATGGGAATATGAAAACCATTTTGAGTATGATGAGAGAGAACACAGCAGAGACTGCGCTGTTGCTGCTGATTTTAGGTAGAGCATACTCAGGTACTAACAAGATTATAAAACCCAGATAGGTGCCTAGATAATCAGACAGACAGGCTGAGCTTATTTGTTTTCTTGGTTTTTTCTTTTGTTGATTTGACGCCAAAGATCCAAGCAAAGATCTTCACAAAGATCTTGCATTTACAGCAGTCTGTAAATGGTATTCTCTCACACAAAATTGTCTGAGAGGCTGAGGAAGACAAACAGAACTTAAGTATTTTTAGTGCTTTTTTAATAAAGAAGTATTTGGAGTACATTATCCATTCAATGTATATGCAGATCAGCCTTAATAATAACACATTATATTTAAAAATTTCAAAGAAGAAAATACTTCAGAGAAAGAATAAGTCTGAGGAGCCTTAAACAAATATTTTTACACCATTTTACTTTCTTCCAAAAGTTTCTTGAAGAAGACACTGGATTTTATCATCTGAATCACATTTATAGAAGTTGACACATTTAAATTCTGACATGGCTCTTAGTCCAAGAGCTCATACACCCTTATGTCACACAAGCATCTGCTTAGATACTGAATCTCAACTGTGCAGATTGGGCAAAGTTTCAGGCTTTTGTTTAAATTTTTCCTGTAAGAACTAGGTCAGTTCCAATCTTCACATTTTAATAACTTCCTTTTCAACTGAAATTCAAATTGCTGAGAAGCTTTGTAGGGGAGAGGAATATTCCCATAATGATCTCATTTGAATAACCTGAGAAAAATAACAGGCATATCGCTCAGTGCAGGTGAGCAGGATGCAGATGAGCAGCCGCAGCCAAGTGGCTCATGTCTTCCCACCAGGATGAATCTGCCTTGCCCTGGATTTAGGGTTAGGATGAGTAGGATTGCTGACATTGGGTAATTCAGATCATCCCTGTGCTAGGCATGGGAACAGACAGTGCACCCCACTGAGGTGTCTCCACAGGACACAGAGAAAAGGGTGAAGAGATGGCCACCCTGTAGCTCTGGGTACAAGTACATTGCCTGTGCAAGAGATGGAGGACAGACAAACTCCCTAAAGAGATACAGTAGGTGCATTCTGCAAATTCCTGAGACCCAGGAACATAGGTAGTGAGGTATTCAGTCATGTTTCCTTAAGGAAAATTCTGCATGGAAAGATAATAGCAACAGATACACCAACAACATATATATGGTTCAGCGAGGGGATTTTCCTTTCACAGGGTGTCAGACGCCTCAGTCAGCCCAGTGTGGGGAGTGGTGAGAGCAGCAAAGTCCCTTCACAGGGGGCTGTAGCTTAGCTCCTCTCAAACTACAGTAATTTCACAATTATAAGCCACACCTGAATATAAGCCGCACGTTTTTAGTAACAGAATCGCTGTCAGAGGGGTTTGGTGTCAGGTGCTCAAGTTGCAACAGTTTCCATAGACCAACCCCAGGCGCCCTCCCCAGCCGGCTCTCACTTCTGGGTTGGCATTTCACTGGGATTTGTCCATAGATAAGCCGCACCTGATGATTAGCCGCACTACTGGGGTAGGCTGGATTCTTCAATGAAAAAGGTGCGGCTTATAATCGTGAAATTACTGTAGTTCTCTGAGATCTTTCTGAGGCAACAAACCTGCCAAAGAAGCTAAGTCCATCTAACTCTTATGACACTGCAAGGAACCGGGTATCCAGTGCCTGAGGAAGCAGAGAGATGGATGCAGCAGAGGACAGAAGGAGCAGTGGAGAAGGGAGGAAGGTGGATCCATCTCCATCTTTCAATCTAGCAATGGCCTGCCATTAGGTTGACAACTCATTGTCTATAACACCTGTAAAGATCTCCCGAAAAACACTAAAAAGAGGATTTCTGCCTGCATTAACTTGCCCATCTTTTCAGGGACCTTTCCTTCATCAGTGCAGACCTTCCACTGCCTCACCTGTAATGACTGACACCTGAGGGGTGCAGAGTCCTCGCCCACAACATGGAAAGAAAAATCCAAGCATCTGCAGAAGCTTGCATCTAAAGAAGGTTCATTCTTATCCCACTCTTGACTAGAGAGAAACCCCACTAAAACTGATAATTAAACCAGACAGAAGGTGCAGGGGAACGAGCATTTCTTTTCACGAAGGACATGTCTTTGTTTTCAAAAATGCTAACTAAATTACTGAGTCAAAAATATTTTATAGAGACTTCTAATAGCATTAATGCTATTTTTAGCCTCAAAAGTTATACATGACTTTTCTTACTGCAGAGGGTGTTTATTTTTCTCCCAGGAAGCTGATGCTGAGAATAACTTTCTTGCACAAGATATAGTATCTCAGAGTCCAAATGAGATCTTTCGTGGTTCAGAAGCAGAGCAGTTTGGACCTTGGAAACAGACTGATCAAATCTGCTCTCCCAGGATGTGAGTGATGCCCTGAAAGGCAGGAGAAACAGAGGTGCACAACTATTCCCTGCCTCAGAGTTACACAAAAGTGCTTTAGAGGCAGGACTGAAGCAGATCAGTCTTGTTCTTTAGCTTTCAAAGCATTCCCATCTACTGCTGGCTTGCCAGTTTATGAGCCTTGCCAGGTGCCCTCTCACATGCTGCTCTGCAAGAAAACATGATGTTCAGAGAGACTAGTTTGCACACACCTTGATGACAATTTTATGAGTTCTTGCCCTCACTCCACTGCCTCACCAACCCATTCCACCCAGACAAAATGTGCTTAGAGGTCTCCTCACCAGAAGAAAGCAAGGAGCACCAGTGGATCATCACCGCCTCTGAGCTAATTCTGTGTGCCTGGAAAATTTGGCAGTCAGGGACTGTAAGATCTGTTTCCAATGCCTGGCCCTGCCACATCTCCTTGCAGGATACCCCTGGTCACCATCTGGCAGCTTCTTGGGTGCCTCAAGGGAGGAATGGGGGCAGCTGGGCTGCTCTGCCAAGTGTGCCCTGTTCTGTTTCCCTGCTTTCAACCCACAGTCTCTCCTCTAGCTCTCAGTTAATATTTTTTCCACTCAGGAGTACTTAGGTATTTTTTCTCCCCAGTGTCTTCTCTTTGTCTCTCCTCCCTCTGTGCATGTTTTTTTGTTTGGTTTTTTTTTAATTTTTTTAATATGTTTTGTTTTGTTTCTGTTGGGGATGGGCTGCTTCCCATACCTATAACAAAAAAAAAAAAAAAAAAAAAAAAAAAAAAAAAAAAAAAAAAAAAAGAAAAGAAAAAAAAATATGGGGACAGAGGCCAAAAGCAGACAACTGTGGAAGGGTACAAAACTAGAAAAAATACAGCACTGTTTTCCTGGTACACTTTCCTAACCACAACACTTTCCTAGCAACCTGCAGCAAGCAAAGATGTAACAAGCACTTTCTTCAGAGACATTGTGGATCACAATTCTCCTTTCTTTAGTAAGCCACAGTGGAGCTTGTTGTATTATCTCCCTGAAATAAATTAATATCAAAGGTTAAGTCTGGCTATGGCAAACACTGGGTGAATAAGGCATGCTGCGCCATGCCCATAAATGAGACAGAGCCATGATGCCCTTGGAGAGAGAACAGAACTTTTACAAAGCCATGGAGGTTCTTGCAAAAAGCTTCATTACAAATTCAGAGTGTCTGCCCATAAACCAAAAGTCAGTTCCTGCCAATTTCCTTGTACACTTCTAGCTCCTGGTACCTTGTGAACTGGGGCTGGGTTTCCTTTCAGTAATGAAATGGAAAATGAAAGAGCATGAAGGGGCAGCAGAGGGATATACAGGAAGAGTAAAAATCTTACCTTCTTGAAGTTAGCAGGATGTTAACACTGACTTCATGGGGCCAGAGTTTCACTCTGATCTGTGCAAGCTGCCAGGCAATCTCATCAGTCTTTGGAAAGTCCTGCTACGCTTGTTATTTGCAGTATTTTCAGCAATTTTAATGACATTAAGCCCTAGGGGGTGAAGCCCCAGGAAACAGAAGGATGCAGACAGCCTGAGTGATAGTATCATGAGCCCTGTTAACTCTCCTTGCTTAAATCAATACCCTCAACTGCTCCATGCCGAGCTGCAATGAAAGGAACAACACAAAGCTACCACCCTGGAAAGTTTTTGAGGGAAAACAAGCAGAGATCAGCCACAAACTGAGAGTCTGGTCTGACCAGACCATCATTTTTTTTCTCTTCTTTGTCTTGAGAAGTGCTGAAAATTCACCACTGAGCTTGCACTCACTTTCTGGATCAGTCTTATGACCATTTATCTTATTTACATTTTTTGCTATTTCCATAACACCTAATCTAACCACAGCTTGTTAAAGAATTGTGGGCACGTTATATGCAGGTGCCTATCTCCAGCATAAATATTTACAGCAGTGCTACCACTTAAGACTTTTCACATGTGGCCTTTTTAGGCAGTAATTTATGTGTGTTTTAACTCCTCTGATGCATTAGAGCATGCAGGTGAAATTTCTCCTTAAAAGTGCAAACAGTGACATCAAGTATTGCCTAATGGCTAGAATATGCTGCATGTAACACCGTGCTGTTTTGGGATCTAATCCTTCAAGTATTCTGTGCCTGACCCTAATAATGTCTTCTTTAGATTTCCATAGCCTAACACGTAGGCTGCATTCTTTTACAGTCTATTTTTTTGAAAGTCCTCCTATTTGTCCCTCTTCATTCATTGGCAAAAGACCCAGCTGAACCAAATGGCAAAGGAAGCATGCACAAGTCTGCAAGTAGAATTATAAAAGCACTCATATCTTTAAAAAACTAGTTTCAGGAAAAGCATACAGCATTATTGTGTCAATAGAGGTTTGTGAAGAACTCAAGTCCTTTTACTAACTAAATGCAAGTAAGAATTTAACAAAAACTCTCCTGAAGTTCAAAGAAATGAAGTTGGTGATGACAGAGATTAATGTTCAGATTCAGAGAATCCACTTATAAATTTTGTCAGGCTGAAAACAATGGTTAACAGTTTCCAAAATAGCTGAACAATGTCAGCAAACATTTGCTTTGACTGAGCTGAGACCCTCCCTTGCCCTAAGATCAGCTCTGGGACACTTTCAGAAAGGCTTCCTTTATCTCTTGACAGTGTGAAAAAAAGCGTTACCTGCAAATTGACTTGTGTGTAGAAGGAAGCTATCATTCATGCTAATGGAGCCCATCAGCTTGCTTTCACTGTACCATGATACCCTGGAGCAAAAAAATGTGAAGCCTGTTAAGCCCTGGGCTTAGCAATAGGATTTAACAACTCTAAAATGCCTACCTTCCTCTGTACACATGTTGTCGACCACTATCCCACACATTTCTCTGTTTCTGTGACAGCTGGTCAATGTAAACTAGCTCTTAAAAGATTTTATGTTGATTTTTGTGCTCTGGGAGATGTTTTCTTAAAATAAACCTTACAAATTTTAAAAAGCAAAGAGACAATGAGAAACTACAGTAGAAAACGGAGCGGAAAATTGTACAGAAAATTGTTTACAAAGCTCCCAGTAATTTGGTAATGTGAAGCATCTTCACTGCTCACTGTGCTCCTCGAATAAAAACTTGGTGGGCACATTTTGAAAGCATTAGAGATCGTGACTCCTGCAAAGACATCGCTTTTTTAAAATGTAAAGGCATGACAAGAGTTAATCCCAGACCACAAAGTCAGACAACAAATGCATGAAGAAGCTGGCCCTGGCTGTGGAAAGGCTCAGGGACACTCAGGTGGGTTAAGATACAACAGATGTGCCTAAGTGGTGGGCAGCAACTTTGTTAGAGGTAGTTTACCAGTTAATAGTTCATAATGCTAACGTGCAAAGAAGTGCTCAGTGCAGGGAAGAAATGGCTCTAAGCCATAATCAGCAAATGAGGAACATCAGACTGTTCCCAGCCTGGCCTCCTGAGATCTGGAGCCATGCCAGCCCTGATCTGACACACCCCATGTCAGGCAAAAGAAGGGTTGAGACAAAAGGCTCACTGGCAGGCCCTCCATCTCAGGTCTCTTCTCTCACCCATAAAAGCTGATCACAACTCTCCAGAGCTGGTCCTATTGGCCCCTGCCCTTCACTGGAGCCTGTCCAGTACTGTGAAAGCACTACTCTCCTCGTAATCCAACCAGCACTGCGTACTGCTGGGCAAAAGTTTTTAAAGAAAATGAAGTCATTGGTGATGGGAAAGGAGAAAAAAAATCTCAAGGATATGACAAAAATTGAAAGAAAAACAGCAAGATAGAAAAAGATCTAGGACAGGACAGAAGAGTTGTCCTCAAAGCTGGCATGGTGCAGATACCCTTCAGTTTCAGGTAAGACAACAATTCACACATCCCTGCACTGTGGATAGCTTGCAGAATGAGGCTGGTCAGGAGCAGGGAAAACTATGAGCAAAGCTTCCAGTCAGAACATTTCATGAAAGCCTGAAGTGAAGTGTAATGCTCAGTTTTCAGAGCACATGAAACCAAGACTGCTGCCGGCTTGACAGAGGCATCCATGTGCCCTACCAAGAGATGTGGGAGCCTGAAAGAACCACAGGGCTGAGAGCTCCCCTTCCCTGCCTGTTTTCAGAGGATAGAAAGGGCTGAGGCTAAGCAGGACTCTTTCTCTGGAGTCTCTTTAGAAGTCCCAAAGACACAATAAGTTAATGTGCAATGCCTCTAGGGAGATTAAAGAGCACGAACCAAGATTTTCAGTAAACAATGTTTTGTGTCTCCATGTATTATCTTATGTATTCCATGCATTTTCAGGATTTTAGCCCAGCCCCATCTTCACCAGTCCTACTGCACTACTTTGTGGGGTGATTCACCCACTGATCAGTTCAGTTTGCTCTCACAAAGTCTTTCACCAATACTCAGTTCTTCCCCTGGATATAGCCAGTATTTCCCCTCTCCCTCAGGCAGCCTTGGACTCTTGGTCCACTGTGCATCCCTCAGTGGGTATTGCACCAAGGCACGCTGGAGATACATAGGAGTTTCAAAGTCCATAGTGCTTGATGAAGGCTACAGAAGTCCTACCAGAAGGATAATAAGTCTTTTGAAAAATGATTCCTTTGCATACTGTCGTACCATAAAAGTACATTACAGACCATAGATTGTCTGGACATACAAATGAATTCCCAATGTTTAATCTATCTGAATGTCTTTCTTGTGGTTTTTTACTTCAGTGTAATCCTTCACTAAACATTTTTCAGCCATTAGCTCAGGACAATACATTTTTCATTATTAAACTGCCTCATGTTTTCATTATATCTGCACGTCAGATTTTACTTAGTGATATATCAGTGGGATCACCTCTCTTATTACTGCACTTGAATTTCTCTTCTGAGAAAAATACAGTTATTTCAGATGAAAAGGGGCTCCTCAAAATTGAATGGCCATGAAGCATATTACCAAAATAGCTACTCAGAGAAAGAGAAATGACAGCTTTAGGGTGCCCTGATTGCAGCCTTGCAGCACCTGAAAGAAGCCTAGAGGGTCGAGACAGATTATTTACAAGGGCATGCAGTGACAGGACAAGCAGGAAGGGCTTTAAACTGGAAGAGAGTAGGTGCAGATTAGGTATCAGGAAGAAATTTTTTACTGTGTGGGCGGTGAGGTTCTGGAAGAGGTAGTCCAGAGAAGCAGTGGATGCCCCATCTCTGAAGTATTCAAGGCCAGGTTGGATGGGGCTCTAAGCAACATGGTCTAGTGGAAGGTGCCCCTGCCCATAGCAGAGGGTTGGAACTAGATGTTCTTTAAGGTCCCTTCCAACCCAAACCATTCCGTGATTTTGTGACTCTGTGATTCTATGATTATTCTTGCCAGATCCATGGCAACCTGTATGAATTGAAGTAACAGCTCAGTCCTCTTATTTATGAGGAGGGAACCAAACTAAAAGTGACCTCACTGGGGAAAGGTGCTACATGTAGCTGGAGGAAACTCCTTACCCATGGGAAGAGCTGCCCAAACGGACAAGACAGCTAAAAGGTGTGAGAAAAGAAGTGTTGTTGCCCCATATTACGGACTGGGACTTGAGTCACAGGATGAGTAAGTGATCCGGAGAAGGTCACACAGGAAATCTGTGTCACGGTTGGTTATTAAACCCAGATTTCCTGATTTGCCACTGAATCCCATAATTACAAGACCATCCTTCCTGTCCTTTTTAACTCTATTCGTAAAGTATTTCACTAATTGGGCAATGCTTTATGGGAACAAAAAACCTCCCATGCATCCTGCAGCAGGATCTCAGGTGACTCCCACCATTGGATTCTTGTCCATGTGGCAGGAGCCTGGCTGAGAAATTGCATTTCCTCCTCCACACCAGGCTGCCTACCCATCCTCACACAGGGTCCTTCCACCAAGCTCATGCCTTGCCCCACTCCCTCACAGCACCTTCCCCTGGTCCTTGGCCTCTGCTCATCTCACAGCCCTCCACAGTGGCATCTGAACCAGCTCTGCTGCTCCCATCATGTTTGGGAGGGGGTTCCTCACTTTGTGGCTAGTGGGGGCTGATCAGAGCGGAGACCTTGGTGATCTTCAGGGCTGATGCTGTGGTGCATTCTGTGAATAGACTTGAAATAAAAAATGGGGTCACAGCATGCATAGTCTGGCTAAGTCTTATCCCTCATACCTCAAGCAAAAGGAGGAAAAAAGACTGAAGTTGGCCATGTCCAGTGGGAAAATTATCTATCCAGAAGATTTCTACCAGCAGGGGGAGGAGACCTGGGCTCCAGGAATATCAGATATCTTGGAAATGTAGGGAGCTTCTGGAAATCAGAAGACAAAGGAAGTTGGGCTAAGACTCCTGTGAATAAGATGTGAGGAAATGGTCACAACTCAGCCTACCCAGGAAAGAAAGCAACTGGCAGCAAACAGAAAATGTCTGAAATACCAAGTTAAACAAGAGGATAATTATACAGTCTCACAGATTTCCATAATTTGCTTAGGAAGACTCATCAGATCTACAGATGAAAAAAAGAATTTGAGTTCATTCTTAATGGTGTTCTGAGAGGTTTACAATCTGGTTTTGGAAGCAATAAAGGAGTCAGTAGTGGAAATAATGAGAAGGTACAGACAGGCGGCTCTCCCTGTGGAAGAAGGAGCAAACTCATTTTCAAGTTTAAAAAAACAGAGCCATATGGCTAGATGGTAATGCAGGGCTGAACCCTATTTAATATCAGCATTAACACTATAGAAGCTGTTGCTATAGTAGTGACATCTGGAAGAATCCTTCAAATAGATTATTCTCTAACCTGGATGAAGGATTCTGCCAGGCTGTCTGTCAAAGAAAGCCTTCAGAGCAAATCAATAACAAAGATCTTGTTACCTGAATGCAATGTAATTTAGTGGCTAATCACTTTGACAACATTAGAAACACAAGGAGAGAAGAAAAGAAGAATAGAAACTGGGGGATGTAATTAACAGCCAAAAAAGCAGAGAAGACTCCAGGAACACAAGGAGAAACATCAAACTTTTATATGCCACTATCCAACGAACTTATCAGTAAAATCACACCTTCACTCTAAAGTGCTCCCAGTCTAGCTGACATTTGTTATCCACAGGCTTCACTTAAAAAGCATTAACAGTACCAATAGATATTATCATTAGTGAAGATGAGAGATGCATGCACAAAATACTGCTAATTGCCAGAGCAGTGATTGACACAATGTCCCAGTTATTTTAATGTTGGTTTGACTACTGTTTTGTTTTGGCCAAGTGAAAAGGCTACTCTTGACTAATTAAAATGTCTCTGCTGAGCAGAGACATTTGGCAGCCTCTAGATATTAAATTCCTCCTTGTAGCTGGTTTCTCTGGCTGAAACAATATGTGAAAATATTGCTAGAAAGAGGGGTTTGTTGGTCTTCTTGTAGGTTTTTATTATATTCAATCAAAAGCATTTTGAACCTGATTTACTCCTCCTGACACTGATGAGATCAGCTGAAGCTGACAGGAGCAATTCTCAGCTCTTGCAAGTGATCTGGTCATTGAAATTGTAAAGTGTAATGAAGTTAGCAGTGTCGTTTCCATACTTGCACAATGTATAAAACAACTGCATGTCAAACACTCATGTGAAATCATGATCATGACCACATGCTTTTGGAAGGGAACAGGCTGTGTGAGGTGACACAGCATTAAGCTCTGGGGATATTATTGAAAATATATGTCAAAAAATGTCAATCTTGAAAATAACAATTGACATTTTTGACACTAGTTTTCAAAACATACTGTCCTTTGCATCCCTTAATGTAATGTACCTATTTGTTTCTTGGGAGAAACAAACTATTTATTCATTTAACAGACATTTATATTTATTAGGGGTCTTACCCCCATCCCTTCAAAGTCAGAATGGGTGAAAACTGGGTCCCTCCATGTCTTCACCACTCAGCAGAGCAGATCTTACAGAGAACAAAGACGTGACAAAATTCCTGGCTTGCAGCCTATAGGCTTCTCAGATGAGCAAGGGAATCCCACTTCTCAAGAACAGGCATGAGCCCACCTTAATAGGTTATATGTATTTATCCCATGAAATTATGTCACAGAGTCCAGTGGGAGCAGACTCTTGCAGAGTTCCCTAACACTATCTCAGGTGCCACCTGCAGATATCTCAGAAAATTAGTGTTTCTAGAATTGACACTGTCCTGGCTGTTCACAGACACGTGAGCGAGAGCTAGATACACAATTCAGGTCAGTAACATTTAATGCCAGTACTGACTAGGTGTTAACACTAAAGGTGCTATTTCAGTATGCCACATTTCTCACACAAAGTAATTCTGGACTTTCTTGTTCATGAAGCAGAGACGGAATTTAAAAGTCTCAGCACTACTCAAATATGAAAATAGATACAACCCTTAGACCAAAAAGCCCATGCTTTTTGCAAATTTGGTTTTATTTAGATAAATAAGGGTGATATAAATTACTTAATAGAACTCATTGAGTCTAAGCAGGAGTAGCTCTAAGAAAGAAGATGGAGCACTGGGAGGAAAAACAAAAAAAAAAAAAAGAAATTTCATTCCAGTTCTGAGAAAGTAGTTAAGAGGTCCCTGGATGGCTGTTCATGCAATTCTTCTCTGGCAAAACTGCCACTGACTTTAATTGTAGTTCACTCTGTTGGATCAGCCTGCTAATCAACTAAGCACTTTTCATTTCATGGCAATGAGAAGGTGTGCTGAAAATGCCATCATATCTCTAACCATCTTCAAAGCCTAGAATGTCTTCACACCATTTCATAGGTTTCCCCTTTCCAATACTAAAAAAAAGGATGCTATAAAAGTCATGATTTAAATGATATATTGCAATTTTATGGACTTGGAAGCTAATTTTGCTTAGAAGCATTTTTATGGACTTTGGAAGCCAAGAGTGGGGGGAAGCAGAGCTCCTGAGATCAAAAACTTTCCTTCTGTAGAAAAAGGTTTCAGGGGAGAGCACTTTCTGCCTCCTCTGGATAGGACTCAATTGCTTCTTGAGTATCCAATATTAAACGGCTCTGCTGGAGAATATGTCTATAAGAGGGAATTCATTGTATCTGCCCTTTGCAAACAAAAGAGATTATTTCCAGTTTCTGTTATGAGAGTGAGAAGGCGGGAAGTTCTTTCCAGGGAAAAGCTGTAAGATGTTTTCCTTAATTAGTTTAATTACAAAATGTACTAAGACTATTAGATAAACATTAGGCTGTTTTCGGGTTCAAAATAGGCAGATGTTAGCAGGATTAAAATAAAATACTTTATATGCCTTTGAAGATTTTTTTTCACTTAAAGACCTCAGCTTTTTCTCTCTCTCTCTTTTTAGGCTCTGTAACACCTGATACTATTAGGTTTTGTTCGCTTTTGATTAAAATTGTGTTCATCTAACTCATACAATTCAGCTTTCATTAGCAAAGCAAGTAGTACTGGCCTAAGGTATCACTTTTTTTTTTTGGAATCTGATGTTTTTTTTTGTATTCTCCCATTCTCTCTGCTCCGATCAGATTCTAATTATAGCCAAATTACAGCTATTGTCTCAAAGGCTGAGTAACATATTTGTGGTGGAGGGGAGGAGGGAACAGAAGATGGCTGATGTAAAAACGGGAATTATACAAAGTAGTAAGAGTTGTTTATAACAACTTTTAAGGGAGGATGACAATGATGGAGAAGGGGAAGGGGAAAGCATCTTTACATCCAAGTAGGAAGCATTTACACTTTGCTAAATTGAAGCTGTGTCTCTACAGCTTCCCTCAAGATTATAATGCACTCTATCAGCTGCTGTGAGGCACCGAAGAGCTTGGTAACTCCAGGGTAACAAGTGTAGTATATGCTGCTTTGGGACCTAACAAAGATATGAATAGTTAAAGTATCACTGGAGAAATAAATGTAGAACATATAGAGAAAGACTTGTAATCATAATCAAATCTGCTATAAACTTAAAATTATGTCACCTTTACATACGCACAAAGAGAAGAAATAACACCATATTAAGCAAAAGTATAAGGAGCTGAAATCCATGCTTGTGCATCCTTTAGAGCAGTAACAATACTTCTCTGAAACCATAAAAATTATTTGCAAACTGAATATAGGCCAAAGGCATTTCTGGCACAAGTATCCTTAAACATTATCATTGACTGACAACTTGACATAACTGCTTTTAAAAGTATGAGTGTCATCAACCGTAAGTGTAAGTGAGAACTCAAACTACAAAACACAATAAACTCTTTTGGTCAGAAAGGCATTTTTCACTGGTAATATATTTATAGAGCATTTTTACTTTGTACTTGTCACTTCTAAAATCTATTGCTAAAGACCACCTCTAAGATTGTTAATATTGCAAATGACCCCAAGATACATGCGAAGTCAAATGAAAGACTTCTCACACATTCTTGCATATCAATAGAAGTTGATTTACAACAACAAGGCTAAATGCAGTATATTTTATTGCATTACCCTGCTGGTCACCTCAATATGATGAAAATGTAAAAAGCTTTTTTTAGAATTTGGTTTTCAAAAGGCAGTTTGGATACTTGGCAGATTTTTGTCTCTGCAATTGGTCTAAAAGTTTATTATTTTCTCAGAGACTATCTGCACCAGCATCTACCAGGTGGACAATAACAGCAAAAAACACCAGGGCAGGCTGATGATGAACAGACAGCTTCACAAAAACACAGAAAAACGACATATGGACAATGCTACAAAGACAATGCCACAAATAATATACTGATATATTCAGTAAAAAAATGTGCATTGTGAATATTTGCTCTTACATGTACATGCACATGCACAGCTCAGTGGTCTGCCTTTCACACACAAAAATCCCTTTCAAAGCCCTTGGTTTAAAAAATGGAGACTAAAGTCTCTGAAATGTTCTTTCTGCACACAAATTGAGTTGTGCAGCTCCTCCTCAAGGAAGATCTGCATAAATGTTATCAGGTGTTAGTGTAATGAAATGACCATCAGATTTTATTAAATTACTAAATCTATTAAATGATTACATTCTTGGTCATACCAATTTGTATCAAGCGTAAACATACGGTGAAACACTTTTAAATCAATTACCTGATGATAAAGGAATAATCTTCTTACTTAAATGAAAGCAATTAATGTATGGCAGGGCTATGCATTTAAGAGGTTTCCAGGATCAAAACCATCCATTTGATAGTACCTAAACTCACACTTTCAGAAGTTAAATTAAATTTCGCTAGCAGATGTTGAGTAGCACACTCAGTGGTTGTGCACTAAAGCACATGGAAAACAAAACAGTGGTTCCTTTTTTTTTTCTCCCCTGGCACATTTCATTCCACCGGATCCACAACATTGGGATTCCCAGAACACTGAAATGCAGCCTCTGATTTTCGTCCTGCCGTTTGTTTCAGTATATGTGAACGTGCACACTCACACTGCTAAAAAGTGACACCACGGTGATCATACAAGCCAGGACAACACAAGAGCAAGTGGAAGAGAAAAGGAGATTCAATAGGGCCAGATGATGTGCCCCGAGGTGACTATGGCTTTGGGGCGGGCACAGCATCCCATGCTGGAACAGGAACACATTCTGCTTGTTCTGGGAGCTCTGGACCAGAAAAACTGAGACTATTCAGAGGCCACAACATGCACCAAGCCAGCTGGCAAAGAATAAATACAGTCACTGCTTTAGTTAAGAGCTTTCATGGAAACTGAATGCAGAACCTGACACATTTTCATAGATTTGTAGAATCATTTAGCTTGAAAAAGACCTGTAAGATCACCAAGCCCAACTGTTAACACTGACAATTTTTATTTGGCTCTCACTAGCTAAGTCTGTCTCCTGTTCTTGGCAGAACTGCATCCATTGGTCTTGTTCTTGGGGACATCAGCCTAAGGATGAATGAAGAATTGCAACTGCCTCCATTTTCATACTCCTCCTTCAGTCTTCTTTACTCCTTTCAGGCAACTTTTTTAGACATTACATTTGCAGTATGGTGACATTGACAGAGAGGTGTGACCTCCCTCAGGTCCAGACATCCTTTCTTCCTCAGCCTGTGGTCCATTCGCCTCAACAAGGGTCTCACCAGCCCCGTACACCACCACGGAGGTAGGAGTCACCCTAGGAGGCATGTCACCGCTAAGAGACCATTTTCTGAGCAGAATAATGACAGTGAATGCCAAGCATGAGCTCAGGGGCTCTGGGCCCTGGCTGAAGAGCAGCCTTCAGAGTGCATTCTGCTGGATACTTTGACCATGCTGGAGAGGTCTCACAGCATCGTATTGTGGGTGTGCTGAATGATGTGCGCTGTTAAGTGATACTCATGAGCAGCGTGACCGTGCCCGTGTAATGCGCAGTGAAACAGAATTACACATGCCTTGTGCCAGAAGTCCAGTCTCCATGAACATCCAATATGCAGCCACTCTCTGGCAGGGCCTTAAGGCAGCCCCACTAAGTGGCAGCAACAACTGTGGGAGTTGGTGGAACATGCTGATTGATACCCGTTCTGCTGAGAAAATATAGCATGTTTCTGGAGCTGACATAGCAGCTCATCCAGCACAAGTTCAAGTGTTCTCCAACACTGCAGGGCATTGTGCACATTAGATGCACACAGTTGTGTGACTCCCAGGTTGCAGAAGGACGGCTACCTCTGCCTTCTCAGTGGCCCTTTCCAGCTTTCACTCTAGTTCTGTGAAAGAGAGAGAAGTTGCTCTTCCCATCATATGGGGAAGGGAGAAATTCCAGCCTGCTGCCAGCCTATGGCTCAGAAACTTAAGTTGTTAATGAAGAGAGAGTCCCACAAGTAGACAGACAGATGTACATAGAGTACAGATGGACATGGAGACATGAGTCCAAGGGCTGTTTCTTTGACTGATTGGCCTTTGGCATCAGACTTTTCCTAAAATTTCCCTAGTTGCATCCTTAATTCAGTCAATCAATCTACTGTGTAGTGTCCTGGCAATTCTCTCCTTCCTACCTTTTCTTCTGTCCCCAGCTCCTATTCCTGTATTTTTGGTTTTTTTATATCTAGGGTTTCACTGTATCCTGCCATTTGGTGTGTCTGATACCTACGTCTCTATGGCAAAAATAAAATTAGAGGTGGAAAATATTTCCAGGATCTCTATGTCCAGCTGTAAAATCTTTGGACCTGTGTGTCTTTGCTCTGATCTCATTCTGAGAGCCATTTCCAGAAAGTGATGCACAAGACCCTTAGATGTCAGGAGGTCCTCGAACTTAGGTACCAGCTTACCTAATCACATCATGAATGATAACAAAATTAATTACATTGCTGTTTGTTACCACATCCTACATCCCAGGTCTCACTGACAAATTAGAAGAGTTCCCACCTATACAAGAGCATACAGAACTGGATCCTTGGGAGCATCATGTGTAGCATAAATGTAACACACTGAAGTATTTATCTCATCATAACTTTTCACTCGCACTGCCCTTATATTCCCAAACTGACTTCTGGAACTTCAGCTATGTTTTACCTACAATGCACAGCCTACATACCACATATAACTGTCAAGAAAGACTTTGAGCTCTCTCCCATTTCTGCTGAACTTCATCATAAATTCCCCTTAACCTTTCATGCATAGGTTCAAGTTCTTTCTCAAATGATTGAAGCTCACTCTTAAAAAACCAGACCTCTTCTAAGTATTAAAACCTGGAAAATAAATTCATAATACCCTATTTTCCAAACCTAAACAATTGACCAAATTGCCTAATTTCAAAATCTGACAGAGTGGGAAAAAATGTCCTGCCTGAGACTCTCCACACCAAACTTAAGCCACAAATGCTTTTTTTTACCATGACCATTTACAACTGGGAAATACGTGGTTTATAATGAAATAATTATACAGCTTTGGCTTGGGATGTCACAGGCCTGCTGGTAAGATAAGTAAGAACGGAGCCAGTTCTGAATCTTCATCCACGTTAGGCGCAACAATTGTAATAAAGCAGCTCTGTGGCCCTTTGTACACAGTTTTACCAGGTCTGGGTTTTGTGGAATTCTCTTTTTAATAAAGTATATGGTCTAAGGCCCAGCTTGAAACAAAAATGCTCGTTGCTTGCTGAGTTGTATGAACTTTGGAAATATGGCAATAAAATGGACACATATGTTCTATTATTATTATTATTATTATGCTTAAAGGCTACAAAAATAAATCACTCACGAAGCCCACATGGACAAAATGAGCACTGCTTTCTGCAAGAGTCTGTACTTACATGTATCTGTTTACTTAGATGCATCTGTTCTTGATATCTTGTGGAAAAATCAAATATTGTATCTTATGAAAAACCATTGCTGAAGCATTGTTCAAAAAATCAATCCTAAACCAGAAGTCCATTAAAAAAAACTGAATACCTGGGTCTCTCTGCTTCGAACTCTCTTTTATTGTTATTAATAGATCATTTATCTTCAATATGGTTGGAGATAAAAATTCCTTTTTAAAGTGATGAAATGAAGAGATTTGCAAGTGCTGAAACGCCCTGATCTCTCCCTCTCTCTCATCACCTGATACAGGCTTAAGGTTTCACAGTTTGTAAAAATCAATGGGAAGTTCTCTCCTTGCCAGCAGACTGGGCCAATTTAATAAGTACCTGAACCGAGAGGCAGTGGAAGGGGCAGTCACCTTTCGCCTGGCAGGAGGAGGAGCTGGGAGGACCGGGACACTGGAGTGCATTGTGTCCCCGTGCGAAGGCCTGAATCAGCAGTGACGAGATTTCTTCTCTCCAGCTTTCCCCCGGCAGCCTGACTGTAACCCGGAGGGGAACCTGTGGCTGGATGGACAGCTTCTGCCACAGGGTGCAGTTCCCGGCGGTGGGGGGAGATTTCACGTTTCCCGTAAAGGGCTCTCTCATCTCTCACTAGGGCAAGAACATAGTAGGGAAACTCCAAGCAGCTGCCAGGCAATTTCCTTTCAACTCTGTCCCAACACCACTGTTTACAGTTTTGTGAAGGCAGCTCTGACTGTCCCTTCTCCTCCTCTCCCTCCCACTTGTTCAAGTTTGTCGATACCCGATCCACGAACATTTGTTTCCTCCTTCCCTGGAGGAGTTTTGCGCTCCGCTGACCTCAAGTTCAGCCCCGACGAGGCTGGCAGGAGGGCTCAGCTGGCTCTCGTTTCCCCACTTGCTGCAGTCCCTTCTGTTGGACTAGCAAAGCCAGTGTAATTCAAGCGGGGCAACCTTTCCCTTGCCAGCTCCTCACACCGCCCGGGGTTCTGCTGACGGGGCAAGCATCATCCACCCTGTCCCGACCCTGGGAGGTGAGCCCCCTACCCTCCATCCATGGAGGCCACCGGTGCTGGGGGTGCGCAGGCAGGTCAAGACCCTCAGCCCCACTCCGGCTGCCCTTAGCTCTCCTGGCCGGTCTGCACCGCTGCTCTCTGCTCTGCGCCGCGCACCTGCAGCCGCGCTGCACCTTCCCCAGGTGGGTCCCAGCTTCGGAACACTGCTGCGGGTGCACGGGGGTGAAGCACTGGCGGGTGGCAGTGGGATGGTTGGATAGATGGACGGATGCGTGTTTAACTTCCCTCGCAGCTTCATCTCCAGGTGATCCCCCCACCTCTACCCTGTACCTATATTCAGCATCAGACCTCCCTTTCCTCCCCCGCTACTCTGCCCACTTCTTCTCCCTCTTTTCAGCAGTGACAAAGCCTTTTACATTAACCCGTTGGGGCTGTCCGCTGTCATCCCGCTAAGATGGATTGAGGAGGGGTTGGGAGACCGAGACTTTCTGTCTGTCAGCAGCTGCGCGGCCCCTGCCTAGCCCTGGCCGCCCCGCGCCCCGGAGCGCAGAGCCGCGGGGGAGCGCGGAGCTGTCGCCGGCCACCCGCGGCGAGGACGGGAACCTTGCCGGCAAGAGAAAGGGTGCGCGGCCGGGCGGGCAGCGGCGCAGACCCCCGAGAAACGCGGAGCAGGGGAGGGGAGGGCTGGATCTCCCCGTGGACAATTGAGCGCGGATGTCCCGCCGGCTCTCCCGGCGCCGTGCGGAGAGTGTGCGCAGGCAGGGAGCTGGAGGAAAAAAGGTGGGCAGGGTTCCCTGCCCGCGTCGCGACTCCGCAGCCCGGCGGGGAGAACCGCACTAATCCCCGTCCCGCGGAGCCGCTCCGGCGCTGCTCCCACGGCACTCGGAAACCACCGCCCCTCCGCTGGCTCCTTCTGCGCCACCGGCCACTCAAATGTTTATTAAATGCCGGCATTCGTTGCTTTCTAATTAGCTGAGACCGAATCCGTCTGCTTTGTTTTCTTCGAGACGTTGCTGTTAGGCGAGCAAGAGACATCAAATAAGGAGAGAAAGAAAAAACAAACAAACAAAAAACACAAAAAACCTCAACCTTTATTTTAATTAATTTTCCTCTCAAGCAGAGCGAGGTAAAAAAAAAAAAAAAAAAAAAAAAAAAACACACAAAAAAAAAAACCACCCAAAACGCAATACACATTCTAGGAGATAATCTCTGCTTTCTGATCTCCTTTGCCCGCTGTGCCCTGGGTCATTCATTCCGATTGCCTATTGCGCTATTATTTATTTCCGTGTATTTATGCTTCCCGATAGTTACTCAGTAAAGCTGTTTACGCAGACTGCAGCGAGGGGACCGCGGCAAAACTTTTGGGAAGGATGTGAAAATGAATGTGGTTTGATATTAGTGCCAGAGCTACGGCGGAGCTCAAATTTAAATCCCACTCGTCCTTGGAGCACTTTGGGTCTGCTTAAGGAAAAAAAAAAAAAGAAGGAGGGAGGAAAAATAATAAGAAAACGAGCGCACGCTAGGAATAAGGTTCTTTTCTCGGTGCTGCCGAGGGGCGGGATGGGGAGAGCCGCCCGCGTTTGCTCCGCGCTGGCTCGGGGAACGCTGCGGGCGGGCGGGCAGAGCCGGGCAGAGCTGCCGGCCCCAGAGCCCGCTCAGGTGCGCCGAGCAGCAGGTGGGCGCGGAAGGGACTGCTGAGAGGAGGGCTGTGAGAGCTGAGGGCTCATTAGCGCCGTGCTAATTGACGCTGCCCTGCGCGCCGCAGCAGCAGCGGGGAGCGGGGGGTATCGCCACCCCGGCATCCCCGACCCCCGGGCCAGCCCGTGGGGCTCTGCCGGGCGCTGCAGCCGGCGCGGTTTGCCACCCAGCCGCATCTAAGGCTATTTTCCTTTTCCCTCGCAGCAGCCGCCGGCGGGATTACCGCCACGGCCTTGGGCTTTGGCCGCTGTGCACCGCAAACAGGGAACTGCTGTGGGGCTCCTGCGCTGGGCGGTGAATCTGCCCCCGGCGGGACGAGCCCTGATGCTCGGCAAAAACGCTCGGGCGGGTGTCGGGAAGGAAAGCGGGCATCTCTTTTTTTTTTTTTTTTTTTTTTTCCTTCCCGGGGATTTATGTGAAATAAAAAAAGTCCCTTTTAAGTGTGCTGTAAAGAGCGAGAATTTATGATAAAACACCATGTCCCTCGGCACGGGGTTTACGCTCGCTCCCAAGAGTTAACTCGTTCCTCGGCGTCGCGGTGCCGGAGGCGGGAGGTACCGAGCCCAGCCGAGCCCTGGCTCTCCTCACCGGCTCCTCGTCGCTGGGAGCTCTGCGCCGGGGCTGCTTCAGATGTGTCCCTCCATACATGGCTTATACAAACCGGTTCCCATCTGTAAGCAGCTTCTCAGAAGCTAAATAAATGACTTGTTATTATCGGCTGAGTTTACCGCTTGCCATTAGGGTAAAACAAAACTAACTTTCTGTAAATAAACTTACCCCCGGGGGTGAAAAGGAGATTCCAGGAGGCTGCTGATGTCTTCTCTGGATTGTCCTAAATGTAACGTTTTGCACAGTCTCTAGCGGCTACCTGGTCATTAAAGTGCCACAGAATTATTTGTGGGCATTCAAGGAAAAGGGTCCCAATGCTTCCAGGGGGAAGAGACATACACGCTGGATTTTGGGAGTGGGGAACAGAGACCTGCTTTCAAACAAGCACTTACTTATTTTCCTCCTAAATCACTTTTCAAACTCTATTCGCCTAATCCTGGTGCCATCTGAGCGTCATCCCACCAGTACAAAAAGATTGTGTTGTTGGGGCTCTGGGATGGTTGGAAAGCTATTGATTTCCCAGCTGTTGAGAAGACAGACTGAATACAATTCAGCAGATGCAAACAGACAGAGCCTGGCTGAGAGATTGTTTTCCTCCAGAAAGTAACCTTGTGAGATGCTGAGGTTATTGACTTTGGAGTGGGGAAGGAGGTGTCTGATAATCAGCTCACTCTCTATCTCCCTTAGATTTATAGCTCAGGGCCTCCCTGTCACTCCTGAAAATATAATCACGCTGGCAATAAACCCTGAGGGAAAAATAAGACAGCAAGTGTTTTTTCTCAGAGGTAATACAGTGACCTCTGAGCTACATACTTAAATGATCCATGATCTTATAGCAAGCTCACTGCTGCTTGACTTGATTGCCCTGCCGCGGTTAAAATGCCCAAACTCTCCCAGTATGCGCAGGGCTGGTAGCCTGTCTCACAGCCTCACTGCAGAGGGGCCCAGGGCACAGTGCCCTGCTCTGGGCTCTGAAAATGATGCCACAAGGCACTGGGCTTGTCTTGAGATATGTAATTTGGGAGGGGGAAGAGATCTGTCTCATTTTGTTTCTCCAGATGGGAAAACTGTACCAGAGGGGTTGGTGGGTTTTTTTGTTTGTTTTTTGGGAGCTGTTTTTGGTTGGTGGGGGGGGGAGGAGATTCTTGACAGAAACATTTCCTGTCTTCTTTGCAGAAACGTATTTTATGACCATTTTGCTGTGCAGGTTTCTCCCTCTCTGGACATTGCACAAAGTAATGTAACACCTTCAATCTGTGGAGCAGATACCCCTCGGTTTCTTTGTCTCAGAACATGCCTTTGTCTCTCTTCAACCTGTTCTTGCTCTTCAGCAAAAACTCACCTTTTTACAAGCTGTCAAACGTAACACTAACAGCTGAGCATTCCTTTGGAAGAAAAAAACCCCAAACCCACGTATATTTACTTAAAAATCACTTAGTATTTATTAGTCCTTGACTTTTTATTAGCCTTTTAACCATGTCTCTCACTTTAGCCCTAATCCAGAGGGAATGGGCTCTCTCCTATGCCTGTAGTAGATATATCCAAACAGAGAAGGAGGAAAGAGTTGTTTAATCACTTGTAAGATTTCTAATATTAAACCATTTTTAACAATATTTTAGCTATTTTTTAGCAAGTAAAAGATCCTGCTTTGGTGTGCCCTCTGCTAAAAAAATTATAGTTTCCAAAAGCCATGGTCTATCTATTCTATTTGAATCTGATAAACAGCACAAAAGGCTGCAAAAGCAGTGCTTCTACAATCCCATTCCACAGAGGAGGCACGAGGGATCATCCTTTAAGGAGGAAGGACACAAAAATGGCCCAAGCATCCAGCTCTCCTTCACTTTTTTCCTAAACTCAGTTGAGTAACCCCAGCCTGCCCACAGCCTGGCAGGCAAAAGGAGGATAAGTGCAACTCAACTAAGTGGTGTCCATCCTACCTGTTGCAAGTCGTTACTTTGGCCAAAAGTGTGACAGACTAAGAGGAATTTCAAAGAGGCCCAGGGCACCACGAGAATGGGTAACAGCTTGGGAAATGTTAAACAACAGACATAAGACTTGAACAGCACATTCGCTGATTTGCTTCTCAATTTGTTCTAGTGACTCAGGATGGAAATCTGGACATCACTGTGGATAATGCAGTGAAAACCTCTGGTCAAAGGGCAGCGACAGTAAAGGAAGCTAATTAAATATTGGATAGCAATGGAAAGGGGAGGCAGGCGTGGGAGAAAGATTTACATAAACTTTGTCATCATGTAGATCAGCGGGAAGCCCCTGCCAGAAACAGGATCTCAAAAAGAAAATAGCAAAATGTAATGGCTCAGGGAAAAGCACCATGAATTGTCAGTGATCTACACAAAAGTGATGTTTGGAAAGACCACTGTCTGCTTTGGGGAGTATGGGATAATCAGAGGGTAATAGATGAATAACACAGATGTGTAAAATAAAATGTGTGTAGTAGAAAATAGATTAGGAACTTCTTGGCCCTCATGATTTGTATGAGTAATACATAAACAAGACAAGAGGAAATGGAAAAGAGATCTTAGGAATTTTCTGCACAAGGGAGAGTTAACTTGTGGAACAGTGTCATCAGAAGCCATTAAAAGCAAGGTCTTGATGGAATTACAGGAAAAAAAGTATAGATGGATAGAGAGTTATACTCTCAGACGAAAATAATATTTCTATATTATCCCATTTGCAAGTAAAACAAATTATCATCTCTAAGCCTGAGTGACCAAATGTTTAGGAAGAAACATGATTAATCTAGAAATGTTGTTTTTGGCATTTTTTGCTTCTTCCCCTGAAGTAGTCACTAGTAGTCATAATTTGAGACTGAATACACCTTGGATCGAGCTAATATGACCATTACTATGTTTTCAAATCTCTCCTGGAGGCAGCTTTTAGTCCAGCTTGCTAGCAGCAAGACTTGAACAGAATTCACAGAATAGAAATATGGAATATGACACTAAAATATTAAGTAGAACAAATCAAATAAAGTTCTACCATTTTCTTCATGTTATTATGGCACGTGTGAATTAGGATATCTCATTTTAGTGTCAGAAAAATATTAAGTCTTTAGATTTTTGAAGATAGGATTCGGAAGCTTTTGAAAATATTAAACTTACTGCCTAAACAATAATGTGGAATGTATAAACCATCACCTCTTCACCCTATTCAAAATAATAATCACTAATATTTGTCTGGGTCTTTCATATGGCAGAGCCAGTTTGACTTTTTCTTCCAATTCAAGTAATCACTACGGGAAATCTTTATATTTACATACTAATTTTGGGACTTGAATTTGATTTTAGTGAAACTAGAATAGAGTGCCAACTTGAAATGTAAAATTTCTTTAAAACTACCAAGAGAAAAGTTCTACCTTTATTTTTGTTCTTTAACATTTAGTAAGAATAATTTTAATTTACCAAATCTGGCTGCTATCAGATAATGCTTGCATATCCAGTTTTCTAAGTAGTCTGGACAAATACAGTGGTTCAACATTTTTTTTTTAATCTCAAATTAAATAAATCCAAGAGCAACTCCTGACACTCATCAACTGCCCTCTCAGACTTGCAACAATATTTCTTTGCCCTTCTAAATACCCATCTCTTCTAGGCAAGAGGAAAAATGAGCAAGGGGTTTGTACCCTGAAAGAAAACAACATCAGTAAAGTCAAGCTATTTGAAGCTTAGAAGAAAAAGTAGCAGCAAATTTCCAGGATTCTGACACGGTCATTTCTCCCTCAGTAGAGACTGCACTTCAGTACCAATTCCTCTGCTGATTGAAACTCTTAGCCACACCCTGCCACTTTGAATCAAAAGCTTTCCATGTTGGATTGCTGAATCAGGTTGCAAGCCTGAAAACAGCCACGCTTGCAATCACAGTGACTGCTTTACAGGGAAATATTATTTATCTTGTACAGAAAAAGTAAGGTGCGATATCCTGCCCAAGCTTAAAGGAAGCCCGTCTAGTTCAGGCAGTGAAAGCTCTTCCTAATTCCCATTGCGGAAGACCACCATTCCACACAGTATTTAATCCAGCCAGCCCACCACAGAGCACCACACATTTGTCACGTTTTCTCCATCTCAGTTGTCATTATGGCCGAAGGACAAAAAAGGGTGTAGACTGCCCCAAGGCACTTTTCCTACAGCTCTTTCAGAACAGGATGCCATTTAGACTCATGCATACCATTAACATAAATAACCTCAGAACTACTTAAATCACAAACAGAGTTTTCGAGTGTTTGTAAACAAAAATGTGTGCCAGGTATACATTTTAATTTATCCTTTCCTCCTGGATTTTTGGTTTTTGCTTACAAATGTTGGTAAATTAGAATATTGTGAAAACTACATAAGGGTTTGGATTTGCTCATTCCTCCCTTCGAGCCTCAGCACCCTGGCAGACACGCTCTGGGTACTTTGACATGCGAATGCAGGTTGGTTGCCTCGGATTATTCTGCTATTGATTATTGCAATATTTTTACTGCTGGGCAGTACTCCTCCCTGTTATTTTGAGGATGGAAAGCCTTTGAGTCAGTTGATTTTTAAAAGTTGTTTGAGAACACTTCTTTGGCGTTGAAAAAAGCCAAGAAACAAAGTCACCCGATTTACTTAAAATGTCATGGATACTTGATGAAATTTAACTTGATATTCCTTGAATTCTAGCCTTTTGTCAGTACAAGCGATGTTCATTTATTTGCACATATTTAAATTACAATGTCCTGTGAAGAAAGTGTGACAACATCTAAATAAATTCGTGCCTCTTTTTAAATTAAAATAAAAGTAATGTTCCTTCCTCTCACTTTCTGTATTTTCTGCCCTTTTCCTTTGTTTTCCAAGCATCTCAAGGTAAACGAGGTTGACAAAAATGCGGTAGCGGATGGGGGGAAGGAGAGGAGAGGTAAGATAACATTATTTCAGGTCTTCACTCTGCTTTGTTAGGACAGATTTAATCTTTGGGCAGCATCAGAAGATAGGCCTGAATGGCTGCCTGAACATCTCTTCACTCTCTCCTCTTTTATCTGGATTGCTCCTGACTCTTTTCAGGGATGATATCTCACTATTCTTGTTGGTAAATTAGGCTATTGTTTCCCTGTATTTCACTTATTGTAAAATGTTTTCTTTCTTGACTTCGGGCCATTGTTTCTGAGTAGTGAGCATGCTGTCACTGGAGACAGGGTGAGAGGATGGAACTGTGTAACTGGGGACAGATTCTGCCGTATTCAGCCAGTTAGCAGAAGCTTGTTCTCAAGTGCTCATGACTTCATGGCAGTTTGCAGCAGAAAACACATGGATAAAAGTGGTCAAAGTTGGCCTTGTAATTGAAAAATGAGGAAAGATCATGAATATTATGGAATATGAAATAGTCTCAAATGGCAGTTTAATTTTCAAGTTGGCAAATACACAGAATAACAGAATAATACTCAGAATAATACTCATGAACTGGGTGAGTTTTGAGAGAGCATTCGTTCACAGTCTGATTTATTAGTGCTTCTTGTTGCCTTGTGATAAACACTGAAATAAAAAAAGAAGAAACAAACAGAAACACCAACGTCACAGTCGTCTTTGTTCCAGCAAAACTCAAAGCTAACAGTTGTAGTTCAGAACCAGAAATCTCATGAGAGAATACTAAAACGTGTGATGCTGGGACTTTGTTGTCACTGGAATGTATATTCCGTGTGGTAATCTTTTATCTAGTTGTGCATTGAAAATAAAAATCCCAAACCAAACCCCACTGTAATTATATTTTGCTTGTTCATGCTGAGTAAAACATGTCAGACATTTGGGGAGAGCAGGCTGAGGTGCAGAGGAGCCAAGCACGAGCATGTGCTGGTGTTTCACAGCGTGTGCAGCCTGATTCTTGGCACCAGCATCGGCCAAGCTGCAGAAAACCAAGGGATTGCTGCTGTGCTTGTGACAAGGGCTTGGGTGAAGGTGGTTACAGGCCAGCTCATTAAAAATTATGAACATGTGTCGTGCCACGTTTGATGACTGCTGAGAGAAGGCCAGAGAGAAAGAGCTTACATAAAAGCCAGGACATAATGCCAGTTGACTCACTCAGCTCCAAGGGTGCCTCTTGCAGGGCACGTGTAGCCATAATTAGTGCAGTGAGTGCTGCTGTGTCTTTCAGGAAGCATTGGGAGCTACAAGTTCTGTTACATGGTCAGTGATCACCTGCCCACAAGCATCAGGAAGATGATGGGCATTTCACAGGAGACATGGAGACCTTCTCTGTGGGAGCTACTGCTCTTGTCTGGCTCTCTCCCTTCAAAGGCATCAACATTAACACCAGGAATATTCGTGGAAAATCACATCAAGGGGCTATGTCCATAATAGCAGGGTAGGAGAGGCAGCAAGACAGAAGTGGTAACTCCTTTTTCCTTTTTTCAAAATGAAAGAGGGATGCAACAGAATCTGACATACTTATATGGAGCATGCCTCCCATCCTGGAAATACTTATTCTGAGCTTAAAGATAATACTGCTGGACCAGATCCATCCCTGGCGTTCATTGTGGGACACTGGACTTGCTGTTGGTGGGGTATTGGTCTGTGCCCATAGCTGTGGGTGCAGAGTGTTTTTGGTGGGAAGAACGGAAAAGCCCCGCAGGGGCACCTCCCCATCGCCATGCCAGATGCTGGATTTCGCTTAAGCAGACCCTCCCTGTGCAAGGCATGGCTCTGGCTCTCCAGTGGGATTTTCACCAGCCCCTTTAGAGAGGCTGACATATGAAATCAAGCAGGTTGGGGGGCAGGATGCATATGGGATGAGTCCCACCAGAAAAGAGTCCAAGCGTGCTTGTCTGCGGCTCCTCCACCCCGCTCCTACCAATCCCCCTGCCACACCCCTCTGCTGCAGCGCTGCATGCAATTCCCCAGCTAGGAATTCAGGAACTCCCACGGACGCGGCTATATTTTCATTATTCGCCTTCTTTTCCTACTTAAAACGGGAAAGGAAGGCTGACACGAGCAGAGCCGCTCCTGCTGACTCCGCTGCAAGGGGCCCGAGGGCGGCCGCGCACCCTGACGAGGGATGCGGAGCGGGCTGAGCTGAGCCCCGCATCCCGCTGGGGAGCCGGGGAAGGCGCGGGGCAGGGATGAGCCCCTCTCTGCCAGGGCTCCTGCCAGGCGCCGCGGCCCCGGGGAGCCCCTTGGCGGGGCCAAAGTGAAAGTGAAGCGACTCCCGAAACCCTCTCGGGGGTGGCGGCAGGAGCCATGTGACAGCCGGGAAGCAGCCCGGCCCCACGGGGGGCGAGCATCGGGAGGCGGGGGAGCGTCTGGGTGATTCCTGAGGGCTGCGGTGCTCCCTCCCCGCCCTCCCTTCCCTCTCCTCCCTGCATCCCGCACCGCCGGCATCTCCCTCCGCGGCCGCACTCGCGCTCGTCCCTGGACACCGGGCCGGGCAGCGCTGGGCAGGGCACGGCAGGGGAAGGGGAAGGGGAAGGCGGGCGGCTCCCCCTCCTCCCCTCTCGTCCCCTCCCCTCCGCCGCGTCCCCCTGAGCCAGGGCAGGGCAGGAGCGCGCCCCGCAGCGCTGCCCCCAGGAGGAGGGACTCGCCTCCCCAGCATGATCGCGGCTTATTAGGGTGCTCGTCTCTCCGCCTCATTTTTTTTTTATTTTTTTTTTTTTTTTCCTTGTAACTATTTTTCCCCCCAAATTTCCCTGCTCTCCGCGGCTGTCAGCGCTCTCACGGCCGCGCCTCCCGGGTCCCTGCCCCGCCGCCGCTCCGTGCCCGGCGCGATGCTGCGAGGGCCCGGGGGCAGCGGCAGCTAAGGCGGGAGGCGGCGAGGGGCTGCCGGGGCACGGCCGGCACAGGAGGTGCCGCTGAGCAGGGCGCGGAGCCGCTTCTCGCCCCCGGAGCAGCCCGCTTCTCGCCCGCCGGGTTTGTGCCTTCCTTTGTTTCGTTTAGGTTACCCGCAAAAACTGGTTATCACCGCCGCCCAAAAGGATACCCCCTCCCTTCCCCCATCCCCAGTCGAGACCTCTGGGGTCTCAGACCCTGCCCGCCTTGGCCCCTGCTTTGAGTCTCCCTGTAACTGCATTAAACCTGTCTCCAGCTGCGAATCGTCCCTCTCTGCAGCCCGCTGCCCCCCGGAGTCCTTCGCTCCAACCTTTCTCCCTATTTTGATTTTATTTCCTCCCCCCGCCTCTCCTTGGTTTCTAAGGGACTCCCCTCCCACCTGTCTGTAGGTATGTTTGTGTAACCAGACACTGAGAGTAGCTGTCTGCCGAGGAATTAACTCGGCAGCCCCCAAAGCTTAGTTTGCATTCAATAGAGGTGTTTGTTTTTCAGGTTTAAATCTCCAGACGGGTTGAAGAAGTTGCCCAAAAGGAACCACTTCTCAAATTTTGTTTCCTCCCTTGAAATCCCACTGGACGTGGAGCAGGTGGGGGATCGGGAGAGGAAACTTTTGGGGTGGAAGGGGGTGGTGGGATGGAGAGTGATCGGGGCTGAGTGGTGTGGGAAGGTGGGGGAAAGAGTTTTAAAGCTGGGAGACTGGAGCTGCACTTTCCCTCTTCTCCTCAGCTGAGGATAGCTCAAAGCTCTCTCGTTCGTTAAAAATAAATACTACAGAAGTTGGCAAATTTTGTAGTTTTAGAGAAGTGGATTCTCTCCAGGATTAACGTAAAAAATGTTGATGTTTGAGGAACTGCTCTTGCTCAACCCATAAATAAAGTGGAGATGTTGAAGTTTGTCTAGCCTCTGGTAAATGAGAACAAAAAATATTTCATTTCTTGAAGGGCATCAATAATTGTGAAGGTGGGAGGGAGAGGAAGGAGTTTAACTATTAACCTTTATCTGGGCTCATAAATGAGTTGAAACTGGTGTTTCTGAAGCTTCTTTTATGCTTTTGCTTCCCCGTTCCCTCCCCCCCCCTTTTTTCCTTCACTTCAGACGATGAAAGGTAAATGAAAATAATGATGCTTGCATTAATTGGACAAGCAGGCGATTTTATGGCTCACCAGTAAAAAATAAATGCCACGGGAAAGTTGCTGTTTGCAGTGCGAGCGGTGGGAAAGTGATCTGGAGGGCGTGGGAGGGGGGGAGGACGGCAGAGAAGCGTGGCTGGCTGCTGGTTGTGCTCTTACTTTAGGGGGTTTGGGTTTGTGTTTCCAGATCTTCCCTTGAGGACGGCGAAGGACACTTTGTGGAAGGTAAGAGAGCCTCTCCCGCAGCACTTGTGCCCACGTGTGCTGTGAGTAGCTGGGTGTTTGCTGAGCCCCCAGAGCCAGCACACCGTGCTGGGAAGTGACAAACAGGAGACTGTCGAGTTGTTGCTGGACGCGGTGTGCGTATTGGGATGTTTTAGGAAAGAGATTAGCCGCTTTTACACGCTGACGTTCTTGTTAAGCTAATCAATTCCTCCCCCCTAAAACGGAAGAGCCATTCTTTTCTTAATCGGGACACAGGTTGAGAAAACTGCAGATGAAGAGTAAAATGAAAAAGTTTCTGTTCTGACTCTTTTCTACAGTGGAAGTAGTATGCCTAACTTTAACATGTAGGCTGTTTCCATCAAAAATGTTAGTATTTATTTTGGTATGAATTGGGGGTAAAATTGCATCTTTTCCAAATGTGCTGTTGTTATTTTGTGGCATGGTTCTTGACAGAAGTGAAATAAAGTTACTCTGACTAGTTTTGAGGATAAACTATGTCCAGCCACCAGAGGTTTTCTCCTTCGTACAGGCTTGATGAAGTGAAAGCAAGAGATCCTGTGGAGGAGGCAAGGGTGGGAGAGATACGGGATCATAAAATTTGGCAGAGCAAGTGATTGAGTGCGGTGTCTTTGTTAGTTTGTCAGCATCGCAGTTACAAGTAAAATATGCTTGTAAAATGCAAACGCAAGTAGTTTTAAATGAAAATTGAAAAAATGCTTTCTCCCTTTATTTTTCCCTTTATTTTTCTTGTTTGTCATTGTTTTGTTGTTTACTTGTCTAGGAATCAAAAATACAAGTAATACTGTTTATTCTCGTGAACTATTGTAGAAATCTGTACAGCATACTCAGTTTGGAGGGAGTTCCTCACCTCCCCCCTAAAATGAGTCCTTGTCAGCAACAAGTGTGTTGATATACGGATCTGAAGGACTTGGGCTTGATGCCAGCCCAAGCAATTTAAATGACATGGTTAATACTGTCTCTACTATCCTTATCACACAGTAGTTGTCTTTCATAAACTCAGTGACTTCCAAGTGATAATCACGGATGACAAATTAAGTGGAGTCCTAGCTCTCATGTTCAGATGAACTCTCTTTTGCACCAATTGGTAAATATGAAATGCTAGTTCCAGATGGAGTATAGGCATTTGGAAAATATACCTTTCTTCTCTAAATATGTGATTTCTTTAAGACAAATAAGAGCCAAATAGATAACCTGAAAGTATTTCTAAACCTGAAGTGTTCTCATGGATTCTACTCCTAGCAGTGTAGTTTTAAAAAGTTTTTCTGTAGTAATAAATATATGTGAGACACACTGCATCCTTCAAATTAATCTTTATCAAACATTTCAAAAGAGGAAACAATTTTACATAAATTAGGTAAGCCAGTATAGCAAATGTAACAAATTAAAATACTATGTAACTGTTGTAAAGCATTTAGGGTGGAAGTGAGGAAGATCATTCCATCTATTTCAGTTTGAAATAAGTAACCTTTAAAGAGCAGCAAATGCAATTTCAGAAATAAGCACACTGATAAACAGCTGTTTTACAACTGGAATTTTAAATTTCTTTGACTACCTCTGGTAATGATACCAACTTTTCCCCTTGGCAAATTGAGATTGCAGCATAATATGTAACTACATAAGAAGAGGCAGAGTAGTACAATTGACAGTTTAACTGGAAATTGCATGTATGATTGCTTTATGATTTTTTTTAAAGGTTTGAGCCTAAAAATATCATTGTCAGATCTCATTTTCCTGATTTTCAAACCTGCTAGATCTTGCCAATAGTTGTAGAAATGCTCATGTTCTCAGCAGCTGTATAGAGTTTGCTAAAGCACCTAATAATATCAGGTTTTTAAATCTTGTGACTGTGATGGAAATACAGTGCTGTGTGTTTAACCGATAAGTTTGGAAATGTTATTAATGGTCAAGCTTGTGTTTTTGAAAATTAATACGTGAATGTGAATTGTCATCAAAACAATGTGGCTTTGTGAAAACTAACAAGATACAACCTATGTCTTAAAAGTATCAATAGATAAATTATACTTTCCCAAAAGCCTTGGACAGATGAAGAACTCTAACAGGTCGGGGTTTTTTTAACTCAAAAACCATATTTAACTCTCAAATAATATCACAGTCACACCAAAGGTTATTAAAGTGTTAGCTTTTGTCAAAGTGAATGACCCAACCTGAGGTAGTAATGAAATGTTACCATGAAAAACCTGTGGCCCAGAGAATGGGGCAAAGAAGGGAATGTGCCTTTATAAATTAATTCAAAGTCATCTTTATTGTTAAGAATTATAACTTGCTGCCTTTTTTTTCCCTGCAGCCCTCCTCAAACCTGATAGCTTCTTCAGTTCCACAGTTGGCCCCATGTTCCACTTTCCCTTTTATTTTGAAGGCTGGGCAGAATTCTTGTCAGGGTCTGCAGTTGTACTGCTCTGTATAGGGCTGGGTGTCCATGCTTGAAGCCATATGGGTGTTACTCTTCCAGAAATGTTGCCACCATTCGCAATTCCACTTTTTTGTTAAAACCAATGCTAAGGATTTCTTCATTAATGATGTATCACAGTAGAAACCACACACTAAGCATCATGAACTTGAAAAATTACAAGTCTCAAAGGGTTGGGTTTTTCTGGGTGGGGTTTTTGGTTGTTTTTTTGTTGTTGTGTTGTTGGTTGGTCTGGGTGTGTTTGGGTATTTTTGTGTAAACTAGGCACATTAAATGCACAGAAAAAGTGTTCAGGTCCAGAAAGCTTTGCAAATGTAGTTCAGCTGAAGCATTTCTCTACAAAATATCTTTTTCTTTTACCCACTCTTGTTTGCCATGTTCATCACTTAAGACCTGCATGCATAACAGGTACAGTCTCACTGCTGTGAGGAATGCCACTGAAGTAATTGGAAAATTTTTTGGTAAGGCAGTGCCCTATGTTTGCAGAATGGACTAGCCCTTGTCTTTTAAACTCTGCAGGAAAGGGAATTGTCTTAAAAGTATTTTCTGTAAAGTGCCTGGCATGTCTGTATGAGCCAAAAAACATAAATAATAATGAACAGTAGTTGACAATTTATGCTGACTTATTTATTTTTTATTATTATTATGATTTTGGAATTCGCCTATAGGGTGCTTTCTAGCAAAAAGAAAAATGCCAGAGTGGCTTCCAGCTGGGGCAAGATGTGCTGTGATGGCAAGAGAAGCTTTTAATCAGAATAGAACACACAATTAATCGATAGTATCTTCTGTGAAGCCGTCGGGTCAAAACATCAACTGGCGTAAATCAGTGAATCCCCACTGAAGTCTGCAGAGGCACGACTGACTTACGCCAGATGATGTGAGTGTCCTTTTTGGCTTTAACAGTTTTCCTTTAATCTTCCTGCTGCTTAAACTTTTACTATGATCTGCCCACATTCCAGAAGCATGGAAGGATGATGGGATAATGTTTCCTTACTTTCCTCCTCCTTTCAAGCCTTTGGAGGCTTTTCTTTTGCGTGACCGTGTATGCCTCATTAGTTATATATGCTCTAGTGTCCTCCTCAAGCCAGTGAAGATAGCTGCCCTTCTCAAAATCACACCTGTAATTATATTCTGAAAAAGTCCAGTCCTGCCCAGCTTGCCAGATGCAAGTTATTGCAAATAGCATCCAGATCATGGTGTATATGTAATTCAAGGTTTCTAATGCTGTTGTTATTAACCCTCTTCTTCACATAACTCAAATTATTAATAAGTTTTAAAACCTTGCTCTCTACATCTATTTCCCAAAATAATTTTATTTTGTCTGCTAAGGGTTGTAATGCCTTTAGTTACTAAAATGCATCATCCATACAAAATAATAGAAAATGGAAAGTTTGTCTTGTGCGGTGGGATGACTCCTATGATGCTTGAGCAGTAAAGAGGAGAAATAAATATTTTTTCTCTTTCTTACATGCCACTAATAAATATTCTTGAAAGCATCTCTTGTTAGAGATGGAAAATCTGTTTGATTAGAGACAGAAAATCTGATTGATTTTCAAATATTCAAGCTAAATCTTATTTCCCATTGAAGTATAATGCTGTTTTTAGAATTTAGAATAAAACTTGCTTAGTTAAGTAATGTAGAAAAGTAATCAAGTTTCTTAGATGCCTGCGGAAAACTGATGGTTTTGAATAAGGATTTGAGATACTTGTGTGTGTGAGATTTGAAACAATAAATCATAAATCCTAGAACACAGGGGAACAGGCATGTTCTCAGGAGAATTATATGAACTGCCTAACCATACATTTTTTCTCAAACTTCTCACCCCACGTCCAGTTTTTTCTGATCTTTGTGAACTAATAATATCTTCACTGAAAAAGAAAGCAATAAGAGGAAAATGTTGTGCCCAGATGCTGTACTGCAGAAGGTGACACAGAAATGTCTGTAGAGCCTGCAAGTGGAAGTGACCGTACTCCATTTCCTTTGAACTGATTGGAAAGTTGCTTTCCTCTTTCCACTTGTCAGCTCTTCCAGAGCTATAAAGGACCATAGTAACCAAATCTTTCATCAACATTTTATTAAAGCAGGAAATATATGTAATTACAACATTTCAGGTGACTCAAGAGAGATGCATAGAAAACCAATAATGTGCGCAATAATTTTAGGTTTTTTACAGGCACTTGGATGTCTATTTTCTTTTTGTTTGTAGGAAAAACTTTGGATGGAAATGGGGCTGAAAAGGGCAAGAGTTGATGCCAAAAAACTGAAGCACATTTCAGAACTTGGGCTGATTTTATTTTCTATTGGTGATGCTGTCTTTGCAGAAAGCGAATGAATAGTTAAATGAAACTCTAAAACGGACAGAAAAGCTGTAAGAGTGAGCCATTTTAAAAAATGTGCCTCTTCAATATACTTCGATCTTGTGTAAGAAGACAAGTTTTCACTCTTGATTTTGTATGTTTTACTGTCAGAAACAGTTTGCTGGTCTGAAACCAGTCCTAGTGGGACATCAGCTCCAGCTGAGATATGAGAGTTCATAGCAGCTGAGTATCTGATAGAATTCTGACTTAAGAACCTGATCCTGCTAATGTAACATTGTTAGATTTCATAGGTAGCATGTTACAGTAAGGAAAACAAATTTCTAAACACTTACACTAGAATTCCTTAAAAATATGAATTCATAGGATGCTTTCATATGAGAGGGAAGTGCTATTACTTTACAGGTTTTAGTGGTTTTCTTAAACTCCTGCATGGTAATTACAAATTGCAGCTAGTGACGAAGAATCAAATGCTGTAAACTTGCATTATAGATTGTTATGTCTAAAGGCATTTATAGGGTTGCAAATACTTCACTGGCATTTAATCTGTAGCTAAAATAAAATAATTTCTGAGTTCAGATTTCTGTTACATATTTTCAAGATTTTTTTCCCCACACTTTTTTAATAAAATTACAGAAGTATATAAATGACAAGAGGCGGGTGTTGTGAAATGATTTAGAGAAAATAAAAAAAGAAAATAATTTTCTAAGTGAAAATCAATAATGATAGAAATGATTGGTTTTGTATGAGCTTTTCTCCTAAATAGCAAAACACCCTCAAAAGTGTTTTGGGTTTTTTCCCTTCAAAAGTTTTATAGATATTTTAAAACACTGGAAGAACTTCATATATTGTGTTTTGCTTTTATCTTATAGTAAGGATTTTTTTTTTTTTTTAAGGCTAGATCTCTGAAGATTTTATATACCAATCTAAATGATTCTACAATTCTGTATTAGTTACAGACCCCTCCTGGCCACTCGCAAAAAATCTGCATGGTGATGACACATGAAAGGGTTTTGTTTGTAAGTAATTTGAATAACATAATGGACACGCTACATTGGATAGCAGAACACCAAAAACCTTGTAGATTGAGAGTTTAATCCTTCCAGCCTTGCTCTGCAGTTGATTTTGGGCAAATTACGTGTCCAGTTATATGAATGTGCAGCGGGAGGGGAACACATGAGACGGTTCAGACAGAAAGTTGTTTGTGTGGGAGTGTTTGCAAGATCAGAGTCTTGTACTCTAAGTTGGCTGTCACGATTTCAAAATGAAAGCACTTTAACTTATGAGCTTAAAAGTGGTTACTCTTAATTTAAATACACATTGACAGACTCCTGAAGTCTCCCGAGTACTTTTCTGCTGTGACTTTGTATGCTGAGTTATCTATTTGAGAATGAAATAATCTATCATAGTGATATTTAAAAAGAATTCTGATCAAAGCAATTGTTAGAAATTATGCTATTTGATAAGATCATCTGCTGAAAATAAAGGGGGAAATGAGATCTGACAGAGGTAAAACCAGGTAAATAGCTTTCAGCTCTGCTTTTGTTATTCAAGAAGAAAGAGAAACAATAGGTGCTGTTTAGAGTCAGGAGCTGCCCTTCTAACCTCTGCTGCTCTTAAAATGCCTGAAGGTTATTGCATGGTTCATGGTGGCTTTTATGTTTGCAGTTCAACTTTTAATTTTCTAACAAAAGGAGATGTGGTACCAGCCTGCTGATAAACACTGTAAGGAACAATCAGAGAAAAGAATGGAAAAATGCCCTCACGCTTTTTTCCTCCATTCCAGTTACTGAAATATATTTTTAACAGAAGAAGGGCACTTCCTCTTATGTTAACTTGCCAAAGCTGGAGACTGGTTTTTTAAATGTAAGGACGTTATGAGGATGGGATGTGCTTTTGTGTTCAATAACCACAGCCCGAACAGATGATTTGTTGCATGCTGTTATGGGAGGTGACCTGAACATCCACAGGGGCTGAATGTATTTCAATGAGATTTTCAATTCTTGCTGCAGTGGTAAAACAGAGCCGAGTTTGCCTTAAATCCAACCTTCTCCCCATCCAAACTCCAAACTGGTGCAGGAGTGTTCCCACTGAGTGAGAGGCACCCTTTCTGTGCGAGCTGTCAAGTGGTTCGCAGTGTGAGAAAAACACAGAGAGACTTCATTCAGTGCTCTGGCCCTGTCCTTCCAAGAGCTGCTTGAGTTTGTTGGTGTGATCATTGCTGCTGTTTGGAATCCCATGCTGGCCGTGCTGCTTTGTACTCGGACACCAGTGCGATCAGAGGAGAGAAGGGGTCAACTTCTGAAGGTATTGTTTTCAAGCACAGCTGAAAGTAGTGGAATGTAACAGTTTTAGGAATGTACACCTGTGAGTATATAATAAGAGAGTATCTGTTTGTGTATTTTCACTGCTGACATTCAGATCAAAGGTCCCCTAGATGGTGGTGGTGTCAGAAAAAGGGAAAGGGGCCACATGTCTCGGCAACTCTGACCTGTCGTCCTGTTTGTTGTTTGCAAGTTTTCACTAGAAAATCAGTCAGGAGTCTGTTTCCATGAGGTGACTTACTTTCAGTTACTGCATCCGAATATGCAGTTCAGAAAACTGGCAGTGGTTAGAAGAAAAAATACTGTTAGCAAGTGCTGCTGCTTAAATACTGAAACTAATGTCCAGTCTTGCATTGAACTGCACTGGGATATTGTCACAAGCCCTTAAAAAAACCCATTGTGTTTTGGGGCAGAGACCTCTGGATGACCGATGCCAAAAAGGCTGACAAGTAAACTGAGAAACATCTTCAAGCTATTGCAAACACATACCAGCTAAAACAAAAAGCCAAGGAGGCATCTGTCTCATGCCCTTCAGCTTGCTTAAAGCTAAAGGAAATCTATCTCAAATCGAGGAGAATCCTCAGGCCCTGAAAGATATTTAATTAATCATCAATTTAATCCTTTTCATTAAATGGCTTTTCTTTTCTCACATGGGCAAATTTTAAAGATGACACCTGTTAAATCTTCCTCTGTTGCTGAGCACGGTTAAAAAATTAGATTTAATTTTAGATATGCAGAATAAGTAGAGTTATGCTTGGTTTCTTTTTATGCAGGTTTTGTGGATGTGTGCTAGTACATATTTGTGTCATAATTATGTATGCTCTTGCTCCTGGCAGTAATTCTCATCTTCTTTAACTGAACGTGCTGAAAAACTAGCTTTTAAAAAAATTTATTAAGGTAGAGAGACTTTTACCATCAATTTTTCACTTGCTTCTGTGACACATCTGACTTCGATATATAGCAAAGGTGTTTTACATGAGAGTCCTGATGTTATTTTTCATTTTGCTTCAGTGCTGGCACCTTGTTAGCTATGGAGAATTTCAGGCAGAATTTTCCATTGACTCAAGGAAGCCAGCAGCCACACTGTTAGACTTTTGCATAGAAATCTGAATGTAGAGGGAAACTTCATGATTTTGGGGGCATGATTGGTGAGAAGAAGTAAGCCTGGGGTGTTGGGTAGCTGTGATCATCAAGAGCCTAGTTTGGTGTCTGTTCTCAATGTGCATGATTGAACCTCTTGCAATAATTTTTTAACATGTTGTGGAAAGTGCTTTGATGATACACATTTTTCTCTTTCCTGGTGGGCTCTGCAGCTCCAGTTTGCTCTGGATGAATTCCTGGGGCACATGGTTTGCTTTCTGGACTCAGGCCTGGGAAATCTGCACCTTACTAGGTGATAAAGAGGGTTGTTTAGACAGTTTGATGTAAGGTATTATTTCTGAGATAGACATTGAGATCGAGTCCTTATTTTGCTTTGCCCAGATTTTTTCCACAGAAAATCACAAGCTGGGTATAATTTGCAAATGTTTTCTTTAGCTGCAAAGTTTTCACTGTGTGTTCTCCCAGTCGAAGGGTGGGGAAAATATGCAAGAAGGCCTGTGACAGCATTTTACACAGCCCTTGGCCACATGGTTTTGCTTTATTTTTGTTTTCTGTTGGCAGGCACTAAAGGGGGTGTTAATTCGTGGCCTGCTAATTTTGCTTAGGAGGTCTGTTCAGCCAGCAGCACAAAGAAATGGTTGCCAGCCTTGCAGTTGCCTATGGCACAAGAGCGGCAAGTGCTGGGCTGTTGTGGCTCACTCACAGCAAAGCCTTCAGCCCAGCTCCTCCTTTGCTTGCCCACTGGATCTTTGGGCAGCAGCAGCGTGCCTTCTTGTCAGCTGCTGGTACTGCATGCTCGCTGTGTCACCCCTCTGGTTTTTTGGGCTGTCAAGCTATGTGAAGGGGTAACTTTAAGTGTTGGCTGGGCTGTATGCATTTCAAAGCGACATGGTAGGATCTAGTTACCTTAAAGACTGCTTTCTGAAGCTTCAGCCTGAAGAATGTTTGCCTTCAGATGGAACCCCTTTAATTTTCCCACCACAATGTTGGCTGTGAGCAGAGGTGGTGAGATGTTTACCTCCTGGACCTGCCCCCAGGCCTTCAGCTCTATCTCTGGTCCATCTTGAGTCATTTGGCCAAAGTGGCATTGCTCTGGAAGGTGTAGGTCCACAACAGCTTGAACTCCCTCTTTCCTCGCAGTTCCTGCCTTTCTCCCTTGCTCTGGAGCTGGCTCACAGCTGATCCCATCCAAGCCACCATACAGACCCCAACCTGCAGACTAAACCACAGAAAATCAAGAAGCTTTCTGCAGGATTATCTCTTTTCACAGCACTGGACCAGTTCTGCCACCAGCAGCAAAGATGTGGTGGTGGGAGCAGAGAGCCTGGATAAGAGGGAAGAATTGGCACAGGCTTAGCACCAACAGAATTTAGTTACCTCTTAAGTGTTGTGAAAATGCAGCTCTTTCCTAGCACTATGGTTATTGCCCATATTTCTAAGCAGGAAAGCCTTTTAATTGCTTTATCACAGGTCTGGACTCGTGAGAGAGCAAGAGAAAAGCCTGAGACATGCTTAGGCATCACTGTTAGAGAGTCTGGGGCAGGTGTCTCTTAAATGTTATCAAAATCCTTGTTGTTGCCAGTGCTGAGAGCTGGTCTGAATTGTCATGCTATTTTTCTTTATATTTCAAGGTGATATATCAGCACAGCAGACTGAGAAACTGTATACTTAAACCCAAGGAACAAGGCTGCAGTCTGTCTAGCTCTATGCATCTCTAGTTCCTGCTTTCTTATAACAAACTGAAATGCCATAGGAGATAATTTTGGCTGAGGAAAGGGGTCTATTTACAGTATTTACATACATATTTTTTTCTGGAGGAAATGCCAGTCACTGTACTTCATACTTTAGGTGATTAGCCAGTGGGATAAAATGAGATTGTTGCTGTTTAGCTTGCTAAACACAATGAAACACATTCTGCTTATGTTTTTGCCTTTCAAATATCAGATTTTTTAATCTTTTGTTTTCCCCTCTAAAACAAGGCTAAAGAACTAAAATAAGAGCTGTCTGAGTCTGAGATTGGTAATGATTAATATTTTATAAAATTTATTTTCATATTTTGGTAATCAGCTGGAATGCTGAATAAATCAAAACACCAAAACCTGAATGTGCTACACATATAACTTAAAAAAGTACAAGAAATATTTTATTAAAATACCTTGCCCTGACAGTTGCTAAGTTTTCATCTCAATGTATGAAATATCAAAAGCCAGCAAAAATACCTAGTGAGACAGAGAGCTCCGGAAAGAAAAAAAAGATATGCAAGAGAGACAAATGGATTTTGATACAAAAACAAAGGCAACAAGTGTAATACCTTCTGTCTTCAGAATAATGTTGAAATCAGTATAAATTTCAGCCTTGGAGGGGCTTTATCATGTTAGAGAGATTCATAGGATAAAATGATTTTTATATCTCTCTTGCTTATACTTAAGTGGAATTTCTCTCAGATAAACAAAGTAACACACACTCAAAGACTCTTTCTGCCTCATTTAAACACACCCCACCTTATCAAAACTCCATTTCCCTGGGTGATGGATCTTGGCTCTGGATGGGAGAATGAAGTATTCAATTACCTTATTTTCATGTGCTAATGAAGCAGAATGTGGCTTTAGGGGTTTTCTTTTCAGCAAGGTAGCCTGTTCGGTTATGCACATGCTGCCTCCTTATGTTTCCTACAGCCAAGGGTGCCCTTCATGGGCAACCGGGGCTAATCCGAGCCTTGGCCTTCTTCAGCCCAGCCTCTATTTAGCAGAGCCATCCAGCCAAACTTTTTGGCTTTAAATGATTTCTTCTGGCACCTTTTGCAACAACTTTCTATATACTGGAAACCTGTGAGGGGCGGTGGTTTTGGGGGTTTTCCCCTCGATTCTTCTCTGCATCGCTCAGTGCTGATGTGAGCTCGCAGTTGCTGAGCCAGCTCCGATAACTCCACCTGTCCTCAAATGGGAAATGTACAGCTTTCGGGTGTTGGCCATGGTTTGTTTAACTGAGTTTGGAAGTGTGGGTATGTTTGTGACTGAGAGTCACAGGTAAAGGGTATTTTTTATAGCAGTGTGGTTCTTCTGCTGATGTAGGAAAGGCATTTACTTCCATGAGGGATACTGGTTGAATGGGTAGGATGACTCGTACCCTTGACGTTAAGCTTAGTTCTTGGATGAAATAGAATATAAGTCTTCAATGCTTCACACAATAACTCCTTAGCTGCAGTTGCATGTCCTTTTAGCACCATATAATAAAAATAAATGTTTTTGGGGTTTTTTTTTTTCCTAGCAACTGTATGCTAGGAATTACTGCGTCAACTTCACCCCAATGGATAACGGAGGAAAATAGCCATACAGAAGTTAGGAGTCACTCACTACCTGTTATGAAAATGAGGAATTGGAAAAAGGCAATAAATTTTCCCTTATTTCTTCCCCCAAAGAATGAAATAAAAAAGCTTTACAGTGTTCACTGAAACATATGCAAGTTTGGAATTTTTGTTTGTGTGTGTATGTGTGTGTGTGGAGACTTCTGAAGGAAGCAAAGAATGACTTAAATGGATGTGGTAGGTGTAAAAATAGTCACCTTCAATTCTCCTAGTAGGTAAAAGGAGGAAGTGTAGTAGACACTGAGGATTTTGTAAAGGTGCACCATGCTGCTTGGCATTCTGGTTTCTCCTGAAGAGGGAAAGAAATGTTTGAAAACAGAAATTGGATATGTTTTTAATTTGGTACCTTTCACAAAGGCACCAAAGTTAATGGTTTAGTGGTTTTGTCTGGTTAGGAATTGCAGGTGAAAAAGGTGGTGAAGGTTAACAATCCTCAGCTCCTATTTAAATGGAGTTTAAAAAAAAGAATATTCCAAGCAGTCTGTGTTAAAGGCAGAGGGAGATCCGGAAGCAGACCTGATCCTTGAGGCACCTAGCCCTCAAGTAGTTTGAAGTTATATGCGTTAAGGCTGCTGGCAGAAGATGGCTGGAGGAAGAACATGAGGTAACCTAATAACACACAATGTGTCTGAAGTGCATCACAAGTCAGATTTGATCAATGCAGTGGCATTAGCAGTTGTCTTTCATGGAGATGAGGCCAATGCCATGTTCTGCTGTAGCTGGCCAATACGGCTTTTGTGCAAATATCCCAGCCAGTGCTGCTCCCAGGAAATTCATGTGTGAAGGAAATTCCCCGCATGCTTCCCCCACTGCAGCCTTCCTCTGCCTGGAGGGGAATTTCCATGCCTCTCCCTTATCTCTTGCCTATCCTATCTCCAAAGTGTGCTGGGGAAAAACAAGGGGTATTTGGAGCTCTGCAGAGTACTAACTGCCTTTGGTGACCAGAGATGCATACTGTGGTCTGGCCAAAGTCACAGCAGCTCTTTCATCCCTCAGATTTGGGGAAACAGCTCTGTGCTCTTCAGCTAGAGCTGTGTAAAGGAGGTTTTCATGACAAATAACTTTGCCAATACGTGCTGTTGTGGAAAGCAAAGCAATTAACTTGGTTATGAATTCAGTTTGTTGTTCTGGTTAAGAGTTGGAGAGTTTTCAGCTGAAACTTTTTTAAGCTTTTAATTTCTTTAATCATTCTCAAAGTGTAGCATCTCAGAGCATTCCTTTTGAAATAAAGCATGTATTTTTAAAAGTACTCAGACTTTCTTTGGGAACACTTGAGACTTTTTTTTCACGCCTCTTAACATTATTCATTCATCCCAAAACAAAACTTTTACAACATGCAGGAAAAAAACCCAGCTCCTGCCTTCTTAACTGGTCTTGAGACAATTCTCCTCCTTTCCTCTACTTCCTTTTCTATATCACTCCCTTGAATCCGAGTAAGTAGAGCGTCTGGTATCTCAGTGTGGCTTGAATTTACTGAAGCAAATTTTCCAGAGTTTTGAAAAAAATAAAGGGAAGTAATGTAGCAGAATGTCACCAGAAAAAGTAAACTTATTAATAGCGCTGCACTTGGCAAGAGCAGATACTGTGCATTCATAGCTGGTAGCAAATTAAAATTGGTAACAAACTACATGCCTGTTTTGCAAAACTGTATTTCTTAGAATCAAAGTAAGTTTCTTAGTACTTTAGTTACCCTAGGTTTCAGCTTATTTCCCATGTGTTTCTCAGCTGAAAACATCCCACTGAAGTTACTCTTTTTAGCTCACTTTCTGATTTTCATACTTCAGTACCCTGCTGAATCATTAAAACTGGAAACAGTGCATAGGTCTTTGTTTCCATGAGTATGCTTACTAAATTCTTTAGAAATTGGTAAGCTGGTGTGTTTTGGAAAACTCTTCTCAGAAAAAAACAGATTTTTTTTCACTGCTCTCCATTTTAGATTGATGATGACAGGAAATAGAAAAAAATTATGGTGGTAGAGGTAATACGTTCTACATTGTTTTATATTGGAAATTACTTTGAGTTTGTTTTATGATTAGATGTCTTGCACTGTGATACAGCTTTGTGTGTTTATATATACATTATTCCTGGGCATGATTTTTTTTTTTTTAATGGGAAGCAGTTATCTTATTGAATCTCATCTCGCTTAGGAGGGAACTGTGAAAGCTCTATGATCATGCAGTGTAACTTCTGTATATAATAGATATGTACCACTGAATTTGGAGTGCTGAACTGCAGTATTCAGTGCCTAACAGTTTATAAGACAGTTAATAAGTGTCTTATAAACTTCAGAGATCCACAGACTAGCAGTCCTCCTCCTGTCTGGTTATAGTTAGTACCAAATGTATCTCCCCTAAGAGATATAAAGCCAACAGTATCAAAATCCAAACAAAACCAGGAAGAATTGATGATGAAAAAGTAGCAAAAGTCATCTCAAGAAGGGAAGCCTTCCCAGTGAACTGATTGCAAGTCTAAGATTAGCATTTAGACAGCGTTGCTTCTTGCACAGCAATAAACTTGTGCAGATGTAGGGGACCTCTGTGGCAGGGTAGGCAGCTGTGTCTTGGGGAAACTGAAAGCACTCACAGCTAAACCCTTATCACTGCATTAAGTTCAACCTGCTGACTGTAGTGCACAAGCAACCACAGAGCCACGTTTAGGCTGTCCTGTGTTTGATTTCACTTCAGCTTCTGTGTAATCTTAAGGACCCAAGCAAGTAAAGCCATGACAGTAGCCTGCTCTTGAGGTGACCAAAATATGGTGAATGTCAGAAATCCACATCTGAAATAAGAGGTCACATGCTCTTTACCAAGTGCAGACGAAGAAAAAAGGCTCTTTGATGTGGCTCCAGTGTAGTATCAGCTTTGTCTGTAACGAGACCTTTGCGCCTCGAACTTGATTTGTGTGTACAAGGCTGCACTGTTGGGTGGAAGGGCTGATACAGGCTTATCCTTCCTGTCCTCTCCACCCCCACCCGCCTGCTGCACCTCTCGGGTGATCTCTGTTTTGGCTGGCTCGAGTCTCAGCCTGCTAGTCCTCATCCCAGCCCAATCACCTAAACCCCCCAGATAATCCCATTCCAGTGCATAAACCAGAGCAGCCATAGCAGCAGTAAACAATTGCATGGCATCTGCTTATTGCAGACATACCCTCACTGGAGAGGCCGATGGACATCAAATGCTGCTGCCAGGATGCCTTGGTGTCTCACTCTGCCTCCCAGCACACATACAGTTTTCATACATGCAGAGTTTAATACTTTGCTGAATGTACAGCCCTTCTCAATATTAGCATTGCCCTTCACCCCAGTACTGCTCATACCTGTCTTTGTGCCTGGGGCAAGACCTACATTACAACATAAGGATCCCTCTTTTGTGCCTTTCTTCTTCACAGTCCTCATTTACCCTGGCATTTTCTCACTGTAAAGGAGTTTGTTTTGATACACCTGATCTGACAGCATAAGGCAAGACAGTGCCCCTCTCTGAGTCATAATTATTGGCAAATTAGACTTCTATCCCTGGACATGTGAGCATGGCAAATCTTCTGTGTTGTAGGCAATGGATGTGGTAGGAAAATGGTAAACATGACGTAACTAAATGGAGCATGTCACCTGCCTTTCTGCTATCCTTTTCTCACAATACTTTTCTACCACTGTCTTTTGAAGTACCTTTAAGCTTTGTTAAAAAGTGGGTTAGGCATTCTGCTAGGTAAGAAACATCCTTCCCATCACATTGATGTAATTAATCTGTTACATGGATCATTTCTCCTCATTCTTCAGCCATGAAATGGTGTTGGCTGGTTTGAGGAGAAATCCTCAGCTCATACATAGGTACTGCACATGTTAGGGTAACCAGCCAGGGATGCATATGATCAGAGTGCTCACTTCCTTCAGAATTCAGGCTGTCCATGAAGATGGCAGAAGGAGGAATTTCGCAGTAGGTTAAGGACATGGTCAACTTGATTTTTGAAAGTCTGAGAGGTCCCACACATTATCACAGCAGAATATTCACTGTTGTGCATGCACTGGCATTTTTTATCTGTGCAGAGACTTGAGGTGCAGGGAAGGGCTGCCCTGAGAACTTTGCCTTCCCTGGCCCTCGTTGCACCAGGAGTCAGAGCAGAGCAAAATAAGGCATAAAGTTTTCATTGGAAAAGCACTTTCAAAGCCTGGGCTTCCAGTTAGGTTGTAATGGCATTTCAGCTGCCAAGTTACCAATGCATGGCACAGGACAGCTGGTGGTAATAGCTATTTCTGCTGTCTCACTTCCTACCTCTCCATCCCAGAAAATGCTGATATTCCCAGCTCTGACTTCACTCGTGTGTCAACATTGTTAGTGACTGGCTGCTACGTAGTGGAACACCTAGCATGGCTGTGGTTGGTGAGAATGAATTTTTTTGGACTTGAGGGAGGAGCCAGAACACCAAGGTGCCTGTTACACTTTTGGTGTGGGGAACGCAAGAGTGAGAAGCCATGGGTGAAGTGTGCCTAGAGCCCTCTCCTCCCAGCCCAAGGACTCATGGGACAGACCTAGAGTGCCAGAGAGGGCACTCTGCTCCTGGGCTGGAATGTTCTCAGCTTTTATTAACCTTCTCTTATTTTTCGCAACATATGCAGAGTATTTACCAGGCCATATAAAATACACTTTGAGGAGTTGCCATATGTAACTGCCAGAATGAAAGAAGCTGTTTTTGTGAAGCTGGTGATAATGTATTTTGAGAGGAGTGAGCTGCTTTGGGTTTTGATGCGATGTTTACACACTACCTTACGGAACTCAGTGTAATGCTTGGTCTCCCAGTGTTAAAGAGTCAAAATTCCCCTCTCTCAGGAAAGCCTTCAAACAGGGGGATGTGAGTCAGAACTGCCAACTCACAATGTCCATGCTGCCCAGATTCCATCCCCCTACGTGACTGTGAGCAGAGGAACACAGCTCTCCCCCTGTCATTTGCTCAGCAAATGGAGAGAGAAGATGCCAGTGGGAAAGGCGACCAGTGCGGTTCTTGCTCTGGCATCTGGGCAGCAGGTGTGCTCCCAGTGACTGCCTGCCTGCCTGCAGCTGGGGCTGTGAGCTGTCACAGATACTGAAACAGCAGGGGCAGAGGGGTTTCACAAGGCAGTCTCTACATTTGTGTCCCCCAGGCTCCACCTATCCCTGATAAGGTTACAGAAAATAGGGCTGTTTATCATGTTTCCAGTGTTACTTGCCAGCCAAGCAGCTGGGTTTTCACAAATATTCTTCAGTAGAAGGTAGTGTATGGTGAAGGAGTGTTTGTGTTTAAATAATGCCATTAAGGCCATTATTAATTGTAAAGGAGGTATTAATTAAAGCAGGGTCATATCTCCTGTCAAATTAATCTACCATGTAATCCATAAGTTTTAGTTATATGGTTTAATATCTTTGTGTGGTAAGGCATTAGCTGCATCACATGTTCATGCTGACAGTCAGTTTGGTGAGTTCTAGACGTGCTGTATAGGCACTCCAGATCAAGGTCCACAGGTACTGCCTCTACAGGTACTGTTGTGGGAATTGCTCCTCAATGCATCAGAAATCTGGCTTTTCTCTTGCCTAGGTCAGGAACAGAAGAGGAGCTGATAGAAGTCGCTTATCACTGTTAGCCATGAAACAGCCATGACCTTGTTTGTTTTGAGCTAATTTTCGGATGAAGAAAGCATTGACACTTCTTTCCCCTCTTTTTAGATTGATGGGTAGAAGCAGTCCTTGGGACTTGGATATTTTCAAAACAAAATATTTGACCTGAAAGGTAATATTTATAGCAGGCAGCTAATAGAAAACATGCTTGCTCCCTCTCTGTGTCTCTTGTGTATGTGTGTATGTGCACTTTGGGTTCCCTCCTGGGCCTGACCTCTGCTGCACTCAATGCAGCTTCATTGACTTCACCTTCTATTCCCTTCTCCTGATAAATGAAGCACTAGAAGCAGCAGGGCTTGGTATGCAGGGGAAGCAGGGTGCAGGAAGTTCATGGCAGTCCCATAGCATTCTGATCTTCTGCAAATGTCCCTTCCTGCCCGAGTGATGGATGGTGTGGGGCTTCTGCGTCAGTCACTTGTGAACTCTGAAGGTCACCCGGGACAGCATATTCTCCCTTTGGAAAGAGACCCTGCAGGGATGTTGATTTAGTGACATCTAGCAAGGACTGACCCTGTCAGTCAGTGCAGTAATGTTGGGAGTGGGGAATGGTGTTAGGATTGGGTCACTGGATCTAAAGCAGGAGGAAATGATAGCTGGCCTCTGTGAAAGCGCTCCTCTGGGCTGCTGATTGGACCTGGCAGGTGGGAAGGGGCTATTTTGGAAGAGGTGTCTGGCTGAAGGAGCAACTGCAGTCACAGCTCTCTTGCAGCAGCAAGTGCTTTGCATTTAAGTGAGGACTAGGTAGTTCCTATCTGCTTGCAAACAGGAGCTTTCTGGTTTTTTCTTCAAGGTAAAAATATCCGGGGGCTGTAGCTTTCTGTGGAGCTTAAAAATGTCTGTGTCATTAGAAATCATGCCCGGAGTTTTTTGGACTTCCTGGTTCCTGTGAAGTTTGGATTTGAACAAACCTAATTTCCTTATGTTTGGACCCCTATGCATGTCAATAAATCCATCCTTGTTCAGTGAGGGTTTGCAGTGATGAGGTGTGGCTCAGTAGGATTCAAGGTGAGCGCAGAACAGGCAGTGAGGTGCCTATGCCATTAAAATGAATAATCACCAGAAGCAAATCAGTTGCAAAAGCAGCATTTGGAGTGAGGTGGAAAGAACCTGGGCTGAACCAAACACAGTTCTGGTTCTTTTCAGGGATACCCCTTTCTCTACTTGAGATGCAGTGCTGGTGGCCTATTTGCCGTTGAGACATTTGTTATATTCTAGTATGGCCATAGCTGCAGACTTCACCACATATTTGAAAAAACATTCTATTTTTTCCAGTCAAAATTGCTGATGCACCAAACAGCAGTGACTTCACAACAGCTGGAGACCCAAAACAAAAATCCTGCATTCCACAGACATCGCAAAGTCCCAGATTTTGGTTCAGCCATCATGAGTTCAGAAATAGAGATCATACTCTAAGCAAGTTGGAATCTGAGTGAATTTCAGCTGACTATTTATTGAAGCTCTATTTAGACTGGGCTGTGATGAGGCTGGATTGCAGAGCTACAGCCTGCGATCAACACTCAGCAGGAGGTTATTTAGATTAAATACCAACTGTCTTGGAATGGTGGGAAAAGTTTCAGACAAAAGTTTTATTTACAGGGTTTTTGGACAAAACTGTGGGATTGCAGTAATACTTTAGGAATTCTGCTGGACAAATAGTTTTTCTTCTTGAAGAAATGTTCTTTTTGCATTGCAGTGTTCTTGAATTCAGCTACTCCCTTATGTATCCTCTGATGAATACAGTTCATATCCAATTTGCTCTCCTCCTTTATCTCCTTATTGTGAGAATGTAATCATCCTTTTGCTTTCTTTTAGTCTACATTTTTTTTTCTGCCAAGAGATAAACAAGACAAGGGAGAAGCTTTTTTTGAGGGGGGAGGGGTAAGCATCACAGTTTTCTCATTTTTCTTGATATTTTTCTCCCTTTTCCCACTTTACTTTTCCATTTTTCATGCTGACCCTCCTTCTCACCTTTCATTTTCTTGTGTTCTCTCTAAAAGGTGGGCTCACTCCTCCCTTTTCATCTGCTCTTTTATTTTTGAAAATAAGAATCATGACTGATTGTTTTTTCCTCTCATCATTTATCTACTTGTCCACACCTGTTTCTTTCACTTTGGTTTCCTTCAAGTTTCAGCATGCATTTTCTCTTGTTCTGCTATTTGCTTTTCGCTTCTCCTCTGTGATTATGCCAGATTCCCTTGGTCCCCCCTCTCCTCCTTTCCAAGCTGCCAGCCCTAGGCTTGCTTCCTCCTGCCCAGCCCCAGCAGAGGACTTTGCAGCTTGGCTGAGCAGCCCCTGCTCCTGTTGCAGTGCCAGAGACAGGATCGTGCCTTTCCACTTCTCCCGGCACAGTGGCATTCGGTTTGAGCGCTAATGTGATTTGCATCGCTTTATTTTGGGGTCAGCCCTTTCAAAAACTAATGCATGTAGGAAGCACCATAATGATTATGTTGCAATGTCAGGCTTGAACTGCATAAAAGAGGGTCCACTGACTTACTTTCAGAATGAGTGCACAGTGTATAAAAATCGCAGAGAGGAAAAATTATAGTCATGCAGTTAATGTCCTTGTAAACAGAATGAGTGATTCAGTAAACAAACGTGGCAAGCAACTCCCTGAAATTAAGAAAAATGCATGTTTCCTGTAATACTGTTTCATGTTTATACAGGGTGTCTTGTCTTTTTTTGGCTCCATAGAGTGAGCAATACAAAATACTGGAAATTTTAGTTAGACTATAGAAGGTCTCCAGCATTTCTCACTTATGCAAGCGAGATTTCCTGTTTCTCATTGTCACCTGACTGCCACGATGGAGGTATTTGGTACAATTGTTAATTTTATCTAAAAGTTATTTCCTCCTTTTTTTTTTTTTCTCTCTGAAGCTTTCTCAACTGCCACAAAATTTTCCTGAAATTAATTTTACTAATTAGCATATTCCTCTTGCCTCAGCTACTTTTCTTTGTATTGGAGCTCTGAAGGTTCCAGGTGAGATGATGCCTACCAAAAGAATCAGCGAAGCCACACAGTCCTTGTCACGCAGCAGTGTGAAATAGGTCACAAAGGGCTTGGCTGTGATGGGCTAGAAGCAGGTGCCCTCCAAAAGCTACAGTCACAGGTGTGCACTGTACATCAGCAGGGAAGTGTTTGGAAGGTGGAGGTCTGGCAGGCACCAGCTCATCAAAAAGTCAAATGCTAGGGAAAATCAAACTGGCCCCATGGCCAGTGCTTAGCAGATGGTTGGAGGGAGATACAAAGACAAAGAAATATTTTATCTGTAGAGGCGCAATCTGAAAGGCTGATATGTGTCAGTGTGTTAGGCAAAGAAAATTATGCAGACTTTATACAATGGAGGCAATTTACATTACTAATTTAAGCAAAATTCAGCAATATAAAAATTATAAACTTCATTAAAATAAAACTGAAAATACTGAGAGCTTTGATCAGAATTTACTCAAGTTCAAACTGAAACTCTTACTTGATTTTCCAATGTCACAGTGAAACTAAACACTCATTAAATCACTGTAACAAGTATTTAACCTTAAGTTGTCTGCAGAAGATTTGTTTTCAGAAAATAATTTCACCAAAGTTAGGTTTTGTCATCTGAATTTTGCTAAGTAGGTCAATCAAATTATAATTTAGTATCTGAACCACAAACACCTTGCAAAGCTCTCTGGTTTCGGCTCTTACATACTAGTTAACCTATTTCCTATCCTGCCTAGCATAGAAATAATACTTTAAAGGTTATAGCTTTTAACCAGAAACCATGGGTGAACAATCTCAAGACACACAGCACAGTTTGTAACACAGTGTCTCCTGCAGACCCTTGTAGTGCTCAGACAGACTATTTCTTCCTGCACCTGTCTTGTACAAGCTTCTGGGGAGGCTCCCATATGTCGACATTTTCATCTTTACATCCCAATGATGCAGAAACTGAAAACACCCTTTCTGTTTGGTTTGAAAATATGCCAACAGACATTGGGAAATTAATATTATTAAAAGGGCCAAAATAGGAGTGGGCAAAAAAATAAAGCTTCACAGGTCCTCAGCTTGTACTGTACTCCAGTATCACAAGTGGTGGAAGTGCAAAATAGATAAGAGTGAGCTTCTCATGGGTTGTTTTCTGCTGGGTAGAGAGAGTCTCTGATCCTTAGCTGGTGTGCATGGACTTACACAGCTTCTCCTTTCCAAGGTGCTTCCTTGCAGGAGCTGTGATCAAATTGCAAACCTTCTCAGACAGTGCTAGATTGCAGTGATTTAGGAATGATGCCTGGTGCTGGCCAAGCCGGAGCCACCACAGGAACATGCACCATGGCAGCCCTGACTTCTAAGCAGCCAAATCCACATTTTCAGGATGTCCCCTCAGAAGTGCAGTTAGTGCATCTCTGTTTGAAGATGTTTAAATAAAACTTTAAAGTAGTTTGGGATTTTTGCTCACGGGCTCTGGGAGCACTCCTCCATGTGCCCCATCAAAATTCCCAACGAGGAACACTCCTTTAGCATGTGTGCTCTTCTACTATTTAACATCTCCGTGTTCCAGACAATTCAGCATAAAACTATAATTTGTGTGATTATTAAAGCAGACAAGCAGCATCTCAAAATTCAAGTACATAGTTCAGTAGCTAAAATGATTGCACATTAGCAATAAAAAATTCTTATACAATAAATTTGTCTTTTGCTAATCTAAAGAGAAACAGGCTTGTTCTTCATATAAACAAGCAACTATAGTTACCTTCCTGTTTTGGATTTCATCAGTATATCACACAGTTAATTTTCCAAAATCTAATTAAACAGATGGGAAAAATTCTTTGAAACTCATTAAATGAACCCTAATATATATAATTTAAAATGTTGTTTGCATGCCATGCTATGCTACTGGTCTAGCATCTCCTAAATGAGGAAAAAGTGATGAATAACAAAGCTGCAGTTTTCCTCCCATGTAGGGGTGAATCTCTGCCCAAGCAGAGATTTCTAACAGCCCAAAGAGAATTCCTAAGAAGGGATAAGACAACTATTCATGTAAGTCCAAATAATAACTCTTCTAATTGAATGCAGGGATCCCAAATCACAGCTTAATAGCAATTCCCAGGAGGATATTTCACATCTCAGCTGAAAATAAAATATCAGCATTTTCTTTCATATGAGTTTCTACAAATAATGCATTCAGGTTGTGTCTGTGTCTTCTCTTACAAATTTGGTCCTATATTCTAACTCTGAAAAAATGGCAAAATTGAAACTGGGAGAAGTACAACTTGGCCATGTATTGGGATCATGGATTTTATTTTCACTCATGAAATTTTGAGGCAAGATCATGAATTAATGTGAATTTTTAAGCCATCACCAATTTCACAGCTCATACAAAAATCACACAAAGTTAATTCACAGTTTATCAATTGCCACATTATCAGGAAGAGGTTATGTGGCCCTGAGTTGGTTTGGTGCTCTCATCAGTAGCTCTGAACAACAGCCTCCAACATTAAGGTCATAAAAATAAGAAGATACACATTTCTCTGTCACTGTTTATTTGATACTGAACTGTGACAGATTTATGAAAGAAGCTATGTGTGAAAATCATTATTTCTAGAAAATGCACTGCAGGAAATGTCTGAGAAATGCTGTGGGGTTAGCACACTTAGGACAAAAGGAAAAACTAGAGGTTCGATTGCACATATAAAGCATTATTTTCTTTTTTTTTTTTCCTTTCAACCATATGAATCTAGTGTTTAGGTGACAGGAGATATAAGTAAGGCTCCAGTACTGAAAACCTTCAGTAGGATTCCCCATGGCAGCAAAGCAAAGTATACTCATTTGTCAGGCAATTTGGAGAGATAGTAGGATTCGTAACTGTTTTGTTTGTTTACTTGCTCATAAATGGTTTATTTTGGGCTGATTTTAGGTTGGCTGTGTGCAGAGGGCATCAAGCCATGTTCTGAGGCAGTTCTGCTTTGTTACATTTGGAAAAAAATTGTTTGGATTATGGTTTTCCCTCAAATTATTAGCAGGAACAAATGGTGCTTGATTTGTCTTGTTTTTCATTTTCATAATGATCAATCATAGGGCAGTGCCTGAATTAGCTTGGAAATCACACAACTGTTTTTATTTGACCTGATTTCCATATTTGGATAAGTTTCCTTGTCCTGCATGTAAATATCCATAAAAATATGTTAAAAATTTCAGGTCTTGCCTAGTTATTCACTTTGTTGTGGCTACTGGCATCTTTAAGAGTTAGATTCTCAAACACTTATGTACCAATGTTCCACTTGATGGCTTGTTAACACACATTGTTCAAATAAAACCCCTTCCCTTTCATCTGATTTAATGTCATATTCTTCTTGGAGAATCACAGAAATTAGAGATAGAGAAGTAAACTTGTGCAAATTTTTCACTTGTGTAAGATTGTTCCCCGATTCCTGACTCTCATCCAATGTTTATGGATTGCCAGTTGTCTGTTAGTTAATAGATGGCCTGACACCACACCTTCTTTAGGTAGAAGACTTTCTGTGCCTCTGAAGCTCAAGCAGTTAGTTTAGTCATGTTATCAGCATCCACAGAACGCTCTTTTTCCTATGGAAAGACTGGTAGCTGCACTGTTTATAAGCTGGCTACTAAGAGGGCGTAAAACCCCATACGGTTCTGACTGTTCCTCTACATGGAAAGTACAAAATAATTTAAGAACTGTGTTTCTCTTTTTTACTCAGGCAATGTTCCGAGTAAGATTTCAGCAGAATTGCTTTTGTGATGCAGCAAAAAAAAAAACCCCAAACCTGTCCAAGGACTTCGCTGTCTGTCCTCTTTCTGTTTTTTTACATCTTGCAAACAGACATTGCCATTACCCAAATTAACCTCTTCTGAGTTTTTCTTTTTTCCCCTGGTATTTGGATCAGGCTTCTCTCTGGGTGGGGCGAAAAGTGAACTCTCCTAACATACAGTACAAATTAGGTCTTTTTTGAAACAAAGGCTTCTCTTAAGAATAGCTGTATTTTATTTCTGACAAAAGAAGGGAAAACACAAGTGTGTTCAGTAAATCAAGAAGTCAAATGTGTGTAATCTGATGCCAAGTGTAAACATGTATGGACTTTACAAGACTTGCCGACACTAGATGCTCTGATTTTCTTTCATTTGAAAAAGTGCTTTTGAGCATTCACAGTAGTGCTTGCAAGAGGCAGTCAAAATCGCAAAGTGAATAAGAGCAGGTCTATGCAACAGCTTTTGATGAATTGAGACACTCTTAGTTTTTTTATGAACACATTCTTTTCTGCTTGGAGTAGCTAATGTAAATGTGGTAGATCTAGCTAGCAGCATATGCAGCAGGACTTTTTGGCCTGGCTTTTTGGCAGAAAGTTTGCTAAGTGAATACTATAAAAAGCTGCTAAAGAGTCAAAATATAGTCCCTCACATACTAGCAAAACAGTCTGATTTCAGTGGAGGTTAAATACATAACTGCCTCAGGATATTGGGCATAATGACCACCTGAATACTCTTCCAGCACTGAAGGGCCTGAATACCTTTCTGCATCCACTGAAAGAAAAAGCAGAGTGCAGAAGTTACTGCTTTAATCAATAAAGATGTTGTCATGTTTTCACTGCTATTCCATCAGGCTGCTGCTGTAACAAATCAGGGTATTATTCCATCTGTGCACAGAAGTACTGCTGTAAAACTAAAATTTTCAGGCTTCTCAACATTTGTTCTGAATGTTTCAAGCTGTGTTAATGATATATCTGTAAGCGCTCTGGTACTAGTGTTAGTTGGGTAGATCCCAGAGGTCTGCCAAGAATTTTTTCACATACAGTAATTTCACAAATATAAGCCGCACCTTTTTCATTGAAGAATCCCGCCTACCCCAGTGGTGCGGCTTATATTCCGGTGCGGCTTATAATCATGAAATTACTGTAATTTTAATATTAACACTATTTTTGTAGCTGGGTATTTATTTTAAACATATCACAAGGGTTTCCAAGCACTAAAAAAATTGTGTTTGCACAATGTGAGTGGGACTTGTGTTCTTCAGCCATATCTCTAATTACACCCCATGTCTGGGAGAACATGTGTTTAATTTTTGCTTCTTCATACTTTGAGCTATTACCAGATTGCTTTGTGGGGAAGCGAAAGTAGTGACTTTAGCCCTTTACATTTCTTCCGAGGATGGTCTTTATTTCTAGTAAAGAGAAAGATACTGATGAAAATGCAGTTTTTCAATGCTGAGAGACAGTGTGCCCCAGAGTAGATGCTCTGAACCTTCCAGCACACAGGGAAAGTGAAAGATCAGGGAGATATTAGACCACCTTCCTTCCTCCCCGCCCTCACTTGGTGTTGGCTGAGGACTTGTTAATCTACCACATGAGCTCCAGCAACTGTAGGACCACTCCAGCCTAAAACATTCAGCACTTCTGAAAAATTTGGCACCAGAAGCCAACTGGAGGAATGCATGACTTGCAGCTCTGGAGAAGTATGGTGCCCAGGGAGCTGCAGGGGTAGTTTGGGATCGCCACACTAAGCCAATGCCCCTAATGTGAGCAGTCCATACACAGCCCTAAAAATCTCTCAGGAGCACGGTGAGACTAATTCCGTCTCTATATCCAGCCAGAAAGTTGTAGTTGCTCCTCGGGAAGGGAAGGGAAGGGAAGGGAAGGGAAGGGAAGGGAAGGGAAGGGAAGGGAAGGGAAGGGAAGGGGTGCTGACCACATTGCTTGTAGCATCAAGTCAGAGAGGCACCTTCCAAAGAAGGGTCTAGAAATGCCTAGATGGAGTCATACAGTGCTTTGCATTCCCTCCCACCCTCTGCCAAGCTTTTTCCATGTAAAATAAGAGAACTGGCTCCTCAAAGTTACTTGGATGAATATAAACTCTCGAAAGTGTCACGTAGCCCTTGGAAAAATTCCAAAAAAATCCCAGCTTATTTGGAAAAACTGTTCCTTGAAAGAAATGCACAAACATTGGTCTGAATCCAAAGCCATGAAATCAACAGAGAGGCTCTCATTACAGAGGGCTTTGGATCTGACTGACCCACTGGTGGCTATGACCAGAACAATGGTCTGTTACAATAAATAATTTTTGGATTCATGTTTTCCTGATGCAAAGTTTTGGTAACAGTAGAAAGAAAAGAACAACCTTCCAGTGAAATCTCCTTCTCTTTTCCAAGCTCTTTGAAACTGTATTTTATGACTTTTACTGTTCTATTTTGAATGCAGTACCTTTTCTTCTCTCTTCTTACAAAAATTAATGATATATGTAGCCATTTAGAGGAAAGAGTGAATTAGCTGTGCCAAGGACTTGCTTTTAATTTCCTTCTCTGTTTGTTTTTCTTCACTGCTTAGTTCTTTTGATTATCGGAATCCATAGGTCCATAGTTTAAATACCCATCAGACAGAAGAAGAGACAGAGGCAACAGCAGGGACCCAAAAAAAATTCAAACATAGTCCTAATATTCTCTGTCTTGAGTTCTTTGATGCCCTTTTGCATAGCAGAAGCTTGAAACTGCATATTTACTAGTATCATTTGCTTTGCATTCGGTTTTTTTTATCATTCGGGTTTGGGTATTTTTACCATTAACTGCAGACACAGTGCACTTGCTTCATCAGAAAACCACAGCCTTCGCTGCTAAATGCAGTGGAGAGCAGAACATTAGCCTAGAGGTTGGAGAAATGAGTTTATTATGTCTTAGGGTACTATGACAAAGTATTTTACTTACAAAAAAAGCCAAGAAGAAATTTAAATCAGTTCAGAGAATATGGGGGGTTTAGATTATCACCTGTAATATTACCAAAGTAGCTTTTAAGAACTGTAAGTCTTGTCATGGTGCTGCCTTAAAAAACACAGGGTATGAAAATAGTACTTTGGGCTCTGGGCTTGGTGCTAATTAGATTTCAGTTTCTGGCTTTTCTTTGTTATCAAGACTAGACGCCTAATTTCTTTCTTTCCAAACAGCTGAGATTCTCACAAAATCACCGTTTATTTTAAATGCAAGGCTTTAAGAAAAGCCTGTCTTCTAAGATTCACGGTTGAATTCCAAAGAGCTCACAGCACTTGCCTTACATGAAGTACAAGGTGATGCTAATAAGCAGGTTTTCTAAACTTACTCTGAGAAATACATTCTGTTCCTCACCTCCTCGGGTACATATCACCTTAACATCCTTAAATATTGTGCTCATAAATACCTAAGGAGCACCTGCTGCCCTTAACTGTGCAGAATGGTCTCAACTATGCCTGCAGTGGCAGAGGGTCTCCATTTCCAAGGCCAGATTGGCAGATCCAGGTCTGTCCTCTTCTCTCCTTTGTACTGGGAAAGGTGAAAGCAGGGGGCAAGAGGGTGCGAAGTGTCCCTGTCTGTCTCTCTAATTAGCAATGTTAATTAGTTGCCTTTTCCCAGAAGCCATGCAGATGGTGGAGTGGTGACAGTCGTAATAGGTTTTCCTATTGCCAAGTCTGGAAATTTAATAGATACTCAAAATTTTCATAGGCAACAGTACATCTGAGAAATTGATGCACTGGCAGAGAAGAAGCACTGGATGCTCTAGTAGTCTTCACTGACTGACCTGCTGAGATTAAAAGTATGGCTGTATCATCTTGAAGTGTTTCAGAGTGATGAATCAAAGTGCACTCTTCTTTTAGCCTCATAGTGAAGACAGGAATGTTCTGGAAACAGGACCACATTCACAAATAAACTCTAAAACTTCTATCTTGGTCCAGACTGGGACTCATGACAGCAGGATCTCAAAAATGGGCTCTGCTTGCTCACTCTGGAGGACCTAAGAAGACAGGAGAGAAAGTGTGACCCATATTTCTGCCCTTAATTTTGAAAAGAGATTACTGTTTCAAGGAGGAAAGAGTTATAGCTGGAGTTGGGATAGCTGAGATAGGTTGAGTTTTTTACTGAGTTCGAAGGGAAGGAGATTTGGCAGTCCTGTGGAAGAAACACGGAGGTGACCTGGGTGGGGTCATGGGGCCCTGCACTCCTTTGTCCATCAGTTTTTGTAGCTGGAGCAGGACACTAGCACAGCCCTGTGAAAAGGAGACATACTAATTCCTGATTTTGCTCATTAATACATTTTAACAGCTCATTTTTCTCAGTACATGAGGCAGAATGATCAAAAGGTCCCCAAGATGAGGGCCAATGCACGTGAAGTTAAAAATCTCTTAGTACCCTTTGACTTAGTACCCTTGGCCCCACTTGTGTAAGTTACTGTCTCTGGTTTGGGGGAAAAAAAATGAAGCACCGTGCTTTGGTTTGGTTGGTTTTGGCTTGGTTTTTGTGGTTTTTTAATTTTATTTTTTTTTTGTTGGGTGAACATTTACACTTTTGGTAAGACCCTTTAAATGCTGAATGTCCAGAGTCTACATGCTGTCATACACAAAAGTTTGTGGCTTTTTTAATTCCTGAAAGTACATAGTTATTTGCTTTCTGACTTTGCAATGGAATAGTATTTTGTGTGTGTGTGTGTGTGCGTGTGTGTAGATGTCTTCACTTACAGTAAATGTGGAAATAGGGAAGACCTGAGAAGGATAAACAGAGAGTCAAAGTGAATCTCAGAGGAGATAAGTGGTGAAAATGGGTAAACAGAAAACTCCAGTTCTGTGGGAAAACATGGAGGAGCTAAACCACAAACAGGAGAGGAAGCAGCCGGATCTAAACAAGGAATTCTGCAGCAAGCTGAGGCAAATGTGATTTTAAAGAACAGAGTTCACAGCAGACATGTGTCACTGCTGAAGACGAAGTGTGTGAGCCCTGCTTTCCTGCTTCCCCATCCCCAGTACCTGCACAGAAGGCTCAGCCTCTCCTGTCCACCTTATTTGTTCAGTAGTGGACTTCGTGCGATTGATTCAGTTCTCATTAAACTGATTTACTGGGCTCGCTGGCTCTGCTCAGCTTCAGTTTATTCCTACTTTGTTTAAAATTCGGGAAGTGCTGGGGGAGGGGACAGGACACTAATGGCCGTTCTCGTGTGAGTGGAGTGGTAGCTGATTTATTGCAAAGGTTATAAAGGAAAAGTATTAAGTGTGTTCCATTCTACTTGGCAAAACCATCCTGCACAATGTCCAACAAAACCCTGAGAGCGCTGGTTTGTACCGAAAAAAAAAAAAGGAAAGAAAAAGGGGAGGAGGGGTGTGTGTGTATGTGTGTACGTGGAAGGGGGATGCTCCACCAAGATGTGCTCTTTTTTGAGAGCATTAATTAAGACTGTAAATCATGAGCAACATGAAACAACTGTATTTGATGGAACATGGGCAGTTCTGGAGTTCTGCTGTGCTTGCGCCATCAGTTTGAATACCTACACTGAAACACTAACGGGAGAGCAAACTTCAAAGAGAAATTCTGGCATGAAGAAGCAGTCTGCAGGATCATTACATGGATAAAGTTGTAAAATAGACTCCTCTGTGCAAACTGGAAAGGAGGTGGAATGAAAGTTTGAAAGGTTTATGGGAACTCAGGCTTGTTTTACTTTCATGCACAAAGTCAGTCCCACATTAATTTGGTAAAATAAGCTTGTGTATTAGTGCTTGGAATGAAAGGGGGATAGGAGGGTGATGGCAGAAAAAAAAATGTACTTGAATAATGAAAAACTCTGTTAATACCCTTTAAAGCTAATTTTCCTTTTCTAATTAATAGTTGAGGGAGTTCTTTTGTCATGTCATAAGTAGTGGTGAGTCACATTCCCCATATTTATAGAATTTAAAGCCTAAATTAGTTACAATCACATAGTTTTATCTTCAGCAGTAATATAAATTCACCCGGTAATTCCTGCACAGTAGTCATATCCTAAATGAATGTGCTGAAGCCTATATTTAGGAAGACATTTAATCTTGTTTTAAAGGCATTAAGTAACACAGACAACCCCCTGTGTCAAGTTGTTCACTTTATTATTTATTAAAATAAAATTTAATCTTTAACATTTATTTCTCTTTGACTTCTTCTAGTTACAGTTTCTTGCTCTTGTGTCACTGGGCTGCAGTGGAGAGTCTGTAGTGTAGTTGAGATGATTTTCATCCATTGTGGCATATAGTCCATTTGTTCCTCATTTTCCTTTGGTGTAAAGGACTGGATGCAAGTAACATTTTGATTAAAAATGTTCTATCCTTAATAGTTAATTCACAAGCAACTTATTTCCCAGAACAACATTTTTATGTAATTATAAGAAGTCTTCTGTCCAACTACTTGTCCAGGATTCCTCAAAGTTCTTGGTTTGCCAAATGTGGTTTGAGATGCAATTAATAACATGGTGGATTCCAGAATTGCTGATGAGGTTAATTTTCCTTCTTGGAGAACATGATACTGTAATAGAGATGTTCTCTTTAGATGCATGAGATGGAAAACAATTTGTAAAGAATAACTTGGGGAAAAAAATTATCTGGAGTTATTTATATTTTGGAATCAGGAGCCCTGTTTGCAGCAATAGCTTCCATGCTTACCACAGAGCAGCTTCTTCCACTGACCCTATTAATTTTATGAAGGTTAACCCTCTGGTGTTATGATAGTATTTTGGAGATTATTCATTAATACAGATACATTATTTCTATATTTACATGTAATATAAATGCCTATGCAATAAGCAGGGAAAAGGAATTTGTTATATTACAGGAATGTGCATGCTAGAGGGTTTATGGAATGAGAATTCAAGTGCCTTAAACCAAGGTAGGGTTCAAAGTCATTGAACTTGTCATAACTTGCAGAAAGAGACAAATTACTTATATGCTACTTAGGTTGTAGAGGAAAGTACTTCATGTTAAGCACAGTGTATCCACTACTTTGCCACTGTACTGCTACTTCAAAATAGTACAGAAAAAAACACATTAACTGAATTTCTATGACATTTAAGACAGCATCTTCTTTCCTCATTGGGAAGCATGATTGTGCTGGCTTAGCCTGCAGTGCCTTTCAGAGGTACTCAGATGGTCTTGGACACAAATAAATGTGTGCTGTTCGCCAAGAAGAGTTGCACCATAGTGTGGTCATGTGTTTGGAAAGGCTAACACTTGCATGTTCAGATGTAAATAAAGGGTGCACAGTCTTGAACTATACCTATGCTGGGAAAAAGTCTTATCAGAAACTCTGGGATAGCAGTAGACTCTTCTTTTACTTCCCTGCTGTTCTGCTGTTGTCTGTCAACCAAAACAATCAACAAAGACCAAAAAAAAAAAAAATCAACAAAAAAACCCCCACAGCATAAATGAACCCTGTTTTAATAATTCTTTTTTAAGAAAGAAATTTCAGTGTAATTATAGAATTTCATACAAAGAGCACATTCTCAACTTGCCACTGATTTCCACGGACCCAAACTAGTGTTTCTTACACTCAGCCAAAGGGGCTGCATTCAGTTGCTGAGGACATTGTGTGCAGCCACCACACACAAACGTATTTTCCTTATGCCATTGTCTTTTGGGCACTGGTGTGGCTGGTTTAGATTGGCTGCGGCTAAATGGGTGGTCACAGGAAAACCACGCATTAAAAACTTCTGACCTGGAATGATTGGCAGATGTGAAGGGTCTGTCCCAGGCTCTTTAGAACAAGCACACTATAACCTTGGTTCCCTAGTTGCCCTGGTATTCCTATCAATTCCTGGATCATCTGGGAAGACTACCCAGCTCAGGGTTTAATTTTCATTCATAGACAATTTTCTATGTATGGGAAACAGTCAAGAATTTCTGAATGACAGCTCATAAAGCAAAGCACAGCCAAGGGATATGCTTTTCCATTTCTTATTGACATCATACCAAGATCTAGTGCGTTCCTGGGATATACACTCCATGCAAATGGGGTCCATGGAGTTACCAGCCAACTGAAACACAGGCTAGCGCTGTGTAAGTGAATGGGCTTTCTGCCCATGCTGGCTGAATCTGTGATAGCAGCACAACTGAGCAAATGCCCTTCAACACCATTTGTTACTAAAGTGGTTGCTGTTGCACAAGCTGTACACCTAGGTAAACGTGCTTTGAGTCTCATCTTGTGGCAAGCTCATTTACTTGGAAATGTGAAAAAACCCTAAATTTCATGGCTGGACTTTGCCTTCAGCATGACACTGGGCAGGAAGTGGGGGTGGCATGTTTTTCACTCATCTCCACATGCCAGAGTTTGAGTCAGTTTTCTCAGAGCTTCCTTTACCGTCCATGGAGAAAACCAGCCAACATTTACAACACATTTATCAATCTCTCTCAGACATCAGCAACAGAGAAGTTTACATTTAGTCAGATGGACACTTAGCACCAGACTTTAAAATGTGTTGAGACAGATGTCTGATGATGCAGACAGAATCACAGTGGATATGTGAAAAGATGGTGGAAATCACTCCAGGCTGTTCTTTTTTTCCTGAGGAGACAAAACACCTCTAACAATCACTCTCTGAGCTGCTGGGCTGCTGATGCTGGACTACTGGGGGCAGGAGCCTTGGCTTGGATGCTGGATATCTACACTGCATTGCTGGGAAGGGTTGCTGGCAGCTGTGGCCTGACTCATCCAACATTCTTTTGGACTATTCCTGGACACAGCTGGGATGTTAAAGACAGACCAGGTGTCATTGCCATGGGTGACTTGCATGCAGCCCTGGGAAGGAGTCTGAGTGGTGCTGGTACATGTGGCACAAGCCCTCCTGGGTGAGGGGTCTGGTGCCATAGAATGGTTGCAGCCGTGCCTGTGGCCTGTGTGTCCCTGCTCTTTGTTTATTAAATCACGGCCACACTGTTCCCTAACTCGGGACTGTTTATAAGTGTAAGTTAAAGCTTGTGGAAGAGTTCCCAGGCAGGGTAGTTGACAGCCAGAGTAGATCCTTGGTCCATTTTGCTCGCAGCTGTACAAATCCCTGCGTCTTTATCACTGGAGAAGACTGGGATGGGGGAAGCTAAATATGTCAGCAGGCAGAAAGAGGGAGGTGGCAGCTACTGCTTTAAACCAGCATTGCTGCCAGAAACTTGTTCTTCAAATGACCCCCTGTCGACTTCACCTGCCAATCCCTGGTGGTTTGAATTGTTCAGGGAGCCCCAGAACAAAGACTTTCCTTAAAAAACTCAGACCTTACTCAGATAAAACTCCCACTCGCGCCCCAGGGAGTTTTGCATGACTCAGGATTACAGGATGGTGTCTCAGCTTTGTTGTGTGCACTGCCTGTAGCTGCTTTTAGCTCTGCGTGCCCATTTACAAGAAAACTTGATTTCCGTTTGCTCCCAATTTTAGTCTGGTAAAAACTTTTATCATCCTCTTTATAATCTAGAGATGGGGCTTTTTATGAACTTACAAGTGAGGAATAAGGGCACCTACCCGAAAGAGATGCCTTGGGAGAATGTGGAGAAGGAGAGGGCAGGCAGTGGTAATTGAGATTTTTAAGTAGCCCACACTCTTCCCAACGTGGGCCCCAAGGTTTCCAAGGTGAGGAGTTACTCAACCCTGGCAGGACTGCTGTTAAGCCCAAGCTCAGCTCGTGGGTCTGTGCAGTGTTTGGGGATCCTGAGGTGGTTTTTTTGCCCTCCTCCTGTGTGACAGGTATGGTGCATCATGCGTTTAGTTTCTCTGATTCTGCCATTACTCATTGTTATTTTGCATGAGCAAAGCCAGCAGGTGTTAAAATACCTTCCCTGTCAGCATGTCCTGCAGTTTCTGTTTCATTGGATGAGACAGGAAAGCAGTCACTCCAGGGCCAGAGAACTCAGCCTCATTTTGTCAGCTGGAAGGTGACTAGTTAAAATCTAACTAGCAGTCTCACACCCAGTGCCTGACAGGAACAGTCTCTGAAGAGTATTAAGAAAATAAAAATTCCCTGCTCTGTCATATAATGGAAATGAGAATACTTCAACAGCCATCCCCTCTAATCTGTTAGCCAGCCCTTAGCAGCTTACCAAGCCTGTATTTAACCTATTTCCCTAATGGCAATTAAGAAATGTTTTCATTTCCCAGGGAGAGGATTGCCAATGAAATCCCCCTCTCCCCCTCAATCCCCATCCTGTGGCTCCTCTCTCTCCCTCCTCTTCCCCACACCCCATCTCCTTCTTCCTTAGCCCAAGGCATCCAAAACATTCCCGTGTGTTTGGGTAGCATGCAGTGAGGAAGAAATGATTAAGCAGCTGAATGTTTGAAATCCAGCTAAATGCACCGATTATTATCTGCTTAGGGCTTTCTTATCTCGAACTGTGTGGTGCTTAATGGCAGGCCCATTGTTTTCAGCTCAAAGGTATTAATGAAGGAATCAGGGCAGCAGGCTGATGTCATAGGTGGCTGAAAGGTGACTTGTGCATTGATTTCCCTTACTTCACCCCTTCGCGAGTCCCTTCCAACTAGTTCAGAACAAGGGTTAGTATTTTTAGAGTGGAGGGGGAAAAAAATCCCCAGCAAGCAGCCGAGGTAGCATTTGTGTGTCTGGTAAAAGGATTGCAGAGGCTCCTAAATATCCTGCTTAGAAGATGTACTCTCTGAGCTTCTGCTCTACTTTCTCACTCTATAAAATCTCTGCAGTGTTGGCGCAGGTGTGGTTGTGAAAGCGGCCAGCCAGCCTTGTTCACACCTGCCCTAGGCTGACCAGCACACTGCACTCATGGCCTGACCTATATCCAAGGTGAGGGTTCCTTTCCACGAGAAGAAAGGAGCTGCACAAGTAGCTGCCACCTGGGATGGCTTCTGGAGGTGGATGAAGCCCTCAAGAGGATGCACAATTTAAGGAAGTGCTTTCCTAGTCAAGTTATCAGCTGTACTTTTTGTCACTCTTTCAAGTTAAATCTTTTTCTCTTTTTTTTTTATTTTTTGTTCAAATGTACATAGTTATTAGATGCAAAGTGGTGTGTGTTGTGTGAGGAGACAATCTTCTCTCTGGGGTGAGATATCTTGAGTGTATTCAGTTTTCTATTACACAACACAAGCAGAAAAAGAGGTAAAGATTCAGAATAGATTATATTTCATTGATATTGTTTGTATTTTAATCATACACCTATTTGTGTAATTCTTTTTGTGACTTTTAATTTTTTTGTGATTTAATTTTGTATTCCTTCCCTTTTGGTCTTCAACATGAAAAACAGTCTTCTTTCTTTGACTTGAAGTACTGCTCTATATGGTAGTACTTAGGCATCGCATCCCTGCAAAAATGCTAAAATTTCTTCAAGGTGTGTTTTTTATGGACCCATCTAAGAATTTGAGGAAAGATGTGCTACCAGAACCTGATTCGTGGGGCTTTTGTGATTTTTGGGACAAAAAAAGAAAACCAGCTTTTAAATAGTGTTATCATAAGGTAGGAAGTAAAGGGTTCTTGTGTCCATACATATCCAAGCAGGTCTCAGACAAGAATAAAAAATAATCCACTTTCTTTTTTCATTTTAATGAAATGATATTTTTTGTGCAATATCTAAGTTAATCAGAGTCATTGTGATTACAGTTACAATGTCTTTGCTGGGATTCATAAGATAGGATTTCTGTCTTACCTAAACAAATGAGTGCAGAGCTTAATCCTTAAAAATTTTTGATCAGTTTTGTTTGTTTTTCTCAATTTCAGTTTAGTTTTGGTTTGATGAACATGCAGTGGCTTTCACTGTTCATTGGAGTACTTTGTGCCTGTTGAAGGAGCTATCTAAATAGTCCACTAGCAAAGACTAGAAAGTCAAAAGAGAAAGCAGAGGAGAAAGAGGGGCACAGAATATCCGTACATGCATCAAAACCAGCTGCTGTCTTATGTAAGATTTACTTAACAGGAAACCATCAAACACCAAAATGCTCCCTTCAATTTTTTTTCCAAGGGAGAAAAAGAACTGCATGCCACTAGATCGACTTTGGGTTGGGGTTTTTTGGTTTGGTTTTGGTTTTTTTTCCATTTTGATTTATTAGTTCATGACTGGGATTGGTTTGTGTAGGGTGTTTTTGGTTTGTTTGGGGCTTTTTGGGAAGGGTGAGTGAACTGACCGGCACTTCCAGTCCTGTCCTCTCCCACCCCCTCCTGTCCCCCTCCCTGTTTCTGTAGGTTCAGCAGTAAAAACCTATTGAAATGTGAGATTACCAAACTGAAGCAATCAGTCTGAAATGATTAAGGAAGATGACTATTCTTTTCTTCAGATGACCAAAAGTCATCTTCTCTGGAGTTCCTTATCTTCAAGGTACTATTTCACAACAGTTTCTGTCTTTCTAAGTATTTATTTCCTGTTAAAATCTGAAGACTTTGCATTGTAGGTAAGCTTGTATGTACAAACTATCACCAGCCGTTACAAAAATTGGTGTCTGTCTTTCTATTGAAATTATGTTGAATTTTTTTTTAAAGGAAAAAGTGCTTATTTATTTCTTCAGTAATTTAGGAGATTATGTGTCAAGCCTAGGGTGAAATTTTGTTTGCTGAACTTATCTTAAACCTCAGGAGGGGAGGAAGGTTCCGTTTAAAGGTCAAAGCATTTCAAGATTTCAATTCAGTGTATTTTTTACCTTTAAAGTTTTCCCTTACCCCACCCAGACCTTGGACCTTAGAAGCTTTTCAGATGCCTTACACATGTTCATCTTGTATTGAAACTTTTGAAATAGCTCTACATTAAATGCCAGAATAGTTAAATATTCATGTCCATACTAACATCTACTGTGCACCAACACTTCTCTGGTGAGAAATTCAGTGTTTGAGGTTGTAGGAGAATGCTGGAGCTGACAAAATTCAGATGCTAATGATAATTAATTTATGTAGTGGCAAAGATAGGTGCACTGCCAGGTGCTTTACAGGCAGATAAGATCTGGTTTCTGCTTCAGTGAGTTTACAATCTGAGGCCCCGGTTTTGCAAATACTTATGCACATGAGTTATGCCACGGTGCAGTGACATTACTCGTACCTGTGAAGTTACTCACCTGTAGCGAGCTGTGTACAGTTTCAATTGCATTAGCTTCTCAATTGATTGTGCAGTGAGTCAGTAATTGTTCAAGCTGATAATTGCAGTTGTTTAATAAGCTCTGCCAGTCAGAAATTAAAGAAAACTCTAACAACGAGAGTCACCTTTCTGCAGTGGTATTGAAAACTCAGGTTTTCCTGGGAAGTTTTTTAGGAAGCAAACAGTTCATGTTAGATTGGGCTTTTTCATGTCACACTGGCTTAAATTATGTCTATTTGCATACAAATCACAGAGGAGAAAAAAGTCACCCGATAATTGGAAGGGAAAAGTGTTATTCCCGTTCCTCATTTGTCTGATGCTGATCTTGGGGCCACAGTAAGAGTGTTTCCAGTGAAATTACTTTCAAGTCTGGGAAAAAGCAATCAGCAGAGGCCTTGGTAGCTGTAAATTTGTGGCAGCAGTCCCTAATTCATCTTGTAATTCTATGACAGGCTCTGAATTGCTCGTATTTGGCCAGGGATCACCTCAGTGGACAGTTAATGAAAGAGCAGAGGGAACTTGAAGGTCAGTCACACTAAATTTTTTCTTGCTGGCTATGTCTTTTTTTATTGCATCCTATCTCTCTTTATATAATTTATTAAAGAGAACCTTTTCTTGTTTGTTTCTGGCAAGGGCAAATGTATGCTTCTTTGTTTATCTGCCCTTTTTGCTTGAAGCATTTATAAAACAGCCTAAAATGCCTCAAAATAGATGTTTCTGTTGAAATCACTTGACAGAATTACACTTCAGCCAATTTCTATTTCTTATCTGAGTGTGGTCATGAGAATAAAACAGCAACAGATGCTGCAACCAGGTATATTTTTGAGAATGGAATTTGTATACTGACATGTGAAACTAATCTCAGTATAATGAGAAGATTTTAGTTATTGGCTCACAATCGGAATAAATGAATTTGAACTTCAGAAAGCTACAAGACTAATTAAAATAACACCAGAAAATGCATTTGGGTCTGCTGGAGTCAGACTAACCAGCAGATAAGCTGTAATAGCATTTGTTTGTTGAAACACTGTAGTAAATGGGGGCTGACTTATCAGAACACAAGAATTTTTTGTGACATGTACAGCATAACAACATGTTGGAAAAAAAACAACCAAACAAACAACAAAGAGGAGTCACAGATTAAAAATTAAAATGGCCTTTTCTTCTTCTTCTTCTTCCCTCTTTCTTATTTTGTAAGATAATTTCCTACCATCAGTGTTTTCTCTTTTTCAGAGTCTTTTCTTTCTTTGGAGAATATCAGTCTTGTCTCTTTTTATCTCATTCAGTCTGTCTCTCAGAGTACCTTATGTCTTAATCTTCTCTCTCTAACTTATGCCATCAATCTTTTTGCCTCCTTTTCCTGTCTTTTTCATAGTGTTGTTTTTATCTCTCCTTTATTTCGACTTCCATTCCAAATACATTGTCTTCCCACCTCAGAGTTCCCTTCCCCTGTTCAGCCTTTGTCAGAAACAAATTCATCATTCCACCCTCCAGATAAAGTATTCTGAATGACCACTCTGGCTTCAGGAAAAAATGAAGTGGATGAAGCAGTGTTTTTTTCAGTATCTGAGCTTCTTTCAGCCACAACAAGATCACTGCCACTTCCTCTCAGACTGAACTCAAAATCCTTTGCAATTCTTGGGAAGCTGCCTTTGCTATTAAACTAAACCTACAATGTAGGGAGAAATGGCAGATTAAAAAAAGAAGTGGGGAGAGAAGTCCCCTTTCTGCCTGTTGTACAAGGAAAATTAAAAAATATTTAGAGGTGAGTTTATTTTTCAAAGGACATTCAATTTAAACTAGTGGTAAGAATTCACTGCATTTTAATGGTTATCATGTAGTCAAGGATGCCCTTACTATAAGTAGAGCTCTCCTATTTGTGAACTTGGGATTCCATGTCACTTTTTAATAGGCTTCTGCAGCACATGTCCTTTTGACTGCCTGATACAGCAGAGGTCATTACTAGCTGCAGGACCTGCTGCTTTGCTGGTGGGATGCCTCTTGTGGACATTGTGACTCTGGCCACTTGTCATTTACCAGCACCAGGGGATTTCCAGCCCCAGTGCTTTTGCAGATCCAAGGCAAGCAAATCACAGATGTGTGGAAAGCAAGGTGATGCTTTCTGCCTTGGTGGTGCTGTTGCATCTGTGCAGATAAAAGGAGGATTGTCCATACACAGCCCTTTAAAAATTTTGCCAATACAATCTTAGCCAAGTTTAGTGGAACAAAAATCATCTTGGTTCTTGCACAGGTCAATGCAAGGTGGCCTCTCATAGTTTTAGCAACATCTTATTTCTACACATGCTGAGTTTCCGATATTCGCACAAGAAGTCGATCTGTGAAAATTGATTGTAAATGATCAGGATTGTTGTGTGTCTCAGTTTTGCATATTTCTGTTTAAATCAGACAAGGTCTGATTTGAAGGTATTTGAAATGCTGGATTTGGTAGAAACAAAACTGTTGAAGGAGGACACGAAAATCTTCTCTTTGTGTGTAGAAGATTATTGTTAGCTTAATATAACAGGGTGTCAAAACCCACCAGATGCTAAGTGCTTATAAAGTGCTTTTTTTAATGGTGTAAAAAAATCCAATAACAACCTAGGAAACTTCTCATTTTGAGAGGAGAAAACATTAGTGCTTTTCCTGACAGTGCTCCTTTTCATGGGGGATTCCACTGCGGAGCACTAATCAAGTCCATTCAGAAAGATCTTAATTAATTTAATTAAAATCTGTCAGATCAAACTGATTAGCCTGACATATAGCCTGGCAGGCCCAAAGAGGCTGGTACATGCATTGTAAGTGTCTTGAGGTGGGCTCGCCCCTTGCAATCAGAGATGTGTGGCTGCTGTGGGGATCAAAGCCATCTTTCATTGTCACCAGAATAAATGTTATGGCTCCCTTGGGCAAGTGATCAGGTTTCTTTTTGTTAGAAAATATTTTATCCCTCCTCAGCCCCAGCAGCTCAGAGGGGACAGCAGATACCTGGTTCTGCGCATGATCGAAGGGGAGCACCGGGTGACCTTTCCTGTTCCTCCTGACAAGGGGAATACAGATTAGACATCTCTCATCCCTTCACCATCCTCTGTCTCAGCTATTGGCCATGGGTAGGAGAGAGAGGCCATGGAGGCCATGGTGACAGGGTGACTGTATTTTGGTGCCAAGCGTGGGTGTTGCTCCAACAGAGCCTTCCAAGGAGTGGTGTGTCCACATGTCCTTTTGCTGCCACCTCCCACTGAACTGAGTGAGAAACTGCACTCTCTGCTATCTGGCTGTGCCTGTTAAAAACATGAGGAACTACCTCAACCACGTAAGCTCCTTAATTCTGCAGCTGCTAATAATGATGTGTGGTTTCTATGGCAAACATCAGGGCAGCCAGTGCCTATCTGTGTCTCTAGGTCTTTCCACTTCCCTTACCCCACACATGTACTCACGGAGTACCTCTCATCTTCAAAGATTTTAATAAACACTTTTATCCATCGTTATAGTGGGATGGATGCATCAAAAGGGTAATAGCTAGTAAATACTCCATTTTTCAGGCTCCAATCCTGCAGGCTCTTAGGCATATGTTTTAGCTTTATGTGCCATAATTCAGGCTTCAGTGGAACCGTTCATAGTCCGTGAAGCTAAGCATATGTGTAAGTTAGGAATTGTAAAGATTAAATAGCATTCCTGTTAGCTGGAAGTCAAAAGATGGATGAAAACAGGGACTCCAACTACAGAGGAAATGCAGTTCCTGAAGGAAGAGCAGCAGCAGCAGCTAACATGAAAAACTTTCCAACAGAAGACCTGTCAGTGACACATTTGGTCTTTATTTGTGAGAGGGACTCTTCTGCTGGCAAAATACCAATGGCCCAGTTTCTCCAAGGGTGGAACTCATCTGGAGCCTTGAGCTCCATTCCCATGGGCACACACCTAGTGAAAGCATCTTTGTACAGTTTAGATGTATATATCCAGTTTAAGTACTTGGGCTTCACCAGACTTTTTGCCAGGATTGTTGGAAGAAATGGGAAGTGAGTTTCATGTGCAGGTGCTTTTTTTGACTTATACCTTCCAAGTGCTTTCTGGCCATGTCAGTTGAATTGTTACCAATAGCCTTGAAACAGGCAAGGTAGCTTTAGCTTGAACACTGAGCCTGCAAAAAAAGCCTATGTTTGGTCAGTTTAGGATCTTACAGCTGGAGAAAGATGCTTTATTGAATGATTTGTGGTGGTATGGATAGGTCAGGTAAATAGGCAGAAATAAGCCAATATATTTGTCTTTTTTTTTTTTGTTTTTTTTTTATTCTTATTAAAATTGTAATAATATTTTGCCTCTTCTGCTATCTAAGCCTCAGCTTAGATATTTAGACTCATTTCTCCCTATCTGCCAAGGGCTTCTTTGATCCTGATCTTTTATTATCTCCACACTGGATTCACCCATGATGAGACCTTTTAGCAAGAAAATAGATTACACAGTGTATGTGTAATAAACATGGTCTCTGTTGACAGTGACTAAACTCAGGCTGTTATTCTAGTGGAGTACCAGAGTCTATCTTTTTTCCTCCTTGTTACTATGGAGTCCTTCCCCAGTATCTTCCCAACTTCTCCATTAATTTTCTCTTAAGATAATGCAAAACTGAATTCTGTTCAACTGCACTTATTAAATAAAATAGAATCTGCTCTGAATTTTATATTTTTTCCTAAATGTCAGGTAACTAACTTGAAAAACTTCAAGGTTCCAGTCATGGAACTGAGACTGAGTGTATGGCAATTCAACACATTGCCATAAGGCATATTTGTAGATATAAATGGGCAACAAGAAGAAATTTCTGAAGATATATTTTTAGTAAGATTTTGTAAAATTGGTCTCTTCCAACGCAGCAGCTGCATTAGCTGTAGGTACTAGTTGAATAAAAGTGATTTTTACTTTTTCTTCATCTTTTGCAGTCAGCTAACCTAATATTTTGAGGAAATAACACTGGACATTATTGATCTATTTTTTTCTTTTCTTCCTGGCTCCTAGGTCACAGTTTAGGCCCTAGTTCAGCAAAGTACTTAAGAAGAGGCTTATCTTTAAGCACATGTTCAAGTCTCAGCAGAGTAAATGAGAATTAAGCAAATACTTAAGTACTTTACTGAATAGGGATAGAATTAAGCATGTAGTTGAATGTTTTGCTGAATCAGGGCCTTAAAATTAAAAATTAATCTTATTTGTGCTATGAAGATTGGAAAGCTACGTGCTAGATTTGGATCTTGAATTAATATAAACCAGGAACAGGGTAGCACCAACTGTCACAAGGAAAGGGGTGTATAGGTGTAAAAAGGGGGTAAAGCAGAGGTTATTAAAATCGTGGGTAGGACACAGGACAGATGAGCATTCTGTTCCTATGTCTGTTTCAGGCTAAATTGCTGGAGACTGACATTCCTTTTGTTTCAGTCTTGGTGCTGGTGAACCCTGGCATGCATAAGGAGTTCTATAATGTTAATAGCTGCCATGCTAAGTCTGAAGTTGCAGGAGAAGGGACTTAATCTTTCTAAGCCTCAACACACACTCTGTTTGTCCTGTGAAGTGAAGATAATGCCACTTCCCTTCTTTCCAACTCTTTGAGCTGGTGAGGTTTCTTTCTGCACGGTATCTTGATGCCTGGTGCAGTGCTCTTGCTTGTTCCCTCTAGAAGGTTTTGTAATAAAAGTCCATCCTGTGCTTTGGACTTGACAAAATTATTTGTGCGACATGATAGAGTATTGTTGCACCTGTAATTTTTGTCAAAATTTAGATTGGTACAAAATAATGGCAGCACTGTGTAATTTTCTTACCAGCACAATTAACTTCTGAGACTTTACGAAAAAGTATCTGAAGAAGTGTTGTAACTTTCCACTATTTTTTGTGAAGACAGCTGCTGTTTTCAGCCCATAGAGTTGACCACCTGGATGTATATAGGGGAACATTTGCATGGATCAGTTTTTGGGATGACGGTTAAATCTGAAAACATCTAGAGTTTTTAGTGTCTATGAATTCCTTCTGAGCGGTTTTTTGGTATTGGCAATAGACCCTTGAGTGGCTGAAGTGAAGTATTTGAGATCTATCTCTTCTATGAACATGGAATGTGTGCCTGGCGCTGGCTCAGTGCTCATCATGGTGTTCTGTGTTGGTGTTACCCTGTAGTGATGCTCAGAGAAGATTGATTGACCCAAGTGCTTCTCTTCAACTAAACTTCATTGAAGGATGGCTCAGCAAGTAGGCACAGCGAGTGTAATATGGTCTGCATGGGTCCTAGCTAATGGTTAACTGGCTCTGCCGAACCTGTGCTCCTTAAACAAACGCTATCAGTGTGGGATGAGCTGTCTTATTGCTGCAGACAACCTACTTCAGTTGGAGACCAAAGCTTTACTCTTAGGAGTAGGAGAGAGCTGGAGGGCTTTCACTGCCTGCTCAAACAGGGAAGGAAAGGAAAGCATCGCATTACCAGAGCTGCTGTTTTCAACCCTAAACAGGAGGGATGAGAGTAGTAGGGTTTCTGAGTATGTTCTGAAGTGTGTAGGGTGGCTGACCTCAGCTCAGCTGTTATTTTGATTTTTAACTGACTGTGGCCCGAACAGGTGTTTGACGCAGTGTAAAGCTGCTCAGGATAGCTGGCGTAACTTTGTGCTAAGGCTTTGAGAAAGGGCAGAGAAATAGGCAAGACCTTTACACAGGAGGTTACAGTGTGGAGATACTCTGTATGGAGAATGAAGGGGCAAGATAGTGCTGAAACTTTGAGCTCTCTGTACAAGGCAGAAAATTAATAGATCAGGTGAGTCAAAACTGTGGATCTTGTATGCTGGGGCATTGAAAACTTTGTGGAAGCTGCTTGTTGTTAGACAATTGGGATAAACACCTTGTTTTCTGAAATTTCATAGAGGCATGAATCGACATTTTGTGTATGTGAGAGACCTATCACTCAATGATAGTATTGTATGATCATCTCAATTAATCATCTTGGCTTATAAAAATGGGTTATTATCTTAAACCTGAACTGTTTAAAAAATGCTACTCCTGGATGAGTTGCAATAGTGTGGGTTTGTTTGGGGTTTTGTTTTTGGTTTTTTAATGGCAAATACAAATTCCCCTCTATGCATTTGAAATGTGAAAACTAGGGGTATTTGAGACTAAGCACATTATTTGTTCCTACAGGTAGAAATCCAGAACTCAGCATTGAAGGCTTTAAAGCATATCTAGAGCAAAATGAGTAGGTTTCACTTTTCAGTTATGTGCAGAGTATTTCATTTTTTTGATCCTGACCAGTAGGAGATACATTAATTACATCAGAAATTGTTTCTTTGTGGGTATTTTTTGAGACTGACATTTCCTTCCTTGATGAATGAAGTATCCACATCTAAAAACAGGTAGCTTTGTATAAAGTGATGGGTTTTAACTGTATAGCAGCTATTGCTTACAATAGAAGCCTCTGTTCAGAATCAAAGTTTATGATTTGATGTGTTTAAAGCATTATTTTTGAGTAGATAAAAATTTTTGTTAAAACACTTTTCGGCACTCAATTCCCTCTTCATTTAGGTTACGCTTGCACTGGTGTAAGTGCACTTAATTCAATTGATCTCCCCGTGACTTAGAGAATTAAACATGTGATAAGAAACAAAATTATGACACACTTAAAAGACAGCTCTTTTTCTTCTGGTTTTGTGTAATTTATTAACAGTATACTTTCTTTGACTTTGGTTGCATGAAATCTCTGTCACTAGTAAATGTCACTTCCTAGTTAGCATAACATACATGGCATTTTAAACATTTTAAGCATTTTGCATTCACAAAAAAAAATATGTACCTGCAACTTTTTTTTAGTTAGTCTTTTAAAGTAACTATCAAAGAATAAAATCTTAAGTTGTTATCTTGTTTAAGTAATTTTCTCTTGACAGACTATGGTTTGATATGATAACTGAATTGATTTATAATACAGAATGAAAGAGAGATTAACATATTTTAAACAGGTCAATGAAATATTGACAGCCCTGGAACATAAGTGATTTTGATCTGTAAATTCTCCAGTCACTTTTTTCTTCGGCAGAAAAGTCACACTTGCATTTCTAGGAGTTATTCTGTCAATGGCAAAAAGTTTTAACTTGTAATTCAAAATTTTTGAAGCAAATCAGAAATTAGGAACTGGGAACAAGAGGCAGCTTTTGAACTCCAAGTTTGTTAAAAAAAAATGCACTGGATTTTTTGCTGGGAAACTCCTCTTTTAAGCACAGCAAAATTATAAATTTTTATCTCCTTAATACCTTCTTGGCTTAAAGTGACAAAGTCTAAAAAGATTTTATGAATACAAGTTTCGGGATTTTTTTTTTGTTTGTTTTGTTTTACTAACATCCATTTTATGGAGACTTTATGAGTTCCTGTGCATCCTCCAAATATTGACACTACTGGGGCTGGATAGAAAGTTCAGACCAAATCTTGAACCTCCTCTTGTTGGTTCTACAGACTGTCTGGAGTCCAAAGGTTACAAACTGCTTGTAAACTATCTCCAGAATAAAAGCCTATGTGCCAGGACATCAGTGCTGGTATTGTGTCCTCTATTCTTTTCCTAATTTGCAGTTTCTCCCCATCCTGCCCCCGTGGATTGTCAATGGCCTGAATTGTTTCAGTCTGTTTAATTCAGCGAGGCTGTGCTAATCGGTGTCGCCTGAAAGCCTGTCCTGAGACTCCGAGACTTCAGAGATGTTAATTCGCTTAGTATTACAAAACTAAAAAGGAATAGGGAAAAAAAAAAAGGCAAACAAACAAACAAAAAAACCACCAAAACAACACCAGAGTTGTTCTGCATTGTCCGCTCTAGCGACACAGACATCAAACCCTTAGATTCTGCGACAGTCAATACACAACTTTTACCAGAACAGTTTTTAATACACACCAACTATTCTCTTTAACAATAAGCATTTAAATTGTTCTGTATAGGATTGGCCCAGTGACTAAAAGTCAACACAAATCTTTCTGTGAACCCGAAGTTAAATTTTGCTTTGCTTAGCTGTGCAAGATGTGCATGTTAAATCAAATAAGACCATTTACATCCTTAAACCTGAGGCAGTAACAACGCTGAATCCACAGCTTTCCCAGAGTGGATGGGGACCCATCCAGTACATACCTGGAGGAGAATCTAAGAGCTTGAATTACTGCTGAGGCTGCTCAGTGGCTCAGTGGGAGAACACAGTACTCAGGGGAGGAATCCTGGAGCCACCAAGTTCAGCCAGGAGCATCCTGAGTTTAGTTCAATGACTTGAGCATTTTTGCAAAGTGGAGGATAGGGCATAGTCCAACCACATCCTTCCCCAATAAACAGAATTGCCCTGTCTGTTCTTTGGATATCCTTTGAGGATCCAGGCTCAACCTCTCAGGCAGAAGTGTAAAATAATAAATTTCTTCAATGTTATTAAAAAATTTGTTCTAAATGAACATTTCTGCCTAGAGCCATTTTCCAAAGAAATACTTTTGCTGGAGAGATGGGGAGCAATCACTTACAGCTTTCCACAGGCAAACACTGTACATATTTTTACTCCCAACTGTGGTAAATTTACCTTGGGTTTAGTTCATTAAGAAAACTTCATCAGGGAAATGCTATTTCTCCTCACTGTCTAAACATTACAACTTGTACTTATCTCCTTTGTCTAGCTGTTTTTCAGACATGAAATTCCTGTTAAATGGATCTTATTAACACAAAGATTCTTAAAAGCCACACATTCTTTTGCACTGCATCAGTGTGTGTTTTTTAGTTGGTAACACAGTATGTACTGTCAGTCTTTTATCACAGTGATTATAAATCCAGTAAAAGCAACTTACATGAGTCTTTAACTATGACTTGATCCTCAGTGATCAACTTAAACTTGTTGCTTTATTCAGGAAAAAAAAAAGGGTTTCTTTGATTGTTTGGGGTTTTTTGAAAAATAGTTTTTACCAAAAACTTGGGTTTGTATAATTTTTTTAAATGCTTTTGTGGCATATGCCTCATGTGTATTCTCAAAATACTCTTCACAGCCAGCAGTAATCTTAATGATAAATCATTTTGCAATGTCTCAAATGTTCTTAACTCTTGCTGAGATAATTCCAAATTCAGCGTGTTAAATATTTTCAAGAAAGAGGCTCGCTGACTTTTAATCTGCAGGTCTGTTTTGTACCACACGCAGTTTCCAGGTACTCGGTATCTCTTGCGCTGCGTAACCCGTCTCGCGTGCGTGGCTATCTAATCTTGTGGCAGGTGAGAAGCTGTAATTTGTGGGGCTTCTTATCGAAACGCAGAAAACTGATGGGGAAAGAATGGCAACCAAGCTGTATTTTGCCCTCACAGTATTAATTTTGTTTAAAAAAAAAAAAAAAAAGAAAAAAAGAAAAAAAAAGTTGTCACTGAATGAATAATCTCCAGAGCTGTTAAAACATAGCAGGTTGCGTGGTTCGAAGGCAAGCCCTGCAGAGCCGAGCTGCGTGGGGCACCAGCGCCCTTCACTCCCCAGGAACCCAGCATCCCCCATGCTCACCAGGATCTGATTGTCCAGTGATGCAAGAGTTTGCTGATTAAACAGTTCACAGAAGTGTTTGGGGCAGAACCTGTGGACATTTAACCAATTGAACAATTTATTGCTGTAATTGAAGGGGTTAGCTGGTGTTTATTAACTAGCCTTCCTGTCACGTTCCAATGGCTGGACTAACCCTTGGTCCCTGATTTGTTTTCAAGGGTCCCACCGGTTGTGTTGGTGCTGCAGTGTCACTCTTCAGGCTGCCATTTCAAGGCCACAACTTCACTTATCAGCCTTTTGCAAATTCAGCCACATTAGTGGACTTTTTTTTCCTTGCTGGAGCAACTGTTTTATTTCAAAGTACTGTCGCTTTAGAGCAAAAAAAAAGATTTTATCTTAGACAAAAAGTAAGTTTGAATTATTAAGAACTTTCAGCAAGCCGCTTCTGGCTTGAAATTGGTTTCTGGCTTTGTAATCTCATCATAGCACTAGTTTATTTTCCCTTTATGTTTATGGTCACCTCTGGTCTCTATCATCGTTAAAGTGGGTTTGGGGCTGGGATAAAGGCGTCATTGCAGTGGCGTGCAGCAGGGCTTCCAGTCAAACCGCTGAGGCACGCACACTTTGGGACAAAAATCTATTCAGGGGAACAATGAGTCCTGATGGTGGTAACAGTCTGCTCCTGCCCCTTACCCATGAAAGCTTCTATAACTAGAACTAATTGGCCGGTCTTAAAGTGCAATTAGACTGGATATTAATCTAGGCCTGACAGGTGTGAAAATGTGTCTCTTTGAGGGCATTCAATAGACACCCTATCTGATCACCCATAGGAGGTTCTGAAGCAATTGTACCTATAAACTTGCAATCCTTTAGTTTGTTGGAACAAACACTTTTAATAATTGCATTTGAGTCAGATGACATTAACTGGACAGAAACGGATGGGAGGAAGTTCACTTAATACTGACATAATAGTTGGTATCACTTCCATCATTGGGAAAGGAAATGACTGCTTCCGCCATCATTGGGGTATGTGAAGAAAAGGGAAGACTTTTAAAAAAATATATATTTTAATGAGAAAGTTAGGACTGAATTATTTTCCGTTAAGGATAATTAGGTGTCTTCCCTCGGTTTGTTTCTTGTGCAGTTTGATAATTTCCATTTGCAATGTTTGCTGCTTTCCTCATTTAGCTGCTCTTCATCCCAATAGACATAGCATAGAGCAGAGAATTTTAAAAGTGTTACCAACAAGGGTAGCATTATCATCAGCTCTGCAGCTTTTAAATAGTAGCAATGTAACTGTTTAAGTCCAATTGGAGATGGAGTTTTAGGAGTCAGGATGGATACAGCACTACTAGTTCAGCTTTGCTACAGCTGGTGTACAAGGGCACAGCTCAGTGGAGCTGCACTGGCCTATACATGTCCAGGGATCCTTAATTTAACCAGCAGACTTACTGTGGGATGCTGAAAGGGTTCCAGCTGAATCTGCAGATGGCTGCTTATGCTAGTGGGCTTCAGGCTTGGATCTAAATGAGGAAATTTGTATTTCCCGTTTTAATTAAAAGGGGTATTCACAATCTAAGACTAAAAGACAAAAGCCTACCCCAAAGACATGCATCTGTTTTACATAAGATAAATGCGTTATAAGAGTGAGAAATTGTTTGAGGATGGTCTTGATACTGAAAATAGTGAGAGTTCATGGGCATGCACATGCTGTGTGCTGCTAAGTTCAGCTAGAATTTTTTCCAAAGATGGAAAACTTATTAGGTATGGTCTGCCCTGACTATAATATCTGCATAATGCTTTACTAATTCACCCTTCTGGAAGTATCTCAATGTCTATACCACTGTGATATTCCTAGAAATACCTTAGAAGACTTGTTAGAAAAGTGAGTCTAGGTCTTCTGAGTAACTCAGCACAGTCTTCTGCTAAAAAAGGCAACTTCATTAATTCTACTAAGGTATGAGACCCATCTTAACCAAGGCTGGCTTTTTTTTCTTTTTTTTCTTTTTTTTCTTTTTTTTCTTTTTTTTCTTTTTTTTCTTTTTTTTTTTTTTTTTGCCTTACTGTTGTGATGGAAAAGACCCTTGCAGACTAAAGAACTTCTTGTCTGAATTTTCTTGGGAGAATTTTGTTCTTCAGGAAAATCTTTAGCTGAAATTTTTCAAGAAATAGCTCCTTGCTGTTTACTTCATGACACGCTGAGCACAACCACATCCTTTCCCAATCTTGGTAAAACCAGAAGGCAAGAAAGATCATGCTTGCATAATGAAACAAGGATCAGCAGCCTTCAGGAGCATGAGCAGTGATTGAAGTAGCCTTAGAAACTGTGTATGTTCCTGAACCTGAATTTCTGTGCAGTTCTGAGCTGCAAAGCTTATTAACATAGCTGTTAATGTATCTGCGTTGCTCTCTTGATGTCACGATGCCCCTCGGGACACCACAGTTTTCCACAGCCTTGGAAAGGGCTTGGAGCTGGCTCTGCAGGCTTCACAGCAGAGCATGCTGCATGGTTAAGACGTGCTCTCTTGCATCTTTTCTAAGAAATGCTCTGCATTTTCTAAACTAATGCAATTGAAATCGGTCTTGATTCAACACAGATGACCAGCATAGGAAACAACACTCTGTTTCTGGAGCAATAGCAAGGTTTGTCATTCCTTTGGAACCCACTGCCCTTCTTCCTGGTTTAGGAAGGCAAGGCAGTCTTTTTCTTGTTTACCCTAAACAGTGCAAAACATCCAAGGGGAAGGAGGGTCTTGTGATTGAGATAAAGGGCTGTGATTCAGGACTTGTGGGTTCAGCTCCTATTCCTGCTGTCTGCTTTCAGCCAAACCTTGGGGAAGTCATTAGATCTCTTCCTCTTACACAAAATCCTGGACTACTCTTGTCTTTTCCATTGAGGTTCTTGTCACCATCTGCACATTTGTATGCCTTCCTCACCATTGTTATCCACTAATGCAAGCTAGAGAGCCTGCCTTCTCATATTTGGGGGGGAAAGTTGAGGTATTAGAGTTTTGGGGGCTGTTAGAATGTTGAACATGATCCTATGCCCAAATCTGCTAACAGGACTCCTGCTTGCCTTTTTATCTCCCACACTCATTCTTTCCCATCACAATTCTCCCCTGTTCTCCACGAACCACTATGAAGTGGAGAAGAAGAGGAGATAGCTTTCCCCCTCCCTACTGTGAAGCTAAAATGTATTATTATCTGCCTTCTCTTAACAAGACGTGGCAACAAAATTACTCAAATTCATGTCAACTGAATACAAGTTATGCAGTTTTACAAGTTGATGACTAAAATTATTGGAATTACCCAGAGCTAAATGGTTTCTCATAGCAGGAAATTGGAATATCTGTTGGTGTTTGCACCATTGTTTGTCGTGGAAGTGTTAAGTCCTGCTGTTTCATGTCTTCACCCTTTTTACAGACGAAAAGGGTACACAATGAAGAGGTTTGTTCATACTTGCTTAAATTCAAATGGTTTGGACAGTTGCTTCCTTTATATCTCAGTTATATTTTCATTCCTACTTCATTAGCAAGTTATTTTGTGGTTACCCAGAGTGGCACTTAGTAATTGCATTAAGATATTTCTCTCTTAGATTTCTAAACTGTAATAATGCAGTAAACCCTTCTTTTGCTCAAGAAATACCTGAGGAAAAAAAATGCAGCAATTAAAAGATGCCTAAATGATAACTGATATGGTATTTATTGATGGAAAGTTGCAGCTCTTAGCTGCATGGCTGGTATGAAACAAGAGAATGAATAATAGCTACCAGTGTCCCAAGTTTGAAAAGTCAGAGGAAATGGCAGAAGAAAAAGCAAATGAAGACGGATGAAATCCCAGGAGGGTGAAGGGAGATTGAAGGGAGTCCTCCACACTGGGCAGGGCTGAGTGGCTGACTGCTGGGTCACCTCAGCTGCTGCTTTTCGGAGTGGCGTTTTGAAAAGCTCTGTTTGGGAGAAGCGCTTCCTGGCTGCCGCACACCGCTTGCAGATGCTGCCTGTGGGTCAGTGAGAGGTCACCTCCAGTTAACTCAACACCCTCAGTGAGGAGAAAGCTCTTGGGGATAAACTCTCATACTATCACTGTCTAACCAGCACTGAGAGAACTTGCAGATGTGCTTAACTTGCTCTTTTGCCTTGTCCTGAAGTAGTTTTCATGGCGTCATTAGCACTGCCAACTATTACCTCTCCACTCGTCCAGTACAGCAGGTTCAGCAGCACCAGTTTCTGCAGCCTGGGTGGTTGGGTTTTCTCCTGGCAGGTCCCGCTCCCTGCGCTGTGGCCAGGGCCAAGCTTCCCTCCAGTGCCTCACCAGCCCTTGGCGAAGCTGCCAGGGAGCAAGAGAGACCTCGGATCTGCAGAGCGAATAGCATCCCATGGACACTTGGATGCCCCAGAGCCTGCCAGTGCCTCCCAGGCCCTGTGTGTGACAGGATGTGGCTCCTGGTCCCACAGAACCAGGGCACCCACAGCTCAATGTGCCAGTGCCAAAGGGAAGACACAGCTCTTACTCCTCTGCCTGTAGTTTGAATGTGGTCAGTGATGACATCAGGAGGGGATGGACTGAATGCCAAGGTGAGTGGTGCTTGCTTATGAAATGTAAAGTCCGAGTATGCTCAGCAAACTGCCTCAAGTCCTCTAGCTCCGAAAACAGAGCAGTCGCATTTAAATAATTGCGTTCTGAAAAAGATCAAAGATGCAAATAAATGGCACAAGTCGTGCAGGACCCCATTTTACATAGCGACACATGAGAAATCAATGTATTTTACATTGCTCCCACGTTTTTACTTCTGACAGCAGTTACAGAGCCCTGTTCACAGGTGGGTCTGGGTGCAGGCACTCCCTGGTGGGGCTTTCTCAAGTGTCCATGCAGATTCAGGGCAAAAGTCTGGAAAAGGTAAAATGCTGAGGCAAGAGGATTGAAGTCTGAAAAACCTCTTCAGGTTTCAGACTGTTCTGTTCTTGTCCATAAAAGAATTTAGTAGGCATATATTTTATGTGTGTGGGTACATCATTAGATGCATAAAAATACATACGTCTGTTTTCAATAAAAGTGTTCCATGATCTAAACATCTTCCAGATAACATCTTAAAAATCTTAGGCTTCACATTTTCTCAAACAGGCTTGTTCAGGGAAACGAAAGAGAGTGCTTGACAAGATTATGGTGTTGCTTCTATACATTTCCTTTATTCTTGTGGCTAAAAGGAAATTACAATGTGTTGTTAAGTCAGAGCGTGGTCTGCGGAGCTGAACCAAAAAACCTTTAAATGGACTAAAATTCCCCTTCTGATAAAAGGGAAATCTACACAGCAGAGAGACAGGATATCTTTAATTTAAATAGTGGGTTTAGGTATATTAATTTGAGTTCAAAGCATCTTTCAAAGGGTATGATGCCCACATTTTTAATTTTACCTAATACTGAGCATCTGGTGTGGACTGGTTTGTGGTACTGAGAGCAAAAGGAAATACATTACTCATAGATGAAAGGAGTGAGGGAGAATCACTGTCCTGACTAAAAATAGCCTTTTTTCCACCAGTTAATATCAGCTGGAGGTTTGATTAAATAGTAATTGTCTAGAAAAAGACAATAATTGAGTGTGACTGTTTCCTTTCAGGGGCCAGGCCCAGGTGGTGAAAGTTAAGTATTGTCCTTCAGATAAGGTCCTGAAAGCAGTTTTCCTGAATGTCCACTGAGCCCTTCTGCAAAATGTCCTTTCTGGGTGCTGAGCTGCAGACAGACAAAATCCAGGCCTTTTTGCAGGGCAGCAGCAGTTTTCAGGGATGTAGCACCAGAAGATTTTATGGCTGCATTGAAAATACAAAGCTGGCTCACCTCTTTGGCTGGAACTCTAACCCAGAGGCGCAGAGATCACAAGAGACAAATGTCTTGAATTAAGAAACCGGGTTGACATCTATAAAAGTCAGAGCACATCTAGTAGGCAACATGTGTAATAAGACGATAACATTATATCTAATAGGGAGATTGGAAAGCTGTCTGAGAAAAATGCAGCTTCCGTTCAGATTCTGCACATTCAAAAACAAAATACACCAGGTTAATGTTTACGTGGGGGTTTTTTTTGTTTTTTTGTTTGTTTGTTTGTTTTGTTTGTATTTTGTTCCCACACCTCCCTTCTTTATTTAGTGAATCCCTATGCTCTTTTCCTAAAAATCAGTCTGGTTTTTTTCACTGACAACCCTGGTAACATCTTTGCATATTTTTAGTGGTGTCCATAGTGAAAAAATGTGTATTTCTGTGAGGTTAACAATATCCCCCTCCTTATTTTTATAAATTTGTTCTCTTTGAATTACCCTTTTTTGCATCATAATGTTAACACTTACCATTTGTCTGGGGCTTTACATATCATGAATATCTAAACATTATTTAATTAACCTTTGCAAGTGTCCAGTGAGTCAGAGAACCATGAGATAGAGCCAGACAGGAAGTGTTTTTTCTGCCCTCCAAAAGTTTTCAAATTGCTACTTATTCTGAGTTGAATGGACTCAAAAGTTTGAGGGGGTTTCCATGGAGGAAAAATGGAGGACGAGAGAGCGTGAGAGAAAGAGCGGCTTACTGCAAAATGGCTAAAAGTTCCAGAGTGCTCCCTGGGGAAGGGGAAAGCTGTCATTTCAGCCTTTTGTGCTGCATGGTGAAGTTTTGGAACTTTAGCCTTACGCCTCCACATGCTCAATTGGGACTGTAGTGGCTGAGGCTGTCAGGCCAGCTCTGCTGGGTGGTCTGCGGACAAGCACTCTGAGAGAAGGTCACCATGACCTTCTCTTGCAGGGAGAGCAGCTCCCAAAATTTTACTGGCTGCAGCTTGGACCCTCTTTTCTTTCGCATTCCACGTAAGTGGTCTCACTGTGAGGTGAGGCTGAGCTCTTACCCAGACAGAAACACCACTTACTCAGAAAGTAGTACATTTGTTCTACCAGGAAGCCTGGGCTTTGGCCATCCAGCATTTCCCAGAGGAAGTTGACCTGTTGGGTCAGTAAGAGCAGCCACTTGAAAGACCACAGAAATTTGTGCCATATTCAGTTTGAGAATTCAGACATCATGATTCTATGGTTTAAACCACTAGGCCACACTTTTTCTGAAAAAGGTAGGAATATTTGCATTTTTATATAGGGAAACTGAGGCATGGAAAGGGTCTGAGGTTTGCCAGAAGCCACATAGCAGGCCTGTGGAAGAGCTAAGAACAGAACCCAGTTTTCCTGATACCAGCATGAATGATTCAACCACAGCACGCTGTGAGGGCAGAACAGGAAGGAATGAAGAGATAAAAAATTAATTTCTTCTGAAAGTGAAAATTCTTGCTTCAGGTAGTGTCATTATACCCAGATTATTACTACATCCCTATAATCTAATTTTTCTTTACCATTTGGGTTTAACAGTGAATATTGCATTGGCACCTACCCCTGGAAACTCCTGGCATTCTGCTAACTGCAGATTGGTGGGCTAAAATGAGAGACTGCCCATTGAGAATATAATCCTGGTCTGCAGGGGGCACAGAGATTTCTTCATCTCTGGGAAGCAGCCAGTGGTTTACAGTTACGGGTGCCTGTAGCTCCAGGTTTTTACCAGTGCCTGAAGCTCCACATTTAGGTACAGCACTGGAAGTTAACATGAGCCTTAAAGAGAGGGACAGGGACTTTTAGCTGATGAGAAGAGTGATGACTTTGCTTGTGGCAGTTTCAAATATGTAGAAAATACTTATGAAATTTTTAAGGGTTTGTTACCCACAAGTTCAGGAAAGCAGATATTTTCCTGTCTCCCTTCATTTAAAATGTAGTGGAAACCCTATATAATTCTGTTCACATTTATCATTGTGTTCTAACAGAAAAAAAATGGGGTCGATAAGCCCTCTGAAAAGAGGCTAAAATGAAGGAAGATAGGGTTCATCACTTCCATATTTTGAGCCTGTGACTTCCAAAATCAAAAGCTTGGTAATCCTAATGGATTGACTCCCAAATTTCCTTGGATTTGTATTGCTGGACTTGTCTCTCTCCAGGGCTTAGCTGGATCCCTGCAGATAGATTTTTTAGGTTTATATGGTGTAATTCCACTTAGTCCAGCTGTAAACTTGTGGTGGCTAAATTAATACATTACAAGGAGGGGAAAAAAGAAAGAAAAGAGTATACCTACAAACCCCTGGCTTGTAAATCAAATCCTGAGGGGGAAAACTGGGCATTTCAATTAGTTGGTTGTGTGGCCTGATTGAAGAACAGCCCCATGGCTAACAAAGCTTTGTCTGTAGTATCAGCTTGCTCCTCATCCACCAGGACAAATAGAGTGGTTGGTCATTAACGGGCTAGCCATCGGGTAGGGGTTTTGTTCTTAAATGGGGGCTTTGTCTTATCCCTGCTGTTTAAGCCCTCTCCAAGCACTCCTCACCTGTCATATCTGTCATACATTTAATTCATCACGCTCCCTGGTCAAAAGCTACACTGATAGTATCAAAAGGAGAGGAGGGGGCTTCTTATAACTTTAGCGATCAAAGGAGATTACAAAGCAAATAAGATTTTAATGAAGACGGCAGGTTTGGAAAGGAGAATTTACTGCGCTGCGAATCGCTAACACATAAATGTTCGTTTTATCTGTATGGTATTTGAGAGTGGAATCCCAAGCTATTACAGAAAAAGGATGGATACATGTGTTGTTTCATGGTTTTAATTAAAAACACAGGGGGAGGAGATGTGGGGAGGAAAAAAGAGCTCTTTTATTTCACTTTAAAGTTCATATTTTTATTCTGTAAATATGATAAGCAGACAAGTTTGTTTTAATGGTGACAAATGCATCAAGCAATTTGTCACTGAACTGATATTGTCAGGCCAATGCTCTCTGTTATTCGACCTAAGTTTCAAAATACCAATCACAACACTGAAATACTCTTGGCCTCATTGTATCTACTGAAGAGGTAAAGCAGGCAGGCAGTTTCCAGTCATAGTCAAGGAAATCCACATGTTCCTGGGATCATACGTGATAGGGGCCAGAGCTGCAGAGATGCACCTTTTGTGTCAGTGGGTGTTTTACAGGAAGGCAGCCCTGTGCCAGTGGTGTGGGGAAAACTGCCTGCCTTCCCTTACAGGGAAGCACATGCTGCTCTGTGGCACTTGGTCATGGAATGCCAGCCTGTAGCATGCACATCTTATTTCACAAAATATTCTGAATTGGAAGGCACCCACAAGGATCATCTCTTCAGTGAATGGCCTATATAGGAATCAAACCCATATCCTTGGCATGATTAGCACCATACTCTAACCAACTGAGCTACTCTCAGTGGCTCATTCACTATTACCTTTATTAAACTTGCAATCTTTCCACAGAGGAGTTTTCCCATCTGGGACTGTCAGCCCAGAGTACATGCTCGTTTTCTGATAAAGTGGAAACAACTGATGGGGAATTATCTGTAGCAGTTCCTGATGCTACCAGTGTAGGGTACACAAATTCTGCATGGCCAGTCATCTGGAGATTCAGTTAGCAGCAAAGACACTCCACTGAAAACATAAAGGTTTTGGAGCAGATCATCTTGACACATAAAAGAGAACCAGGGGATCAGGCTCAGCCAGTGTGGATTTATGAAAGGCAGGTGCTGTTTGACCAACCCAGTCTCCTTATGACCAGATAACTTGCTAAGGGATTGAGGGAAAGGCTGTGGATGTTGTCTACCTGGACTTCAGTAAAGCCTTTGATATTGTCTCCCACAGCAATCTCCTGGCTGTTCACAGCTTGGACACGGGCATTCCCCACTGATTAAAAACCTGTCTGGATATCCAGACCCAGAGGATATGGAATGGAATATGGTGAATGGAGTTACAGCCACCTGATCACCAGTGGCGTACCCCAGGGTTCAGCATTGGGGCCAGATTTGTTTAATATCTTTATCAACTACCTGGACAAGGGGTTTAAAATCACCCTCAGTCAATTCACCGATGACACCAAGTTGGGCAGGAGTGCTGATCTGCTGGAGGATAGGAAGCTCTACAGAGTGATCTGTACAGCAGAGGCTGAGTCAATGGGCCAAGGCCAGTTGTATGAGGTCCAACAAGGTGAAATGCCAGCTCCTGCAGTTGATTCATAACCTCATGTAGCACTACAGGCTGGGGGAAAAGTGTCTGGGAAGCTGCCCAGCAGAAAAGGACGTGAAGTTGCCAGTTGACAGTGATTGAATATGAGCCAGCCAAGAAACCCAGAGGCATCCGGGCTTGGATCAGCAGCAGTGTGGTCAGCAGGACCTGGCCAGTGACCAGGACCCTGGACTAAGCACTGGTGAGGCTGCACCTCAAACAGTACCTCAAACACTGTGTCCAGCTCTGGGCCCCTCACTACAAGAAAGACATTGAGGTGCTAGAGTCCAGAGAAAGGCAGCAAATCTGGTGAAGGGTCTGGAGCAAAAGTCCTATGAGGAGCAGCTGAGTGAGCTGGAGTGGTTTAACTTGGAGAAAAGGAGGACTTTGTTGTTCTCTATGACAAGAGGAAACAGCCTCTGTTATGAAGGGCAGTTCTGATTGGATATATTAGGAAAAATTTCTTCACTGAAAGGGTTGTCAAGCAGTGAAACAGGCTGCCCAGAGAAGTGGTGGAGCAACCATCCTAGGAGGAAGTATTTAAAAGCCTTTTAGCTGTGGCACTTAGAAACATGGCTTAGCAGTGGAGTTGGCAGCACTGGAGTCATGGTTGGAATGATCTTTAAGGCCTATATGATTTTAAGGATCTTTTGTAACTGAAAAAATTCTATGAATTTATAAAGCAGTGCTGTGGGCACTGGCTGGCATCTGTGCAATGTACAGAGCCAAACCTGCCCTGTTAGCACTAGAACTAGGCAGCTTTACTTTGCAGTTTTTCTTTGTGATGAAAAGAAAACCTTTGCAACTGCTGAAGCCTTTGATAAAAGAAGGGGTAGTTTGTATTATTAGCACGGATGTTAACTTCTTTACTTCAAAGACAGGGGGGAAGTGGCTGCCTAGCTTTCCTTAAAGTGAATTAAAAACGTGGGGTCCAGGAAGGAGCTCACAAAACCATGTCTGAACTTGTCAGCCTTTACGGGTTTAGGTGGAAAACTTCAGTTCTCACTTTCCGCTGAGTAATACTGAGAGATCATTATTTGTGTGGTTTTCAACCTGGCTATGAATTATGAATGATTTACTTAAGAAGTGATAAACTATGGGTCTGCCCTGAAGCTAAGGTGCTCCTACAGCTGAGGTGTTTTACCTTCAGCAAAGAGATGGTCCCCAACACTCTTCAGATGTTGGATGTTGATGTTAGTATCTTGTATTTTCATCTGAGGGCTAGTATCCGTTCTTTAAGTTGCTTTTCTGCAGCCCACAGGATCTCCTGATATGCAAGGCCCAATGAAGAGATGAAAATTCATGTGTGATATGTCATCTGGTGGCATGAATTAGCTGAACTGAAGTTAGACCCAGATTTTTTGCAAGTGAAGAGGCGATAAAAATACAGCCAGTACTGTAGCTCAGAAACTCTGCTTGAATCTTGCTCTGAGTAAGCACACCAGCAAGCAGCTTCTAAACGGATTTGTTTTAATTGATAGCAATAAAAACTGTGAGTGAACAGGGCCTGTGTTTATCTGATACTGTGATGAGACAGTAGAGCAGAGGCAGCTGCAGCAGCCTCCTCCAGTGCTCACACCAGCTGGGTGAATGGGTGTTAGTGGCACTGCCAGTTGATCTGCAAGGCTGTGCCCTGTAAACAGGGCTGGCACCTGCACCAGACACAAACACTTGCATTTACTCTTGGTTTAAGGGCCTCCATGCTTTTATTCATCTGGAAACTGTGGGTTTTTTTTTCCTTTTCTCTTTTTTTCCTTGCCCTAAGTAAAGGTGGCGGAGGCTAACTTAAAACATAGCCTTTCCTTTCACAAATTAAAACTTCTGAGAAGGCGCTCAAGTTACTTGAGGTATAGACCAACCACCTCTACTAATATGTTCTGGTTATAGATCTTAATAGGTTTTTGCAAGACCAAAGTACTTCGGTAAATAAATGTTTTTTAAAATAACATAAGTCCACGTCACAGCATATAAAAGTCAAATGACAGAGCAATTCATGAGTTATTGTTACAAAACTAACCTTTCAAACAAGCTCCTTAAATGCTCTGTGGTTTCACTTACGGAATTTACTTTCAAGCCACTTTCTCCAAGTTTAAATCTGTCTACAGAAAACTTCAAAAACTTCTTGTTGTTGTTGTTAGAAGAGAGAAAGAAAAATAGCATGCTCTTTTTTGCTTTGCTAAAGCAAATGCTTTAAAAATGCATCACCCCATACCTGACTGGAATTTTTTAAAAAAATTAAAACCTTCAGAAACAACTGGGCATCGGTTTTCTTCAACAGCACAAAAGCCACCGTGCCAACATTTAGAACTGCAACACATCAAGCACTCTTATAGCTCATACTTTATTCTCTGAATCAAAGCTCTGGTGGGGGGGAGTAAAAACAGAGAGTGAGAGAGCGAAAGAGTCAAGCTCTTCAGAGCCTCTAATGACGCGTGCCAAACACGTGGAAGGTAAATCCCCTAATTCAGTCTATTCTTTCAGCATTCCCTGGCGGGCGGCCAAGCTAAATATTTCTGCTGGATAAAAAATGCACCCTCCTATGCGGCACTTTCTTAACAGGATGGCTCTCCAGCTTTAGCGGAGGGGGCTTCTCTGGGGGAAAGCCAACATGTGTGTTCTCTTATCTATTTATTTATTTTATTAAAAAGGGGCTTTATGGGCTGTGATTGGATTAACTTAGTGAACCCTGGAGGAAGAGGAAAAACAAATTGGGAAGCTGGTTTAGCACCCCCACCTTTTTGTCATCTTCTTTTGGGATTTCCTGGCTGGCTGCCACCTTGAGCCTGTTGAATGTTCTTTAGATCAATCAATTAAAAAGGCTTTAATATTTGGGTGATTGGAACGCAACATATGGGCTGCTGGTGCGGATGTCATGTGGTGCGTGGAGTTAATTGAAATGATTAATAGAGGTGTTAGTTTCTTCAAGACTAATTGAAGAAAGAATATAATTGGAAGCATAGACTAACCATTATTGTTGACTTTTTTTTAACATATTGCGTCCCTTAAACACTTGTACATGTTTATAAACATGCAGATGGCCTTTGTTTAGATGTCTTCGATGTGGTGATTTGCAAAATCACATCAACTCTGCAAAAGTCAAATTTATTTTTATGTAAATTAATGAGAAAAAAAAAATTCCCTGTGCCTTGCCTGTTTTCAGTAGCCAGTATGTACACTGAATTTCTGGTACCTGTTTGTCTTTACTTCCTTGCCAGACTTAAACCAATTGCTTCATTCTCTTCATTATCTGTGGGGTCAGAGCATCCATCCACAGAAACTGATCAGGAGCCTCTGAAAGTCTGTTAGTACCCTCTTCTCTCTGCACAGTGAGTCGTAATAGTACAGTGCAAATGTGCCAGGCGTTTCAGGGAATAACATCACTGTTTTACTGCCCCACACCTTGTCAGCTTGGCCATATTTCAAAGGGATAAATGTATAAAGGATTGCCAGCAGCCTGGATTTGACAGTCAGAAAGAAATGTCAAATTAGAGAAATTCAGAAGATTTAACTGAGATCAGCTCTTTTGGCCTCTCCACCTTCTTAAAGAATAATAACTTTTTTTTCAGGAGTAGTAGCCTGGGAATTTTTATTAAAATTTCTAAGCTATTGTGAAATACGAAATGAAAGCAATGAACTGGCTGCAGAGGACATCTGGCAGCAAGGAGAGGGTATGAAGGATGTGTCTCTAAAAGTCATCCTGCTGCACAAGCCAGCTCTCAGGGTAGAAATGGGGAAACAGAAAACATGAAAATCTGGTCTGTAGTCAGTAAGCATGGGCTGGCTGCCTGAGCACTGCGCGAGGAGGAGCAGCATCGCGTCCTGCTTGCTGCTGGGCTGTGGTTACAAGTGCCGCAGCAAACCTTCAGATGAGGATTTCTTAAAACTGAAGGCAGTGGCTTAAACGACTTGTGAATCTGCTAGAGGGCAAGTGTTCACTTGTGGACAAAGAAAATTAGGAGAGATGGAAATGAAGCATTGATCTAAAAGGTAAGTCAGTTTGGATTTAGGACAGATAAATTGATGTGCATTTTTTCACACCAACCTTCTTTTTGCCAGCTTTTTGTGATAGGGGAAATACTTGTGCATAATTTTAATGTTCTGGAAAAGAACTGTCTCCCTGGAAGGGCATACATATTTTCTCTATTTGTTTTCCTTTGCACATGTGGTGTAGCTTATGCATTTGTGTATCTTTTCCAGTAGTCAGAAAGTTTATTCTGCAGCCCAGAATAAGCTGAGCAGCGAAGTGATAGATAAGTTCAGAGGGGGTTTGTTGTTGGCTTAGAAGAAAAGAGTATAGGATGGTTTTAATATTTTAGAGTCTTCCCACACAGATTTCCAGTGATGCTTTGAAGGCAACTGTGTGTCTGCAAAGACTTTGAGCCTCCCCGGAAGATGTGGCCTGTCTTGCGTACAGATCTGAGCAAAGCGTTTGTAGAAAGGAAGTGGCTGTCCTGTACTGGGGGCTGAGAGGAAGGGAAGACATTAGGTCTGATTGCAAGCTTCCCTTACTCCCTGTTGCCTGATTTGTGTGCACATAGTGCTTACAGTTTTAAATGAGAGGGATATGCTGAGACAGACTGGTGCAAACTTATTCTTTCAAAAATTTTTTCTATGATTATTATTTGGTGATGAGATTAGTCATTTAAGGATCTGGTTTTACTACAGCAAGCTACTGCAATTACATAGTCACTTGTTTACTTTTCTAATCTTAACAGTGATGAAAATTAGGAGTCTCAGCATTCCATTGCCTACATTGCCCATTAGGATTTAGTACAAGAAAAGGAGAAAATTGTATAAATTTACTGGAATAGAAGCATCCTCTCTGTCTTTGTCAAACCTTGCCACATTGCATAAGTAATAAAATTCTAGTGCATTAGCCTGGTTCACTGAAAGTGGAACAGCAGGCCAAGGAAAAAGGGTTAAATCTATGCATATGCTTTGTAGTGGCTTGTGTCTGATGGCACTATTCTCATTCTCATACAAAGAAGAGTTTTCAATAACATGCCCCTAAAATAAATCTCAGGGAACTATATCTAGTACCCTGCTAGCATCACCAATTGCAAACATAGTCAGACAATTTGCATTAGGAGATCTCACTTTAAGGTTCTCATAAATCTACCAAATTTTTAATGTATGCCTCAGGTATTTGTTGCATTACCTTTTCCCATGGATGCATTTCCCCCGAAAATCTATTCTGTCATTTCCAAGAATTTGGCTATTACAAAAATTGTATTACTAACATTAGGAGTGTGATGACTTCTCTGTTGAAAAGCAGTCTCCACCATGACAGCCCCCAATTTATTGAGCAAAGTTTGAATGACAGGTTCAGGGCAGAGTATGTGGCACGGAAGGGTGGTGACTGTCATTGTCTGGGATGCTCAAATGCCATCCCCTCTGTCAGGAACCCTTCCCAGCTCATGGATCTCCACGTGTGCTTCATTTGCATTGGGTCTCTGCCTGAGCAAGACCAGAACATGCTCTGGTAATGTCTCCACCTCTATCTCTGACTCCCACACCTAGGAGAATTGCTTTTGAGCTAGAAGCCAGCCCAGAGGATTGGCAGAGCAGCCCTCCCAGGAGCTGCCAGAGGGCATCACATCTCCCTTCAATGGGCAAACACTCTTGGGTTTAGAATAGAACACCAGAACTGAGAGCAGAAGAGTTCATGTTCATGATCATGTTCAGCACGTGCTCATTGCAAACCATCCTGAGGCCAGAGAGTCATCAGAAGGAACTGTTTTTAAAAGCCTGTGGACGAGAGCTGAACCTGGAGGGGATTATGAAGGAGGAGAGACTATGCCTGGAGATCAGCAGTGTCAGGGAAGAGGGAAACTGAGAGCAAGGTTAGTACAAGACCAGGGGATTTATCTTTATGGGTTATTGTAGACAAAGATGAGCAAGCTTGGTGTAAAAAGCGGGTGGGATGTAAGCCAGCTCTGATCCAAAAGCTGCCTGGCTGCATTAGCACAGTGCTAAGCCCAAGCTAATATATCCGGCTTCTCACCAGGGCTTATTAGCTCGGGCTCAGTGCCATACTAACATAGTCACAGGAGTTCCAGTTGGCCTGACACCATGTCTGCTCAATGTGTGAGCTGAGCTCAGGGCTACGTGCCTGCACAGGAGCTCCGGGAGATGCCTGCAGACTGGAGTGGACCACACTGCTGAGGAGCTGTGGAGGCCAGGCCTGCTGGTCAGCTGGAAGGGGCACATGGGGATGGAGAGCAGGTCATGTTTGCCTAGACTGGGCAGGAAAGAAGTGCAGCACAGATGAGGAACCAGGAGGGACTGAAACTGAGTTGATGAGAAGACTTGGCACACAGGAGCCTGGGTGTGGGAGTGGTAGATGTGAGCAACTGGAAAGGGAAACTACAAGAGGGTCAGGAGGAACAAGCTGAGGACTTGTTGGGCAAGGAAACCAATCAGAAGTCTGAGTCAAACACTGGAAGAGGAAGAACAAACTCCACACCACACCTGGCATGAAATCAAGATGCCTGAAAGCAGTCATTCCTCTGCTGCCAGCCTGTCACCTGATGAAACCCATCCACACAAGTGTCCTATCCCTTACAATGCTTGTGCCAATCTTGCCAAAAACAACCACATGGTTGCTTTGAGCCACTTCTGCCAGTGTCCCTGCCGAGGTCTGCCTGTGGCAGATCCCAATACCTCAACTCTGTTCTTGATCTGTGTAGGCATCAGAGTAGTGCCAGGTCATGACTGTCCTTGCTTTTTCTATTTGCAGTTTCAAAAATCAGCATAAAAGCTGTAGAAAAACCTTACTAAAATTGCAAATTCAAGTTCTCCAGAGTTTAAGGTTGTTTGCCTAACTCCAATTTGATCCTCTTATGCATTATGATGCAGTCTTTAATTACTCATTTAATTACTGTTAACTGGCTACTTGTCTCATTCAGGCATAATACAAGCTTGCTAGGGGAGATGAATTGGGGTGGTGTAATAAAATGTTATCTTTAAGATGCCTCTTCCCGCCATCTCATTTGCTGCTGCATAAGGAAGGAAGATGGCCATGGTAGGAAGAAGTGCTGCTCTCCTCAGAGCAGGGGAGCTCTGCCCTGAAGAACTATGTATTATAAGATTCAGGCCAATTCACCTCAGCAAAGCTTTTTGCAAGTGGGCAATAATTTTGCCATCTTCCTGGGTGCCTGATGTGAAGCCCTGCAATACACAGAGCCATAACAGATGCCAGGAAGAGAAATGTTTTGAACATATAAAATAGTGCACTGTGCTGAGTAAATCAGCTGCTCTGCATCCCAAAAGTAATGTATGCTTTTGATGTTAATGTCATTGTGTCTCCATACCCCTTCTGCAGACTGAGAATAGCAATAATACCTTCATCAACGTATGGGAGAGGTATTGTGAAAATCAGATTAGTCATTATTTGATGTTTGTGAAGCATTCAAGTGCTGCTGTTCTGATGAGCAAAGTGGAAAAATACAAGACAAAATTGGTTGTCTTCATCTGAATCTGTAGTTAAAGTAAGGTGCTGGGCCCTTCAAGGAGAAAGGAGAGAGAAAAACTGGAAAAAATGGCTCTTCTAGTCAGCACTGATCTTGTTAAACACGGAATGAGGTGGAGAAAAAGATGGTGCATCTTATGCCAAGATTGCAGAACTGAGTTTCTGTACACAATCTTAGATCTCCTAGTATCTCCTACCAATTGAAAGAATGCCTGAGTTTGCACCATAATAGGTCTCCATTTACTGACATTTTGGAGTGTTTGTCTCACTGCAAAGCTTGGGGTCTTTTATGTGAGTCTGTTGTCTTGCAAATCTGATGGCTGGCTGTAGGTTTTTGCAGAACTTTGACTCAACTTCAGGGAAGGAGGAATGAAGAAGCAGAAGAGTGAACTTCTGGAACCCTCCTTTCCCTGGGTTTGAGCAATCTGTGCTGTTATGAAACCTTTTGAAATCTCATTTGCTGATGTCTTTCTGACCCCCCAAATTATTCTTGTGTAAATGTTGACACCCAGCAGAGATTAAATCATTGACTTGGGAAAACATAACTAGCTTATCAGAAACTGCACTATTCAACAATATACTAGCAACACAAGACTTATTTTTTCTTTCATTTTTTCTTTTTTCTTTCTTTTTTTGTCTCTTTTTTTTTTCTTAATTGTTTGTGGTTAGATGGCAGATGGTATTGTGAATCAGTCTGTACGTAACTGAGGGAACAGAATGGTTTTTTCAGTTCACACGAACCTAAATCCCTGTCACATATCAAACCAATTTTAATTTTGGGTCTTCTGTGTGCCTATGATTTCTGTGTGTTTAGTCATTTCACGTTGATAGTTTTAATTGCAAACTCACAGAGTGTATAAGCAGAACAAGAACTAAATATGTTTTCCAACCGAAATCAGGCTGTCTGTAAATATTCGCTGCGTGTAGTACCCATAGCTCGCCAAATTCAAAGAACATCAAAGTTTCTCCACTGACCACCTGAAATCAGTTAGTCCTCAATTGGTTCTTTTTATGATTCTGACACTAAAGTTATGTGATTTGCTTGCTGAAGGAAAGTGATTTAAAAGTGGACAGACAAACCATCAGAGAGACATTGAGGCTTTGCTCTCCTGCATTGTGCACCAGGCAGGGCAAAAGGAACAATTGCAATCCGTTTATTTGTGGACAACTTTAAAGCCAGAAGATGCATTTAAACTTGATTTAAAAACCTGGATGTTTAGGATCACAAAGTAGATCCATAAAGAAAAATATTTCTAAGGAGCTTGCTGTGCATAGGAGAATGGAGCTGCCCTCTAGCAAACTAGGAAAAAAAATCGAAATAGTCTTGTTGGTTCAAAAGCATTAATTTTGAGTTCTTCTGCTCAGATGCGAGATCTGGTGGTTTATGTTTTAAATTAAAGGCGTGGCTGAATGTTCATTATCCCTATGATAAAAGCAGCAGAAATAGGTGCACAATGGCCCTTGTGCAATGCTGTAATTTACCTTTATTTTAAACTGGCTTACACATCTTAATACATTATGACAATCAGAATTATCAGGCCACCAGGCGGAGAGGAGTTTGTTTTGTTAATTGCTCTTGTTAAGCCTAATTACAGAACGGGGTGGAGTGGATGTGAGGGGAGGGAGGAATCTGCTAGCAAGAGGAAATTCTAAAATCCTCAGAGCAGTTCCAGGCAGTGCGTGTTGGGGAGCAAGAGTGCGAGTGTGGAGTGCGTGAGCATGCGTGTGTGTGTGTGTGTGAATGAGTGTGAGAGCGAGTGACAGGCTTCCCATATGGACTAAAATCCTGAGATGCATAAGCTGGAGGTGGGGGACCTGTGCTGTGTGGACACATGAAGGTACAGCTGAACAAAGAACTTTGCTGTAGCTTTCTTTATGAACTCGCTCCTTTTTTTTTTTTTATTTTATTTTTTTTTGGAGGGGGATGGGGGGAGGGAGATGCAGATTATTTACTTTGCTGTTAATCTTTCAGGTCTGCATTAGATACTGAATGTTAAAATGGTTTGCTGATATGCTGCACTATTCTTTGATATTACAGGTAGCCAGGTAGCTGTGGGTTGGTCTCCTAAAGCCCTTTGAAATGTTTTCCTTCTCCCCAGCACAGACCGTGTTATTTGTTTGTACTTTCCGATGGAAAGCATACATCCAAAGAGCCCTTGTGCCCTGCATTATTCCAGTTTGTTTATGTGCCCCACATGACGCTGGTGGCGAATTACTGTGCCTGACCCGCATTGTCAGCCCCCTCCATCTCCCCGGCAGCCTCCGGCACAGAAGTTTCTGATAAGGCACTTCTGAACAAGCGAATGATTCCGTAACAAATCTGTTCTCCTCTCCGGGGTATGTTACCTGGCTCGTTTGCTGCCAAGGTGGTTTTATTGGTTTGGCTACTGGGTGGAGGGAGGAGACTAGAACAGCGCACGAGTCACACTTTTGTTTTGCTTAATTATAACGTACACATTTAATAAAACCTTTTAGTGCTGTGAATTAAATGCCATTGCAATCCTGCGCAAGAAGAAAAATGCTACTGCTGTTGAGCTGACAGCTGAGTGGTTGGATGGCCAGCGTGAGTCTGAGGCTCAGAAGCCTTTTCTTTGCTGGCTAGAGATACTGCTGGCTAAATGTGTTTACTTTTTCCTTAGTATTTATACTAGTTAATGTGTCGCACTAGATAAATCTACTTCCTGAGTCCATCTTTCAGCTTGCTCTCTTCCCTCCCAATTGACAAATGGTTTGAGTTTGACACCGTTTTATCAGTTGAGCCCCTGCTGGGTGCTGCATGCCTGCTTGTTTCTGCTTTATCGTGAAAAGTGAATTATCTGCAATATTTTGCTACCATCTAACTAGCAGTTGGCAGGCTTTTCTATATGAACTGATTTAGATTTCAGCAAGGGGAGGCTGTTGTCTTTCTCTGCAAAGCCGTGTTGTTGCTCTCCAGGAAAACAAAAGATCCTGGAGCTTTCTGCACCACAATCTGCTGCTGTCCCACTTTCAAGGAGGTGTTTTGTTTGTTGCAGCAGCTTCCTATCTTAAAATGATAAATTGAGCGGACGTGTATGCTGTTTTAAACCGCTGTCTCCAGGGCTTTGTGTTCACTTAGGATAAAATACATTATTTTGTGGTAGGCTCTGGTGTGATTTAAACTTGGTTTAAAGATTACAGAGCAAAAGAGAAAGCATCAACATCTTCAGCAGTGGTAGTTTGATGAGGAATAGCTGTCAGAAGAAGAACTCAACTGACTTAACCTCAAGTGGGTTGCAAATGCATTAGGGATTCATTAATATTAATAGTAGAATAGACATTTCCTGCTTTCGTTTGACATCTTCCAAGCTCTTTTTTTTTTTTTTTTTTAAGAGCAACTTGAAGTGCAGTTTTAACACTTATTCAAGTTACTACAAGGATGATAAGCTAAAGTTAAACAGAAGGAGACCTCTGAGTGTGTGGGGTTGGTCTCCAGGAGTCCTGGAATTTGGTGCTGTGCTTTAGGAAAAGATTGTGGTAAACTCTTGGGTGAGACTTTCAGGGCAGTTTGCAAAATGGGTTCGTTAGGTGTGACTGCAACCAGAATTAACTGTTGCCGAAATAAATTATTTTGTGAGGGTGACAGGAAGGTCACTTTCAAAATTACATGTAGAGGGTAATAACTGTGTAGATTTCTAAGGTGGGCATAGTAGTGGCTTGTTCTTAAATTCAGGGGTGAAAAACAAAATTCAAACCCTTCTTGAGCCTCCAAATACTCATGAGGTTGGCTGAACAGTTTGGTCTGAAAATTAAATAGATTCAAAGTAATTTTTACTTGCTTTCAGTCTTCTAAATCCTACGATGCACATTTTCACGTTTCTGCTCTGTCACCATCAGGCTTCCAGTATTTATTCAATGGAGGCGTGGGGGAAAGGAAATTTGACAAAACCACCAAATATCTTTGAGACATAAAATAAACCCAAGAATTTTATTAGGATCAGGAGAGAACATGTAATTGTGATGATCATTTTTCAGTATCCTGCATATCACAGTTTTGCCCACTGAGTAAGAGAACTTGTGGCAGTGGAATGAAGCAGGGGCTTGCTTTCTATAGAAAACACAGCTAAGAGTCCCAGTTTGTAAAATATCAAAAGAAAACAGGTAAGCCCCCACAAAGTACCTGGTCTGGCAAGTCTAGTGATGCAGCAGCTACAAATGCAGGAGTGCACATGAGTTGGCAGCTCTTACTGATAGGGCAATTTGAATTGTCAGCGTGCGTCTGCTCTACTTGTTGAGCCTAATGAAAAGTACAGTTTAATCACTGGTGTGCCAAATTGACCATGATTAGCTGTTATTGCAGATTAGTGCATTGTCTGGGGCTCCAGAATTATTGATCCGAGTGCTGTGCTCTGGTGTTTTCTGTGCCCTCTATCGTAACCTCTTCTTAATGCTTAGGGCAGAGAAGCAGGGAAGGAGAGTAGGAGGGAAGAAGTCCAGATGGGAAGAAAACAGGTCCTGAAAAGACCACATAGGAACTAGGTCAGGTACTCTAGAGATTAAAGAAGCATGCTTCATCCCTGGACGCAGGAGGCAGGGACAAGTAGCATACAATTACGAGGAATTAGAACGGCAACAAGTAGTGCAGATTTATCAGCTTTAATTGTCTATTGTCAGGACAGAGCCCTTCTTGTAGATCAGGCGCTGCCAATGCTTTAATACCTCTAATGGACTCTCTATTGTGGGATTATCTCTCCTAAGGACAATGTATTTCTTAAAACTAGTTGTTTTGGGAGAGGGAGGGAGAAGGAAAAAAAAAAAAAAAAAAAAAGGAGGAGAGAGAAGTAGCTGCAGCCCTCAGTTGTTCTGTTTTTTTGGGTTTTTTTCCCCACTCTGGTTTGTCACATTTTGCAGGAAGTAGCTGAGAGCCCAGTGTTGCTCTTCTGTCAGCAGCACTATTCCTTCAGGGGAACTGATAGATACCTATTGAACATTAACCCCCTTTGCTCCACCTTCCCCAACGAGCTCCTCCAGAAACAATAGCTGCTTGATAAAGAGCAGATAAGCAAGGACACCCGGCTTAAGAATCTCTCTGCTATCTTTATTTTAAAAGCTTTCCTGGGTTTTGCAAAGTAAACATTACAACATTTAAAGAAGGATAAGGTGTCAACTATTTAATGAGAAGTTGTGTTTAATAGCAGAGGAATTCTTCCCTCCCCCAGCCAACACACAGGTATGAAAAGACTGTTATTTCACCACCCTGGGGTAGGAGAGGTGGAGAAATGACAACTGTACTCTTAGAAGCTTAAAAAGTGGTCCTACAGACCAACCCTTCCAGATTCCCTAATCGACTTTAAACACAGTCACTGTTTTGAATCCTTCGGTCCTCAGTGCACAGTAGTCACATTGCTAGATCTGTGATAATCTGTGGGTAAATATTTTCATTTCCACCACATGCACTTTGTCATGGTGTGTAGCTGTTGTTTTTGTTAATCTGTTTTGAAATGCACTCTGTGGCCAGCTCTTTGTCTGAGAAAAGTGGCATAGTTCCACCCATGGATCTTGCCCTCCTTCTGCTGTATTCATCAGCTCCAGGAGATTGGGCAGCCCAGAGAGTGTCTGACATGAAAACTGAATTGTGCAGGAGCACAGTCTGAAGTTTCACCATTGCTCATGTCACTGTGTCTTACCAGGCAGGCTGAGGAGAGAATACCCTAAAAGGTGTCATGACTGCTAAGTTGGGAAGAGACATGAAAGTTGAAACAACACAATTTATTCTGAGGTGACTTCATGATTTCAGCTTGTTGTGAGCTTGTTGCGGGGTGTGATATCTGAAGCATTCACAACAGTGAGCCTTCTAATATATGCATACCATCTCATCCCTCCTCCATGACAATCTGGAAATCAGCCTATTTTAAAAAATTCCTAAGCACACACTTTTTTCCAGTCCTCCTGTCACCAGTAAGGTTGGAAAGTAGTTGAAGTAGTTGGAATGGGTTGGCCAGCTGTCATTCATTTTTCTTCAGACTCAGTTAAAATGGACAGAATATTCAAACTCCAAGGCTGGGATGTGAAAATTTGAATTTGTACTCAGATTTTCTTGTTCAGTGTAAACTTTTGTTGGTAGAAACATGCAAAGACAATAAAAGTGTTCTTGTAGGGGCTCTTGACTGTCATCCCTACCTCTCCCAAGACCACCATTGCTCTGAAGTGTGACAGGAAGGCTGATGGTAGCCAAGAAGGGAACATCTGTGGTACACCATCTCACAAAGCCTTCTTGCCCTCCTGATAGCAGGCCCAGACAGCTACAGCTCCTTCTCCTCAAACTCAAGCCTTGACAAGAGGAAAAGGCTGAAGCTTAGTTCTTCCTTCTGTGTGCTGTGAGAATGTTTTTATTCCATTGGAGAAGAATTGTTTTGGCTTATTCATTCGTCATCTGAGCAGTATTTTAATAAGGCCTAGTGGGAAACAAAAAGGGATATGGTATTTTAGTTTGACTCCTTTTTTCTCTTTTTAAGGAAAATATCTTGAGAGGATAAAACAACAGAAACCAAAAGTGATGTTAAGGCTTGCACTAGGCAGTAGCTGAGGGTGCAGCCAAAAGATCTGCTCTTGGTATTGCACAGCCGAGACAAAAATAAACGTTTGGCATTTGGAAGTGCTACGAGGCAATGACCAGGGTGCTCTGTAATTAAAGGCAGTCCCTGAAAGCTGCATGTGTTAATTCAAAAGCCTCCTGGCTATAGCACACACCGCCCCAAATGCCCTTGCAAAAAGCTTCTTGTAGATTCAAGTGCAATTTTAATTTCTCTCCTTGTAGGCAATACCAGCTGAAGTTGTCTAGGGCATACAAAGCCTCTGAGATCATATCTGAAGCCCATGGGCAGGTTTTGCAAAGGTCAGGCCGGTCTGAAGAGAAAACTGCTTCTCTATTATAATAAAGTGTAACTTTTTCTGTTGCAAAGTCACTAAAGTGTGCTGGGTCTCTCGCTTTCCCTTGACTCTGACAGCAACCATGTTTTCAAAAATGTGGCCCCAAAACATAAGTACATATCACAACTTGAAAGCAAGCTCTTCTTAGAGTTTGATTTCTCAGTTGGCTTTTAAAAGATGTGCAGTCGTGCAACTACATCATGCACCTTCTCCAATAATGACCACAACTGGTCCCCAAATGTTTACCAGCACAAGGATGCCTACATGCAGGAAGTGGGAAATGGGGGTGGGTCTGGTAGTTACTCTTGATGTGGTCAATCTGCCACTGACCTTGTTTGGGGAAGGGGAGGATGTGAAAATGAGACTCTCCTTTAATCTCTTGTGTGCATTTTATCTCCCCTCCAACTTTTTAAAGAAATTTCATCTATCAGAGCCAGCTCCCTTCCCTCCTTCTTCCCCTTACAATTACTGCAGGCGCAGGGAGAACAGCAGCAGTGGCAGCTGAGACTGAGTTGCAGAGGCTTGTTGTTGAGCTGAAGTGGTGATAGCATCAAAGGAAATGGATGGGGATTTCTGAGATCAGAGCTGTTAGGGCCATTCATGATTTGTTGCCAGGCTGAAAGCTGCTGCAGGGAGCACTGCCTGAGAAATGCTGATTAATACAGTAATTGAGGTTTTCTATGAGCGAGAAGGAAAAAAAAATTAAAATATGACTAAAAATGTTATTTTTGAAATGAGCAACATTTTGAGATTGCACATTCCAGACAATAGCAGCTACTGGTACAAAAGATTTCTATAAAAGAGCAGAAAACTTCTGGTTGAACACGGCGTCTTTTTATGTTTCTCTCTTAAGGAGGAAGGTCAGAAGGTCAGTCTATATATTTCTTTAATGGCAGAGTTTCCTCTGTGAGTCTTACTTTAGTACACATTCTTAACAATTTGTTTCTGTCTCTTTTTCTTGATAAACTTAGTTTTATTCCAGATCAGGCACTGTTAGGCTGAATCTGCACATCAGCAAAACCCCTTTGCACTAAGGTAGTTCTGGGCTCAGCTTCACTGAGGCACCTGGAGCTAATTTCGGGATAGCCTCAGAGCGTGCCACAGTTATTTGAAGTCTATAGGCTTCTCAGGCTGTACTCACCTCCCCAGGCTCCAGGGATAGAGCTGCACTGACCTGGGATATTGGCATCCTCTTGATGAATATTTCACTTCATCTGATGTGATCTAATCTAATCTCTGCTTCCTCTTGTTTTCCAGCCCAAAAGCATTCTCAGTTCCTTGAAAAGCAGATTTGCTTTTTTTTCCCTGCTCCCCTTCACATTAAGAAGGTCAGTCCCTGAAGGAAAAACATCAACCCTTTCTTTTTGTCCCCCACCCTCTGCCCCCCCTTTTTTTGTTTTACTTGCAAGCTAACAGGGAAGTGAAAAGCTCTGAAACAGCTGCCTCTCGGAGTGAGACTATTTTTCGGTAAAATAATCACCTTCAGTATGACTACATTGTTTTTCTGTTCTATGCAGTGTGACTCAGCATCAGTTAATTAACCCAATCAAGTAGGCCGGATTTCTCTCCTTTAATGAATGGTTCTTCCTACTTCAGAGCCTTCCTAGACCTCATTTTGGATGTGCCTTTGGATATCCAATTACATTCATATCCTTCAGCCCCAGTGCTCGGGCCACCTCTCCTGCGGAATTACCCTGTGGTGGCAGTGAAGCCAGGACACTCACTTGCCAGCAGTTGCCCTACTTAGGTCTGCTGCCACGAGCCGGCCGCCTTAGCGCACATGGAAGGTCTTTACACAGATATGCTATTCTCAGCATCGCAGGCCCAAAATGGCAAGTAATCCTTTCCACAAGTCTTTTTATCAGTGGGAGGAGGAGCAGGTTAAGGGAAAGGGGTTTGTGTACGCCTGTCAGAGAGACAGACAGGCACACGATTGCATAAACCTGCTCCCCGCCCCCCCCTTTTCTCCCTTTTTCCTGTGAAGAAATGCGCAACACCGAGATCACCCGAGAATGTAAGTGCATGTGTGTTTAGAAGAAGAATGTGAAACTATCTGCCACGTAAAGTGCCAGGCAAGTGACGAGAAATATGCTTGCAGATGTGTGAGAAGGAAAAGTAGTAGAGTTGTCTCACAGTGAAGCAGCTAGCATTTGCAATGGGCTGTGGATGGCTATAAATGGAATTGTGCATCACCGTTCCTCTGAGCCCGAGGACGGCTTGGTGAAAAGACAGGACCAGCGAAGGAAGTAAGGCATCTGGTTGTTTTGTAATGAGAAGCAGGAATGCTCTTAATAATAAACAAACAGGACATTGTATGCCATCATCACAGGATGTCCTTCCTTCAGCCAGCATGCTGACTTGGATCGGAGGAAAAAAAATTGGGTGCCGGGATCTGCTGATTGCTCTAGCAACCCTCCTTTCCATCGCACATTGCCCCGTGCCAGATCCGTGCTCGCTTTCCTACCGCGCCGCGAAAGGGGCATCGGGTTTGGAAACCCGTGTTCCGTGCCGTGTCCCGCTGCTGTGAGCTTCCCTGCTGTTACCAAGGGAAAGGGGGAAGGTTTTGTTTAAGGGAAGAAAGAGAAATGTTTTTCCAGGTTCCTCTTACAGGCGCCGATTAGAGACTCGGGAAAAGGGATAATATCTCTGAAACTCCCAAATTTGTCACCTCAAGTAAAGTACTCTGATTGTTGAGGTTTGGGAGCAAGCACTTTGAATCGAGTTTAAATCGGTAAACTGGTAAATTATTTTTTAGTTGGTATTTTTTATAAAGTTCTGTCAAGTCAAAGTGCGCAAGAACGAAAGCGGGCACGTGTCAAACTCCGGAGCTTAAAAATAGCACGGAAAACAGATTTCTAGTAAAAGCTGCCTCAGGTGCGCTCTCCGCCAAGCGCCGCCGTGCCCGCCCACCCGGCGGATCCAGGCAGCGCCGCGGCTCTCCCAGCTGACGCACGGGGCCGAAAGGAAGAGGGGAAAAAATAAAATAATAACAGTGATGTAAAGAACCCCAGCGCGGGTGGGCTGGGCGGGGCAGGGTCCGCAGGTAGGGCCCCACCTCCCGCGCTGAGAGAGGGGCCGGCGGAGGGAGGGAGGGAGGGGCCGGTGCGCGAGCGCGGGCGAGCGGCGGGCGGGCCGGGGCGAGCGGAGCGCGCGGCTGTGGCAGGCGGCCCCCCAGCGTTCCCCAGCGGCAAGAGCAGCAGCACCTGTGACAGCCGCGGGAGGGAGGAGCGGGAGGGGAGCGGCGGCTGGAGGTGTGAGTCAGTCTCCCGGGGACCCGGCCGCTGGAAGGAAGGAGAAATGTTTACTCTGTAGAAATGAGCCAGGTTTGCCGCCGCCGGTGGGCTTCGGTGTGGAAACGCGCGCGGACTCTGCCCCGGTAAGGAGCGCGATGCCGTCCCCTCTTTCAGCCCCGTCTCCACCTCCCCGGCTCTTGCTTCTCGCCCGTCCGGCGCCCGCGGGACGGAGCAAAAGTTTTCCTCGTCGCCTCTCCCGGATCGGGAGCGCTCCTCTGATCGGCATTAACCCTTTCGCTCCGCCGCGCAGCTGTCACACCCCCGGCCCGAGTTTCGCTGCTCGTCCCCTCTCCCCCTTGAACGCCGAGGGTCCGGCGCTGCCGCCCTGCTCGCCCCGAGCGCGGCCAGGACGGCGCACGGGGCCGCTCCGGAGGCGGCGGCAGCCCCGAGGAGCTGCGCGTTGCCGCGACCTCAGCCTCAGCCTCGCCGGGATATGGACCCGGGGGGCGCCGGGGGTCTCCCCCGGACCCACAGCCGGTCAGCCCTTAACTTCTTTCTCGGAAGATCGTGCGCTTTCAGTCTTCGTGTTTCGTTTTTCCCGGAGGAGGGGTGTGAATTTCATAGTAGCTGAGTATCCAAAAAGGAAAACTGAAGGGATTTTACGCCGGATTGAGCGTCATTCTCAACTACCGGCGTAGGCACAGATTTTGGCTCCTTGTGAGCCTTATGGAAAGAGCCCGACCCTAATACATGTTCGAGGACAGGTTTGATAACAGCACTCCTGTCCTGAACAGACAGAGGGGCTGAAGGACTTGCTGGAACTGTCCTGCTAGGCTCATATCCACTGCTTTGGGATATTAATTCTAGGAGGTACCATCAAGCTCAAAAAGGATAGAATAACGTTTTAAAACATTTTAAAACATTATTTATCTTATTTATTTTCCCGCTCCTTTTCTGGTTTGACCCCCAGGAACGTGTGCTTTGTGCAGGGCTGCTGCTTCTGCAGTGATGCTGGCAGGATGTCGGCTTTCTCAGCCTTCCATGCCAAAGGATGAGGGGACGTCAGGAGGAGGCGGGGGGGCCAGGTTGTTTTGAAAGTTGTTTGTGTGTTGAAAGCCGGTGGGAAAGTTCAGGCTTCCCCATTTGGAAGAGGCAAGGCTGGGTTCCGCTCTTCCAACATGCGCTTTCCATTTTTAGCTTCATTCAGACGCAGACAGCAGTTCCTTTCCTCTTCCTCTCCTTGTTTGTGTGACACTTTTCTGAGGAAGCTTTTCCACAGGCGACTAAGTGGTCTCACGGCCATGACCCCACATTTTCTTCAGCACGGAATATTCTTTTCTCTCTGAAGCATTAAGGAAAGGGTCTGAAAAAAGTAAAGTGGTTGTCACAGCCTAGGGATTTTCTCTTCTTTGTTTTTGTTCCCTCATTACTACCGAGACTGGCATTTTAAAGTGCTGCTTCAGTCAGAGCAGCTTCGTTTACACTGCTTTTTGGCTATTACTCAACTGTACCAACTATCCTGCATACGCTTTTAAAGTGTCACAGACTACTGTATTAGTCACACTGTATCAACGGAAACCACAACACTGAAGGACAATGAGGATTAAAGGCTGTTTTCTTTTTTTCCAGGCTGCTACACAGTGTAGCTCGGACGCTGTGAGTTTCAAGAATCTGGTGAAAGGGAGAGAGTGGACAATGAAAATGGACATGGAGGATGCTGACATGACTCTGTGGACAGAGGCTGATTTTGAAGAGAAGTGCACATATATTGTAAATGATCACCCGCTGGATCCCAGTGCCGATGGAGGCACCCTAACTCAGGCAGAGGCTTCCTTGCCAAGGAACTTGACTTTCAAATACGCATCTAACTGCAAAGAGGTAAGCAGCAGTGCTTTGGGGAAGGTTGGAGTCAGACAAGCCAAATCACAGCGCTTTGGAAAGCGTGTGCTCACCCTGCCTTTAATTCTTTAGCACACACACACACACCCTACCAACAACAACAAATGCTGCCTGCTGGCTTTTAATATGCGACCCTAATAACTCTTTTAAGAAACTGCGTAGTGGTCATCTGTTGTGCAATATTTTCACTGAAAATTGCAGCCAACCTATCCCCGAAACTGGTTCTGCACTAATTCGCAAACAGTTAAATTTTCACACAATTTGAACAGCATCTGAATAAGCATATTTAAACTGTGGGGTAGTTTTTTGTGCCAATTTCTAGGCTGCTGTTTGCCAGGACCATTCATTGCCTCTGGCTCAGAGATTAAAGTGCCTCGGTTGTCCAATAAATAGCTTTAAAAAAGTAAAGGAAAAAAAATCCAACAAATTCCTGGAAATGTGTTTAATTATTTCTTTTTGTTTTCCCTTTGGTTATGAAATTGCTTTATTCTTTTCGTGAGCTTGTTGTATTCCCAACTTCCTAAATTCTTAAAAACTCTGGTATGTCGGTTAAGGAAGTAATGGTAGAACTGCAGCAAGCTTGACAGAAGGGTGGCCGTAGCTTAAATTAACTTTTGTTTATCTGGGACAGTATCTTCACCGGTAGCTAGCCGTGCGAGTCTGCCCTATCCTTGTCCCTGGAGTGGGTACATTCTTTGTTGTTGTTTCAGAAGGGCTGGAAAGAAACAAGCCTGGATGAGCAATTTGGTTTTGTGTTTACTCCTTCGTATAGAGTAGCTATTATAGCTAGGTGTGATGTTCGGTAGCGTAACAACCTGGGGGACAACCCTTCATTTCTCCTTGTGCTGAGACCTGTGGTATAGCAACTATTACCTGTGCTTCTGCTTTGGCTAAACGTACTGACCACAGAGCTGAAAAGAAGAGGTACACTCATCCGAGCCTATCAAATATTTCCTTCCAGAGCAGGTACTTGTTTAATCCTGTGTACAGAAATAGGGCCGGACCCCCAGCTGAAGGGTGTCGACACTGTGGAATTTAGCTTGGCAGTGCCTAACAGAGTACAAAGTATGTTTGGTAAGAGGTTAAAGCTAAATTCTCCTTAAAATCACTCTTCTCTTCCCATCTGCCCTGCCCTGCCCTGCAGAACTTTGGCAGAGAAAGGTCATTTTCCAGAAGAAAAAGTGTGAAACCTGGTTTTGTGTTATTGCACTGTTAGGCAGGTCTTAGTTTGGCGTGAAGAGGGAAATAAAGCTGAGACTCTGCCATGGGATACAGGAGGATTTCTTGACTGAAGGATGAGCTTGCAGTGCGACAGCTCGGGTCGGTCCTTGGCTGCCAGCTGATGACTGATTGGCTGCTGGACTGCTTGCTCTCTCTGCTCCTGTAGAGTCCTGCTGCTGTGGCTGGAGACATCTAAAGAGCTTTCAAAATTCCCAGCACTGTGTTTGGAAACACCAAGGTGTAATTTCCTTATTCCCTGGCTCAGGTCAGTGAATCAGGAGGATTGCTGCCATCTCTGTATAAGAAGTGGGGGGAGAGAGAAGTTGTTGAAAGATTGCTGGTTCTTTCTTGTAAAATGTGACCCATGCAGCTCCCTGCTAGTGGGAGTCTGAATATAGGACATCCTCCTTTTGTTCTCCACAGCTCCCCCGGTCTTTCATTTGTGCTGAATTGCACCTACCCTAAGGAGCAATAGGAACTTTTAAACCCTGACTATCTTTAAGGTAGCTCTCAAAGGAAGGCCCGATATGATGTACTCTTTTGCCCACCTTCTGTGAAGGCTACACTGATGAATGTATGGGCAGGTCTCATTTGCTACTCATCCACAGGGTGAAGTAGTTGTAAATGGCACAATCCGCTTGTGTGCTAGTAACTTCTGACATGAAACACAGCAATTTTTTTTCTTGATTTTATTTAGTGGGGTCAGGGCTGGGTACACGTGTTGCTTTTGCATGTTGGTGTCTGTGGGTCAGTGAGGGAGCCTGATTCTTGTTTTGACCTCATGGAAAGCCATCAGAGTCCTAACAGCTCTGTAGAGTGGGGTTTTTTCACTTGCAAAAGGATGAGGCAAGACTTTGGGGGATGCATGTGTGCGTGTTTGCCAGTGAGTTTCAGATGTGAGCTGTCTTCATTGTTAACTTTGGGGAGAGTTGTGGCTTCATCTGGTCAAGAGTTTTAAATGCTGAGTCAGTTTATTGTCAAAAAAACATATATAATAGATCACTTGTGAAATACTGATACTGTCATGATTAGATCATTAAATCCCGGTGCTGTCACGATTAGTATTGAACCTCTGGCTGGAGCAGGAAAAGTACTGCGTGCCTGCTTAGGAGGGAGGAAGTACGGCCGCTGCTATTTGGGGAGGATTGCTTTTCCTATATCTTCTCCTTGCATGCTTTGTGGAGCTCCTCTTTAAAGGTTTATGCAATTTGCGAGGGAGCTCATGACACGTCATCATACTCTTTGTTTATTCTTGGATCTTGATCAGGGACTTTTCTGAAGAACACATTTTTTGCTGTGAGTTCACAGACTGTGTCAACATTTAAAAAAATGAATTACTACTGCTCATAACATTTTAGGCTGTTAGAGTTACATGAAGTCATTTATGTATTTATTTCTATGCGTGAATTACTTATCTTTTCCCCCAGTTTTGGCAATTGTCAAAAATGATGGAATGTGGTGTCAGACTTATGGCTCTAGAAAGCCATATGTGAATGATCTCTTCATGCAGACATTTAAAAGTATCTCTTCCAATAATCTTCCCTTTGGTCTAATGCTTAAAGCCCAAACAAACCGTTTATAAAGTTTGATATAAACTTCTTGATATAAAATGACAGTTAGGTTACTCTGCTCTCTTGAATATTACTAGTATCTTATCCTGGTGTGTGAGATTTGATAGAGGAAAACATATCTCGGCAAACCACCCATTACTGTTGTGTATCTCTGATAAGGCCATTTCTTAGAGACAGACCCTGAATCAGTGATTTTGGTGAAAGCAGTGATTTTGAGCTGTTATGAACTGTGCCTCACTGACCTCAGACACTTGCTCTCCCCTATTGCTTTTATTTATTTTTAATGTGGTTGCCGAGGAAGCCATCTGAAAGCATTCAATTTTGTGGAATCACTTTTAGAAAACCGGTCACTGAACAACGGGGTAAAAAATACATAACTATAGAACTAGTAGCTAAAAAAAAATTAAAATCAGTGTTAATTCAGGACACATGATGGCCTGCCCTATTTGTGTGTGGAGAATATTGGTATTTTAATGAAGCCAATAAGAGTTTGTTCGGCGTTTTGGTTTTTTAAAGCAATAGATTGGATCCATTGCAAAATACCCTCCCCTTGCAGAATTAGCAAGAGTCGTTCTTTTACTTCAGTACCCCTCTCCCCAAGCAAAGATGCAGGAGCGTTGATCTTCCAAGCGCCATCTCAGAGCAGATTTGGGAGCGGAGCCCACCCGCCCCATGGCCGGGGCAGCCCGGGATGTGCTGAGCGGGCCCCAGGCGTGCCGGGCCCCCGGCGCCGCATTAGGACCCTGGTCAGTTCCAGGGCCGCCGGCCCGGGCTCCCCCTCCGGGCCGCCCCGCCGGGGCCGCGCGTCCGCCCGGCGCCGCTCGGGCCCGGGCAGCGGGCTCCGGCCGGGGCTGCACCTTCCTGCTGCAAGCGCTGCTGTGCTGAGAGCGGGGACGCGGCGGAGCGCTGCGAGCTCTGAAGGGACAAGGGGTAAGCCTGTGGAGAGGAGCTGGGGGAGGCCGCCTCTGGGTGCCGGGCTGCGGGCCCCGCCGGCAGCGCCCGGGCCCGGCATTAGGGCTGCGCTGCTGGGAGCGCCCGCGGCTCCCGGGACGGGCTCCCCGGCGGGGAGCGGCGCGCTGGAGGACACCTGGCGGACACAGCTCCGAAGTGCCGCTCCGGCACAGCCCTCCGGCAGCCCCGGGGCGGCTGGGCTCCGGGCCCGGGGCTGCGCCGTGTCCTGCCTGCCAGCCCTCGGCGGCTCCCCGCTTCCTCTTCTTGAGGCGCCCCGCTGAAGCGCGGCGGGGCAGGAGCCCCTTCTGGCTGCGGCAGGGGGCTGCCGGCAGCCTGGAGCCAGGCCGCCTTGGCACCGCTGGCACCCCTCTCCTGGAGGATGCCCCTCATCGATCCCAGCAGCTGAGCTCTTGAGGGGACAGTGAGACCTAGAATTGCTGACCTGAGAGCCGCTGTCAGCTAAAAGTCATCCGGTCAGCTTTATAGCCTGGCTTTGTAGCCTTCAGTGTTGGCACACGCAGAAGTGCAGAGCCTCTTCTGCCAAACTCTGATGGGTACAGCCTGAGAAATCATCTTTGCTTCTCCCCTGGCATAGCTGAACACAAATGCTGCCTGTAAGGTGGATATCAAAAAGTATCTGCTGTGTCAGAGACTGTTTCAAGTTGACTAGTTCAAGGAGTGATTTCTAGAGATTCTGAGAATTTCATTAAAGTAGTTTTAATTAAGGCCAAGATATTTTTAAAACCATGAAAAATCTCAAGCTATCATGCAGTAAAACTGGTAGGGTGTACTTGTAGCTTGGTTGTGAACTTTTCTTGAGAGGGCAGATGGATGTAAATGAAGATATATAGGGAAAATGAGAAGAACATCTGCCTTTTTCAGCTCTCTGTGAGACATGTACAAGCAAGACAAAAATAAAACTGAGCCACCAAGCTTGTTTCAGCATATGGTAGGTGTAAGAAAATTTCTGGAAGTCCCTCTTCTCTCTCTTCAGTCCAGATACACAGATCAATGGAGAATTTAACTGCCTCTCCTGTTGATGTTTTAATTTCTTTTTTCTTTGTAGTGTGCTGAAAACACATGTTAAAATGCAAACGAGTACAAACAGCCACCACGTACACCCAGCAATCTGTTTCCAGGTGATTCCTTGAATCTATGGCTGTTACTTGGCCCCTTTATTTTGACATTTAACAGGAAATTATGCTAGGTGTTCATTTTTTACTGAGATTTTTAATCTTGACCAGTACACAGGCAAGGATTTCTGTCTGCCTCTCACTTATACGTTAAGAATCACACAATGTAAGAAAGTGTAGCATGAGAAAATCAGAAGGTTTAGCTAATTTTTAAAGCTCCAGGGTTTTTTCCACCCCTTTTTACCACCCTTTGCTGAGAAGGACTGTTAAAAGAAATAGAAAAGCTCACTGAAGTGAGCTGTCCGTAGGGTCTCACGAGTGCTAATCTTCTTTAGTAAGGACATAGATTCCTTGTGGGGTACAGACAGCAGTAATCCCAGTCCTCAGTCTTCCTCAACTACTGCTGGTGTTTCTGTCTTGTTCTGAAATCCTTGTGAGCAAAAGGACAAGTAGCAAGATGTGTGAAGGGGATATGTTTAATACATTTTGCCATGAGAGTTTATAATATATTTGGTTATAATACCAAATTTATGGGCTTTTTACCTTCTTTTTTTTTCTACTATCTGAGTAACAGGATCAATCTTCAAAGGTTTGGGGCTTTTGGTTTACAAAATTTTTGGTTTTCTAGCATTGTTTGGATACATTACATTTAAGAATATTGGTGAGAAACAGAGAGAAAAAAAACCAATAACTCAGCAGTGTTTTGTAAAGGGTTACTCCAAGGCACGTTCTTCTGAATAATGATGAATTGCTTCCTGATTTGTGGTCAGTGACTTTTTTTGGTATAATTACTGTCAAGAAGGAAGCTGAACAACCAGAGTACATTTCTTAGACCTAGAATAGTGGAGCATTTTCTTCAAAATCCTTACACCTTCTTTTGACCAAACTCACTTGATATATGTTACCGGAACTGACGATTCCTTTTTGTACAAGAAGGTGACCTGCGAGTACATGTCCCAGAGCCATTTCATATTCTGTTTTGTGTGACACTGTATGCTAGTAAGAGAACTGAAGGTTGCCCTTTTTTTTTTTTTTTTTGTTTTGTGTGTTCTCCTTTTAGCTATCAGGGCGGGTATAGACCAAAGAATGGAGGGGGGTGGAGGGTGGTTTCATTTTGATCTGGAAGAGCAGTCATTCCAGTTCCTAACTTATTAGAAAAGCAAGCTCTGTCGCAGTGAAGTGATTGATAGATATTGCATATTTTTGTTTGCTGGAACTAGACTTCTAGGGGTTGTCTTTGATAGGAAAAATAACTTCTGAAGATATCTGACAGTCTCTGTACACTTTGCTTACTGTTTCTTCTTGTAAATGTATTTCCAAAAAGCATATTTTAAGGTGGTATTCATCACTGGCTTCCATATGTCTTAGGAAAATGCCAGTACCTCACAAAACTTTTCATATTGTTACCAACACGATTGTTCATTTATTTAGTTATTTCTGTTTTGCTGACCTGTCACAAAAAAATTCTTGCATTATTTGCTTTACCTTGTTACATTTGGGGGACAGGGGAGAAGAGGGAGACGTTTTCTACTGGCAATGGACTGACTCTGTGCTGCTCTTCTTGTAGGTCACTGGAGTTATAAGCAAAGAATACATCCCAAAAGGAACACGTTTTGGACCCCTGGTAGGAGAGATCTATACCAGTGATACGGTTCCCAAGAATGCAAACAGAAAATACTTTTGGCGGGTAAGTAGGAAAAAACATCACGGCGTTGTTGCAGTAAGCAGATCACTAAATGAGTACGGCTGAGAAGCTGGGTCACTTCCTGCTGTGTGATGCAGGGGACAACCTCTGTGTGAGGCCAGGCACAAACAGGGCCAGTGGGTGAATTAAGTCAAAGCCTGGCTGTCTTGGAAGGACTGTGTGGGTGGAGAGAGCAGTGGAGATGCACAGCTCTGTCTTCATGGCCCTGTCTTCCAAAATGTCTCGGTGCTGATTCTGTAAAGAAATAGTTTTGCTTCTTGCTGTAGGGGCAGGTTATTTTGCATTTCTTACAGCAGAAAGTCATTCTGATTTATGCAAGTATCACATCCTTGATTTTTCCCACCATGAAGAAGCTGTTAGAGTGAAAGTTTACTGCATAAACTTTCACTTGGAATTATGATACTTTTTCTGACGTTTTCTCCCACATATGTATAGAATTGCTATAACACAGAGGTGGTAGTCTTTAGCATATATAATTCAATTTATAGATTTTTCTAGGCATCCTCAGAAAAGAGCAGCGTATGCATCTTAGCAAAGGGAAAAGAGACAACACCAGAGGTGGTGCCTAATTTGTACTCCACAGTATAAGCTGGAAGAGAGCAGCAGCCAATATATTTTGGCTTGGGCAGTCTGTGCTGGGAAATATGCTTCCAGTTTATCAGCTGATGTAATCCTCATTTTCCTTACAGACACATTATTAATTGTTAGAGAACATTCCTTCAGCCCCATCTCATTCCATGGATTTGTTTTGCTGCCTTCTAGCCATGTAGCTTGTGTCTAAATCCGTGGATTTGGGACTGTGTCCAAGCCTCTGCGCTCAGGTGCCTGCCTGCCTTGGTAATATCCCAACCTCATATCCAGGTGAAACCCAGGGCATGCACCAGCATTCCCCACACCCCTTTCTTCCTACCTAATTGAATCATTTTGGTTTTCTCAGATCGTCTTTGTACGATGTAATACAGCGTTGCACAGGTAGTTATTTGCATGAGTGTTTTCACAGAGCAGGCACTTGTGATCACATTAATAAGGCCACAAAATGCTTCTTTTCGCTGAACCTTTCGGGAGCCTGTGTCCAGTCTAGGAAGACAGCAGCAGGCTGATCTAGCCCCACCAGTTGTTGGTAAGACAGCAGACACAGGGAAGAGGACCTGATAACCATCTTGCAGGACTTCATTCCTACATTGCAGTGAGAAAGATTACATCGTTCTTATGATGTGATTTTAAGCCTTAACGTGGAAGGATCCTCAGAAATAATATCCTAGGAGCCATCTAAGCATCATTAATTTCTTGTTATAATCTCTTGATTCGTTCGATACAGACTGCTGCACTGAAAATTAATTCCTTCCTAGGGGTCTGACACAGGCTTGCATGTGCAGAGGAAATGGTGGGGGATAACTTCTTCCCCCGTGTTATTAAAGGCATCCTGGGCTGGCTGGTAGGAGCGGGAACATCTGGGCGCTGGGGGAGCGGGGCCGGCGTGCCCGTCATTTCTGAGAAGCGCGCCGTGACTCAGCACATCTGGGCGCGCCTTCCCCACAAGAGTGGGAGCTCTGGGTGCCTCTGCCGGAGCTGCCCTGGCGTGGGAGCGTGCCACGGCTGCTTTGGGAAGTGGTGGCAGGCGTCAAGCACCAGAGCCCCGCGTTCCTGGAAGTTTGCGAGCCGGGGTGAGCAGAGAAACCCGAAGGCTCATCTTGATGCAGCACAACTCGCCCAGCTCCCTTCCATTTTCTCATAACAAACACACCGCAAAATCTCTCGCAAGCTGCTTTGATGAGGCCACATGTATTTCCCCCTTCTCAGTTTACAGGAAGTTACTCTTAAAGAAAGTGATTCTGGTGTTTACGGCCCGCGTTAAAGGGCCAGGCCGCCTCCGCTCCCTGCCCGCCGGGCTCCGGGCAGCAGGAGGGTCCCGCAGGGGCTGCTCGGCCGGGGAGGTGCGAGCGACACCCGGGCAGGAACACCCTGTGCAGTGTTTTCCCTCTGAGACCAGCTCTGTCTCCCTTTTGGAAAGGCATTTCCTGCTCTGCGAGGTGCGTTGCTGGTGTAAGCTGCTCCCACTTCAAGGTCTGGCTTTTGCCTGGTCATCTGTTTTCAGAAAACCAGGAACCCCATTTCATCCAGCACAGAGCTAGCTCCCCTTGAGAGTAACAGTGCGGTTTTACAAGCGTGTTTCCTGGACTTCTCTCGGTTTCTCTTGATTTTTTTTTTTTTTTAATTTTTAATAATTCCCTTATTCTTACCATTTCAATAAACAGTAGCTTCTGTCAGTGATGGGAACTTCTCTCCCCCAAAACCACTGAGCAGTTTTCAGATTCATGTTTTCTTGCCTCTCTGTGGACAAGTCAGAACATGTTCCTTGGTAGCAAAAGTGACATCTCATGGGCTAACCCTTCTCCAGATCTTCCTTCAGTTATGGCAGGTGAATTTCATCTTTGCCTCGCCCAGCCTTCCTACAAAAGGGTTACAGTTCAGCTATGAGCAAGTGTTGCTTTAGGACTCTGGGAGGTGGAGAATGTTTGCATAGTTTAAACCTTTGGGTGGAGGTGGTAGGAAACTGCAAGTACAGAGGCCATAGAAAGAGGCGAGAAGAGAAGATACTCTGACGTAGCACAGCCAGTCAGCCTTATACACAGTGACTCAAAGCATTAATGCAAGCATGCACTCAGGCCTGCAGTCATCAACATCACCCACTTGTTGATCAGAGCACCAGGAAAAGGACTCTTAAGGCAGGCTGTTCACACAGAGAGAGTACTCTGCATTTCAGATTTTGGGTCTTGTTTTCCCAAGCTAGCAGAGACACAGGCTAAGATAAAATAGAAAAGGTGACTGTGGACTTGCCTTTAAACACCTTCTGAACTCAGAGAATGTCATAGTTGTAAAGGCAGGAACATATCTTACTTCAGAAATAAATGCTCGTCTAGAAAAAAAAAATGGAGCTTATTGCTTTTCCCCTCTGGACTCTGTGCATACATGTTGATTATTGTGCCTATATATATATATGTATACATATTCATAAGCACTTCCTCTCTATTCCAGATCTATTCAAGTGGTGAACTTCACCACTTCATTGATGGATTTAACGAGGACAAGAGCAACTGGATGCGTTATGTAAACCCTGGCTACTCTGTTCAGGAGCAGAACTTGGCTGCTTGTCAGAATGGAATGAACATCTACTTCTATACCATCAAGCCCATCCCTGCCAACCAAGAGCTGCTTGTGTGGTACTGCCGAGACTTTGCAGAGAGGCTGCACTATCCCCCCTCCAGAGAGCTGACAATGATGAACCTCAGTAAGTGGATTACAGTATAAACAAGGAATGCTAGTAATGTCTCTTCTGCCTATACAATCTAATAATAAGTTGTATAATTACACAGCTGCATCATCTGTTGTGTCACAGGAGGTAGCTTGGAGTGGAAAAGGGGAATTAAAAAACCCAACACAAGAGAATGAGTTCCCTGTGCCTGTTCAAATGGAAATAGATCCTAAAATCTGGGTAGTTACTTGTTTACAATCTGAGTCTTATCTGGTGAAATTCTGGACAGACAACCTGACCTTTGTCTTCCTAACCATAGCTGTTGGTTCACTCTCAGACTTTCCAACTTCAGATCTCACAGTGTGTTGAGCAAAAGTCTGCTTTGGTAGCATATACAAAAGGCTGTCCAGTCATGTTCCCAAAAGGCTGCCCTCACTGTACCAGGAAGTGGCAATGTGCCATGACTCTGTCTAGGTGTCTGACAAAATACATGTTTACTGCATAATGCACTTTGAGCCTTGCATCTACACTTACTTATCTTATGGGAGCCAACCTCCTCATCTTCTCATCTGGTTACTTGTATTTTAGGTTCAGTGTACTTTGTCCCCATTTCTTGACTTTATATTGCAACTTTCATTTTCTGTTCAAAAATAATAGCACTGGTAGTAGAGGGAAGAGGTGTTCCCAGGAGCTTGTGTTCCTCTGTGGTTTCTGATTATTTCCAGCCTTGGTGCTTTACTTCTCTCTTAATCACTGCCTGACACCTCACCCAGACCCCCTTCTAGAGAAGGAAAGATTCTTGCTGACTTCTCAGTGGACTCTTAGGCTGCTTCCCCTGCTGCTGCTCTAAGATAGAGCAGAATATTCTTTTGTCCTTCTGCCAGCAGCTACACTGAAACTTGAAGGAAAAACTGCAAGCAGGTTTGTTTTGCTTTTTTTATTTTAAAATAAAAAGAGTTATTTACTGTTATTTGGCAACAAGGAATGGGTTATAAAATATCATTATCACTTTGGGGATCGTTAGAACTGTCATCCTGTATTATAAAAATTTAAATTTATAATATCACACATTCAGATTAATCAGAAGTACATCTTTACTCTGTGGGTGTCATCCATTCATTGGCTTTTTGTCTTTCCCTATAAATCAGTAGAAGAAAACTTGTCTCCTAATGACAGAGGGAAGAGAGGGAGGGAATGTCTTATGCAGCTATAATCTCTATTCAAAAACTATCCACTGATTTTGTCATCTTTGCACATATGTCATTTTACCACGCTCTGTGCACTTTTATTTCCTGATATAATTAACTGTTGGCTTTTCAAAGGAACCTGCAGGTGAGATGAGACAACAGTATGTAGGGCTCTGGTGGATGAGGAGTTTGCTGAAATCTAGGCAGACACATTTGGCCGCTAGCTAGGAGGATACACGAACACAGGATTGGTTTCCTGCATCTGTTGGCACCTTAGGCTTCCATGCAGAAGTAGCAATGTATTTTAAAGTGTTTCTTACTCTGTCTGGTTACTCTTAATCAGGTCAAAACTGGGGATGTCTGGAGATGGCAGAGTAACTGATTTTAGTAAAAGTAGTAGTCTCAATGCAAGGATTTAAAGAAATGGGGACCTGAGCCACAGTTCTGTAGTTCAGCTTTAATATTTGCAGTATTTCCAGATGCTGGGTTTGAAATTGACATTCTTCTTTTCTAAAGATAATTATATTTAAACCACTTAGAAGCTTTATGTTAGCTCCTTCCACCTAATGGAAATAGCAGTTCAGAAAGTGAGAAAAACTCTTCACATTTTTTTTTCCTTTTCCCCTCATTCATGTGAGCAACACATTCAGGCCTAAAACCTGCAGATGGGCCGAAAACCCTACAGGTACCATAAGGATTGAGGTTTTCTAAAGTTAGCCTTTTGAAAAGTGTGGAAGAAAAATCCAAAAGTGTCCCAAAGATCCTTATTTGCCAAAGTCCCTGTAGCAATGGTGAAAGCAGGGGTGGTTTTTCCAGCATTAGTACTGGAACCAGATGAGTTTACCATGAATGCCAGCACTGTTTAGCTTTCTTCTCCTCCTTTCTCCCAGGCCACTAACAAATCTAAAATTAGAGAGCATTGTTCTGCCTCTCTAGCCTCTCTCTCTGTCACAAAGGCTGGCCAAGGTACCATGGCACTGTATTCATCCATGAGTAAAGTGCAGAGGGCTTGTCCCCAGTTCGCTGGCACCCGGCACCTGCTACAGATGTGGGGCTTTAGCCCTGCAAAACATCTGAACACAGCCTTGCTTGAGGGGACCCCCCCTCCATCCCAATCTGCTAGGAAGTCAGGAAAGTCCTCTCCAGCCAAATAGATTGCTAATAATTTGGTGTTTAAAGTGGTATGGCTTCCCTCAGAAGAGCAGGAGAGCATCACCACCTCTCCCAGCTCATGGCTGCTGGTTTTGGCACCCACTGAGGAGGAGGGAGGGAAGAGGAGGCTGAAGTCTGGGCCTCCTCCCATGGGATACATGCTGGTGTGGGCAGGAGGCAGCTAGTGGTTGTGGTGTGTTGCACCCAGATCTCTCCCTTCACCGTGTCTTGGGTGTGCAGTGTACGCCGGTGCCCGTGGGAGGCTTTGGAAGAGTCGTACCTTGGCTGGCTGCCCAGCACAGGAGAGGCCACCTGGGACACACACCTACAGAGACCTTCCAATCTTGCCAACTTAAAACATAGGCAGCTGCTTTAAGTGCCTCAAGGGTTTGGGGATCACAGCCTTAGAGTTCAGCACCTTAGTTCATCTTTAAGCACCAGAGCAAGATGGGCCTCCGGGGAAAAATGTATCAGGGAATTTCTCTGGCTTTATTTCCTGTAATTAGTGGCCTCAAAAATGAGAGAACTACCACTGTAGAGCATAAATATATTTACACACCCACATGTAACATCTATTTGCCTCTGTAATAGCAAACTTTCAAATTAAAGGTAACTTCCCCAGCATTAGTTCATTTGTGCCGCAGAAGGAAAGCATCCAGATGCAAGACAGCAATTAGGCATGTACTTAGTTGTGGGTTTAACCATGTCCTCTGTGTTTTCCTGAATTGGGGCCTTCGACCCAGTCCTTCAGACGCTGGAGCACACACCTACCTTCACAGCCATGATTAGCTCTGAGTGGAGCTACGTAACTTCAAATGGATGTTGAAGTGCCTGTCAGGAGTTGCACAATAGTGGTAGAGGCAAGACTCCACATTATCCCAGTGCTGGAAACTCGAGTGTCATTCCCTTCCTACATGTTTTGAGGTCCCCTGATGTTTTCTGTCAAGATTTGAGATGTCACCTTCAGATGGTGCCATTGTCCTGTAAATACTTTTAAGTATGGTGGCACAAGATTTCTGTATTCTGCTAAAAATAAATTTTCAGTAATTTGTTAAATGTGCCTAACCTCATTCAACTGTTCCTTCAGAGATTGTCTTTTATTCTGTGATTTTTTTGTTTAGCAAACACTGAGGAAATTTGCTTTGGCGGTTCCAAATTGTATAGAATTTCATTCTTACCTCAGCATGGGAGGATTATTTTGGGATGGAGGAGTGGAGAGAGTAACAAAAAAAACAAACAAACAACAAAACCCCAGCAAAATCCAAACAATTGTATTGACTCAGGACACGACTATTTGATAATAATGCTCATATATTGCAATCATATGATGCAACTTCCTGCTGCTCATGTCATGTTTGTCTCCTCAGTCAAGTACAGGCAGGTGACATCTTTTGGTCAAGCTTCAGGAAAAAAGTTCAAGCTGGGGGAAGATCATTTGCATATTTACAAAATATTTGGCAATCTTTTTGTTTCATTACCAGGTTTAACGAGACATTATTTAAAATGCTTCTGTTTCTATGAAGTTTAATTTTTTAATGCTTTTTTTCTTAAATGTGATTTATTCTTCCTGCTGGCCCTTACATGCTGGCCGTTAGCTCAGCCTTGTCGCTCGCTTTCCCTTTTGTTTATGGGCAGTTTCACTTTCTGGTTTTGAAGCTTTTTCTGTTTGGGTTGAGAGGAAACATCTGCACTTGCTTAAAAAAATGCCTCCTGGAATGTTCAAAAGGGCTCAGGGAAATGATTTTTAAATGATATGAGAAGTTGTCTTCACAAAATCAGAATTTGGGGGCTGAAGTTGTCTTAATATTGAGACTTATTTGAAGGCTGCCAGAAAGACCTTCTCTGAGCAAAAAGTTTTCAAAGGCATGCCACACTGCCAGGACATATTTAGAAAACAGATGATCAAATTTTGTACTTCTAAATGTTGGTCTCCATTCTCATTTTGAGTGGAAACAGTCTTTGTTTTCCCCGCTTCACAACTTCGAGGTTCTCTGTCTACTAGCAAAAGAGGTGCTTAATTTAGATCGAAAATGTGAATCGGCATAATTAACCTCCACCACTCAAAGTGTTCAGTACCATCTCACTCCTGAAATTACTATTGAAATTACTGTCTGCCTACAACCGTTTTTCAAGTCTTTAGAAAAGAACAGATCACTGGTTTTTATGAAATGTTTCTCAGGCTACAGCTCAGATCACAAGAACTGAGAGCAAAGTCTATAGCTCTGCAGCGGTCTGTAGCTGGAACACCCACATTGGAGTGACTTCAGGCAGCTCCTTCACTCAAGTTTCATTAATACTTAAAAGTAACAGGAGTTTTGTCCCTTTTCCTCTTGCATGCAGTCACTAATCTCAGATCTGAGCAAATAATCTGTTGACCTCAGTTAGAAGTGGATCAGGCTCTTCAAGAGGCACGTCTGGGGTTTTTTTTCTTTCTTCCCCCTACCCCCTCCCCTCAGATCAGTAACTTAAAAATGCAGCTGCACCATTCTTGTTTTGTCGTGAATATCTTTTCTGTGTGTCCCTCTGACCACAGAAACTAGACAGATCTTGGAAGAGCATGTGCCTATATTTACTGTATTTATGTGTGTGTGTGTATGTGTGTAGGGGCTGGGGGAAGAAATGCATTTCAGGAGTGAGAGGGAGACATTCTGATGGGTAAAAACTTAAATCTAAGATCACAAGTTCAAAAAAAGAACATTTATAAGAAATATATCTCTTCAACTTTGAAGTGTGGCTCCTTTAAGAGCAACAAGAAAGGTTGTAAACCTCTCAATCAGTTTCAGCCCTGGTTTAAATCCACCTTCAGTATAAAACTTAAGAACCTCTCCTCAGCCCCGGACATTACCTTCTGTTATTTTACACAGTGCTGACACACTTGTTTATGTTTTGATCTCTCTGGTGTTCCCAAGTGTCCCTTGTGCTCCGGTAATAAGGGAGAAAGCCGCAAGGGGATTTATGGACCAAAGATAGCTTGCAAACTAAAGAGACCTGTCACAGTTAGACTTGAAAAATAATCTTTAAATATCACAACTTCTGTCTACACATGGAAATTAGTAGGAGGGACAGCTTTACTGGGAAAATTCAGAAGGGAAGAAAAGAGCAATTATCTTTAGTCAGTCAAGAGAGAGCACAGGATTGTTGCACAAAGAAAGTTATGATCTCTGCATGAGCTTCCTTTCTGTCACTCCTGGGCTTGCTCCTGCACATAAGGCACGTACATCCCCACCCTCATTTTTAACCTTGTGACAGTGGAAGCTGTTTGTCCAGCTGAAGTGGCCCCAGTTTCTCTATTACTTTTCCAGCACTACCAGCATTTCTCCTTCCTCTTCCCCTCCCCTGTTTTTTAGTTTGTTTTTTTTCTTTAAAAGAGAAAAGTGTCAATTTGAACTTCCTGCTTGACAGACCCCACTGAGAAACTGATACGGGCCTGATAAGGTGGTATTTATTTATTTTTCCTGCTGGAAGGCTTCACAAGTCCTGCCTCCCACCCCCCTGTCCAGTTTTCAATACTGCCTGGTCTGGATACTTCCCGATGCTGATAGTGTCACCAGGAATGTTTGCTCTGAGACATTGCTGTGGTGAAAGGCAGCTGATAAGAAGATAAAGATAATATTATCCACACCACCATTGTGGAGCTTCTTGAACCTGGTAGGACCTCTATGCTCTGCCCAAAAATCTGGTTGACATTTAGAAAATTAGTTACTAGTCCAGGAGTACAGACAAAATCATCACAGAAAGTAGATGTTTTTTAAAGCCAGAAAACACAGCATGTTATTACTTTATTTCTGATACAGCTCTGCATTAAACTTTGGACACCAAGAGAAGTAATTGGGAAGCTATCTATGCACTTATGTGTGCACATGCTTGCTGTACAACACTTTTAAGTTTTATCATAACTGTTTTAATTGAATTTAATTGTGTTCAATTGCATTTAATTGGAGCTTGAAAAGATACAAACTACTCAAAAATCTCAAACTAAATTTGCTCATTACTTGTCTAATGCCATTTCAAAAAGGATGCTACTGTAAAGTGGGTCCTACTCTAAGTAGGAGCATGCTTTGAAAGCAGTTGTTTTCTTGGATACGTTTAATAAATGGTTGTTTCTTTGCCTTATAGGGTAATGTTGCCCAATGATAGATTCCATCAGGGTAGTGAATAGTGAAGCAAAGAATCTGTGTTGAAAGCAGTGTGGTCATTGCCGGTTCTCATGCTCCTCACTTGGTTCAGATGATCGTCCAAAAATCAGAACTAACTGTTTTTCACCTCAGATGGTGAAGTAAGAACGGTCAGTCATGAAGCAGAAACGTTTCTAAATGACTGCAGTGTTTTTGAGTTGCATACCTACTGGTGTTGGCTTGTACCTCCTGATGGAAAGCCTTGCACTAACTATGATTATGAAATCTTCTTGTAGTTTTTCCCCCTATAATAAAATATCTTACAAGTAATCAAGATTATGTAACAAAGATAAAGGCAGATTTGTTTTTCCACTGAAGTCATCTTTCAGTGTGCTGCTAAGATTGTGTTACATCCAGACAGCAAGGTCTTTGAATACAAATAAATAGAGTATGCGCTGAACTGAGATGAATGTATGCTAGCTTCTATTTCCTTCTAAATACATATTTCTTTTTTTTTTTTAAAGCACATTTCAACTTAAGCTGGAGCCAACCAGTCTTGCTTTCTTTTGCTTTGCTTCAGCATTTTTTTTATAAAATACAGCTGCAAGCAGAGGAGTTTTGCATAGACTGAATGCCACAGAAATCTGCAGTAAATAGTCTGCTTTGTTGTAGATGTTCCTAAGCAGTATATTTAATGAGTAATGATCTGTTTACTGATGGAGAATACCTTCTCTTTGAAGAAGGCTTTCATCCTAGCCAGCCATGGTTTTTTTGGTACTGTAAGTAATTGAACTGGCTGGTGAAGTGACTGCTGCGGTTTGGCAAAACCTGATTTGTCATGCCTTGTTATTTTACTGAGGAACATTTCTGGGAGCTTGTGTTCTGCAAAGTCCTTCAGTTAAACCTGTATTGTGAACAAATGCTCGTTACCACATTTATTAGAAATACTGCTTAAAGAGATATTCAACAGTGAAGTTAGGCAAATTTAAGGGGGAAGGAAGGTGAAATCAGTTTGCAGAGTGGAGGCTGGCACTCTGCAAATGCATCATCGTCCAGATCTCTATGTACTGGTCAGTATCCCTTAAATTAACAATGCTTTTTATTAACAATTAATGCAGCAGGCATTTCTTCACACAACAATTAGTTTTCTGGTAAGTTGAATGATTGCTCATCTCTGAGAGTAGCCCTTCCTTCCCACTAAACTTGTAGGGGTTACATTCTGTTTTGAAAAGAGATAATGCCAGTGACATATCTAAATAATCATTATCTTGTCTTTGTATTTCAGCACAAACCCACATTGATCCAAAGCAGCACAGCGCTGATAAAGATGAGCTTTATCAGAAAAGCGTCCCAAAGAAGGAGCACAGTGTGAAAGAAATCCTGAAAATGGAATCCAATCCTCCTAAAGGAAAAGACTTCTTTCAGACCAACATTTCACCAGTTACTCCAGAAAAAGACTTGGATGATTTACGTAAGAACTATAGCCCAGAGAGGTGTTTCTTCCCTCGAGTTGTCTACCCGATCCGACCTCACATTCCAGAAGACTATTTGAAAGCTTCCTTAGCATACGGCATGGACAGACCTAGCTACATTACTCACTCACCCATCCAGGCATCTACTACACCAAGTCCTTCTGGGAGGAGCAGCCCAGACCAAAGTTTAAAAAGTTCAAGCCCTCACAGTAGTCCAGGGGTCACAGTTTCACCTCTGGCACCGACTTCCCAAGAGCACAGAGAGCCATACTCTTACTTGAACGGATCTTATGGCTCAGAAGGATTGGGGTCTTATCCTGGATATGCACCCCCTGGCCACCTCTCACCTGCCTTTCTGCCGTCCTATAACCCCCATTACCCCAAATTTCTGTTACCTCCATTCAACATGAGCTGTAATAACCTGAGCGCTTTGAACAATATCAATGGCATCAACAATTTCAATCTCTTCCCGAGGATGTACCCTCTTTATGGCAACCTGCTCAGTGGAGGTAGCCTTTCCCACCACATGCTGAACCCCAGCACGCTCCCCAGCTCGCTGCCCAGCGAAGGAGGCCGTCGACTGCTGCAGCCTGACCATCCGAGAGACTTCCTCATACCAGCACCCAACAGTGCCTTCTCTATCACGGGCGCTGCTGCCAGCATGAAGGACAAGCCATGCAGCCCTACCAGTGGGTCCCCCACCGCTGGTACAGCAGCCAGTTCAGAACACATAATGCAACCTAAACCTACCTCAGTGGTGTTGGCTGCCACCGGCGGTGAAGAAGCCATGAATCTCATTAAAAGTAAGAGGAATGTGACCGGTTACAAAACCCTCCCATACCCACTGAAAAAGCAGAATGGGAAGATCAAGTACGAATGCAATGTTTGCTCCAAGACCTTTGGCCAGCTCTCCAATCTGAAGGTAGGCAGTGGAGAATAAGACAGGAGCCTCCTTTGAAGGCTCCGATTTCTCCCTGTAGGTTTTCGAGGAAAAGCAGGGTCAGGCCTCCTTTGCTTATTAGGCTGTTTATGTGTCTGGGCTTAATGCAGCATCCCCCAGCAAGAAAGAGTGGTTGTGTGTTTTAATACTGACACCACCTAATTAACTAGATAACATTGTATTTTGGCAATGGGACTCTTCCGCTGACTTTAGGAAACATCTGAAAGCACTTTTGTTGTAGTACTGGAAACTGCAAATTGTTAATTGCTTTGTCTCTCCGTAGGTGCACCTCCGAGTACACAGTGGAGAGAGACCATTTAAATGCCAGACTTGCAATAAGGGCTTCACGCAGCTGGCTCACCTCCAGAAGCACTATCTGGTACACACAGGAGAAAAGCCCCACGAGTGTCAGGTACGTAACACAGAGAGAGAGAGAGATGATTCCTTCTGAGGCCGAAGGGATGGCAGGGCTTTGCACACCCCGTGCAGCGTGCAGGGAGGGCTGAGGGACAAACCCTTGGCAGCTCAGGGCAGGAATCTGCACCACAGCCGGGCCCAGCCTGTGAGACAGCATGATTGCCTGCAGCCTGCTAGAGCAACATCTGCCTGATACAGTTTTGCCATCAGCCACACTCAAAATATGACATTCAGCAATATTTAAATAAAAAAGGTGGGGATTTTTTTTTCCCTTTGTGAGAAAGTGTGAAGATATAGAAAGCTGCTGCTTCATCCTGCCGTCTCCTCCTAGGTGTCTGTGATTTAAACCATAAAATCACCTCCCACTCATTCGCTGTTTCTCTGCCACCCCCCACATTAGGTTTGTCACAAGCGGTTCAGCAGCACCAGCAATCTCAAAACCCACCTGCGGCTCCACTCTGGAGAGAAGCCTTACCAGTGCAAGCTCTGCCCAGCCAAATTCACCCAGTTTGTGCACCTGAAGCTGCACAAGCGTCTCCACACCCGGGAACGCCCCCATAAATGCATCCACTGCCACAAGAGCTACATTCACCTCTGCAGCCTCCAGGTCCACCTGAAGGGCAACTGCCCCGTCGCCCCAGCCTCCGGCCTCTCCATGGAGGACCTGAACCGGATCAATGAGGAGATCGAGAAGTTCGACATCAGTGACAATGCTGACAAGCTGGAAGAAGTGGAGGACAATATCGACTTGACATCGATCGTGGAGAAGGATATACTGACCATGCTCAGGAGGGAAATGGAAGGAGCTAACCTGAAAGTCTCTCTGCAGAGGAACCTGGGAAATGGGCTTATCTCCTCAGGATGCAACCTTTACGAGTCGTCAGATATGTCAGTTATGAAGTTGCCTCACGGTCACCCACTACCTCTGTTACCTGTAAAGGTCAAGCAAGAAACAATTGAACCAATGGACCCTTAAGACTTTTTGGCAAAGTGATTTTTTTTTTTTTATTTATGACTTGGCAAGTCAGGGTGCCTGTAGCAGTTGCTTGTACATAGTTTCAATGCTGCAAAGCAATCTTGGCTTACAGTAGTTTCCCTACGCTCTCCAGCTGAAAGAAGGAACTCCAAAGTTACTGTTTTCTCAGGGCATAAAAAGGGGCAAAGGACTGTGCATTGCCTCGCCAATTACTAAGAGACAATCATCTATCCATAATTATTTTTTCAATGATAGTACTTCATAATTTATTATGCAATTAATCATTCTAAAAGCAATAATTAAGAAAATGTTTACAATGACTGGAAAAATTCATTGTAATTTTTACTTTAAATGTTTTTATTTTTTGTTTTATGGCCATTCTTTGTAGATATTTTTTTTCTGCACATCTGTTTTAAGAACCTAAGATTAGGGTTTCAGTAAATGTGTTTTATGTACCAATGTCTTTTGAACAAATGCGGTTTTTCGTATTGCCAAAGTTGGACATGTGACATACAGAATCCTAGATCTGTTGGTTTGAAAAAAAATGCTGTGTACTTTCATGAGCAAATCACCCCACTGGGAATTGAAAAGAATAAAAAATAGCAAACCAACTACCCAGAGTAGCAGCAAGCAGGGAGGAAACTTTTTCTCCTTCCTCTCTGAGGAGCGGAGAAAGATTCTTCTACCTGCAGCTCTCCCTGGAACAGATGTGGTACAGCAAACACCGACTTGCCATGGACAATACCACAGGTTTTTAGAACATAGCTCCAGCCCCACATGTTGTCATGTAATTTTAAGACCAAAGGAACACATGAGCTTAAAGTGGCTTTTCCAAAATAAAATCTCACTTACATTCTTTTGTTTCCAAAAGCAGTTTAAAAGCAAAGACACAAATATTATTCTGCCTAAAAGAGGGGTTTGGGCAGATTCCTTTCTTCTAATTTTTTTGTTTTATTTTGGGGTATTTTTTTTTGGCCAGAGCCTTCCAGGGATGAAAAAAAAAAAAAAAAAAAAAAAAGAAAAAAAAGGTCAGATTCCCTGAGAAAGAAGGGGTTCAGTTTTACTTGTATTTTTCTCACCCACTTTGCCTGGGTAGAAGTGGGGAACAAAGTCCTTTCCTGGCACATAATTTTTTTTTTCTTCCTTCCTATACAACTCAGATTTTTCTCAGTATTTGTGTTTGTACATTTTGTGGTTAATTTAATTAAAGAAGAAAAGGGCATTGCAAAGTTGTTGAACAACAATTACCTCAGTGCTTGTGTCCAGTGGTGCAGACAATGCTGTTTTACCTAAATGCTTTGCTACTTTAGAGAAGAAACCAAAATGTGCACAGGGAAAGATAGAATGCACATCCTTTTATCTTTTTGTTTTGCTAAGCCCAAAGATGATATGGTGACGTTTGAGGTGTAGCAAAAAATACATGTATATTTATAGATATATTTATACCACTATACAATATATGTATATGTATATATATTTATACCACTTAAGTTGTGAGCCAAACCATGTAATAAAACCTATTTTTCATCTAAGTGTGAAAATCAAATGTTATCCCAGTTTTGCAGATAACCAGTGACCTCAAAACCAGAAGGTTGTACCAAGGCATTTATCACTTGCAAATACACACGCATAGCTGAAGGCGAAGCTGGAACTTGCAAACACCTGAATGACATCATCATGTATCCACGTGTAGCATCTCCATGAATTTGGTAGGAATGACCCTGTTTGCAGGCCAGGGCTCCTTCAGTCCCCTGCTCTCCTGCAGTCTGCACTGGGGGAGGAGGCTGGTGGTCAGTCAACAGACAGCCAGAAAACGCAAAAGAAGGAACTTGAAAAGAAGCCAAATATGACCCGTGCATGATGTGGTCACAAATCACAGTAAGGGCGGCATGGAAGTCAGATGGGACAAGGTCCTTGTCTCATTGTGCCCTGCCACTAATGAGTTGCACAGTCAACTCACACAAACATAAGTAGCATTATTACACAATTCGCATCCATGCGTCCCTTTTTGTCTGGTTATGTTCTTAAAAAAAATAAATTTAAAAGTCCACTTCAACCATTCAGGATTCGGTGATCTTTGTTTTCCAAACTTCATTTTAATGCCTTCTTTAACCAAACAATCCTGAAATACAAGTCTCGACACAGCTTTTGAAGGACTCCAGTTCATTACATTTCCACTTCTGCAAATTGTGAGGCTGACATCTTTTAAATGTAGCAATAGTTCATAAATATAGTACTTAATTGTAGGATAAACCAAAGTATCACTACTCTGTCACTGGACACACACTTTTCCTATTATTGCCTGTAGTGCTTTCTTGTATTTGATACAAAAATTTACAAGAATTTATATGCATCAGCTTTAAGAATTGTTACTTTTCTTTACTGTTTCCCCCTCCCCTTAGACGTTTTACATGTGAATGTAGCAACAATCAACAGTGTTTTTGGGGGTTTTTTTTGTCTCTCTTAAGAAAGACTCTGACCAAAGTTACCAGGCTTTTTACTTTGCTAGAACAACAAACTATCATATGTTTACGTATTGGTTTACATCATTATTTATGTGCAAATTGTCAAATGTAAATTAAATATAAGTGTTCATTGCTTTATTGATGCTTCCCTTGTCTTCAATCTTTCTGCACCAACTGGGTGTGCAGCCTGGTTGTGGCCCCAATGCTGGTAAACCTAGGGCGATGTTGTCTTCAGCAATGCTGACTCCTGCCTTTGTGGGTTCTGATTTTCCCTTACTGAAAACTGCAAACAGCAATGCCAGAGCTGAATACCCTGGCTTCGTTTTGTAAAGAGGTTTCCTCAGTTTCAGCCAGTACCTTTTTTTTTTTAAAAAAAAAGCCAAGAATTTTCAGTGTTTCAATGGAAATACACTTGAATGCTATCTGCCTCAGAGATATGTGACCAGGGCTCTCATTTACATTTTTCCAAATTATTGTCATTTCTGGTCTGAAACCCTAACCACCAGGACCACAATGACTTACTCAAAATGTCAGTGTGAGACCACTTAGTCCTGTCTCAGCATGGTGGGAACTGCGTTCAAAACAAACGTGGATCTGTTAGTGCTCACAAAGGAGATGTGAACACTGCACTAAATCCAGGAGAAGGTCAAGTGTCTGCCCCTCCCTCCCCACCTCAGCCTCAGGGGAACAGCAGGCCAGGATGTCCCAGAAAGCTAATTCAACATTTGCTACTTCCATCATTTACCATGAGATCTAAACCAGAGAGGCCATGTGCTGCCCTGCCCTACCTGAATGTTAAAGAAATAACGTTCCTGCGCATATTGAGACACTCAGCGCTGTATGATGTTTTAAAAGTATTTCACTGTCCTCTTAAAAAAATTCATTTAAACATCTGTCTCAAGAATTTGAAATACTGCCAACACCAAACTGTGGAGTTAAGAAAACCAGAGCACTGTTGTCATAAACGTGCCAAATGCAGCATGTTATATTCCTATATTCGACAGAGCTATTGCTGTAATAATTTTTTTAAAAAAACATAGGATAACCATTACCACCATAAATCATACTTCATTACTTGGCAAAGCATTACGTTGTGCTGGAGAGTTATGTCCTGGGGACACTTGTAAGCTTTAGAAGATGTTTAATAAAACACATTACATAAAAAGACAATGCACGTTATAGATCACAGCCTCGCGAGGCCGAGCGCGGCAGCTGCTGCCTCGGTTCCTGGCAGCCCCCAGGCCGCTGCGTGTGCTCCGAGCGGGAACACAGCGGGGTTCAGCCATGGCAACACCACCACCACCAGGTCAGATAACCACAGCAGTGTTAGCAAGGGGCAGGGGGAGAAGCTCAGTTTGGGAGATGCCACAAAGCACAGCCCTGCATGTCCCAGCACACGTGTGGGCAGGCAGGCCCATCCTGCTGCCCTCAGTGTGAAAATGCTGGGGGCCGAACATGTTGGGCAATGTGGCCTTGCCAGCTGAGCTGCTCTGCCACAGGACAGGTGAATTACAGCTGGGTAGACTCAAGCACAGATACAGGGATGATCCTGCCCTTCTGGCTGGTTTGTGAAGCCCAGTGCTTCTCGCCTGGGTACTGGGGAGACACCGCTAATTCCCAGTGCGGGCAATTATGGCCTTGAGGTCGAAAATGAAAAATGTGACTCACTGAGGGGGTATGAGCCCTTTGGGTTCAAATCGGTATCTGGCAGTGCACGGCCGCGTCTCAACACGTGCAGGGACCGCGTGGGATGCAGCCCAAAACCTTTGCTGTCATTCAGAGGTGTTACATTAGAGTGAGGGAAATAGTTGTGGCTGTAATTAAAGACAGCCAGGAAACACTTGGCTAATTACTGCATGAGCCGGAGCTGAGTGGATGCGGAGAGGCTGAGGAATGTGCCCGTCATGAGGCAGGTATCTGCAAAACACAGGCTGTCATGGTGGCTGAAGAAAATCTCACTGACAGCATCAAAGCAGGCGCCCTGGCACTGAGAGGGAGGTTTCCCTCCTCTGCACAGGGTTGGGATAGGCTGGCAGGGAAACGGCAGCTGCCTGGCCTGGGATGTGGGGGGCACAGGTTGACATTTTGGCAACTTCAGCACAGTCTCGTCTGAACAGCAGAAAAACGAGAGCTCTTGTCAAAAATGTGGCACTTCCCAAAATCACGAGTGTTTACTTTTTCATGAGATGCTGAAACAGACCCATCCTGCAACCAGCATGGCTGCTGCCCTTCCCATTCTCACAAGAAGCACATGGAAAAGCTGGCAAAGAGCACATTTGCACACCTTTGTACCAACTGCCATCAATTATAGACTTTCCAACATGCTGCATGACTCTGTTTTCACTCATTTCTGAGAAATTGGAGAACATTTCCAGCAATTCACTGTGGCAGACAAATGGTAGAGGGGCCACTAATCCTCACCGAGACCCTGCTGCCCAAATGCTGACTTCTGATGCAAAGTTGTATTCTTGTCCCACAATGGAGGGGTCAAGTGTCTGCTTGGAGGTGTGTGCAGAGAGACATTGTCTTCTGCTTCAAAGCCAAAGTATCCTTAGTTCCACCATGAGAGCTTGCAGCTTGGCATTGGTTCAATGGTGCTCTGCACAGGAATGATGCTTTCCACCTCCAGGCAGCACTGACTCTACTGGTTCAAGCTGTTCAGTCTGCACAAGCTCACCTAGGAAAGGCCCCTGAGACATCACCTCAGCACCCTTTTAATACAGCTCTCTGTGCCAGCCAAAGCCTGGACCCTGAACATGCATCTGCTGGCACTTCAGAGGCACCTGCCAGCCATCACATCTAGCCACAAGCAACTTTCTGGAGCTGGGGGTTACACAAGACTGGCCGCCACTATAGGTAAACAAGGGAGCAGAAGCCCAGTAGTGGGGCAAGGATCTCCAGTGACTGGGTAGGTGGCACACACCCCCAAGAACTGACCCTCCCTGGCATGGACCCCTGCACATGGCAGGGATAAACTCTGGCACAGTGCACGTACGAATTTCTGCTCCTTTTGGACGCTAGGGCTTGGGGTAGAAACATGTGCCAGAAACATGGGGACAGGCACCACTGGTGTGTGATCTGGGCAGAGATCTCTAAAAAGAGATGCTTGGCCCTTCAGGAAAAGGAGATGGACACTCAGAGCTCTCTCTTCCCTGTGAGCTGTCAGCCAGGCACCTTGGTGACATTTGGATGCAGTGGCCCTTCCTTCCTCCTCCCGGCTGCACGCAGAGAAATGGTTGGGATGCCAGACCACTTAGGTAGGTGTGACCAAATAGCCCTATTGAAGGGAGCAAAACCAGTATGACTTCCTTATTGTGCAATGATTAATAAAGGCTTTCAGCTCTTTTTCTCCATTAATTGTGAATAAGCAAGTCCTTGATCATTTCCTTATCCAAGGACCGAGTGAGATTCCTTACAGCATTCCTGCCCCAAAGTGGCCACACTGCACTGGGAAGAGAAGCGATTCCTGCAATATTGAAACCACACACAGCAAAATCAGAGGCTGAAAACCTCTTTCCCAGTTCACTTGTGCTGAGGACAGCTGTCAAAATATGATACCAGTCTTGGGGTTAGGGAAACCCAGTGCTCCTGCCTTTACCAGTGAAGTTTTACACACTAAATCTTAACTTAAATGAGCAAAGCAGTGGCCAGTTTTTGGGCAGGAAGAGCAGTGTGGCAGGCAGCAATTTGTATGCAATTTCTTGGATATTATAGTTCCCAGTCTCCCTACAGTTTTCCTATGGCAAAATTTTCTGCATAAGAATTGTCCCTCTGTTAACCCCAGGAGACATGTTTTCCCCCCACCTTCACCTTCTTACTCTACCTTGTGTATTCAGATGACCTTTTGCTTTTAAGAGACAGGTTCTGTCCATCTTTACAGACCAGATCTGCTCTGCTTGTCAGCCTCAAAGCTCCTTGCAAAAATGCTTTACCAAGAGGGAGAAGTTTGGTTTCTTCCGGCCACGCTGGAGCCATGTCCCTACATGGGGACTCAGTTAACCAGGCTGGGTGGTGTCCCAGAGAGGTCTCACTTTACTCACAACCAGTCATGAAAAAAACAGAAGTTAAAAATGTTGTAGAAACTGCAACCAGGTGCTAAGGAGAGCAAGAATACATGAAAAGTGAAAATTTGCCTTTTTAATAAGCCGTTACAAGTAAGTTGGGTGTTTAGGAGAGAGCACGCGCTGGTGCTTGTAGTCATTCAGTGAAGATTTGGTGTTGTGTGCATGTTTTTAATGAGACCAGAGGGCGCAGAACGGGGCTCCTTTTCTAACCTATATTGCAGCAATTTGTGCATGTCTGTAGCTGTGGGTGTTATGTGCTTTCTACTCTGAGTGGTAAGTTTCAGTTTGATTCTGCTCTCGAGAGCTGTGGGGACAGTTTGCACTCGCCTTATCAACGCAGAATCCAAATTGCTTCACAGTGCACCCAGCCCCCTGACACTGCAAACTGAGAAAACACACTTTAAGCACAGAGAAACAAGAGGGGTGACAACCAGTGGGCTTTTTCTCAGCAGAGCATCCCAATCTGCCAAAACCTCACAACCCAACAAGTGGGGCAATAAGAACCTCAAGAGTCGCAACCTCGGTGCCACCCTGAGAGGCCATAGCCAGGACCCCAGCTAGCAGAGCCAGGATCCCAAGGCTGGGGCTCTTTTCCTACATCCCCTTTCCCCTAAAATCCTGCTTCAGACCTGTTCCCTTGCACTGATGTGCCAGAACTAGGGGCCCTGTTCTGGGCAGCTGCAGGATTCTTCCCTGGGCTGCTCCTGAGCAAGACTGACCACAAGCCCCTGATCAAAATTGTGCCCATGATTAGAGATGGCAGCAAGGGAAGGGCAGGGCAGGAAGGTCCACGGCCCCTGGGAAGCAGCTCTAGTTTGGCTCCAAAAGCTTGTGGTCTCAACAGTAGCCCCTGTGCCCAGCTGAGCAGTCAATTTCCAAATGAGCATTGCTATCTTTACATGTGTTTGCTATAAACATCCAGCTTTCAGACTACACACCAATGTCCATACTGGCTGTCCCACTGTCTCTACATGGGCTGTGACTGAGAGGAGCCATTCTAGAGGAGCTCAGCAGAGCTCCTGGGGAATACCCCAGTTCCTATTGCCCTCCTTGGGAGCCACAAATCACTGTGCAACTTGTGCATAAAATACTTGAGTATTTCTAAGATGAAATTATGACCTACGTAGCAACTATGTGCAGATTTTCTTCTTCCCTCAGATCTGCTTGAGTTTGTAATCCCCTCCAGATACAACATTCAGGAATGACTATGTTGTTTGCCGCACTGTTGTTGGTCTTGCTTGACCTCAGAAAGCAGCTCAGGAGATGAGGTGAAACAGTGGCTGCAGGTGCAAGTGGTTCAAGATCTGCTGGGCACAGGCACCATGGCTCATGCCCGTCTGCTGTGCAGGGCAGGATTATCCTTATCCTGCTAGTGAGCACCCACCCAACAGAGTGGCAGGCTAAGGAGCAGAAGGGACAAACCTTAATGGAGGCAGAGTGCCCTCCAATTTCCTTCAAAATCTTAGCTACTCATCCAAAATGAGGAGTCTGGAAAACAAGGGCCCTCCCCAACCATTAAACCCATTTCCTGAAGCAGCACACACCCCTGCAAAACGGACTTAAGTGCCTTGTTAGACTTGAACATGCGAAATCTCTGTTCTTTGCCACCGGTCTCTTGCCCATTATCTCCCTCTGCATCCATTAGCCTCGAGGAAATGCCTCAACCCCATGTGGGTCTGACTTCAAAAATATATCAAGAGATGGACCCAGACTCAAGAGTTCAGTTACAAGGTCTCATTTACCTCAGATTCAGGGTGTTTAAGTGTGGGAATACCAGTTGGTGCCATTCTTACTATGTTTTTTTTAATTAACTTTCAGTCTAATTATTTAGATCAATCAAAACACCAAGGTAGCAATGAGTATCTACACAGGGGAATATATCCAAGATCAAGCTTATCTAACAATGGAGGTTTAAAGACAAACTTTTTATTTTTAATCTAAAAACTTCAGTACTTCAAGGCCAGAGCTGGGCAATAAAGACAAGGACCCTGGAGCCAAGATAGCTGTGTTCTGGTTTTGGTACCTCCACTAACTAGTAGTGAGGTCTGCAACAAGTCAGTTGACCTTCCCATACAGCACCCGACTCATTTGTAGAATAGGTACAAGACTTGTTCAGGCTGTGGTGTAGGACTAATATTTGTACCTTGTTTTGAGATTTTCTGATCTGTAACTGCACGTAGTTTGTTGTTCATAGAGAGAACAATTTGCTTACAGTATATCTGCAATATCATAATATTTAGAAATCCTCACTTATGGGCTCTGACTACCCTGAACTCAACACAAACTCTCTCTTGCCCGAAGGACCTTACAAACGAAGCACTATTAAAAACTCAAAAACCACAGTGGCTTGGTGCACAACTTAAATTTCCATTTTCTCTCAGCATTTTCCCACGAGGGGATTGCATGTGAGAGCACACAACAGAAAGTCAGATCACACCCGGATCGGTTGTGCTGGCATGCCATTTGGCAATACAAGAATGACATAAATTAAAGTGAAACCTCTTCACCTCAGCCTAAGTGAAAATGTGAAGAGCAAGGGGGTTGAGGAGGAAGGGGGTATATTGATCCATATCTACTCAACAGTCAGACCAGTGGTGTGGTGGCAACAAAAGACATGCCTTTGCTTTTTCAGTAACTAATAATCTATAGAGAACCATTTCCTTTTCTGCTGTTGAGATAACACATTCGTCACCTCAGCTTCATGCAAATATTTCATGCCTCTGCTTACCTAATTTACCTCTCTGGTGCAGAAACCTTCCACCAGCACTGACTGACATGACACACTGAAAAAAGATCCATCTCACCAGAACTTTCTGAAATGCTTAAATCATTAGAGGACAACTTCACCAAATGCTCTGCAGGAGAGACATGGCTCCATAAGATTAAATGGGTTAATTTTGCCACTCTTCAGTCCTGCCTCTGACCCACATGTGGTTTGCAGGCTGGAACTGACATTATCCAAAGAAAAGCATTTGGTATCTCTGCACACAGACCACAGCTGGTGAACAACTCATCCCAGATTTAAACACAATGTATTAACTCTAATCTGTTGCCAGAAATTAATATTACATGCTATTAAAAGCCTGGGCCCCCAGAAGTGTGCTGAACTGAGTGGGCCTTCGCATCACTTGGAAACAAACAGGTACCAGGTTGGACATGTGTCTGCATCTAATGGAAACCTTGTTCTAATCAAAATGCTGACACCACTTTCACTCACTCACTTACACTCACCTCTCTCCCTGCATTACTGCACTGCAAGCATGGTTCAAATGTCAAGCACCAAAAAAAGTTATGAAGAGACAGAATTAATTAAACTTGTCCACACACAGCTTAAGGGGAGCAGCCCTTCCTTGCAGGATCACACACACTGGTTTTCCCACAGGACGTGCATCTTACTCCGTGCACAAGGCAGGGAATGCTCATCCTGCATGGGACAGGGAAGGGATGCCATCCTTCTCATCCCATCTTCCATTCTGTCTACATGGCTCTGGTCTTTGTGCTCCTGGCCCACTCTCCAGCTGGGGCCATTTTCTGCTGAGTGCTTTCAGCGGATCCATGTGAAAGACGGCTGAAGGCTTTGCCTGTGTCAGTCAGTGTGGGAGAGGGAGGTGGTGTCCGTAAGCCGGACTGAAAAAGAAACAAAGTACAGGAGTTTAAAGTCAAAAACTCCCTTTGGGTGCCCAGAATTTCAGGGCAGTCCCCCATGTTATTTGACTTTAGCTTATCTTAATCTCAGGGGTCAACTGGGAATCCTGAACACCTTCAAACCCATCACAAACCATGGACCTGTGAAAACCCAGGTTTAGTGATTTGCTCCATGCAATGCACAACTCTGTGAGTAACATCCAGTAGAAAACATTACCCCTAGGCAACACTCCAGCCTCTGGCCATGACAGCCCCTCCATCTATCCCTCCTCTTTCAAGAGACCACCTCCAAGGTGTAGGTTTTACACAATAGACCCTCCTTTGGTTCCAAATTCCAGGGGCCAAGGCAAAGGACAATACACATCTTGTACAGACCATGTACCCATGAAGGGCCAACTGAACCTTAATTCCAGCTTGTGTCATCCTCTTAGTGCCTGAGATTGCTGCCTCAGTGCTGTTCTCAGCAGCTGCCTGGGCAAACTCTGAGGCTTTGGAAAGCACATGCACTGGTAAGACTTGTCCATTCTGTGGCTCTCCCATGGAATGACTGTACAACACAGCAGGATTGGCACTTTCCAGTTCTGCTAGCCATGGCAATGCTGTCTGGAGAAGTCTGTCACAGATGCAGACTAGCACAGGAGGGTGGTGAACCTTCCACTCTTCCTCTCCATCTCTATTACCTTTCTCATTCTTCCCTTCCCTGTGCCCATCTCTGTCCTCTTGCCTTCTAGATGAGCATCCCTGGGGCTCCTGGATCCCTGCCAGTTCTACAAATCGGTGGCCACCAGCTTCTTCAGTCTTCCCAGAAGAAGAATTTCTGGTGAAGTGAAGCAGTGAAACACCACTTTTCTTTGGAAAACATGCTGCCTAATAAGTGAGGGGACCCACACAACTAAGGGCAAGGGTGAAATAAAATACTAAGAGAGAGAAAAAGAAAAAAAAAAAAAAGGAAGAACATTTTTCACAGTCTGTAGATGCAAAGTGAAACTATTTTGATAGATTCAGCTCTCCCACATTGAAAGGTCCAGAGTTTCTCATCTCCGACTTTACTCTGAGGCATGAAATTTCACCCATGACATGACAAACTGCTGTAACATCCATGATGCTTTCTGGCTCCTTGGAAGTCTGTTGTTACCCTGCCAAAGCTCCCCTTCAGTGTTTTGCTGGGTTGATATTACTAAATCACTCTTTTTGGGGGGTTTTCTTTGTTTTGACACATCTTCTTTTGCTAATACTTTTTCCCTGTGGCTGAAAATCCAGTGATACAGAGCTGGTGCTCTTGTTAAGACACTGATATCTTCATCCATGATACATCCTGGATACAGGCAGGCAGGGAAGAAAATAATTTGGTCCTTGTTAGCAAAGTGTCCCTTTCATTGGCAAGTGATCACCTCCAGCTTTTTTGTGTATGCTGAGAAAATTGCTAAGCTGCTAATGTATGCAAGAGCCATTTGACTTCAGCCTCTTCACAGATATTCACCCAGCTCAGCAGAGGGCAGATCTGCCCATTTGCAGCCTCATTTTGGATGGTCTTCAACTACAACCCATGTAGTGGACATTTAAATCAAGACTGGTGGACAATTAAATCAAGACTGGCTTCTTCAGAAGCATTTTAAATGAAGAGAATTTTGTTTCAACCTGATTTTACAAAAGCTCAGCCAAGTGCTTGCCTTCTCAGAGTTAGCTCAAAGGGATAACAATTCCATATACTGCCTTTGAAAAGATTCTTGTGTTGCTCTCTTAGTTTTAGCAAAATAACAATCTAGCCATAGGAGTGAAGGAATTGGTAAATGTTTCAGTTTGGGCTGAACATCTTTTAAAAGGAAATGGCCTATCTCAAGGAAGTTACAGAAAGGTTCCAGGGAGTGGGTGACACTCATTATCTTGTATCATACAAGGAAACAATCTAGGATTAAAAATCTATTATCCTGGGATTACCCTATGAATTTTCCTCCATGCATTATGAAAGGTTTCTGTCTTCCTGTTGACAAATCATCTTCTACAATGTTGTCTAAATACATAGTCCCTCATCTACTCACTGTCACCATTGTTGTACCCTTTGATTTCAGGGGAGATAAGAAGATAAATCAGAAGAGAGGTAGATGGTGATTGGTTGTACCACCTGTGAAATATTCATACCTGATGTGTTGTTTGCTAGACTTGATGCTCAGATACTTGGGGTATGTTTCCTTCTTCTCCCTCATGAAAATGTTCCTGCATCATCTTGGTCAGTTTGGCATTGTTATCCAAACAGTGGGGGTGCTCTGCCCTGCTTCAGGGATAACTAATGTACCTCTAGAATGATTTTTAAAAGCTAGGAATGGGGTGGAACAAAACACAAAATCTAAGTTTTGGAGAATTTTTTTCCTAGTATACACAGAAATTAAATTGTGTTTGTCTCCTCCCTCTGCTCTGAGGACAGAGGTAGAATTAGTAATACAGAGCATATCACTCCTCAAGCTCTCTTGTAGCTTTTAAAACATAGAGAGCAAATGGCAAATTTACCTTTCATCTCCTCTTGAAACTTAAGTTAAGCCTTACTGGTAACAAGTGAAATTAAACTGGTTGTTGCTGTTGAACTTCTCCGTGCTGTTTCCTCACATGAATTAGTCATGACCAACTCTACTTGGCAACTGTCCTTACAAAAAACAGAACAGAGAGAAGGGTTAAGCACTCCCATACAATTTACCCAATAAATTTGTCATACCCCTCATATAGAGTTGTCCCTCCAGTTCTGCCTGTTCCCTAACATATTTGGCAGTTTGAACAATGTTGGCAATATTTGAGCAATTAGGCATTCCAAGTGGAAAGGCTGATACACCTTACCCTCAAATGCAGGGTGTGTTTTGTCTTGTGCCTTTAACCATCCTTGATGAGCACAGATTGCACAACAGCCATGAAGTAGGAAGGTCTTTCAATTTCAGTATGGCCTAGCTTGTTTTGGTTTAGCAAAAGGCCAACAGTCCAATGCAAGGATGAGATAATCACATCTTGACTTGAGTGTTATCCAGGCAGATCAGAAAGGGGGAATTTCACGGTGGTTATCACCTTCCGAGTGTTAAATGCTTTGGTCATCCTGGCACAGTTGCAAAACCGGGTAAAAGATGATCCATAAAAGAAAACTCTCTGATGGAGCTTGGAATAGGACTGTCAAGAAGGTGTGAGACTTGTGGTAGAAACAGCGGTCTGTTTGTGGTCCAAGCAGCAAGTTCTGGGCAAGAGTGGGCAGAGGTGGAGACATCCTGCATCCTTTCACCAGCTGGGACCTGCAAAGATCACAGTCAACCAGGATAAAAGCACCTGCCAAGCCAGCCAGCCAGCCCAGCAGCTGCCATCCTCAGCCCAAGACGCTGCTGAAGCTGGGAATTGCAAACAACAGTGCTGCAGAGAAGCAGCCCAGGTGAGCAGGAGGCCAGCAGCTGCTGGACTGGCTGCCACAGCCCTCCTCTGGCAGCAGCAGGGCACACCCAGCGGCCAGCCTGCCTGCCCTGCCCAGCAGGGATGCTTGCCTGTGTAGTCAGGACCTAACTTAAGAAAGGAAAAAAAACAAATCTAAGCAGCATGGAGAGATGTTTTGCAGGTCACAGCGATGCTGCCCATCCACACTGAGCCTTCACAGGATGTCTGGAGGACTGGTGGACAAAGGAGGGTAGGTCTGGGATGCCTACTTTACCCCCTCCCACAAAACCTGAATGGATCTGAATGACCCAACCTGTGCTAGGATGCTCCCACAAGGCCCCACATGCCTCACCAGGGTCTCTTGTGCAGCAGCCCCCTTCTGGTAAAAACTGCTGAGAATTCAGCACCCAGCCTCTCTACTTGTGGCTGGTGGTATTTCCCTCGCTGGGGTGATGTTGATGTTTGTAATGAAGCTTTGGCAGAGAAAGAGAGACATGTTGTAACCATTAGCAGACTTTACGTTTAGAATTTATCTGAGGAAAGGACAAAGGATAATTCAGCTTGATTAGGTTTTTGCACAAGTTTGGGTCTACACTCCTCATTGTAGTATCAGTCCAGTCTTCACCATTTTCTTCCTCTGACCCAGAAAAACTTGGTCATGAAAATAATGTTAGTTAGAAAATAATGGAACTGATAAGTCATTGCAGGCACATGTGTGTCTCATTATACATCAGTTCAGTTTCACTATATATTTTACACAATGTAACATAAATTTCACTACGCACCACAAGTATTTCAATATGTGATAGTCAGAAAGTGGCAGTTTACACTAAAAGTTTCAGTATGTGGTAGGATATTTCAAATACTATAAATTCTCTTTTTAAATTAAATGCACTGTGTAGATTAGTGAGAAATGCAGTTGTTTTAGTTTACTCAATGTGGTTTTCTTTCAGAACAGTATTTTAGTACTGTACTGTTCAATTGCCATGTTTATTTTATTAATACATATTAATGGATAATTAAGTGAAAATTCATTAAATATACACCACATAAGACTCAGGCAGGAGTTCCATTTCCTAGATCTTTTATCTCAGCTCAATTTATATCATATTAACAAACACACTGTATTTACAGAGACTATATAAATGAAAAGAATAAACTTCCTGTTATGAGCCTGGTTTTTAAAATTAATTTTCTTTGAGCAAGTAAAATTTGAGGGATCTGAAAGCCCCTATGAGGGTGATTTTTTAAAGCAATGGGCAGGCATATCCAGGTTTTGTACTGATTTGCAATTTATTGCAGATAATCACCATTTTGGCCACAACCAGCAGCAGCAGAGGAGTCTGCACTGCCAGCTTTGATCAGTTGACCATAGAAGTACCATGTCAATCAGGCCTTCTCCTAGCAAACCCCATCCCAGTTACGGAAAAGTTACTAAAAAGGGGTGCGCTACATGGCCCTGCTACACCAAAAACCTCTGTCACAGGAGCTACCATATCATCACTTTTTCACACGTACGTACTTCAGTGCAGGACAGTACAGATTCCCTCTGAGAGATACTTGACAAGAACCAAAAGCATAACAAAAAATAATCACATAGGTTAGTAAAGCCAAGGCACATCTGACAGCAAGGACCATCTCCTGCAAGCTCAAAGCTACAGTAATACCTCCAGACTGGTGCAGCAAAGCAATTTCCCCACATCCTGTACCCTACCATCAGAACTGCAGAAAGAAGAAAAAAAACAGGGTAATTTTTGGTTATGAATTCTCCCTCTTCCTCATCTCCTATAAACAGAAGGTCCACCAAGCCCCATGCAGAACTCTATTTTATTCAAAAAACAGCCTCAGCAGAGATCATGAGGCAATGCTGAACTCCAGCCCAATACAGAAACATCAGTCAGTGAGCTCTGCTCTGCCTTCTGCCCCTCAAGAGACAATTACACAGATAGTTTTTAGAACTTTTCTCCTGATAAGACCAAAATGTTAATGATCTGTACTGCAGTTCAGTGCTCAGCAGAACCAGAGGGCTCATCTGCCCCATCTCACACCCGGAAGACAAGGGTGACCCTGCACCGACGTGACTTTGGACAAGCTACTTAGAGAGTTACAAGGGCCTGGATTAATTAAAAACTGGGTCCTTTAATGTAACTCCTTGCCCCATGGCAGACCCAGCAGACCTCATTGGCTCCCTGCCAAATAGTTCAAGCGCCTCTTAACCAACGAAAAGGTAAAGAGCTTGGGTTGCAGCGTGCTGGATTTCAGCCCAGCAGCTTCAAATCTCCTAACCCCCAAGAGCAGCTTATCTATGTTTGGAGGTCAAAGACCTCAACAAAGCCCTGTTAACAGGTGAGTGCTGGCACAAGCTCAAAAGTTTATCTCTCCAGATTGCAGCAGTTCTTGGGTTTCTTACAAGTTTGGCAAAAAGGGCTACCAAAGTGGCCAGCAACACACTTGGGGCTGGCTGAGTCTGCTTCTGCTAACTCATTTGGCAAAACATATCACCATGAGTGCTTCCTTGGCTCACAGGAGCTGGAACTGAATGCATCCAGTGCAAGTGTAAGCTTGGCTACCCTACTCTTCCAAAATTTAAAACCAAGACCAACAGCTCTTCTTGTCTGTAGTCTCTCACTACCTTAAGAAACAAACTGTGCCCCAGACACACAAATCAAAGCTCATGATGCTTCCCAGGGACCAGGCTGAAGGAAATACAAACATTTCTGTCACTTGTGAGGCATGTGGACAGTTCAGGTTTGCTGTGATCACTGCTTTCATCCCAGACAGGGGCTGGGTACAATGGGAGCTGCCTTCCTGTTCCAAGTCTGAGGACCTGAACCATGAGTTTCCTCATGTGCCTCCTCCATGGCTGCTGGGGAGCAGCCCTGCTGTCTGGCTGAGGGTCTCTGTTTTGGACTGGCTAAAATCTGGGCTCATATTTCCCTTCAATAAGATGCTTGGGATGAAATAAAGGTAATGTTTTTGAGTGTATGTGTACTTGCAGCACAACCAAGACTGAGCTGACCCTGTTCCTGTTTAAAAAAAGGAGAAGCAACAACAGCGCAAGCTTTCCCATATTCACTTGCTCCCATGTTAGATCTGGGCTAAGATATACATAAAGCAATGTATTTATGCCCTAGATTCCACTGCTGATACTGCCAGCAAAAGCTAAATTACAGTGATTTTCCTGTAGTCAGGCTGCTAGTCTAACAAGTTTTGGAAGGAAGAAAATGTATTACACACATCCTCCAAGTCCCCTCCTAAGCACTGTCAGGCTATAATTTTAGCTTACTCTTATTACTTATCATGTATAATTGGTGTTGAGCCATCCTTTAGCCATCATGAAAGTTACATTATCAAAGCTGTTGCATTACTTTCACTAATTCAACTTACCCAAAGTTTTTAGTATTTCTCAACTGACAAGGCAGAACAGCAACAGAAGCTGACAAACCATATACCAATTGATCAAATCCAAACCTTTTCAGCTGACCCAATTAAGTTTCATTTGTAGGCTAAACCACATGACTTCAAGAAAAGTCATGGCCATGCAGTATCCTCTGTGGTGATTTCAGAAGCAGCTGTCATAGGCTTGAAGACTGCAGTTTCATGTGTACCAGTAACATTCAATAAAGGATTTTTCCACCTTCAGTGACTGACGAGTAGGGCCATCCGTAGTGTATAATTAAGCTGGCGAGTTTCTGTTGTTTTGAATATGACCTACCTTTTTTTCCCCTCTTTACACAGCTCTGACTGAAGGTAATATCTGCATATCAAAATCCTTCTGTTTTGAATCAATTCATCTCCATCTATGCAAATCTGAGAGCGGAGGTGCTCACAACAAACAGTTCATATTTCTGGTAGCTGAAATATCCCTGTGGAATATCTCTGCTGCATTCATGTTTCATGGACCTTTCTCTCTTTGAAGTCAACTTCTACAAGTTTTCACACAGAAAATTTTCATCAGTGTCATTTCCTCCAGCTGTAGCAGCACAACATTATCATCAGCATACAACCTTGCAAAATGACACCTTGATAAAAAATGCTGTCTTGGCATGATGTGAAAATTTTTCAGATCAGCAGCTTCCTGCACTCTTTTCTGTTGATCCTCAACGTTTCTTTGTTTTGAAAATAGGACAAATATTGGTACTTCAACAACAGATTGCAACAAATAGCATTCTGCTAATCTTATGTGAGACAAAAGACCAGTTAGACCAAACCTTCTCATTCATTTCTGCACTTTCCTGCCTCTCCCTGGTGTTCTCTTCAGGACAGAGAAAGCAGCTTTGTGTCACTTGTAAGATTGTTTGAGAGTTTTGATGGGAAAAAGGCTTTCCCTCCATGTTCATACTATAGCTTTTATGCTGTGAGACATCAAAAAACTGCAAAATCCAGCATTTGCTGAATTTCGTCTGTGTGGACATGGAAGCATTTCCCTGTTCTGGAATTGGGGTTTGCAATAATGTTTACAAGGATGGCAAATCTCCCAACTTCTGTTTGCAAAATGCTCCACAGATACAGATAATAGCCATGAAAGAGGCTTGGTGGGTACTTTTGTACCTTAAGCAAGATGCCAAGCATAAAGAAACAGCTTGTCCTTATGGCTCTGAGGACTGCTCTGTGGCAGCACAATGCATTTTATCTTCTGGACAACTGCAAAAGATTACCAAATTTCTTGTTTAATGCTGGCTTTCTATACATGGAAATCTGCTGGTTCCCATGTCCTGTAAACATAGGATAGCACTGAGGATAACACAAATCTAATTCTACCACAGTAACAGGAAACAGCAGTCAAAACCAGGACAGCACAGAGTGATGTACTGGAATCAGCAGTTGTCCTCTTAAAGCTGACACATCAAATCATGTTTCATTTTTTAATTTTAAAAATTTAACACTCCCTTATTTTCACAGAGCTGGAGAGGAATAGACCAAATCCAAACAACTTCTTACATGCAGAAACATCAGAGGATGCCACAGTCCCAGAGTTTGTTTAGGAAACTCAAGAGCTGGGAGAAGTTTCTGCTACATGGGAGCTGAACCTGAGATTCAGCACTGAGGGCTTTGGAAAGCATATTGATTAAAAGGCACAAAGCAATTAGCATAAAAGAACCTCACAGGTCTCAACAAACGGCAAATCGTCACAGCCCATGCAAAAATCAAGCATCAAAAGCAAGACTAAATCCATTTTCAATAAGAGCCATCCTAGATCAGATTCACACCTTTTCTGCAAGCTGACACTTCAAATTTACATTTATCAATCAACTGCTTCTGTGGAAATGATGAAAACCACCAAAATGAAACTCAGGAATCAATCCAGATCTTTGTAGCACTCCAACTAGGCATATCCTAAACCCTGGGTGGTGGGAGAGGGAAGCCATGCTGTCTTTCTTACTCAGTTAGCAATACCCCAGAGCACACTGAAAGTAATTATTTCCATCTGCCACACACCACCTACAAACCCGAAAATGGTACTGCTACTAGAAATCTAATACAGCAGTGAGTAGCCAGAAGCAATCTACTGCTTCCATTTGTGATTGGTCACAATGCTGTGGTGATGCCACAAGTGCAGTTCACTGTTAGCTTACGCTTGATAAGGTGAATATTTGGTGCAAGTCTCCAGACAGAGCAGTGTATCAAGCAACAGCTGTTAGAGAACAGAAATACAGAAAATGCCAACCCACTGCAGAAATCACTTTTTTTTCCTTCAGTCTGCCTTTGAGATGTATTAGACTATCAATTTTCCCACTTCTTTTGAGAAAAAGCTGGTAATGACCCAATATGTATTTGAAGAAAGATAACTGCTTTGAGATTAGTAAGTTCTTTGTGCAAACAGCCATTGTTTGTAATAAAAAGTAATTTCAGGATAAACGTGTAAGACTTTAGCAGGTACAAACATAAATTGAAGCAGAGCAGTTGCCATAGTTCAGCCCATAAAATACTCAGGTATTTATATGATCACTATTTTTGAGATTATTGACCACTATTATCCAGAGCAGAGATATCACTCTGTCGATGCAGCAGCACTGCCTTTCATTCCTATACATCTGACTCAAGCTGCTGCATCCATGTGTCTGCACCATTGCAGCCCCTCCTTTCTAACCAGGGTGGGGAGGAGAAGTGAAAGGGAAAGGAGCTGTAGGCATAATTTCAGTAGCCATTAAAGTCTGAACTATTTGATAAAACGAAGACAAGTTCTATTTCTTTATGAGACTTGTGCAAAGCGTTCCAGGAAAAGCAAAACATTATTATCTGAAGGCACAACTTAACCTTCGAACTGCGTAACAATTTTCTTCGTAACCATAAATATAGGACTACATAGGCCCATCTGCCTTCCACAGGTTGGTGAGTGGCCACATGTGTTGTGCCTTGATCCAAACAAGGATACCTAAGATGATTCCCAGCCATTATACATGACTGAGACCAGACAATCCTTGGCATTAAGACTCAGTCCCATGCACAGAAGATGAGCTCAGATCTAGTTACCTGGCAAAGAGCAAGTTCCTGTTTTAGCAGGACTGGAAGAATTTTAAATAGAGGATGAAAACACACCTTTTTTAAGAGAAGAGTCTTAGGAGTAAGTGTCAAAAGCAAAGTTCTCACATTTGCTAGAAACAATATTTTAATTGATGAAGAATATGCAGTTCCTAAAGTCATCCTATGATTCCCCACGAATTGCTCAATAACTGGGAGGTGGACTGGCTAGAAGCAAAGAGGCTAAGGAGCCACTCTCCCATTGTTAAAATAATTGGGATGTCTCAAGATCCTCAGTTAAGATAACTAACTCTTGTGGTCTGATCTTGCTGAAATATTTTGGATATTGTGTTTCTGCCAGTCCAAGGAATTTTTTTGGACAAAAGAGGCAAAAGCAATAGATCTGCATGATGAATCCCCAAATAGTCACACCCCTAGTCAGATCAAACAGGACCTCCATCTCAGATTGCTATATTCATCCCTCCCTTTCCTGGGAGCTGTATTTGTCAGACATGGTATTTTTCAGACGGGAAGGTAGGATCCAGAATCTAAAACACTAGGAATGCCACCTCCCAACAACCATACATATTAACCTCAGCCTTATCAAAACAAAGAAGAAAAACTGAGGGTGCTGCACTGTGCCGGTTCAAATTAAACAAGCCAAGCAAAAGATTTTAAAAATTTTATTTATGAGATGTGAAGAAGCTGCCTTCTACTCGCCAAACCATAGTGCTAAATACCTAAGACACTGTGAAAGGGGCGCCTCTATTATTCAAAAAATATTTGTATGCTTTTGGTGGATTAATTGCATTTAACATTTTGGTTAAACACACAAACAAGCACAGCTTTTTCTTGTTGCTTCAAATGAAGCCACAAAGAACAAAAGGCATCCAACTGAATTTAGGTTTATAAACACATTAATTTTAAGAGCACTATGTGTACACTTAAAATGAATTTAAAGCATTCGACCTTTGCAGTATGATGCCCATTTTCACTGTATCCAAATTATCCATAAATCCAGATGCAAGTTGTCACAGACACTTCTTTGGAGAGCTTGCAAAGTTAAAAGTTAATGTTTCCTATTAATTAATAATTGTTTTCAGCTGTTTTGGCAAGTGATTAAAACAAAGTGACTGCCTTTAATGTTACAATATAAAAGTTTTCTTCCTCAGCGGTTTGAGCGCCAAGCAGGATTTGCCTCATTTGCAGGAAGGTGTCACACGTGATTGCTTGGAGCATTTGTAAGCAAATAAGGTGAGTGGCTATGGCACCTGCCAGGGCAGTGATTTCCATTCCAATCGGGCTGGTTCTGGCCAGGACAGGGTTAATTTTTGCCATAGCCAGGAGAGGGCATGGCCAGGACCTGGAGGTTGTTCTGTACCCACTCAAGGGACAGGGAAAGGGCTCCCTTCTGGATCAGCGCAGTGTGGTGAGGAGAGCAGTGGCTTCTGTCAGGGGGTCTCTGTGTGAATCATTCACCTTTTCTTGCACCCTCTGCCATTCATATTGCTGCTCTTACTGATCATTTTCTCATTTCACTGCTGTTTCCAGTGAACTGTTCTCACCTCAACCTGTGATCTATATCTTTTTTGCCTTCCATTCTCCTCTCCATCCCATGGCAGGGGTAAAGGGAAGTATGCAAGCAAAGCACGGTTTGGAATGGTTTCAGTGGGAACATTAAATTGTGGAATACCATTCCTAAACCATGACACACATTCATAAAAATTATCCACCAGGAAGTTTCAGAGGAACATCAGCTGAGATAAATAAAGCAATGCTCTTTTTGTTAATGGTATACCATGCCATGGAAGAATTGTTCCATAAGAAAACCATACAGGTTGTGCATGTATCAAACCCTGCCATCTTGCAAATTCAGGATCACACACTCTTGAAAGTTTGAACAGCAAAGCATGATAGAATCTGTCCCTTCTGATGCCCAAGCCATCACACAGGTATTACTGACAGACTTGTTTGACACATCAGCAGATGGTTCAACACACCCCCTGTTCTGATCAGCACCTGATCCACAGCAGGATTAAACATGGCTCTGAGAAGGATCCTCTGCCATACGTAACCTTCCAGACATCATCTTTCATTCCCAAGCTTTAACAATTCATTCCCCTAGTAAAACTGAAACTGCAGTTCTTCTGAAAGCTGAATTTCCACATCCATGCAGAGAAAGGACAGCAGATTCATAGCAGAGGCTGGTAAACTCTGCCTGCAAAGTCAAAAGTATTGACATCAACATAAGCAGCAGTAAGACCCCCAGTTTTCTTCCCTTCGTGAACCCCAAACAAATCCAGAAAAATCTACAAACTTGCTGAGCAGCAACGTGGCTTGTGCTGAGTGAAATCATTATTGTCAGAATTCAGAAGAACCAAACTCAGGTTCAGTTCAACCCTTATTTTTCCACCAGAACAACAGCCTTACCACATGATCTGAATGCAGAGGGATACTTCACCACTTCAGGCAAACAGTGACCCACCAAAACCCTCAGCAGAGGCAGCACAGGCAGGAGTGCTCTTTTTTCCTGTGATCCTACATGACACTACAAAATAAACCTAAATATTGCTCAAGAAGTTTCCAGTGACACCATTGACACTTAATCTTATCTCACTCCACAGTGAAACTTCATAAAAATGTTAGTGTCTTATTTGTTTCAAATAATTAGCAGCAAGGCTAGTCAACAAAAGGATCCCTTGCCTAAGGCTACTTCAAGTCCCTGAAGCCCTCTTTGACATAAATAACAAAATAACATAAATCCTGCAGGTAAAGATGAGGATTCATTCCTATCAGATCAGGATGCACACTTGTGCCTACAGCACATCTGGGAAATCCACAGTAATTATTCATCCCTCCCTGGCCACTGCGGAGAAAGCACTCCACTGCTCTCAGAGACACTAGCAACCTGTTTATCCTGGAACAAGAGGAGGTAAAAAGTTCACTATCTTGGGGCAGCTCTGAAAAGCTTACGCCCTTGTTTATGATGTGGCAACTGTGGCACATGCCCATACATTAAGGTGTTAAGGATCTTCTCCTTTATTGATAATATCCACATTCATTTCAGCATAGCACCCCACAACACATTAGGATCAAAGCAGAACACATAAATATATTATAATTCATTTCAAGCATATATTATACTAGGGAAGCATTTTTATCCCATCCAGATCATAACTTGCAGCAAAGATCTTCTGGTTGATGCTACACACCCAATGCCTTTTATTATTTCAGCATTTTCTAATGCTGAAGAAAAAACTCCCTTTAAAATATAAACAACTTTTTATCCTGAATGCTCAAGGGTCCCGATACCATCAAATGGCATTTTGGAATAGGAGCCGCTGTGGTTTTGAGCACTGTTAATTGCCTGCAGTGACATAAGCAAGGACTGAGCTGGGTGTAGGCAAGGGATTTGTGCAACAGGCATCGTCCATTCCCTGCACATATTTCGGTGAGGTTTGCTTCCTGAAAGAATCCAGAAAGCTGATTACACAGAAACAGCAAAAAGCAGCTGGAATGGAGGTTGGGGATACTTCCATGTACATGAGTGCCAATTTTAAAAGAATTTAATTGGCATCTTGTATTATCCTGTTGGAAGCTTTTGTGGCTACCCCAGAACAAGTCTCTGTTAGAGGTGTAGCTCAGAAGCTTGAATGACCTACATTTCAGAGACCCCAAAATGACAGCTGGAGATCATTATCATCATGCTCAGTAGCTATAGTTCACCTGCTTTGTTCTCCAATGCATGCAAAAACAACAGCAACAACAAAAGGATTGCACGGTGGAAAATTGTGGCATCTAGTTTGGGGAAGGAGGGAGGGAGGAGTCAAGTAGGTAAGCTGAAGAGAACTGTTATCCCCTGTACCTCCAAAAGACACTGATCCCAGTGCAACCTAGGGAGGCCAGAAGGGACACAATTCATGCTGCACTTCCCTGAGGAAACCAGCTGCAGCAGAACCCTTGAATGCATTCAAGTTTCAGTGAGAGAAAGAATAAAAACCAAGACATTCCTGTGACTGGCATATTAATTAAAAACACACTATATATATTTCAAGGCAATTGTAAGCGGACCCATTAGGATTGTTCCTTCTTACCACTGAAATAACTGAATGCATAACCAGAAGTAGGACATCACTAATTTCACTGAAAACTGACATCATGGTTTCTTACTGAAGGACATTTCCAGTGGAGCAATAATTTAAGGGGTTTTTCTTTTTTTTTTTTTTTTTTTTTTCTATTGCCATTATGGCTATTCTTCCAGTCATTTTCTCGACAGTATAAATTTTCTCATCAAGTATAAATTTATATACAGTAAACCAAAACTGGAGAGTTTCCACAGGAGAGCAGACCTCCCAAACTGGCAGAGAAACTGCCTGGGTGGCTCAGCAAAACCATGCCCCAGCAGAGGTCCTTATGTATCTTCATATTGAAAGGTGTTGAGATGTACAGTGCAGAAATGCTGATGATTACAATGGACACATCTTCTTTCTACTGCCTATACAGACTCATTACAAATACTGACATCTTGTTCTACAACTAAACCCCATATAATGGAATTTCATTCTGACTGGAAAATGAAACAGAAAAGGCTTGTGACCAAAACTGGGTTTGGTATTTATTACCCACATTGAAAATATATTCTACTGTTCTGTATGAAACATTCAGAACAGCGTAAAGGAAAACTTCAGAGATATGAAACAGTAATTTTCATGAAAGAAAAGTCCTCTAGTGACTCATCCATCCATCCATCCCCATTTTCCAACATACAATGTATTGGAACAGTGACCTGTGGTGCCTGTGCAGGACGTTTTCTGCAGCAGGACCTCCCCATTCTGACTCCTCTCATGAAGGAAGCCCAGGCTGAGGATCTGCTGCAGAGGAGGAAGCTCTGAGACAATTCCTGTAAATAAAGGCCTCCTTCAGCAATGTGCTAAACCATCAAAGTTAAATACACTCTCGGTGACTGCTCACTCCAGGCAACACCAGAGGTGCCAGACACTTTGTCCCGCAGGTGAAAGCCATTGCACTGTATTCATGGAAAGGATGGAAAGGAAAGCACGTGGTGGGAGCTGTAAGGTGATGAGTGAATGAGAAACCCGGGTGAGATCAAGAATCCGGCTCTGTCATTTCACTCCCCACAAAGTATTTTCTCTCAAGCCCCACCTTCACTGTTTTTTAATTCCTCTCGTTTCCCTCTCTCCTCCTCTGCACCCTTCTCTCACTGCTTTCCTGCAGGGCCACCTAGTTTGTGGTAAAGCCAGCAGAAATGAATTCATCCAAGAAGCGTCAGGGAGGGCCTCGAGATGGGCATTTTAGTCACACACAGGCACCGATGGTAACCCTGCACGGGAGAGATGGGAGCTGTGGAGCCGGAGGAGGCACAGCCGCATCAGTCCTCAGCTGAGGTCAAGCATCAGCTAAATAAAGAGAAGCTGCAAATTAAAGAAGAATCTGCAAGGGCCAGGATTCATATGATAAAATGGTCACTGTAGAAATGGTGAAGAAATCGTATGACTTCCTGTGTCATGCCATGATTTCAGGGCTTTAGGCTCACCCCCATGGCCTGATCCCCTTCTCCTGTTCGCCTTGTACAGACTAAGATAAACTTTAAAATGAAGGAAAACCAGCCTATTTTGCTAATTTTGAGCTGTGGAAAAAATCCAGTGAGGGTGTGTGTACATATGACTGATGGAAATCAAACCTCTGAAGTGCAGATTATTTTAATTATAGTCAGAAAAGCATGTAAGGTGCAAGTTTCAGCCAGACAGTTTCCATCCTGATCTTTAATTTTGTAGTAATAAAAATACTTGAGTGACTCTGTCTAGCTGAAAGAATAACAAGTTGTCTGGTTTGTTATGTCAGCTGGGACACTAAGTAACAATACACACAAGGAGAAATTATATACATATCTGTACAAAATAAGGCATCACCAGCTCTCACTCGTGCACTCTCTCCACGTGTCTTTCACTGTAGGCAGCCACTGAAGGAACAGGTTTAGTGAACTGCGCTGTTGATCGCTTTTTCCCCCCAATGGTTTTCTTTGGAAAAGAACCAAGCTTCTAGAGGTTTCTAAGAAGTGCTTGTGAACTTGCAAAACACACTTGACAAGAGTCTAGCAAGCGATCCTCCAAATTCCAACAGATGTAAGCAAAGTACATTACAAACAGGCTTTACCCTTTCCAACATGTAATACTCAGTTATGGTGAGAGCTCAGGGTATAATGAGTATTAGTAGCTAGATCACAGATTTGTTTCCACAACATATTCATTCTATTATTGACCTAGTGAAATGATGCAAGGATTACAGCTTTGAACGTCTTCAGTGGAAAGTGCAGTTTTAAAATGGGACACATTTTGGCAGTTTCAATTGCAGTCAAGATCCCCCAACTCTAATGTGGTGTTTGACTGCCTCTCTTTTTACCCAAGTGGTTTTTTATACATATAAATGCTACTAAAAGCACACCTTTAAACTCCATATAATGCCAGATATTTTATACATATAAAAACCTGACATACACCAAATTCTTCACGTAGCTGTTGGCAGAGCTGGTTTGTATTCCTTTGCGTTCTTCAATCTATAGTTCAGAGAAACTGGTGTTTCATTTCACAGTTAAAGGAACTGAATTACTTGAATTGTAGAGACATGAAAGGCAAGGGAAGGAGAGAAAACATCTCACCCATTTTAAACTCATCAACAAGCTAATTTGGGAGTGTAACTTGAAAGTACAGAAATCTGAAATCTAGTTATGAATGTCTTTTTACCTCTCTCTCAAGAGATATTACTCAGGTTTAGTGTGACATTTCAAAATGTCGCTATGCCTATCTCAAAACCAGATATTTTAACAAAGAATAGATACCTACATGCTTTAATTCAGAACCCATTCTATATGTGATGATATTCTAAGAACCTCTTCTAAGAAGTTCCTACTTTTTAAGTACTAGTTAAATACTCTTGTCATTCCATGACAAAGATCCTTATTCAGCTGGAAATAAAGACAGACTCAAACTTTGTTTTATTTTTTAATAAAGTTTAAATAGTTAAAGTAAGAGGAAAGAGTATGTTTTAAAGCCAAGCTATTTCTTTGTTCCATGCTAGGCCTTAAAGTCAGATTACTGGCAAATACGGGCCGTGAGAAGAGCTGTATACTTAAAATGCTGGTGTAGAATATATTAAAATTGTATATATCCAGTTTACCTTGAAACAAAGGAAACACAATCTCTAAAGTTTTTGAAATGTATTGCCTCTTGTCCTGATTAATGGAAAAATTATCCCTACAAAAGATTTTATTTTTAAGTATGAAGACTCTACAAAATATTTGCTTTATCCATTGGCAGGACTTTGAAAATCTCCAAAATATTTAGATATGTGTGCCTAAGGAAGTTTATAAATGCCAATTCAACACTGTAAGAAAAATTCCAAACAGAACTGGAAATCAGAATAAATCAACTAAATCATCCCACCATAAGAATATTATATTTCAATTCTGGGTAAACACAGACAAGCATGGTTTGTTTTGTTTCAAAAATTCTTCATGTTCTGCACAATACAGCATAGGTTTGTTTCATTAGTACCTTTACCCTTCCAGTTCCTTAATGCTATTTCCTCATTAACATTTAAAACAGTATCTAATCTGTCTACGACTTTTTCTGCCCTCAGGGCTCTTCTTAGCCTCAACCCTATCCTCACCCATGGAGATCCTTCCCCTCTTGCTTCAGAAAGAGGTTTTTGTTCATTTGATTGATTTTCATCTTCTTTTTCAGATACAGGTAAGTATCCTACCATAAAGGGAGCATGGAAAGAACGGGAACAGCACTGGAAATTACTGGAACATTTACAAGATAAGACTGTGAGTAGGAGCTTCGACAGCCACTATTTTTGAAAGAAAAATGTCATGCTTTCTTTATATCAGATAATATTTGACAGATTCGATAATATGTCTACTATAAACATAATTTTGTGCCACAAAAAGCCACAAACTGCAGACAAAACAATAGAGCACAGAATTTGATGAATTCAGTGTAACACAAAAAAAAATACTGGTAGAGTTCGAGTAGCATCTGCAATGGTAACAAACATTTAGAAACCAAAATGATCCAATAACCTAAAAATACATCTGCTACACTAGAAAAAATCAGTGCAATGAGATTAGAAGCTTCCCAATTGTGGACTGATTGCTCAGGGACTGCAGATGTAAGAAAATATTAGCGTGGAAAAGCCTCAGCTTTCCAAAATTCAAAATAATTAAAAAGCAATCTGTTCATCATTCTATGATTTAACTGTTTCCTAGTTTATGGGAATTAACAGTAGGATACAATCCTGTTTGCAACATCCATGTAGCTTATTTAAAAATACCCCAAACTTTTTAAAGTAAATTAAGAAAATATATTCTTAAAGAAAAAAATAATTAGATGAGCACAAATAAATGCCATGATGAATCCTGAGACAAATTATCCTACATCATTGCTAGTCTATGAAAACTGGTTTGAATAATAAACACACTGCAGTATTCAGTGACAGCATACAAAAGTATTTGTAATTATTAAGTTGTGCATGTTTTTAACTGACAAAACATGCTCACGGGCTTACTTTAAAATCTCTCACTGCTTGTTATCAAAGTTAAAAGATCATTTGCATACCAATACATATACTGTAAACATGAACTTCTCATTAAGGAAAGATGGATTTACAGTAATTTGATCTTTTACAAAAAGCTATTGGTAACCAAATCTCTCAGTGTCTAACTTTCTAGAAAATTAAACCAATGTTTCCACCCTCAAAGCTGAAACACTACCTCTTTAGGAAACAGCCCTGTTTATTTGTTAATCAGAAATACAATCAAGTGGCATATTTCCATTTGCTCTTCGGCTCACAGTTTCAGCTTCATTATATTTTACAAGAAAACAGCAGACTTGCAGAAGTTCTGTAAATTCTTTCATATCGCAACTGATTTAATTACAGCAGTGAACAAACGCAGCAGTGATGCAAAATAAGATCAGCCCAATTGCCCTTATCTGATGATAGGATCTCTCTTCCTGTTTGGCTTACAGCAGTGAGGACTTCTTGTTTTGTTTCGGCTTTTTGTTGGTTTCTTTTTTTCTGGTCAGGCTGCCTCTGTCAAGACTGACAGAAGCAAGAAGTTGACATGCCCTTAGAATTCCAGCTTGAGAATGATCCTCATAGGAATATAGCTGAGTTTCAATCAGTAGGTCGGGGAATGATACTAATGTGGAGAAAATTATCTGGATAGCTCATATGTTCGCTTAGCCACTGAATGGGTGTTTCCAGCATTGGCTCAATTCCATGAATCATCACTTGAGTCTTCTGCTCTCCATCTAATTCAAAGAAAAAGAGAAACCACTAGTATACCATTCAAAGTTCACAGAAAGATTAAACATTCACTCATAATTAATTTACGGTAGATTTAATTGGTGTTACGGAGTTTAACATTTAACAGAATGAAAAGTAGGAAATATCACCGTGGAGAAAGCTGAGACTTGTATCATCTAAAACAGAAACTTTGAGTTAAAATTAATTCCAAGAAAAAACTGGAATTACATGAAACTTATAGAAGTGCTACTCTTCTTTATTAGTTGAAAGAGTGATCCTAGCTTGTTGTCAACCCAAGTAAGGCACATCCATCTCACCCAGCTGTAAGGCATAAGAATTTTACACACATCATGCTTAAAATGTTGAGCTTCCTAAAACATACTGGTAAGTTGTAGTCTTAATACCGTGATCTCCTGAAAGAGCTGGACTGTGTGTAATATAATACATGCATTATTCCTGAAGTAATTTTGTTATGCTAAGAATAATTTACATAAATCACTAACGATTTTACAGAGTTACTCCAAAGGCAGAGTTGGCACCGTCTTTTTCTCACTTAGTTTCGTCTCTTGGAAAAGCTAAGCTAGCAAATGGTTCCCAGTATAACAAGAGTATTTTCTAAGAATATTTCAATTCTTTTTATTTATACTTGTCCCGGAGGATGCAAATACTTTGATCCTTTAATTCAAATGATGGGAACCAGCTAAAGCAACTGACATAACAGTCATAACATGAACTAAAATGACAAAAAATGAAAATTTATTTCAGAGGCAAGGGATTAGAAGAGCATAAAATATGCTTCAAATAATAGTTGGGGGGGAAAATGTAGGCAGTGATCTTTCACTCATTTTATTCTATACTATGGCATTCTCACACGGACCTACCACAGTGAAATCCACATTCAGTACTCAAAAGTATTACTGTATTCACTAATTGGCATTTTATGTCCCACTCCAGTGAATTTATTACAGAACAAACCACCATCTTCACCAAGAGCTGCATGGAAAAGAGCAGAATCTAGAAGTGTAGATACCATTACTGGTTCTTTCATTCAGCACCCCCAGTTGTAGTGTAATTTCTGTTTTATAACACCGATAAAGTTGGGTTTCTTTGATAGCCAAAATGATTTGACAGCTGCTTGAAGAAATTTGTATAACCAGTTCTCTATGCCCACATAGCTAATTTATGCTGGCAAAAAAAATCCTTAAAGACGTGGTTGACTTTATGCTAGAAATATTTCTTCCTGAAGAGCAGACAGTTATGTTTGCTTAAAATAAAGCATTATACTTTTGTTACTTGTTACCTACATATGGTATATTCTGTACAAAGTCTTGATTCTCTAAATGGCATAATACACACATTATCACACTAAATTAAGCATATAAACACTTGTTAGTTTCTGGTTTTATTGCAGACAAGTCTGAAGAACAAAGCACATCATTTAAAAACCAGTTTCTGGTATTTCAAGCCAGAACAGGTATCTATTGGGCTGAAACACTCCCAATCAGATTGTCAAGAGAATAAATTCCAAAACAAAAAATCTCAGAGACCCAGCTGTGGTGGTACATTCATTCATTTACACACCATTTTTTTTTCTTCTTAGAAGTTAGGGGGCATCTAAATGTTTTTAAGTAACCTCCAAATATATGTATTTAACACTTTAAAATGAAAACCTACCTATGGTATTCCTTAAATTGGTATGAATTAAATATGAGTTAAAATATTTCATAGCAGTATTTAATTTTCAGAAACAACTAATTTGCATAAAGCCAGATGCAGACAGAATGCATCTGACTCTTTTTAGCCAAAACTTGCAAAAATAAGATTAAAAAGCTTCAGAACTTCAGTATAATTTTCTTGCAAATGGAGGAAATACTTATAAATAATAAGCACTTTCTTTGGCTCTTCCATTACTGTGCAATGTAATATTTTGCATGTGTGTGCACGTGCCTACTGTTGCTTAAAAATGAAGCGCAGGTAGTAATCTCGGTGTCTCTGTTCCTCACCCAGCTTTGTCCCTTTCTCATACAAGTCTTTTATTCAGTTTCTTGGCATACTGAGAAAGCCTCAGAGGTCAATGAAGAATTTACAGTTTAATTAAAATCTAATCTCTGCATTAGCATTGTTTGTGCTTTAGTATTATCTCTGACAAAGCATCACTTCTCCCTAATTCCTTTTCCCCTTGAGGCTTGACTGAAGAGATCTTATCTCCCAATTCTGTATTTACTGCAGCCTTCTTTCACAAAATCCATTGTTTTTACTTCAACATTCTTCTCTCCTTTTGTTACTAGGAACCATAAACTCTCACTTAAGGCATATTTACCCAAACTTTCCTCAACTCTCATGTTTTCCGCCACATATCCGATTATAAATTAGACTCTCTCTCATAGAGACTCTTCTCTACTTTTTGTAGCAAAAAGTTGTAAACAGCAAATACACTAAAAAAGTTACTGAAGAGTATTCTCGTTTTGTCAACAGCTGTCTAATTCTTATCCATTTACACTGTGATCTGAGTCCTGAATGATTTGCTAGCTATCATGAAAACTTCACGCACCTGTTTCAGATATATGATTGACTAATAAATTTACAAATAATTTTCTTTCCATGATTTTAGATGCATCTTGACACATCAACCGCTGTTCTCTTCTTCCCCACCCCACATTCTATGATCACAAGAAGCCTTTTTAAACTGACAAAATGCATCTACAAAGTGTACAAGTTGCTAAACACAACATATATTTAAATTAGTGGTATAAAATTTAAACGACCTAACAAAAAAGAGTAATGCCACTCTATATCATTGGATAATGCCTGTGAAAACTAGGAAAATAATTGCTCATCTGCAGTGTAAACGGCCCACAACTGATGGTATCAATATTGTCAATTCCCATTCTACAATGTCCAGTAATATAGTGAAAAAAAACCCAGGATTTCCCCAAAATCACGAGATTCTCCAGTAACCTCACCAACTTTTTTTTGTCCTCTTAAAATCCTGTCAGAACTGATTTACATGTTACTTATCACATTACCTAAGACTTTTTTTTTTTTTTTGCTTTGCTGCAAATTACTTTTGGAAGTAAGATGAAGTGGAAATACCAGAAAAATAAAAGCATAGCAATATATGTTTTGTAAGTTTTCACAATGCTACTTAAAATCTGAGTATTTCTGTATTACTGAAGTGATGCACAAGTAACAAACATTGTTTTGGCATTTGCAAAAAAACAAACAAACCAACAAAACAAACCAAAACCAAAATCCTTGCCCCCCGCCCCCCTCCCCCCCCAAAAAAGCCCTGAAAACTAATTATTTCATCTATCAGAGTGATTGTCCCAAGATTAAATAATTTTTTTCTGCTTTCCTTGCGGAGCTGTATCAATAGAGAAGGTACCATAGCCCCATCAAGTTAGTAGAGTCAAGCTCTAAGCACAGATAAAGCCTTTTGGTAAAACTTAACAATATTCCATCTCCAGAAGGCAGATAACTATGCTTAAATGTTATGTACTAAGACACTTTTGAGACATTCAGCTCACTTAAATTAAATCCTAACTCAAAGCTGCAACACAAAGCCTTGACCAGATCCAGGCTAATTAATCAGATCATGTAAAGTCAAAAGAGTTTTCTAGCTCTGTACAGAAAATTGAGAGAAACAAGAACCTCTGAAGTGAAGGGCTTCAGAAGGGACTGGCTTTTCTGCCACCTATAAGGTGGTTCCGTGTTCCTGAAGAGGAAACCACTACAAGAAAATATTGGCACTCTCGTTTGCAGACAGGCATCTGCTGGAAGGAAGCAAGAGTGAGCTGCTGTATCTTGAGTGAGCCCTTGAGAGAGTGGCTCAAAGCCCTCCTCAACCTGAGGCAGCTTGAGTCCACTCTCCTTTAAGGGGAATGCCCTAACTACAATATTCACTGTTGCTAATCCCCACCTTCCTTTAAAACCCCTCAGTGTCCAGGAGTTAGCAAGACACAGCAGAAGAACAAACAAGAAATTCTGCAGATATCAGAGAAGGTGTCATGGTATCACACATTAAGTTCTCTTCTCTTCAGCTATGCAAGTTGTTGCTTGCAAAGTAAACTACTCAGTATTAGGAAAATTAGCTTATTCAGCATCAATTCAGATTGTGGCAAATAACCATTGATGCATCGAAATAAATTTTTCTACTGAGTTATGTTATTATTTAAAAGAAAAAACTGAAGATGGAGATAAAAGATTGGTTTAGTTTTCAGACAGATTCAAGTGTCTGAGAGCGGAACAGCTGGAAGGCACTGCTTCTGTCACAGGTTTTTACCCAGATTAGCACCTCAATGCTCACCACTGCTGAGTGATATACTCCCTTTCACCTACACAAGATCAGCTCCTCTAGCCAGAATACATCTGTGATGTACCACTTAAAATTCTTTAGTGGGATGAAATACCTCCCTTCTGATTTGTGGCCTCAAGCAATCACCTGTCAGGGCAATTTAGCAGGCTTAAATCCCTTAACCAATACAAGATATTCAGGCTTTAGCAAAAGTGCCCCTGGAGTACTCAATTAGAATCCTCAGTATGCAAGTTCTCTGCATAGCAAGTCCTAGAATCTGCCTGTAGTCAGAGGCAGCACCATTTATAAAATTGGCTTTACAACTCCGAAAAGGCAAACAGAACCTGGTCCTTCAAATTAGGGGAAACAATGCATTTCTTGTATGGTACAAGGCCACAGGACTACAGACAAGGACACTAAAATGTGAAAGGAGTAAACACAACCAAGTTCTATGCAGTAGCAGCATTTTAGTAGTGTAATGGACGCCAGCTTTTCCAGCTGTGAAGAGGGCCATAGACATTTGGTTGCTTATCTTCAGAAAACATCATTGCTTGGGAGAAGATGACACTAAAGCTTTCCTGACAATAGGCTATACCATATTGTAGGAAAATTCATCCTGGGACAGCATTATAAGGAACAGAATATTCTTTTTGTAACTGTGGTGTGGCTGCTTTCCTCCCCATTTCTTCTGCTCCTCAGATTATCTGGAAGGTGAACAGTGTGTGCTCAGCACCTGGTGCCTTGGACATCTCTGAATCTAAAGAGACATGCCAACACTTTCACTGGAAAGATTTTAATCTACCTCTGAAGGATCTCTCAGGAAATTACTTACAATAATATAATTTTCAGTAATGTGCTTTGTGTGAGTAATAGTGTGCAAGCAATAAGTTTGTTACTGAAAGATACTGCTGACCCAATTTTGAAAGCCTAAAGCCAAAGCCGGGCAAGGCTAAATCTCCAGTAAGCAAATGTGAAAATTTCCTTCTTAGAAGCTAGGCTTCTGGTCTGGCACCAAGGATCACACATGAAACTGTGCACTTATTTACAAGAGACTATTCTATATTAGCAAGCAAATTCAAAGACTGTGTTCTAATTTGTAACCACATGTGGTAGGAAAGCACTGGACAGTGGCTGAAGTTATTCTTTCCCTCTCTAGGCACCTCAGATTGGACATTCTAGGACATACAGAGACGAGACAGCCCCAAACAAGCCTCACAGCCTAAAGAAATTCTCTGCCAGTAACTTCAACACTGGTAGCAGAAAAGAAAAACAAGTATTTGATGAATGTACTTCACTTTTTTGCACTTTTAAGTAGGTAGCATCTCTATAAACCCTCAAACCTCAATAAGGTCAGCAATGGTTTAATTTGTTAGCTCTGAAACTTGACGAAGAGCATCTACCTCATTTAACAGTGACCTGTCTAAATAGCTCCAATGTCCAATATTAAAATTGACAAAAACAGGATACCATTTACAAGCTTCACAATTATTTTTGTGTGTGCTACAAAAAACCCATATTCATAAAATGCAAAAACAATTAGGCTAAGGAGCATTTATGAACATTTTCACATCACTTTTGTAGTTCTTACTATGGGCAGATACCATATATTTATAAATTCATGGCAAAATATTTCTTTGCTCAGTAGGCAACCATAGCTACAGAATGAATCAAGTCTATGTATAAATTAAATATTAGTGCTTTATTTTTCTTCAGTACCTTAAAAAAAGTATTAGAAACTAGTATTATACATATTATTACAGGCTTTTCCATTCATAAACTCCAATCTAACTGGAACATCTGCAATCAGTTTCTGGCATGTGTATCTGTAATAGTGACCAAGGTACAGAAATACGGTGAGGCGTTCTGATTCCACAGTAATAACAGCCTCAATATAAAGTGACCAAATAGAAAAATAATGTGTACACTGAACAAATTTTACTTGATCAGGTGAGTGTTGATGAGCTCAATACCTATGTCATTTCATGGGAAGTGCATAAAAAGTTGATTTTGGTCAAATCTCATGGCCAAATTATATTCTGCTCTTCGAATGAACCCAGCACAAATACATCAGACAGCAAACTTGTTCTTTACTAAAACCAAGTATTTAATACTTAAGAAACTACAGCTTCAAGGTTTAAGTTTACTACATGAGCAGAGTTCTTTTAGTTAGAATTTAGAATTTTTAAACTAAAATCTTATGAGCTTTCAGAAGCTTCACACTAGCTCAGCCAGCATATTCCAGGCTGTCCTTACTTTTCTGTGAATTCCATTTTGTGCAAAAATGACCCTACCTGTCACAGCAGTAGGCTCTATTGCTAGAAGCGACTCATTTTTCATAGCAATCTTAACATGCTTTTAACCTCACTTCAACCACATAAACTCCCTCTCCCCCACGTTGGAATGATGATCAGTTTAAGGAGACACACATGATACACTGGATCATGTCAGCAGATATGCTGTTCAGTATCCTCTGACCAAGAGCAAGAACACACAAAGAGTTCTGCAAAGCCAACTCTACAATAGCCTAGCCACAACAAAAGGTTCCCCTGACCTCAAAAATTTTAGATGCTGATATGTGACATGAAAGCACAGGACTGACTTTTCCTTCCTGCCTACATATCTCACCAGCACTGGGGAAAGCCACTGAAGCTGACTTCAGGTAAAGAACTCACACACAGAAATATAAGGTCAGTGCATTCATGATTCAGTACAAATTTCTTTCTCAAAATGATTCTGTGTCTGAAATAAGAATTGTTCCAAACACAAGATGTGGTTTGGAGAACAAGAATTACAGTTCCTGGATAAACTCTAGCTACTCAACATGAATATAAATAAACCATGACATAGATTTAGTTAACTGTCAGCAACAAGACAGTATCACTCATTTTAACCATTGGTAGTAACATGAGTTCAATTGCTCCAACTGAAGGTCATAGTTTTCCTAAATGTCTGTTTTCAGTTTAGGTTATGGTAAATAAAAGCAACAAATTTGTATTTTGTTTTAAAGTCTCTTTTAAAATTAATGTTAGTTTTTTATACTTTACTGAACAACCTATAGGTAACAGAACAAGAGTGTTCAACCTATGTTTTCTGATACATTAAGTTGATTTTTTAAATTCTTCTCCAAAATAAAGAGTTAGAAACATCAGTCTCTCGATCCTGGAGTGTTTTGTCACTCATATTACATAACTCAATTTAAGCCTTACAGTGCCCTCATGTCATTTCACCAGAGCAGCTCATTAGAATGACATGTCCAAAATGCTATGATAGAACTAGACCTGTATCAACTTCAGTGAACTCTATTCTTGCAGAGTACCTGATTACAAAAGCCTTGCTCCAGGTAAGATATAAATGTGGGCTGATATTAAATCCATAGTCATTAATTTAGCTTTAATTATTACTCTACTTCTATCGATGGTTTTGACACAGGCCAGTAGGCTGGTATCTTTGTGATCGTCTCGTGGTATAAACATCTCAACTCAAATTTAGACATTTGTGACTTAACAGAGGAAAAAACTTTCTTTGTCACAGTTCTTACATGATTACACTCCTTGGATTACTGCAGGCATAGTCCAGCCTTCTCTATGCCCAAAATAGAAGTGCAATATTATCATATGCAATATTATCATCATCTACATCACTAAAGATGACTGAAATCTTGAATAGTGAGATGAAATATTTGGCATCTCCCATTCATAATTTTCTTCTCCATGCAATTTTTCTCTCTCGTTATTTCCTGTCATCTTTACGTCATGTCTATCCTCATGTTAGATAGCCACATTTCTGAAACATAGCAAACAAAGTAGATTAAAGTAATCACCGCAAGTAAAAGTTTATGATGCTTTGGAGCAGTGAATAAGAACTTGGCTTACACTTCTAATCTCACAGGAGCCAGAAAGCATGTAAATGAACTAGAAAAGCTTTTTTCTAGTCCACTCAAAAAGTTTTTAGAGAAGGTGAACTTGGCCTGAAACATTACTAAGCAGGCTAAGCCTGAGCAGACTATTCTCAACAGTTCCCCAAAACAGTTAACACTCACAGTAACACCATATAAGACAAGGGAACTTTCCCTTTTGTTAAAGAGTTCATGCAACTCAGTGGAAAAGCAGATAGAGGGTGGAAATGGGCTAAGCTTTACTTAACTAAACTTTGCTGTTGTTGCTTTTTAAGTATTTTATTCTTGTATATTTCACATAAGTTTTTAAAATGAGGTTCCTGGAATAAGTCCCAAACTAATTTATGACAGAATCTGACATTTTAAAGGACTTTAGAAGACCTTACAAGGCCAAGCTAGCTTCCCATCTAGCTTCAGGCAGAATAAAAAAAAGACTAAACTCCCAGGGAATATTCTTATAACCTTTCTTCCTTAGCATCAGTTGCTGAACTAGCAATAAACCTGTGGTAGTTTATAAGGGACTGGGGTCAGCAATGCATTAAGTTTGGCCATTCACACGTGAAAAAAGTGACAAAGTTCAACATTAAATTGTGCTGCTGTTCATATAACAAGCAAGCACGCAACACATTTAGATACATGAGGAACAGGCAGGGTGTACATTAAAAGATAAACACTTAAATGTGTGACAAATTGAGGCCAACTCATCCATGATATATTTTCCATTGTTGAAAGAGAGCTAAATCACTTTTAGGAGTTGTGTAGCTTTTCTGAACAGCAGGCATCTTCACTCACAATAAGTTAACCCTTTTATGCACTATGCCCTTAATTAGATTTGAGGTTACCCTTCCCTCCAAACAGTGTACAACTGACCTTCAGAAATTAGGGTTCTCTCTCTCTCTCTGTATACAGCTATGGGGCTAAACATGATCAATGTGGTTCTCGGGGAAAAAAAAAACCAACAAAAAAATCACATTTGATAAAGATTTATCTCTACATTGAAAGTCTGGTTTAAAGCAAATCAATTTGCTCTAAAAGACCTTGTTACAAATAGCTTGTAAGAACTTTAATAATGTAATTGTTTGCAAAATACTATTATGCTAAACAATTAAATAACAAATTCGCCATGCAATCGCATTATATATCCCCTAATTATATGCACATTCATATATTTTAAAAAGTTTTTAATGGCATTCCTGAACTTTCAACCTCAAGTTTACTTCACTTTAAAGTTACTATAATTCACTTCATGCCTGCAAATACTGATACTAATGGCCGCCCATCTTTTATAAAGAACTTTTCAGCAAATCAAATGATGACCTATTCCTAGCAAAGCAAAGGAAGAGTACTGTTTCTGAAAAATCACTCTCAGTACAGAAGAGACCAGCACATTCACTTGTTTTCAAGTCATAATGCTAATTGCTCGTTTATCTGCCCAGTTTAATACATCAAATTCAAAAGTGGACATTGGGACATAATTACCGTTTAAAACCATTTGGCTGAAGAGTGATAAGTGACACATACAGATTGAAGGCTTAATGGCTGTTATTTTATGTTTTGTGCCTTCTCCTATTTAACTAGAGAAAAATAAACTGGGTCTTCCGTTTTAAAAATGCTACTTCCAGGAATATTATTATGCCATTTAACAAAGTAAACAACTTCACAAACAAACTACATGTGAAAATTGAGATGAGCTGTTTGAATATATCCAAAGTATGGACAGTTTTGTTCCATGTCTGACAAATTCTTCAACCTCTGCTAAGCTGATCAGTAAAAACTTAGCTAATTGAATCCATTGATGTGAAAAACCACAGGCTCAAGTCTGTACTGCATACATCAGTCTGAAGGATTTCTGCTCCAGCCATGGCAGTAATAGTCAGTGGGGTCAGGTCAAAGAGGGTTAAAGTGAGTCAGGATATAGCCAAAGGAATACATCAAACACTGATTTTAAAAGGGCAATTAATCTTCGACAGAAATGCTTCCTGGGGAATGAGATCTCAATCTTAAGAGCACACTACATGATGTAGCAGTAAAAATGTACATATACAAGCTTAGAGAGCTTTCATCCTGTGATCACAAACAGAAGGGGAGTGCTGTTTATCAGAGAAATACAAACCCTTGCTAAAATACTTACATTAGCTTCTTCCGGGCCCCTACTCATCGAAAAATAAATTCTGTAATGAGCAGGCTGTAGAGGCCTGAAATACCTCTTTTTTTGTACAGTACTGTAGGCTCTTTTGAGCAGCTAGTAGAATAAAGTATTTAGAGATCTCTACCACAGTAAAATTCAAGAATCTAGCATTGAAAAATTCAGAAAAGAGTGATGAAAGGAGAAATTGAATACCTGCAGGACTCTTTACACTGAACACTACAAAAAATAACCCCTTCTCAAAACAGTTACTTGAACAGAGTAAAATTGGAAGTAAGTTTTCATCAAAAATTCTTTTCAGCTTTACCATTCCAAAATATTAAGACAGTTAGCTGCAAAGCTGATAGACTATAACATAATCTTTATTTTTAATGAGAGTTTGACTCATAACCTAAATATTTTATATTTAGAGTTCAGAAAATATTTTTCCTCTTTATAGTAGAAAAATAGATCCATAAAGCTTACAACACAAATATACAGTATTTGCAAAAAAAATTTGTTATGTTAGTATCATTAATTAGTTAGAAAGATTACTGGGAATCATTAGCCATGTAGGCAAACATATACAGGTCTGAAATTAATTACCACAAATTTGGCTGCATTAGCTTGCAGCCAGCAAGCACTAAAGAGAACTGGCTATGCAACCATCTCTCCATCCAAGGACATTATAACATCACACACAAGTGTCAGAAGGGCATCTATTTGTGTATCTGGTTCATACTTGTGGCATATTGTCTTAAATGGCTGGTGACAGCTTGCACAAAGATAATGGACCTAGTGAAGTTTGCCAAAAGTGTAGAGACCTGCTGTATTTTGTCATTGTAAATGTGGTGATGATACCATCTGGGACAAGGAGCACCAGTCCATTCAAATCTTCACTGACTGCAGCACCTTTGTGCACAAGCCAAACCACTGCGTAAGATTTTGACTTCAACATAAGGAAAAATTTTACCTCTATTTTTCAACACATATTCTCCGAATGACTACAGGCGCAAAGTAAAATATAAAGTTATTCACTGTTTATTCCCTGATTGTGAAGTTATTAAAAATCTCTGCTTAAAATGAAGTATTCAAGCAAGGGACAACTACTGTTAGCAAGTGCTGCAGAATCCTTAGAGAAGACCCATAGTTGGATTATTCTCCTCTGCATTACTGGTAAAACTGCTATATTTCTCCTAATTATTTTTACAGGTCCTTTACTTTTGCAGGTTCTGTTTTCTCCAGCCCTGTAAGAAGTTTATCTCCTGAAAAAATCAGGTAATATCTATATGCATCAAGGCAAAAAAGAACCATATTGCAAGAGAGATGCAAGGAAGATGGGAATGATTTTAGTCAGTTGACCCCCAAAGACACAGTATATACACCTAAATGAAAGGTAGAGACATAATTGAAAAAAATGGCACAGAACCCACTCTTTTAACTTCAGGGAAAATGACAGAGAACAGCTTGTGCCTATTCAGCTAAATTATCTGCCTCTCTCTACCGCCTATTGAGAATAGACCCTAGATTGTTAATCCATGAACCCTGCTCAAATTTTATGGGAGAGTATTAATATGCCTTGACCAAAATTATGCCCAAGAACTGCTAATAGTCATACAGCACAAACAACACATATTCTAGCCCACTTTTGTTTACTAGTATAAATAAAAACACTGGGACCACATCATTTAAATCTGTTTGTGTGCTGCAGTGTCATGGTTGAGAACTTCACATTGTGGATCTTCACAGAGGATTATTGCTGCCTCGTGAAAGCTTTGGTAGACCCAAATTTCCATTTACTCTAGCACCAATTACAGCATTAAAGGCATTGTCACATTTTCTGTGAAACTAACCATAAGAAATATCTTGTAAATCTATGTACTTAGTGTACTTCAGCTGTTGCTGACATGCTTATTTCTGCAAGCAAGGAAATATGAGAAACAAGAAGGAAGGATTTGAGTTTTCTTCTGTGAAATTGTTGATAGCTCACTCATACTGACTGAGGTGACCTCTGTGGCCTCTGGAGTAAGACAGACTGACTTAGATCATGACTCAAAAAAATCCAGTTCTTAACTCTGCTACTGACCTCAGTGTAACCAAGTACAAGCCACATCACCCCTTTGTGCCTCTTAATTTCTCCTTTTTTGCCTCTCCTCACTCATCTTTATCTAAGTGATAAACTCTGTTGGAATATGCTGCAAAGTGTACTGTGCATAAGGAAACTGAGGTCTCCTCCAAAAACACAAAAAATACTCATTTTAAAACTAGAAATTCAGCACAATCAAAACACTGTGTCAAGATGCTTTGATCCCAACAGTTCTCCTAAAACTCACATACACAGCAGATGGCTAGAAATCAGGCAGGTTTTAAGTCACTGATTTTCCACAATATTTTCTTAATTATCTAGATTTCCAAATCCATAGAGCATTCAGTCAGGAAATTGGCGGAAGGACACATGTTCCCAGGAAGAATAGACTATTCTAGGATGAAAAGCCTCACCTCTGTTCTGGACAGAATTTTACAAATGCTAGCTTGTGATTTTCAAACAGAATAAACTCAAATTTGAAGAAATTCTTTTGCTCTGTGGAGGATTTTACTTTCTCCATTTTATACTATTACTGTTAATGATAGACTTAAAAAACTTCGTTGTGTCTGAGCAAAGTCATTGGCCTTTTGACTAATTTAAAGAGAATAGTCTGGAGTCTGATACTAATAAAACTTATTGGGTGGCCAGCAGAACAAATTTAGCTGAAGCTGAAGAAATTTCCAAAGGCTTGTTCGAGAAACAGGATTATTTCCCTATTTGCTGTACCTCTTCCTACAGTCTACCATTCTGAATGTGCATGCCTGTGCATGTCCAGAAACCACTTCTAAGCCACAAAAAAACAGCACATTACTTGTGTGATGTTAGCAAAGTTGCTGGATGCAAGAGGAAAGAGTAAGGTAGAATAGACTATTGCAGTTGGAAGGGACCTACAATGATCATTTCATCCAACTGTCTGAGAAATCCAGGGCTGGTCAAAAGTTAGAGAATGTTATTACGAGCATTGTGCAAATGCCTCTTAAACATTGACAGGCTTGGAGCATCAACCACCTCTCTAGGAAATGGTTTTAAGTGTTCGACCACACTCATGGTAAAGAAATACTTCATAAGGTCCAGTCTAAACCTCCCCAGTGCAGCTCTGAGCTATTCCCATGTCCTATCACCGTGTACTCAGGGAAGAACTTAGCATCTCCCTCTCTACTTCCCTTCCTCGGGAAGCTGCTCCTCACATGACATACCCTCCAGCCCCATCACCAGCTTTGTTGCTTTCCTCCGGAGGAACTTGAATACCTTAAAACCCTTACATTGTGGGACCCAGAACTGTACACAGCACTCCAGGTGAGGCTTCACCAATGCTGAATACAGTGGGACTATCACCTCTACTGGCTGTCTGTGCTGTGCTTGATGCACCCAGGATGTGGTTTGCTCTCTTGGCTGCCAGGAAACACAGCAGCCTCATACTGAGTCTGCCACTGGCCAGTACCCCCAGACCCTTTTCTGCAGGCCTGCTCTCCAGACACTCCTCTCTCAGTCTGTGCTCTACGCTACTCTGTCCTAGGTACAGAATCTTGGCATTTGGAATTACTAAATTTCATCCCATTTGCCAACAGGAAAGGAGCAAAGTACTCAAGCCACCAAATGGATGACTTATAGAGTCAATTGAGGTAAAGTTAGAGAAACCCTTAAAACCAAGTTATGTTCAGTGTTTCCCAAGAAATTGCATGGAGAAAGATCACAAGCAGTCTCACATACCCACTATGTTTCCTTTTACGAGCAAGTGAGACAGAACATTCTGCACACAACAGAAGCCCTCTCTGATTATGTAAAGACTTTGTTTGGAAATGAAGATGGCTAACAAGAAGCACAGCCACATTATTCTCAGATTATTTGCACCTTTCCATGTGGTCATGACAAATTAATTCTATATTCATTAATTCTGTAGTCATGACTATTAATGCTATAATCTCAAGCCAACCTCTGGACTTCCGCCGTCTTCGATCAAACAGGACTACAAAATCAAAAGGTACACAATTTTAACACAGCAAAAAAGTTTCCACTTCAACTTAAAAAAAGGCAGGTAGGTGTTTGTGGGTGTTTAAAAAAAAACAAAAATCAAAAAGTCGGCAGTAAGATGAAAGTCAGATGCAGAAGGATAATCCAAGCAGATGGCCTAGTTACGAAAAGATAACAGGCACAAATAATGACTCACACCAGAAAGGAGAAGTACAGGATGATCTTCTCCAACATGGAAAGCACCACTGAGTCAAGGATGCAAGGAGGGCGGAAAAGCTTAAGCAGCGGTCTGAAGGTCAGTTGTGGCCTGCAAGATGACACCCACAGCAGAAGAGACAGTGGACTAGAATTCAGATCACTAGCTTTTAACCATCTCTTAGCACATCCACACTCTACAAGACCTTTAACCCTTCACAATACTCTCATAGTCACATGGGATGAAAGTGGCTAATGAAGTGCCTAAAACTGCTCAGGGCTTGTTATATTTTTACATTTAGGTGGCCTGGGAAAGTATCTCAATACTGTACCTCCACAGCACTGAAAAGCAGACACCAGCCTGCAGAGAGCACATGCAATCAGACTTAGTAGTTAGACATGGGGAGCAAAGACTTCCTCAGCTTGCTCACCACAGGAGCAGCAAGGAATGGGATAATGCTGTGCTGCTCCAATTCCCACAGTAAGCCCCAAGTCAAGCTGATTCTGACCTCAGGCAGAGCAAGCCCAGTCATATTTCATGTCTATCCAAAGACATTCACACTGCATAAATTTACCTCCTTCTGTTGCACAATTTCTCATTTGTATCAAAATTAGGAGTCTACATGGCAAATCTAATCTAAATTCAATTTTCCGTTTAACCAATTTACTGGAAGTCAATGCTTAAAAAACTGAGGGAGAACAAAAACAATTAATATGTAGTCTCTCATACATTATACATTAAAAAAAGCTGGGAGTTAATTGAAAACAGTTGATCCTTAATTTTACAAAATCATTCAGTACAGCAAGTCTTAAGAGAAAAATCCTGAAAGTCTTTTTGATCCTTGTTTTATTTCTGAAAGAACTAATGACACTGCTTTAGAAAGAGGTCAGTTCACGCAGCTTTTCTGAATGAACAACAATGCTGTGAAAACTGGGAATGATTGATAGCCTACTGTTTGCGTCATTATGTCCAAATGTTTACCATTTGAGTCTTCAAGGAAGCATGAGACAAAAATCAAAACAAGTTTTATGAAGACTTCAACAACACTAGCAAATTAAAATTGTATCCAGAATTGTTTAGACATGATAGCAGTGCAAGAAAACTGCTTTCTTCTGCATTACACAGTTTTTATCTTTGCATTATGCCCAGTGTCTTAAATTTCTGGTGTGGAAGAGAAAAGTCTTTCCCTGCCCAGAACTCTGTTTTCTATCATTTTAACCCTTTGCCTCTTCAAAGCATTCTGTTGAACTCAACACTGTTTCCCCTTGCAGTTGTTGCTCTGTAGTTATGTAAGATCATTTTATGTTCCTCCCTTTCTCCTACTAAGATGAGTCACTATTTCTAAATGAACTGTTTACATTATTGGGATGTTCATTTACAGGAACTTCATAAATGTGTACTAAACAAAATATTTTTTTCGATAGTTGTGAATTATTCACCTTTTTTTCCAATTTCATAAACGCTGACATTCAGAACTGATACTACTTTTGGAAACAAAGGCCTCTTAATTGGCAACAGGAACACTATCACCAGATACAGAAAATCATGGGGAAACACAGCATGACTTCCTTGAAGCAACAGATAGATAACTCTTAATTTTATTATCTGTCATAAACAACAGTGTTGCTGTAAGCAGGTGGCCTAATCTACCTAATCTGAGTAAACAGAGAATTTTAGACAGTGTGGGAGAGTAGCCATGGTATTATCTCCTTCAGGGACGGACAATTTTCTTATTCATCAGCTTGAGGAAGAACACCCGTAAGTAACATGTTCTATCATATATGTGACCTTATGCTGTAGTTGCAGGCAACATGGTCTTAACAGCCTCTCTTCCTTACCTGCACAGAGCCTTCAACAACCCAGTCTAAGAATCCACAAACAATATTAAGCTTTATCATAGCCCATTCCTGCATAAATCCACTAAATCTTCCCACAAATAGTAAGAACTCTGAAGTTATTTAAATGACTGCCTAATTTTCTGGAACTGGAACTACTGCAGACAATTGCATTTTACCACACAAAACTATTCAATTAAAGAATCAATTTTGTCTGTGCAAGTGGCATCCACAAGCATAGGAAAAAAAGATCAGACAATGAGTTTACAGGCCGTAGCATGAATAGTAAGAATAATTTGATTCTAACCCTGATTCTAAACACTCATGAATGGGTGTTTCATATTAAAATAAAAAAGCCATCTGTCATGAGCTTAGATTCAAAACTACATGATGCACAGTCTATGAGAAGCAAAGCTATAGGACTTTGGACTGTTGGCTGGAAGGGATATATGTACAATATTAAGAGTGTAAAACAGTGAATGAGACAGGTGACACTTTTTTCTGACTTCCCTGACATTGGTCATCTTGGAGAACAAACGAAAAGCAAGAGAAACTGGGAAATGGAAGAATGCTTAGGGAGAGGCACAGTCCCTAGGTGTTAAAATATCTTAGATTTCCAAATCCAGTGATACAAAAATTTGCTGGTAAACTCTAGATAACAGAACACCACAGGACAAAAAGAGAGCAAAAAGAAAAAACTAACACAGAAGTGACTGTTGACTAATTACTATCCCAGAGAACTAGATCTATTCCTGTTAGGAAACCAACTCAAGTCTGAAAAATTGCAAAATTGGTTATAAAAATTATGGTGAGTTTAGTCAAAGGAGAGTTAGTTTTAGAGGAAGTAAAAGCAGATACTAAAAGAGTAACAAAGGACAGCAAGAGCTATTACTAGAACAGATGCTGAAGGAACATGAGCAGGAAAGAGACATGACAGAAAATAAGATATGTCAACACAAGTTGAAAAAAAACCTGAAAAATAAGTACCCCTCTTTCCTGATGCTGCCATCAGGATCAAATATGAGACACTGCCCAAAAACCTAACTGACCAGCTTGCTTCAGATGTAAGTATGAACAGCTAGGGAGAAGCAAACAAATACAAGTACACACACACTCCTTCAACAGATGATCACAACTGAGAACTAAACACAGTTTTCTACATTCAAAACACAAAACTTGCAATGTTTTACCTTAAAAGATTGAAAACTGAATTGAAATTGCCCATCTTCCAGAAGGATTTTTAAAAAGTCAAGACAATCAGGAACAGTAACCCATGAATAGCAAGCTAAGTATATCTGTATAACTATACAGTTCCCAAATTTCATTTCGACTGTATGCAGCCTTTAGATAAACTGAATTAAACAATAATTATGGAAATACAGTAAATAAAAAATATACTAATACACAATATAGGTTTATCCATAGTAAAATTTCAGACTGAGGTGACTTTAATTTATAAACTGTTTTGCAACTGATAAAATACAGTTCAGTAACTAAACATAAAAATATAACATGCCTTAAAGAAAGACTACAGCAGGCTACAATACCGAGTGTTCATGATTAATTTGAAAATACTGATTTTAGTATTAATTAAACATGACAAGAAGGACTTCACTGTTTCTCAAACTTTATGTCAATACAGGAAGATCAGAACAAAGAAAATAACTGAAACAAATTAAATGTATCAATGTTCAATGGAAAGTTGGTGACCTGATCTTACTGTTTCAGTTGCTACATAACCACAACCACTGCCTATGAAGCAGCCAAATAGGAACCATGTAAAAAGAAATACTACTCAGCTAATGAGAAAATAGATGATTTACCACATTTGGTGTCTAAATACTTATTCAGACACACAAAATTAGAGGATTATATTAGACCTTCTGGAAGACTATTAGACTATCTTCTGGAAGATAATACTGCACAGTACTGCAGGAGGAGTAACACAAAGCAAAATAAGTGCATCCTCTTTGAAGGTTCTCTGAACACGCAGGCCTACAAGACAGCTGGAGAGGGCTTTGCACAAGGCCTTGAGCAACCTGGGAAATGATAGGAAAAAGGGAAATGGCTTTAAACTGAAAGAGGACAGGTTTAAATTCAATATTAGGAATAAATTCTTAACTCAGCAGGTGGCAAGACGGCAGCACAGGTTGTGCAGAGAAGCTGTGGTTTGCCCCATCCCTGGAAGTGTTCAAAGCCAGGCTGGATGATGCCTTGAGCAACCTGGGACAGTGAGAGGTGCTCCTGCACATGGCAGCAGGGTTGGAACTAGATGAACTTTAAGATCCCTTCCAACCCAAACCATTCTATCATTCTGTGTTTGCTACTAACAAAGACAGCCATTCTTATTGTTGCTTTAGAAAAACAGGGTGTCCTTTACAGTCAAGATAATTAATGTAATTGCCAGTAGTTTTAAGAACTGCACTTAGTGCTTCTTAGCGCTTCCACTGCTTTTCTTTACACTTTCTGACCATTACTACTAATACATGAAATGCCTGATTCACATTTTGGCAAATGGGTTCCCAACTACTGTGCACTCTGCTCCAACTCCAGTGCAGTGATTGGGGACAAGATAAAGCAATCCTTTCCCTGCAATATGAAGAGTTAGAGGATGGACTCTAAACACAAACCACTCTTTGCTTTTGGTATAACACCTGTAACAAAAAGTCTTTTGTCCACCATTTTTTCTCTGATTAAAGCTTAAGCAGATGAAACTATTCAGCAACCCAGAAAGGTGAGCAATGCACAGAATTCATTAAGCAGAAAAAAAAGTACACAATAGATATATTTTTAAAAAATATATATTAAAAAAATATATGCAAAATTGAATAAAGACCATTTGAGGAGAGACAGAAAAGTATGGGTTGGGATAATAGCACTTCAAAGTTTTCATTTTTTACAGCACTTGTACAAACAATAAAAGCCTTGAATAAATAGTTTCATAAGCTAATTTAAATAAAACGCAGTATTCTAAACAGCTACCCACAGTCTATAACAGTCCAAAATAATATTGACACAGCATTTTACAAAGACCATTTTCACTATCAATCTTCTAATATCATTATTCAACCTGTTCTTTTGACAGTGCTCTTTACACTGTGTTTTCAAGCGTTGGTAATCAATGCATGTATTCAATCTATTTATATATATATATATAGATAAATACATTTTTTCATTGAAACATTTTTTCTCAGCACAGTTAAAAGGAAGACTTAATTATATCCATGCTTCCTAAAGCAAAGGCATATAGACACTGTGGGTGGTTCTTGAAATCCTTCCCTCCCTCTTCTGGTGGTGGTCCCTAAGAATCTGGCAGCAGGAACAGCTCAATACACAGCTACAAATGCTGAGTCTGAAAACCATATATTCTCTGTGTTCCCACGGCACAAAGCTCAGCTACGGATGTCACCACAGACAAGCAACCACCACAATTACTGTGAAGCTTCCAGCTGAATGAGCAGTCATTGGAAAAGAGAAAACCATAGAGGAAAAGGGAGGGGAAAAAAAGTCAACAGATGGAGAAAAACAGAAAAAAATTCATATTTACTGTGTTGCGCTGAAGAAAAGATGCAGCTAAAGTCACCAATGAATCAATTCACTAAAGACGGATGTTAAATACAGCTTGGAAAAATATCTAAACGGCTTTGAAAAGAAAAGCAAAAAAATTTTTAAAAATCTGCTTCTCCAGTATCTGTCATACTTTTAGCATATCTTTGCTAAGATAATAATTTTATCTCCTTTGTTCAGAAAAATTAAGTAAATCTAAATTTTTATAACTGAATAGTCTGAAAATCCAGATGTGAAAAAGTTTTTCATTATTTTCTAATAAAACTTTGATAATGTATTCTGTTTTGTTACAATATTATTTTAATGCCTCTACCAGAATAAAGTGTAGATTAAGACAAAAAATACAAGTTTACAAGGAAAATATTAGAAGATACTAAGTGAGGTCCAAAGAGGACAATTTTTAATGTCTGACTACAATCTATTTTCCTTCAGAAACAACTTTAACAAGCATCTCCTGAATTATCATCATTTTAGAGATAACAAATTAAAGTCAAAGAGATCGTACAGCCAGAAACAATAATTGTTTTGGGAGTGGGACAGAAGAACAGTTATGAGAGGCCTAAACTTTCCTTCAGAAAGTGCCTGGGGTTTGCAAGCTCAAAGGCCCATAGTTCTCACTGACTGCAAGTACAAGAAAGCAAACTGTTGAGCAGAACGCTCACACCAATCCCCTGGATTTTTGTGATGCTCCTCTCTATAGAATGGGTGGGTTTGTAACACTCAGCTTGCCTGCGATCACTTATGAATGAATTCTCTAGGGAAAAAAGAATTCAATTCTTTTTCCAAATGCAGTATTCAGCTGTCTAAATTATAATACTTCCTGAAGCACATTCACTCTTGATTTATCCTTTCAAGAATCAGGACTGTGATTTTTCACTACACATACCTGACACCAAAACATGCCCCACCTGGGCAGAAAGGCAATAGTCTCACAGAAGACAGAGATGAGAGGCAGAGAGTGATTATAAGCCCAATGGTAAGTGTAGGGAAATTACAGTTGTGCAGCCAGTCTACAGCTCTGACACATTTCAAACTTCAAGTATTCAGCTTCAAAAGGAGATAACTGCTTTAGAAGTAAAATCTTTAGGTGTAGTATCCCAGGTTTCCAAAACATGCTTGCAAATTAAACTCTCCTATGCCCATATCTCCTCTATATTTTGAACTGATGGAAAATCTGTTGACAGAGGAAGCTTGTTAAATTCTCAGTGATCCAGCATGAGAGAGAAAATTATTTTACTGAATGGGTTTCATGGATACTTCAGTAACACAGATGTGCTGTGGTTCTATAATCTCAGGAGTTTAGTCTACTTGATGGAAAAGGGACACGCTGCTTCTCCTTATGGCTGCTAACACTTCTACAGGCAAAACTCAAAAGTGGCACTGAACAGTCTGGTGAGTTAGTTGGTTTTTTAATAGATCAAAGCTGTATTAGAACATGAGCACTTAATATAGTGCACATTACATTTGAATAATGAATGAGTGAATTTAGTCAAGCAAGAAAATAATCAAATTCACTTATTGGCTAAATTGAATAATCATATTCAATTGAATAATTGAACAGGGTATGATGATCTCTTGCAGTCAAGCTTAAACCAGCACTGTCCTTCTCTGTCCATGATCCCTAGCACTAAGAATCACTGCTGTCATGGGGCATCCATCTTTTCAGGTCAGTTCCCTTTATGCCTCAACCTTTCTCTATCATCCCTCTGTTTTGTTTTAATTCTGCTTCTTCCTTTTTTTTCCTTTCCATGTTGCCACACCTACATTTCTGCTTTGTATTCCAGTCTGCAGTACAGCAAACCCCAAACAGGTTTTCCTCAAGCCTTAATCTGACAAGCTCCAGCTCCACCTGACCACCTCTTCACCTGCAGCTTGTCATTCTGCCAGCACAAACTACCCTTCTTTTCAACTTCTGATACAATTTGCTTCTCCAAATCACCTGGCCAGCAGGATATCTACTCACCATTCTTCCACAGATGCCTTGCACAATCTCCATGCATGCTCCACAAGCAATACGCTTCTTTTTCTCCCTCATCCTTTTATCATCTCCTACCCCACTTACTCTATCCAGGTGTTCACATTTATTATGTCATGTTTTGGCTTTTGCCCCAGTCTCTTTCATTCTGCCATATTGTTTATAGACACCCTCCCCATCACATTTAATGATTCCCAGATCTATAATTTTCTTCCAAATTACTTGTTCAATCAGACTCTTACCCCCGCCTCCACTGGTTCTATGTATCAGTCTCCACATCTCCTCAGGAGCCCCCATTATTTTCTGCATTCAGCTCAGACAGCTTCCTTAGCTTTCTAGCACACCAGGATGGGAGAACACTCACAATACAAGAGGATCAACTGAATGACACTACAACACAAAGCTGTGCTACAGCAGAAAATGTGCTGAGTCCTGGATAGCTCACACCCATGTGAGGGACCAGATCTATTAAACTCTTTAAAATTTGCTCAGTAAAAACTGGGCCAAATTTAAGCAGAGGTATACAGGAACAGACAAGAATATTCCAACACTTCAAACACACCAAATTTCACATCCCTCCTCATACATGTAAGAATAGTACCTACAGTAATTTCACGATTATAAGCTGCACCTTTTTTCATTGAAGAATCCAGCCTACCCCAGTAGTGCAGCTAATCATCAGGTGTGGCTTATCTATGGACAAATCCCAGTGAAATGCCAACCCAGAAGTGAGAGGCGGCTGGGGAGGGTGCCTGGGGCTGCCTTTAAAGGCTTCGCTGGTCTATGAAAACTGTTGCAACTTGAGCACCTGACACCAAACCCCACGCTGGCCCGATTCTGTTACTAATTCGTTACTTTGGATGCTTGCTTAAAAAAAAAAAAAAAAATAAATGCGGCTTATATATGGACAAATCACGTGGGCTACCCAGCTACCAGGATGTGCAGCTTATAGTTGTGAAATTACTGTACTTTAGTTTCTCTTTTTCCAACTTTTTTTTTTGTTCTTGTTGAGTAAATACAATTTTTTAGCTTCAAAAAAAACCCCCAAAGCAAGCAATTGGCACAGCTTATTTCTGTTCTACTGTCAAAGGTTGGTGCTTTTGTCAACATGTGAAAAGAAGGCCTATTGATGGGAAGTATCATCACTGGTATTCAGATAGAATTGTTTTACATTCACACTTTCAATAAGTGCAGTTAACTAGCACATTCACCATCTGCAGCTTTGGCAAATCTACATAAAATTGTCATCCCTTAAATCCTGGAATAATTGTGCATAAATGCTTTGGAGTTTCTTTCATTTAATTTGTTCTCAACTGCCTTTCAAGTTAAAATGCAACCATCCTTCTCACTGATTTCTTTAAATTCCCTCTACCTTTTCAGCAGGCCTGTATGATACTGACAGTTAAGTACTTAAAGATGGTTGAACTTGCTGGTGCTAACATTCATGTATCTATTGGTAGCTCCCTTCATCTTTTGGACAGCTAATGGAAAGCATTACTTAAAATAATGCTCCAAAATTTAAAAAAGCTTTATGAAAAATGGACACATGGTTAGTAATATTCCATATTTTTCTTACCTTTTGTTACTTTTGGAAATTGTTGCCATGTGTTAATAAGTATTAAACAAGGGTTAAAAAAGTACTTTGGTATATCAGGGAATTTCTAAGATCTTGATACTGGGAGAAATCCATGACAGCTGTTTAATTTTGAATCAAGCAACTTCCACGTTTAACAAAATCTTGCAGAATTTTATACAGATTTCCAATTCTCTGCTTCACTGTCAAAACATGCTGATACCACACTAGTAAATTCTGTGCTAAGATCTTCTCTAGAATATCACACATTTCTCGTAAGTGACTCATTTACAGGTACTGGTAAGACAATGGCAAGAACAAATTTAAAACCTTTTGCATTAAATAATTTTGATCTTAATTTGCTGAGTACATAACTGTTACATTTATCCCCCGCTAAAATGCGTATCACGGCTCCAGTACTTGCAAGCTTTGAAACTAAAATTACATCCAGAAAACCTTATTTCCTGCCTAAGTGCAGATCAACAAATGCTATTGCATGAAATAATATGCTACATTAATCACTCACACAACACTAATTCATAATCATACATAAACTATTATATACTTGTAAAAATCTCTTAACGGTACATTTTAAAAGGCTGGACTTCAAGAAAGAAAAAAAAATCTGAAAACAGCTGCAATTTCTATCAGTTTTAGAGTTTTACATATAACAAGTTTTTGGAATACAAAATTAAAGGCAACTTAAAATCTGCTGACACTTTCAGAATTTTTTTTCAAGTGCAGAAAATAACGTGAATATTTTTACTATGACTATCATAAGGGCAAAAGAATAGAGGAATTTCAGAATAAAACTTCTAGAGATTAATTTTTCAGGAGTGACTAAGGCCTCAGTCTTACCTTCTTGAAACCATGCAGGTGATGGAGGGCCCACTAAAGAGCCAGGAATGAATGAAGTCTCAAACTCTGGTACTGACACTTAGTTCTACCTCCAAAGTATCCATATTAAAAATCAACAGAAAAAGAATTATCTTATTGGACAAAAAGTTATTTCTGCAGTACCTTCAGGGGTGATAGCACTAGGACACACGTCTTTTAGCAGGTCTCCCAAAGTATGCAACTGTCCTCCTGAAGCAATTGGTCGAAATAGCTTCTGTATAAAAGGTCTCTCTGTTGTTGCCTGTTTTAATTAAAACAAAAAAAATCAAACCAAACAATTTAAGGATCACACAAATATGTAGAGTATTATCACTTCAGACAGGTATACAATAGGACAGAACTAAACGTTGCAGCAGAAGAAACATCTAGTATTTCCACACTCCCCCTGCCTCGCACTTTGCATTTCATTCATATCATGACATGCAGGGAAGTTTTTGTTTATGAATAATTGCAAGTAAACTGTCACTCCAGAAAAACTGTGAAGATAATTTACAGAGAGTGTCAGAGAGACAAGAGTATTAACTTTTTTTTAAAGCCCCAAATCTTCTCTTATGGGAATACAACCTGCTTTAATAAAAAAACATTTTAGTATATCCTTAATTTAAGGAAAAACAAGCACTGAGCATCAACTTAGGAGTTCAACATATCCCTATGTATTTTGCCAAGCCTGTGCCCTTACAACTCAACAGGTGATTTTTTTTCTCTTTAGATTTTATATCAAAAATCTCAAACTATTTTATCAGCAAGAACCACTACAACTTAGAAAAAAACATGCTGCACTTTGACAGGCAACCTAAAATCTTCTTCTTGCTTAAGGAATCAGTTATATGTAAAGAACATATATGGCCCACTTCTGCTGCAGATATGTAAAGGAATTCAGAACAATTTCAACTATGCATTTTTCAGTTTAAAGCCTTGTCTTATAATCATATGCTCTTGTAAAAAGTCTCTCTCCAGCTCTCTTATAAGCCACATTTAGGTACTGGAAGGTATTTTTGGAGCATTCTCCTCTCCAGGCTGATCAAGCAAAACTCCTTATTCCCTATACACATTAACATGGTTTCCAGGACAATTTGCTCCATGACCTTTGTTGGGCACCAAGGTAAGACTGACTGGTCTGTAGTTCCCCAGGACTTCCTTATTTCCCTTTTTAAAAAATGGGGTTACATTTCAGTAGGAACTTTACTGGACTGCCCCAGCTTCTCAAATATCATGGATGGTGGCTTAGTCACTTCATGTGCCACTTTCCTCAAGATCTGAGGGGATGTCTCTCATCCAGCCCCACAGACTTGTGCACCTTCAGGTTCCTTAGGTCTTCTAGAGTGAACAGTTCATTATTCTCCCAGTCTCTGCCTCTTTCCTTTTTGAGATTTGGGCTGTCTGACTTGAATACCTGCTGGTGAAGACTGAGGCAAAAAAAGCACTGAATACCTCCATGTTCTGGATAAACAGCTCTCCTATTTCTTCTGGAGAGGGCTCACAATTTTTCTAGCCTTTGTTTATTTCTGACATTCCTACAGAAGCTTCTCTTTTTGCCCTTAATGTCCCTGGCCAGATTTAATTCTATCAGATCTTAAGCACTTATTTAAGACCTGTGGTTATGTTAAGGTAGCTCTCTCTGGATATCTGTAAAAGCAGCTCCAAGGGCAGCAAGTCTGACAGTACAAAGACAAGCAAAGGTTTTTTCCTGATAACCTGACATCTCCACCCAAAGTAAGCATCTGAGCCAGAGAAGTTAAAAATCTCGTATCCAACCAACCCAAACACTGTAATTTAGCTCCAAACGGTTGCTGACGATTTTCTGCCAGCAGCTAACTCCCAAAAGTAGCTGATGCGCCCTGCACTGCAGGTGACAGGGCTCCAGCAAGAGAGACTTTTATCACATATTATCTTAATTGGAACAAGCAACACAAGCCATTTACCCTTTGAAATTTAGTTTCCTACCTCTCAGAAAGTGTCTCCCATCCTACTACGGTAATTAAAAAATAGAAACAGCTCAATATCAAGAGTATGTTATCTTTCCGTGGGTCTTTATGGGGAAAAAGTAATCCCTCAAGCACACAAATTAAGACCAACAACGTAACTGTAACCCACACGCAGGTAGGGAGTCTGTCTAAGAGTGGCACTCTAGCTCAGAAGTAATTCCAGGGCAGTATAGTGCAGAACTGTTGACACACAGCTATTTGTTGCTTCTTGCTAATAGTCTTTTCCCAGTTTTTGTTATGAAGAGCTATCAGAGGTAGTTTCCTAGCTGCTCTAGTCAATTCTCAATGTCCTCAGGGTTGCAATACGGGGACTCCCATCATTGCTAATAAAATATATCTGAACATTTAAAAAATGACAGGAGACACACAGCCAGCAGGATCCATCCCCCTCAGACAGATCCACACTTGAGAAGTGAACTCTGGCACATTATGTTGAAGAAACATACACATAAAACATTAAAAAAATAAACAAAGAAAAGGAAAAATCCTCTAAAAATCGTTTTAGTCAAAACAATTTTGTACCAAGTTTAGTTTTTAAAAATAATCAGATATGTGCTTAAGTCTAAAGTAGCAGAAGTGGAAATAAACAGAAGTATGCAGGCAAAGGTTGTTATCATCAACAGACTTTTAAGATAAGAATTTCCCAAGTGCGTACTGCAGTTTTCCATTATTAATAAATTAAGATCAATTTTTCCCTACTTATAATAATTTAATACCAAGAGGGAAAAGCCAAAGTTGTATTTTCTCAAGTCTCCAACATAGCTGCTGACTGCTGCAAACAATATCCTTATCCTTATCCTATCATGAAACACTACAGAAAATGAATTCAATTTTGCATTTTAAGTGTTAAGCAAAACAGATGTGGTAAAGTAAATAAAAATCACTGGTCTTCATCAATGCTAAAATGATAAAAGTAACTGCATGTTGTTTATACAAAGACTGGTTCAAAAATCTAATCCTACAGGCAGAATATTACCCCAAGATGCTTACACACTTCTTCCCTCACATGCAGCAGATGCTTTATGCATTAAAAGAATCAAAAGAAAAGTCCCATCATACATTCCAAAATATTTATAGGATAACTTTTCAAAGTATCTTAGTCATACAGGAGCATAGTTTCAGAAAAACCTTGCCATGACCCTTTTTCAAGTGTAGCAATATAAGACCAACTTGACTACAACCTTCTACTCTAGTATTGCAAGTGCCCTGGCAAGGCCAGATGGAGCATTGAGCAACATGATTTAGTGCAAGATGTCCCTGCCCAAGGCAGGTGGGTCAGACTCAATGGCCTTTGAAAGGCCCCTTTCAACTCAAACTATTCTATGATTCTGCCTATTACAACAAGATGTGAAGAAACAGCCACCATGAATAGTTGTGTTTTGTACAATATTTGTTTAATCAATGTTGGGGATTGGGGGGGTGGGATCTACTCTTTCTCTTGGTAAAAAAAGTTGAGAATTTTTCCCATTATCATGTTAAAGAGCTAGCAGGGCGGCTCTGGAGTTGCTAATTGCTCAAGACAAAGGAATGGGATGGGGGGCTGGCTGGCTGGCTTGATTGCTGGTGGGGGTGGGGGTTTGAGGAGTCAGGGTGGTTGGGGGTTTGGGTTGCTTGGTCCTGCCTGGGGGACACTCGCCGGCTGGAATGTGGAGGAGAGAGGTTCCTTTTTCCTTCTCTGCAGTTCGGATCTGCCTGCACTCCCCCTCTGCACTGCTACCACCTCCTGCTTCTGAGAACAGAGCTGAGCCCTGGGACCCAAGTGTGATGAGCGAAGTTTTCCTTCACCCTTCTCCCAACCGGGACATAGCCCTGCTGCCTCGCTTCCCTGCTCCTGCTGTGCTGCCATGGCTGTAAGGGGCCTGCCCTGCTCCCCACCAGGACCACGTGGAAGAGAAGAGCGTCTGTGACTGTGAAAAGGGACTGAGTTTTGTTCTGTCTTATCGTTGTTTTTATTTTTTATATAGCTGATGTTTGTCTTGTAGATATATCAGTAAAGAACTGTTATTCCTAAACCCATATTTTTCTGCCTGAGAGCCCCTTAAATTCCAAATTATAGTAAACTGGGAGGGAGGGGTTTTCACTCTCCACTTTAGGAAAAGCTCCTGCCTTTTTTCTGGCAACACTTGTCCCCTAAGCCAGGACAATCAATCACAAAAAAAAGTACTACCCGTAATCTAACCCACGAAGATAGCACTACATAACTGATAATAATTTTAAATAATCAGTGCAAATATTCATACACTATCTATCATTTTGCCAACTAAAATGATCATAGCTTCAACAGAATGTAACACTTTTAAATTATTTTATTTTGCAGGGTAGCCTCCATATAGCTGTGAGCTGCTCAAGATTCTGGATGCATTTGCAGGGTACAACAGGTGAAAGTCAATTAGTAATTGCCAATCTCTACAGAGAAAATACCTCCAAGTATATGAGCACATGAAGACAATCAGCCTAAAAATTGCAGTGCATTTTACACTGATCATATCCACAATTTAGTATCAAATCATTGAATTAATATGAAAGCAAATCTTCATCTCTGAATTAATATACTTTCTAGAAAGTTGGACTTAACTGCAACTGCAATTTCTCATTCTTCTCTATTACTACATAGTGCCATAAATCTCAGGATTTGCAGAACAAATGAAGACTTTACTCTTTCTAAAAGAAAGTTTAAACTGACAATGATAGGAGAGTGAGGGTGAAAACAAATTACACCACAGTGAGAAAGATTAAAGTTACCTATTTAGGTATAGTGGCACTGAGAAGAATAAAGGTGAAGAATAAAGGTGAGGGCAAGTTTTAAGAGGCCTTTTGAGGTGCAAAGCCTCACAGGATCACAAAAAAGCTATATAGTTACATACTATACTAACAAATGTAACTCTTTCTACCCTATCGTACTGGCAAAAAAAAAAAATTGTCAGCTTGCCTGGTCCTTTTCAGAATCAACACAACATCAAACATTGCATGAAATCCACAATTTAATTAGTCAGACATTTTATACATCTTAAAATGAAAAGCATAACTCACAAACCACTGGATTTTAATTTGGAAAAATCACAGTTACCAGTATTTTCATCAAGAGGAAGGGATTTGGATTTTCTGCCTAAACACTCTGCTGCTCAATATTCAAACAAATAAAAGTTACCATACATACTGAACCCAAACAAACAAACAAAAAAAATTTCTTAAAATCCCCACATGCATATCAGCTGGCAATGTAAAACAGTAAAAGTTGAGACTTCCCTACATATCCCATCATATTTTCAGTAACTTGTCAAATTCATAGTCTGTGCTGCTCTGCAATTAAGAACTTTACATTAAAAAAGTTATCTTAATTTCATAGAACCATTTTGTTTAAGTTCATTTAAACTCAGCCAAGAAGCTTTAGAAATAACAAGAGTTTGCACAATGATGCAGGTTGTTTTATATAAAAAAGAAGGAATGGGAAAATGAACTAGTCCCTGAAAACAAAATTATGCAAATATTTGCTCAAAATTTTTTTTCCATACATTTTAGATGCCTTCTACTTCGTGGAAATGTTTTCAATTAAGAATCTCAATGCAAAATGTAAAAGTGATTAACTGAGAAGCTGCTGTAGTCACAGAACGATCACAACACCATGCCTGTCAAAAGCAAGATATTGCAAATCCCCATCTGAAATACTGTTCTTTCACTGGTGCTGAAATGCTGGGAGGTTTTGCTGGAATTTCAGTAACTTTGACTCCTCTTTGATTAATATTAGACCAGACTCATTGAATGTTTAATCGTGGAGAAGGTACAACAATGTTTCTCAGTAGAAGTTGACAGGGTTTTGTTGTTTTGGTTATTTATTTTCAAATAAAACTTCCATCTCTTTCATAAAGGTGATTTTCAGCTCAACAAGCTGAAGTACACAAGAAAATTATTTTATCTATTTGAAATCTGTCCCCTTTCAAACTTCATTGATATTTTTTGAGCTTCTATTAGAAGAGGAATAAAACATGACAATGTGATATGCATTTATCCTGTAATCATTGCTCCTCTCCTCTTCTTCAAATCTTCCAAGCAAAAGGGCTTTTCCCACAACCTGCTGCTTTATTCCATACCTTTGATAATTTTTCTATTTCCCTTACTCTTTAAGGTATTAGGACTGGAACAACACTCCAAAAAAACCGAACAACAAACCCAAAAAACACCAAACCAAACTATTTCTAGTGTTTCTTTAGTCTCTGCAAAGTCCATCACGTAGATGCTCTAGTTATGATTCTGCATGCTTTGAATAAGGCTGGCACTGCTTTTTGTTAGCATTCAAAATTTTGAATTGCTTACCCTGCAACATCACATCACTATTCAGAGAAAAAGGTCCAACTCAATATAAAACAGAATTGTATTTTTGTTAATAAAAGAAGCAAGTAATACTTTTCTATGTCGTAACTAAAACCCGTAAGACAAAAAGAAGAATACACATTCTCAACACACCTACCCAGAATTACCACAAAAATTGAGTCACTGACAGGATGTGCTGCAGGTTGCAGAACTCATAAGACCAACAAATGTGTTTTTTTATTTTTATTGTTATAAATTACTACTATCATTATTAAATTACTTGTTTTTCCCATACTGCACTTTAAATTTCTCAAATAAATTAGACTTTTTAGTCACTGTAAAAATTACAACATATATACCTGAATTTAACCTATGGAAAAAAATTAATCCTTTCACCTATTTTTGAGTTTGTATCAGAATTTCTGCAATTATGTTGTAAACAGGACTCTTTGGTTTCCTCATGAAATGGAAGCTCTTAATCATGATGGACAGGAATTTTACACTCCCCTAATATTTTTAAGAGGCTTGAAACAACAATGACAAAAAATGACTCAACGAACAGGCTACACTTTATACATTTAATTACATTAGCTCCAGTCACCTAAATTAGTTGTGCAGAGGTTTATCACTAGATTGAAGCTGAAGATAACAATATGAATACATGCACATATGCTTTAATAGGGTCATGCTAAATGTGTACCTCTATAAAACTCCCTGCATGGGGAGATAATCATTGTATCCGTCATATATGTCAAGGAATCACAACATCAAGTAAAGTAAAAATTCTTTTATACTTGAAAGCACTCCTAACAGTATTACACAAGCTGAAAAACCTTTAGGTGGTGTTGAACCTTAATGATCACTGGTTTAAAAGCAAGATAAATTATATTATGTGTTTTCTTGGTGGAAGCTTCAACAGACCTTAACAATAGCCCCCATAACATGTGGCAAGTATTATGTCAAGAACTGATGCAAGTAATAATGCCAAAATTATCTAGTATCTTAGCCAAGACTGTAGTCAAATTAAAGCCACAACTAGAATTATAAACACATCTGGAATAAGGTTAAAATTTTATGTAGTAGGGCTTATTACGGTTGTGTCTAGACAATAATATTGAACCATTTTTGATCATGAATGGTTAAGGACTATTCTCCTAATCATTCAGGGACAACAACTTGTGTCTTCCTTGAAGCCTTTCATTGAACACAGCCCACTTATGAAGCAACTGCAGTTCTAGCCTAAGTTTGTACATAACTAAAAAATATGGCAACTATTTCAGTTAATTCTCCCTTACATTGTTCAGGGCAATTACTTGCTCATCCTTTAAAAGATTAAAGAACCATTTAAAATATCACCCTTTTCCATATTATTTAAACCGGCAGAGAATGCTTCCCTACAATCTTTTAGAAAAAACATTACATAATAGCAACAAAATGAGCAATTAGAACCATGTAAAACCTTTGAAAGTTAAAATTCTACCACATGTTCTACTTATCTGAAAAAGGTAAGCGTAGTTAGAAAGCATCCCTTAACAAACTGATTAAAAATTTAATGGGCTGAGGATATTGTGACACTTCAGTATAGAAGCTTCAGTTTCTGTAAATGTAAAGATGCATCATGTTGTCCACATTGAATCAAAATATTTTCTGATGTTCAGACAGCTATTTATACACATTGATGAGATCTCCCCACTCCCAAGTCTTTTCTTCTCTACGCTGAACAGTTCCAGCTCCTGCAGCCTTTTTTCTCCTCTAATGTTAGATTCACTAGTTCCCCAACCATTTCAGTGGTCCTTTACTGTACTCTCACACCCTTGGCTCCATGTCTCTCTTGAACTGGAGAGCCCAAAACAATTCCAGGTGCGGTCTCACCAGTGTCGAGTAGACTGCAGGGATCATTTCCCTCAAGCTGCTGATAACTCTGATCCTACAGCAGCCCAGGGTACGTTTTACTTTCCTTGTCATAGGTCCCACGACTAAAGTCCTCTTATACCTTGAGGGTCATTTTTAAAAATAGTGTGTAATGTCAAAAGTTACAATTCCATACAAAAAGCTGCAGAAGTACCACTCAAAATGTCTAATAAGCATGGCTGAACCACATTCTGGCTGCTGCCTGGTCTTTCAAATTATCTATCAAATTTTCTTGTGAAAGGAAAGCAACACTGTATACTCTGAACAACTGCATTTGCATTATTTAACGTCAGATTATTTGGACAGATCCTAGAAGCAGATGAAAGTCAACACTTGAGATACATTTGAGCAGACAGCAGGCAACTGTCACACAGCCAGAAACAGCTTCAAGAAGCAGATTTGTTGGGTCTTGAGAAGACACACACACCTACAATAAAGGCATGGCCTCAAAGCATCAAATTTCGTTCCCAGGAAAGAATTTGTATTTGTAACTGGTAAATATCAAGGTATCTGGAGAGTCAGGGACAACAAATCAATAGTGCTCTTCCCAGCTGCAGCATTTTACGTGTGCATGCAGACCTAAGCCTCACTTAACAATTGAGCAATTGAGAACTGACAACCTATCAAGCAAACAACTTCAGAAACGGATTTACATCCACAAAAGCAAACACTTCATTGTTTGCTTAAGAGCAGTGAAGAATACAATACTTCATAAATCACTTTCAAGCTACTTGAAACCATTAAATCCAATAATTCTCTATAGTTTTCTACAGTAATGATTAACTAGAAGGAGCTCCTATAATCAAGGGCAGCAAAATTTCAAAAATTTGTTTGCTAATTCATATTGTATTTCTGTAGTATGGTGTCATATCCCACTTCCTCATAAGTTTGTTCCATTCCACATTTACCTATAGAGAATTTGCTTTCAGTCTTCTGAAAGTGCAAATAGAAGTCTTGGTACTTTCCAAAAACTAGAACATTTTCTATATTTTTTCTAATCCTCAATTCTGTACAAAAATTTACCTGCTTTATTCACCTATTTTATTTAAAAATTAGTAAAGGTGGAATGCTGTTAAGTCAAAACAGGTATTGGCTCTGGCTTTCATCTCTGCAGTTTTGCATCAGCATTATAGGATAGCTTGCCTTAGTTCTGTAGGCATTGCTTATGCTGCACAGCCTCAGAAATAACCCTTGAAGATGACGTTCCTAATTTCTCTGAAGAAAAAAATATCGTATCAACTTTTTCCCTTTTCCTGAAGAAAGTAGCTCACCAACTTTTTAAAAATTTTGCTACTACACCAAAGTACAACAGCCAATCTCTGTGGAATACGGTTCCAGGCAAGCTTCAGGTAGGCAAAGTTCCTTTTGCCACAACGTAAGAACCTGCCCACATTACACAGTATGTAATGAAAGTAGCAGGTAAGTTTGTGTTGATTAAAGCAAGTGAAATGGAAAAGTGAAGTGATAAGCTTTAATGAACAGAGGAAAGGCAGCAATATACTAGAGAGTACTGCATTTAAACTATAAGATCTGCAAGTAACTGTACATAGGCCCAACTCAACTGAATTACTGCTTCATTCACTGTCTTCATCACAGCCTCTCAATGTATGGATATTCTTAAGAATAAAGATTCAAGGTTGAGGTAAAAAGTGCACTTTTTTGAATTGCACACATACACTAGCTTTCCTAACAAATTTAGGATGATATATAAATCTAAAAGGTTACCATCTTAATGGAACAGTTTAAGGAACCACAAGAATTCAAACCTTATGGTTTAAATTCAAACTTGTAGCATGAACACTTATCCAAACTTATTTACACTCAACTCCATTATCATAAGGCAATTCAAAGAAAAGACAACAATTGAAGAGTTTTATACAGAACCAATTGGTTAAAAAGTTACGACCAATTTGTAATTGGGGGGTGCATAAGGGGTAAGATTAAGGTATTTTCAAATTGGCAATGGACTTTTTTTCCCCACACAAACTGTTCATTACCTCATTGTAATTCAAGATATACTTTGACTTAAAAAAAAATCCATAGAACTGTTACACAAAGTTAATTTAGTAACTAGTAGGATTCTACTGTTTTTTCATATACTTAGATTCTTCTGAGATTTATAAGTAACCTAAGTATTGCAAGATAAAAAAAAAGGATTAAAAAGAAATACTACCCATTTTTTCCCAATATGCAGAATCCAGTATAACCCTAAATTTTTTTAAACTAGGTATAACGTAACTCAGAACCTCAACAAACTGTTCCTCGTACAAAACGACTTTATTCTTTATATATACGCTACATCTATACTCAACCCACAAAAATTACTGTAGCTCCTAGTGACAGGCCTTAAAACCAACTAGTTTGGTAACAGCTCAACCACAGCAGAGAATCAACCCAAATCGAGGTTTTACAGCTCCATCTCCTCTGCATCTCCTTCCCTGGGCACTGTGCAACTTTTACAATGGCTTTGAACTAGGCAGATTGACACTTTTACAGACTATTTGGGCATATTTAAGGAAATTTTAGTCACATTTTAACAACAAATACAGTTTATCATCTCAGAAGTTTTCTCCAAAACTCTGATTGACAGCTCCCATCCTGTACCAAGATTCTTAAAGGCACAAGGCTGATTTTGCACATGGGTTCCTGAAATATTTCAAGAGAGCTGCATGAGCACTCCTTAATACAGAATATGTTAAAAAAAGTCATCTTTAGCAGCACTGGTTTGAGCCAGCTCATTTCACTGTGCACTGAGATGCATAAGAAAAGTCTCTGGTGGAACTGTGGTGACAGTGACCTTCAACTCGAGGCGAGAACTAGTCAAATTGCTAATACTTTCAGCACAGAACAAAACAACCTAATTCAGAAAATAAGTATTTAAAGGTTCATACTGCCCCCTGCAACACTTGAGAGAAGTGTTTCTTTCTCCCCCCACAATCATGAGGCACTAGGGAAAATATTTACCTAACAAAGTTTTTAAACTTTCTTATTCATAAAGCTTTGATTTTGAAGTAGTTTAAAAGTGGTGAAAGTGTGCTGTTTCTTTAGTACTGAATCATCCGTTACTAGAATAACTCGGACTCTATTTGTTTCTTCTCAGCACAGAAATTCAGCTGGGCTCACACAAATCACCATTACACATGATCTTCCTAGCCTTTCAAACTTCTTCCTTGTAAAAGCAAGTTTTTAAGACACAAATTGTCTATTTTCAGCAGGTCCTTTATGAAAGTGCCATTTTCAATAAATAAGAAAAAAATAAGGTATTGCACATAAGTCTGTTCAAGAGCATTTTATACTAGCCCACAAAATGCTGTGTTGTGTTGCCCTCTTCAGGTAGACAGCATATTTTCTAGTTCTTTTCCTTGACGAGTTAATGCATTGCAACTTCTTTCATAACACTTTTCAGATCTGAAGTTTCAAGTAGCAGCTAGCTTCACCTGTATTCCACTTGTGTTTGAAGCATTTTTGGTTTAATATCCTATAAATGAACTTTACTTTCCCCTTCATGTCTCCCTAACTTCAACATTAATCTTGAGGATTATCAAACTATCAGCTAGCATTTGAAAAGATGACTAAAAACCAACTTCAGTACTGATAAGAAAGTCTCATGACAAGAGGCTTAAAAAGCTCAATTGATTTAACTTACCAAAGAAAGCTCCTGATACCAATCCATAAGTAAACATGGGAGGTCAGAAAGTCACAAGACTTTCAAGTGGGGTAAGGCAAAACAGAATCTAGAAACTGAAGTCTGACAAATTCAGACTTGAAATGCAATGGAGATTTTTCAACAACAAGAAGTTATTAAACTACCAGCATAAAAAGGTAGTTTTATTATTACTTGAAAACTCTACAGGTAGAGCCAGTATCTTTCCAATCTGTTTTGATGAGTTTTTTAAATAATTGTGCTGTCAAGCTCTGCCAATTAATGTGGAAATATGGATGAAACAGTCTTCAATTGCTTGGAAATGGCCATGCCTGAGCTTCTGATTCACTTATTGAGACAGATATTAATAATGTTTTAAAATACTCCATTTCCCACTCCCACTTTTAGAGGACAGGTCATGGTAAACATTTATGTCTACTTAGACATCTCAATACTGCAGCTTTGACATAAAGAGCAAAGTGCTGAATTTAATTGATATGTTATTAACTGTGGAGAATTTCAATCGTTACAAAGGAAGACAAATATCCTAACAATTTGTGACTGTACAATTTAATCTCAACATCTTAAAGGACTTATGACAGGAAAACCTACTTAAAGATCCAAATCAAAACCCTTAGAAAATGGAAGCAAAGGAAATGCTTGTTCAGTACCAAATAAAGGAAAATGCAAACAATCCCAGATCATCCCTTTCTGGGACGGCAAACCAGCCAGCCTGCCTCAAGCAATTGTGAACTGGGAGAACTTCGCCCGAAGAGTTTTCATCCACTTCATTTCCAATAATCTCAAGAATGAAATACAATACACAGCTTTAAATCCCCTACACTCAGAGAGCAGACTCCAGAGAAGAGCATGAAGAAGTAGGTGAGCTTGACATGGGGAGAGCAAGAAATAAACTGGGGAATGAGTACAAATTAAGTGCACAGCTGAGACTCAGAACGCTCCCACAGCAGGCAGCAGTTGATCAGAGCAGTCTCTATCAGCACACAGAGACTCCTCTCCTGACTAATACGCCCTCTTACAGTGCCTGGACCAAAGACTGATGAAAACTTCCTGCCATCTATCAGCCAGTTTGTTCAATTAAACTGTGAAACATCAGCTGGTCTTATAAACACAAGGGGAAATTCCACTAGTCAAACTAGCTTTAGTACTGAACATGAAAAGCAAAACTTGAATTGAAAATATACTCAAAACATTACTATTATTTTCTTTCTTGCCATTTAAGAACAAGTACAAAAAGCATTCAATTCTACAGTACTCAGATAAAAAGGCAAAAAAGTTTTTGTGCACCTGTCAGTTGAAGACAAAGCAGCTCACATCTCTGAAGTGGTGAAGTGGGGAACTTCTTTTTTGGCACATTGAATTAAAAGTATCACAAAAATATAATGCTATTTTTAAACTGTCTCTGGTAGAAAAAGTTTCCACCTATGTCAAAGGTTTATCTGGTTCAAGTTCCATACAACACAGCTAACAGAATATGACAGACAGCTGGCAATAAAATCTTCAAGATATCTTAGCTAAATTTTAAAATCACAAAAAAATTGATCCTTAGTGATTCTCAAACTTTTTTTACATCACCTACTGCAGATGCCAGAATTCTGGTCCAATCTTAGCTGCTATACTTAAAAGAAGAGGTGGACAAGAGTTTTTAAAATTACCTGTGGTTAGTTTAGTTCTGACTTACCCAAGTATGATATTCATATTTTTGCCATTTCTTTCTCCCACACACTCCATCAGATTTGGTCACCATAGGAGGTATGATTCATATTATTCTTTAGAAATGTATTTTAATAGACAAACTTTACAACTGAAAGAGTTTGAATTTTTAAAATAATGAATTCTTCAGTGAAAAAAAAAACAACCATCAAATCACTTTATTGAATGCATTTTTCCTGCAGCAACTTTGCCAATTCACATTTAACTGCAGCTAAGATTGGTTTTTCTTACTTGGTAGCATAATCTAATACAATTTTTTGAAGGACAACAAATTCATCCACCTCATACTGCAAAAAAACAAAGTAGAAAGTTCCCTTCACAGAATTTCCTTCTCATAATTCGGTGTAATAATAGAAGGTATGGAAAATACAAGGAGGAATTCTTCCCATTGAAGGTAATTCCTCATCATTTCCTGCCATCCACTTGTGTATTCTTCAGTATCTACAAGAACACTGTGTGAAGACACACAGGGAATAAATATCACAGCAACACAAATTCAGGTTAAATCATGTGTTTACATGGGATATACAAGCAACAATTAGAATGCCAAGTGAACTTGTACCAGCACTGATGGAAATTAAATGCATTCATGGTGGGGGTCAAATGCATTTGAAGACATTGAAACTTTAGAAGCAATTATTTTTCCATATGCAAGTTTGGCACTACCTCCTTATTTGGAATTAAAACTATCATCTCACCCTTCCTAAGGCTTTCTGAAAATTCATTTAAACACATAGAGCAGTCATCAGTACACATGCTAATAAACTAAACAATAAACCTAGAGACATCTGCATCCACATTTTAAAAAGACTGGAAATATTTAAAAATGCTAAGAGCAGTATTACTGAAAATAATATATATATATATATCAATCTTCTCAAAGGTTGTCTCAACATCATCTTTATTTGTGTTTGGTCTTCAATTCTTAGATATTTTGGGTTTAAACTATAGCAAGTAGAAGTTTTCAATCAAAAAGGTAATGGGAATCAAGATAAATACCACTGGTCAAGTGATAGATTTTATTGATTTATTTATTTTTTAAAAGCTTTATTAGCTTGAAATCATGTAATATCATAGAAATCTTCCCTAATGCCCTAAAGATCTGCAACCTATTCAGAGAGCAACAGCCCTTTTTTGCAAACCCATTTATGTGATTTCTATGAAAAGATTTAAAAAAAAAACCCCACACCTATCAGAGAACAAGCAAATAACTTAGTCACCAATCAAACAAATGCTGTGAGTACTACTTTTCCTGATACATTTTGATTCGTAAGGTACAAACCTTGCCATCTGCTGAGATCTCTGACAAAATAACTGACTTCTGCTCTCAATCTAAGGTTTCATTATGAGTAAATGTCTTACATCTAACATTAAAAGCTACTCCAGTCCCACTGCAAGACTGCATAGGCTTCTATGGTCATTATAACCTGTTACAAAGTAGTATTAGAATATTTAGTACCATTACCATGAATAAAGGACTTTCTTTTCATAGCTATTGGTGTAAAACTTAAATATAAATAGAGTAAAACATCCCAATAGAACACAACTGTTTAATTTACAGAGAGGCTACATAAATTTTTGTATAAGCTTTTAACCATACATAATTCCAAACTTCATTGTTGACTTTAATGCTGTAAAAACTAAGATGTCCTTAGGATGAGAAAAATTGTGAGGATTCCAAGGAATATGTCTCCAAACAAAATGCTGAGAAAAATAAAGTGCTGGTGCATTAAAACAGAAAAAAACCCACATTCAAAGCTAGTTTTGGGATGTAAGTATACAACCAGAAGACAAAGGTAAGAACTAGATGCAAGACCTATGCCATTACTTCCACCATAAAATACCTACAAGAAAAGAAGCCCATAACAGTGGTTGAGGGAAAAGTATTGCTCCTAAAGTGTTTGGCTCGGACCTTTCACAGAGCATTTTGCTTCCAAAGCATTCTTCATAGTTAGTAGCTATTTTTAATAACAGAACTAGCTTGTTGGACTGTTTTTTTTTTTTTTTAAAGAACAAACATCATTTACGCCAGCCACAGCACGTTCTCAAGTATTACACACTTGCAACATAATAAATGTTAATTACATATTAGAATAAATACAGTCTACTATGTCTGCTAATTCATACAACTCAAGGGTCCAGCGAAGATGAGCAGGCAGTTTTGCCATAATGCTAGAAAAGAAAACATAATTCTGAAAACAGATTACAATATATGTCACCTCAGTGGAAGAGCTTTATTTTATCATATTGTCTCCTACCTGATAAATTCTAAATGGGATGTATCGAAATCCATTATCTTCTGGAGGATACTCCATGAGTTTTCGATTTATTGCCCAAAACTGCTCAAATTTATCTGTGAAGGTAAAATTAGACTTTGTCAATGTCAGTAACATTTTTTTCAGCCTAAAGAGGTAGATGAAACAACTGGAACATGCAAACTTTCCGTACAGAAGTTTAACCTGTAGGAATTCATTTTTCACACATTCCTCTTCCCTATTTAGCCCAAAGCCAAAAGTAGGTCATCTGCATTCTCCTATGAAAACAGTGATGTGGTGATTTATTGAACTGAAAGAGAAAGCAACTTTAACTCATATCTTATCTCCCATTGTTAAGGAAATATTGGGCTATAAATTACAGATTTCATTACCTCAAGTAACCTGCTTTTCCACTTCCTGCTGGTACTGGTCCATACTGTCTCACAGTCTGCTAAAAACATTTAATTGTTTTTAGCTGTAACTGAACAATGGATGTAAAGTATACAGAAACTAAAGCGGAGGAACACTTCTTGAGTGGCTTACATTTGGCTATGTAGATCTTAAAATAATCTGCAACAATGCATGATATGGTCAGAAAATACACTACTAGATTTGTGACACAACCTGAAAATAAAAGCTTATGCTTGAAACACATTTTTGCTATTATCCAAGTAAGTAGGATAAATAGCCTGCACACCATTTCATGCTGTTCAGACATAAAAAGAACTGATTAGTTTATTACATTTTAAATGTACTAATGGCAGCACAGGTCTAAGAGTAATAAAGGCTTTTATACATGCAAATCAATTATTTGAATTAAGCAAATAACTAACACCAGAAGTGACAGAAAGGAATACAAAAGAGCTAAGATGAATAAAGCTTCTGCTAGCCTTACTAGAGAGGCATCTTTAGACGGGGAAGAGCAAGGTATCAGTTTCCTCATAGGCCCTAACTCTCCAAGACACCAAACACAGCTGTGTTCCCGCAGAAGGAACACAGAGTCCAATTCTCCCTCCTTGGCATAATGTTCAGCCAAGTCTCAAAAAGCTGGGCTCTTACAAGATATACCATTACCCATTCAGCCCCAGTGAATTAAGGTAAAATTCAGAAATATAGGCACAGGACAAAGATTCTTCCTGCTTCCAAAAGTACTGATTACACTTAAAGCAATTGCAGAAAATAATTTGCTTCACTCCAGCATACAGCACAGATGCCTGTCAGTACACTAAAAGGCACAGGTTAGTACATACTGCAGGGTTTATAATGCATTGCTTTTCCTGACTGAATGCAACACAAGGCTGGAATTTCCAAGAAACTGTGAACAAACTCCAGCCAGGTACACTGTAGGATACTTATCTCAGAAAGCACTTCCACGCCCTTGTTTCCTGATTAGCAGCAAGTGCCTCTTGACAGGCACTTACCTGAGCTACAGTGAGAACCACCAGGCAGGCACCTGCCCAGTATGAGGAGCTGCCTGGATGCAGGATGTTACCCCATAATTCACTGAGCTGGGAGTGACAGTGACAGCCCTGGAGCAGACTGTAATCAAACAATCCCACATTTGGGAACCCCAGTCTACAGAGTCAGAGATTTAGTCTTAAAATGTCCAACACAAAGGATGACTGCCTCCTCAGGAACTCTTTCAGAGGGAAGGTGAAAATTCAGCATGCTTCCTTTTATCCTTAGAGGAAGCACTCAGAATGGCTTGCAGCTTTCACTACAAATGTGCGAACAGGCATTCCACAGTAGGCACTGATAGATTTATACTTCAATTACCACTTCTAACTCACTTGAGAAAAGTGTTAGGGTGATACACAAAACAAAACAATCCAAACCTACTTAAGCTAGTGAGCTTCAGTGGACTTAAATAAGGAATCTCCGTATTTGGAGACATCCTACTTGAACAGAATTAAAACAAACATTAACTTGATTTACTTGTTTAATGCTCACACTACAGTAATTAAGAAAGTTGGGTGAACAGTTAGTTTACTGCTCTCAAAATTCACCAGAAATGAGAAACACATCTTATGGATCAGGTGAAAAAGAAACTATGAACAAATAAAAGACTTATATCAGAATATTAAATATATTCACCCTTGTAGCCTGCAAATATGGCAAACGAGGGAGGCTGTGAATGACAAAAAAAGCTTAAAGTGGTAATGTGCAGTTTGCTCATTTCTGCTCTTCATTCCTGCTTCCTCACCTGTCACAAAACATGCAGGAAACCAGGTAATCTTATTCAAGGCAGTTAAATTTAAAAACATTATATCTCTCAGATTATTCTCTGAACATTTAGGCAGTGCTTAAGATACTCTATCGTTCAAAGTTCTAACAGTTTCTGTCGTTTCCAAATGTAACAGCAATAAATCTGCAACAGTTGAATTATGAACTTGTTGCATTGTGTAATCAAGCGTGTTCTGTCAATCCATTTGATATCCCAGGAATTTTAGCTAGACATAATGGAGTCAGTATCTTAAGATCTCCACTGTCTGAAGACCTCTGAACAAATTCCTCCTCACAACCTTATATTGCTGTTCTCCAGATATCTTTCAGTGATGCAGTATTTTCACCATAGGAAACAGAGTTGGGTGTAAGAAAACTAAGACAAATTTTTAAAGCAAGCAGGAGAAAAAATGCTATTCAGTTTGCATACTGATACGTATGACATGGTAAGAGCTTTTATTTGCAGAGCCTTGGCCGAGTGCCACAATCCTAAAGCTCCAAAAGTACAAAATCCAAAAGTGACTGCTTGTCACAGAATCCTTAAGACTCAAAGCTTAAAATAAATAAACAAAACCACTGACAAATATCCACCCCAACCTCCTTAAGAAACTAAGTGAAAGGTTTCTTCCTTCTCTCATTTTTATGTATCAGTACCCCCTATTTTTGCAAAGTCTCAAGGAAGCTATTAGTACTACAATGAGCGATAAGAACTCATTAGTTTATTGGCTAGACAGGACGAAGACAGAAGGTGTTGGCTGGAAATCTAACAATCAAAACAAAACTGAGTTTTCATCAAGCCAGTAAACAAGGAAGAGTTCTCTACCTATCAGCAAAAGCACTTTACACAGTTGTCTCCCTCCCTCGTAAAAAGCTTATGCAGTCTGCATGACATCTAAACCACCGTAACAGTCAAATCTGATTGTGTTTTTCACAGTCCATATGTTTTTAAGAAAGTGCTTGCTTGAAGTGTTAGAGTTTCTGTATTAGCAAAAAACAGTACTTACAAAAGGCAGATGTCCCTATCTGAGTAACAATATTTAAAGTAATGACAGTAAGATTTGAACAGAAGTGAGATTTGTGACAGTGTAAGTTTCATATGACTCCACTAATCATATTTTTAAAGAAAGAGGTAATGATTGCTACATAAATTTGCCTAAAAGGAAATATAAAAACTTCACCATGTATTTTATGCCAAAGAAAGTTAATAATCAAATAACTGAGAAATGTATCAGCCAAGTTACTAATATTTATAACTATTCATTGCTTAGAAACAAATGCCAAAAAGGCAGCCAGACATTAGCCTTCAGTATTACAGAGATGCACAGAATCTAAGGAGAGCTTTGAAAATAATCTATTTATGTATTTAGAAAAAGCATAAGTTGGCAAAAATAAAAAGACAATGTCACCCATGACAATAGTTTCAGTACACAAACTGATTAAGCAAAAAAGTAAACTCAAATTTATAAATACAGTATGCCACATTATGCATGTAGGGTTCAGAAACCCATCAGTAAAATTATTCATGCCTTTAAAGTACCCATTAAAACCGTTGAAAAAATTACTGACATAGGAAAACACCGAGAATTCTTGTTTCTTCTATTAAACCAGACTGGAGATCCTTTAGCAGTTATTGAAACTAATCCAAATTTATACCTTGTTATGATAAAAATATTTTTGTAATCCCATTATACTTTATTGTTAATAGACAACAACTACTGAACCTCTTGCTATTGAGCAGGGTTAACTAAGGCTTAGTCCAAGCTGAGGACTAAAAGGCTAGGGTCCCTCTTGCCCCTGGGTCTCAGCCTGAAATGTTCTTCAGGCAACCAGAAAAATTAGTTTCACTCATACTAGCCTCTTACAGTCATTTTCTGAAACTCAAGTGCTGTCACACTTCAAACAATTTGAAATTTCACACGGATCCTTAAGTTAAACATGTCTCCTTCACCCACATGAGGCTACAACAGTATGGATCACAAAGTGTAAAAGGCACTGCTCAAGTGCTCATCATCAACAAGTGCAGCATAGCTTTAAACCTGCATACACGAACAATCTGGGCAATTATCACAGAATGAAAAAATACATCTACAAATACCTTGTAATGAAAAACCCTGATAAGAGCATATAGACAGTTAAAATGAAGTCCTCACTGCAGTATAGTAGGCAAAAGAACTAAAAAACCCCACCCTAATCTTTAACCTCATCAACAAAAATATCATAATAGTAAGGAATTACTTTGTTTCTATATTTGATAGTGATACAACTGCTATCAGAGATTATCAGACTCTAGGGCTGGACATATTTCAAGAAGGCTGTTGAGAGGGTTTATAAAACAGAAATAAATAATTCAGAAACAAGGTAAACACTTGAAATTTAGAAAGGAAATACTAATTTGTGGCTCTTGTATTTCAGCATCCTTTTAGAAAGACAAAAAAGTTAAACCGGTGTAGCCCTTGGGGTAGCATATATGCACAATTTTGTCTGGACTATTCATGTTTTTTTTCTTAAAACCATTTATTGGAATAAATTAAACACTTAAAATTAAATGGTTTCTGTAGCTACGTGCAAGCAATACCAACTCACAGCTTGTCCACAACTTTGTTCAATACTGAAGTTTAAAAACCACAGAACGTGTCCATTCTCAGAGGTTCGCCATTGTCTAATAACCATATGAACTATGGAATTACCTGGGTAGAACCAAACCTAGCACTAAGAGATCAAAGACACGTACAGGAACTGATGTACAAGAATGACAGAAAAACTTTCGTTTGGAAGTGCCTTTGGAAGTCAAGCTTTGGAATAACAGTCTTTTTACCCTGCCCCGAAGGAGCTGCCTACACAAAGTTAAACGAGTTTGCTCAAGGCCTTGCCTAGTGAAGTTTAACTGGGTTTCCACTCAACCACTTTCACTCCTTCAGCCCACCTCACCCTCCTCTTCCACAAGTACCATAAGACTTCCTGCTGCTGTAACTAGTATTTGTTTTTTATTTGGTATTTACCCATCTCCACTGCCAGTAGAGAGAAGAGTGAGAGGAGTCTGACTCCATCTGCTCTAGAGGATTTCCTTTCAGGTAAAGCTGGTATTAAATCCACCTTCAGCTTCCTCATCTTCAGCCTAAACAAGGCAGTTTCCCCACTCTCTAATACAGCATATGATTCAGCCCCTAAGAATTTTACCAGCACCCTGCTGGATTCTCTTCTGTTTGCCCACATTTCTTTTGTCCTGGGGTCCCAAGAGAACATGGCACTTGCAGTACAACTTTACAAATGCTGAGCCAAACAGGGCGCACAAGGGCTTGAGTAGCACCCTGGTTAATCTTTATTTATGCAACACCACACAACAGGCTTTCAACCCAGTTTCTTGTTCACATTACCCATTTCCAGAAAGCTACTTTCCAGAAAGCAGTTTCTAGACTACCACAACGTATGAGCTTTTTCCTGTCTCTGACTTTTGTGTCAGGTCTGGGAGCCTCCAGCCCATCGTGACCCCTCTGAATGGCAGATCTGACCTCCAATCCACCAACTGCTCCCACCAACCTTTCCTTTCAGTCACAGATAAACTCACTAAGGGTTAATCCGTCACGTGCATGTAATCAAACCTTAGGGTACAGAGAGCTGCAGCTCAAAGTCAAGGATACAAAGTATATTTCCTTAACTTTAAAGCAAGTATCATTTCTACTGACTCTGCTTTAACATGCATTGCTTTTAACTGGGTTAGCAAAAAAGTCTTCTCAAAATTTAGTATAAATACTACTTCCACATTGTTCCCAGGAAGACTGAGACTCTTCATACATACATAATTCTGCTCACTAGTATTTCATACCAATTTTATAAAAAGTTAAGTTCTTATGTGGTATGCCTCAAGGATGAAGGAGCTTTTGTTGATCAAATAAATATTAACACTTTAATACAACTTTAAAACCAATTTCTGTGCTATTCAGAAATATTATTTACAGCTGATTACAGTAATTTCACAATTATAAGCCACACTGATTATAAGCCGCACCTCCCGGTAGCCCACGGGATTTGTCCATATATAAGCCACACCTGAATATAAGCCGCACTTTTTTTTTCCTTTTTTTTAAAAAGCGAGGATCCATGTGTAACAAAGTGACAAATAAGTAAAAGAATCACTGCCAGCGAGGGGTTTGGTGTCAGGTGCTCAAGTTGCAAACAGTTTTCATAGACCAGCAAAGCCTTTAAAGGCAGCCCCAGGCACCCTCCCCGGCCAGCTCTCACTTCCAGGTTGGCATTTCACTGGGATTTGTCCATAGATAAGCCGCACTAAGGATAGGCTGGATTCTTCAATGAAAACGGTGCGGCTTATAATCGTGAAATTACTGTACTTTAATTCCCCAGCTATTTGAAGACTTGTCTCTAAATTACTTAGTTTACCCAAATTCACCACTCATATTCTTGTTGTATAAAAGCACTCTTAACTATCTATATATAACTTATATATATATATACACACACATTTATATAACTACAGCTATCAAGGACAGCCTTTTTCAGAGGACAGCCTGAAGTACTGGCATCATTAAGATATTTATTTTTCTATTCCATTTTACACATTGTCACAGTTAAAATATTCTTGCTCTTACACATCTAGTTTACTTGGGCATTTTGAAAGATCATAGTATATAATACAAATCTACCACTGAAAAGGGAACACAAGTTTACTGAACTTTTCAGACTATATTTATATACGTGTCACTAGCAGACATGGAGAGATGGGACCTTAAAACAGTTTTGACTTAATGTAGCAGAAGCTACAGAAATATGTGGAAATATTCTTCATGTAACAGATAGCAAAGTAACAATATTCAACATAAGAGGACATTTTGAAGGTTATTCAAGAAAGCAGCATGTCATTCTTCAGATTATTTATCAGATCAAAAAGGCATTTTCCACCTGTTCTCTTACACTACATACACGGAAGCTATACCTTACCAACATTCTTTTCACTTACTAAACATACTCACAAACCAGAAGTTTCACTTTAAGTACTCTGTTTCCTTAACATCACCTCCCTTCATTTCTAGGTTACCAGTTTATCTGGAAAAGGTTCAGGCAAAGAAAGTCATCAAGATGACTGCTTTCTTTTATTCAAATAAGAGAAGGCTTACATCCTACAAAATGTATCCTTCGTCTATAAAAAAGCAGGTGATCTTAGAAGTACTGTCAGTTAAACTAAACCTCATGACAAACAAGTATAATCCATTTCTGAAATACGTAACTCACAGACTGTATAGGAACTAAGCAGCAGAGCTTGTTACAGACTTTCCTGAGTAAGTCAAAGGGAAAAGGACTCCTGACAATTTTATCCATCCTCCAGATCTCTGCTCCATGTCTAGGAGAGCCTTGGAATTTTGATTTCTTCATGTCTAATTACGCTCTCTATATATACATGAAAACAGAGCAGCATAACACCATGTAACTTTCTAACTCACTTTGCTTTCCCTGTACTACGTTTTTTCTAAAAGAAAGCTTTTAAGTTAAGGAACCTTTATAATAATGCATATTAATAGATTCGGGAGTTTACAAGCAGAAAGTAACTTAGAATGATTTCAAATTGCAAAACAAGAAAGCCTCAACTAAAGAAATTGAAATTTAAAAACGAAGTCGTTTTTTAGAGACAGTTGACTCCAAATATTAGTTAGACCATACACATTTTTCAGGAAATGACTTATTTTGAGAGCAAGGGAGGAAGAAAAGCAGAAGGCAGCAAAAAGAGACCTCAAAGTTTGCTCCTTCAGAGCGCAATGGTTTTTATTAGGCACATGACCATCTAACATCAGCAGATGAAAATGCTAGAAACACTATCTCTACCTCATCTCTAAGCAACCACCTCTTGTGGCAGAGACTTCAATAGGATTGTGTTACCTTTTACTTTCCTTCCTTCTCTGCCTTCATACAGTTCTTGCCCTCCTTTGAGACCCAGTGGTTCTCACTGGCCTCAGGCAGAACAGACCTGTTCTGCCCTCCTGTTTGACAGCAGAGAAGAGAACGCAATGGGGGAATGCAGGCTGTCATCAATTTCCACACCAGGGCAGCACAGAGAAGTAACAGAGCCAAAAGCAGTTTCAGGAGATGACAGTTTAGACTCACAGTGCTGCACCCATATGAGTGGAGCATTGGTTTACTCATTTGTGCAGAAAGGCTAACAATCCCATAAACACTGCAGAGCTAACAGTGAGGTCTAAGTCACAATCCATTACCATAAAAAATCACCACAACTAACCAAACCCCAAACAAAACCCACTGCTATGGAAAAAAAACCCAAAATCACCCCCAGAAAGGCCTGCTCTGGTGCAGCTGATTCATTCTGCAGGTCTAGCCTGCTCAAAGCCAGATCCAGCTCAACACCAAAGCAGCACCGGGCTGACTCTGTGCGGGGCTGTCTGAACCCGTCTAAATCACATTCCCCCAGTTCCATGGTATCAGCAACACCAATGTTTGGTGTGTGCCATGTTAGCTTAACTCCAAAATAAGCAGGTACTGATGCTAATTATAAGGCAACTTGATGAATTTTGGGAAATTTTTAACTAAGGGAGCCCAGGAAGGTTACAATTAGGTTTTTAAAATCACCTTTAACAAATACACTCATTTTAAAGTTCAAATTAATTATTTAATCTTTCTTCACAGTTAACCAATTCTCCAAAGATTGAACATGGAAAGAACTTCCTATTTTGGTAGCAATATGGAGAAGAAGTAAACAAGGTAGCTTTGTGATTTAAAAACTAGCAGCTTTTTTATTCGTTCTCCTGAGAAACTCCAGAAGATTTTCTAAGCAAATTTCAAATGATGAGTTGAGATCACAGAGATTTTGTTCAGCTACTAAAGCATGCTCACCATGAGGTGAAGGACAGCATTGCTTCCACCAGTTCTCTGTGAAGAGGGGAAATACGCCCAAATGTGGGTGATCTGAGTGGGTCAAGTGTACACAGCACAAGAAAAGCTGTAAGACACTTCCTTTTTTACAATTTGAACATTTCTAAACAGAAATGTGATAACTGAGAAGAAACACAATTCTGCCTCTCAAAAACCCGAAAATAGTTTAGATAAATTTTGTAACTAAATGCAAGACAAACACAGGACTGATTCTGTCAGTAAGGCAAGAAAGGGATCAAATGCATTAAAAGATAACATATTGTATATTCTGAATGCTTGCAGGATTTTTCTCTTCTAATAAGAACAATTCAATATGGCCACTTAACTTTTTGTAAGCCCTACAGCATGAATGAGCATTGCATTCTTTTTCCATACTATTTTCAGTAAAATAATGACTTCATTATATTTTATAATATATAAAAGAAACCTTAAAATAGTTAGGAGTTTTTACTGTTTATTTCTCCCACTCATGGATCAGAAATACCAAGTCCAGTCTTCACTGGTTATAAATGATGCCTGTGAAAATTTCAGGGTACAGTTGCTTCTGTTAGTCCACAACTGATAAAAAGCAGATGTACTGAATCTATATCCCCTCATTTATCAGAACCATTATATACTGAAGTTATAGATATTAATTCTTTGAACCATGCAAAAAATACAGCTCTCTCCCTGGAAACAGTTGGGATTTCATTTGTTTGATCCTGAGTCATCAGTAAGCCCATAGAGTCTTAAGAGTTTCAAAGCTGAAAGCCTTTATTTTTCCACACAAAAGGCAAGAAGAAAGAAACTCACCCACTTGAAAATCCTTTTCATCCATGATAAAAATGGCCATAACACTATTAAAGCAAAAACAGTAGTAACATTTTCCATGAATTCTAACCAAAAAATTTTAACAATTCATATAGAGGAACAAAGGTCAGTATAACCACGTAGTCTGCTTTTATCACTTCCCAACCACAGACAGACATCCATGGCTGGTCAAAAATGTACCTGTCTCAAAGAACAGTTCAACCTCAGAAATATCTGGTTTACGAACCAAAAATTGACTATGAAGTAAAACCACAGCACAAAATAGACGAATATGTTTTCTTTCCTGATTTGGTATCAGATTAACATAAAACCAGAAATGGTGGGAGGAGGGATGTAAAGGTTAATATGAATAACCACCAGCTGTTACCAGCACAAGATTTTCCCACAAATTCACTATTACAGCTCTTCTGTAAAAAGGCATCTACAAGCAACTAGTAAGTTTCACATGCTACCTGTCCAAGTAGCTGCTTCTCAGCAGAAACATTTATACCAAATTACAAATTACTTGACAGTTATATTTCTCCAAACAAAAATGGATAGGTTTCTTTTCAAAAATGTAGATTCAGAACATGTCTTGTAAGTAATGCCATCACTCATTAAAAAAATAACACTTCCTATAATTAAGAACTGAAGAAAATTGAAGTGGCACAGAAAAAACAGTCTACAGATGTATCTTTACTTACAAAGCAGTTATCACAAATGCTACTTTCTTTTCTTTTTTGTGGTCATTCATTGTGTTTCACAAAGTGGTTTAAAATTATTACATCTCAAACGAAAGCCTATAAAAACATATTGAAAGATACAACATGCTTAAAAAGAGTTTTCTTGGTTTCATAAGCTTTTCTTGTTTCTCTTTTATGAAGAGTTGAGAAATTAAAATTAGTATTTGAAAGTATTCAAAAGATTGCTTAAACTTCTCATTCAGGTGTCAGATTCCACAGGTGCAGTTCCTCATTAAGTACAGTGAAACCTTGAAATCAACTTTGCTAGGCAACATTGACATTATAGAGCAAAACAGAAAAATTCTGCTTTCCCTACAACTGAAGATATTCTTAGATAATCAACTGAAAGATAAAGCCTAAGAAGAGCATGAAAAAGATACGCTGTTTATCTGTCCTGTTACCTTAAATATTGAGACTACTGAGATACTGTAACTTCTCGTTAAAAGAACCTTAACTTGTACTGTTTCATTTTGCAGGTATGCACCGCATTCCTCAAGATCTTACCACTCACATGGCAAATTAAGATAATGCCTCAATTTCCAACTCTCCTCCAATTAGATTAAAAAATAGAAAGCAGAGTTTCTAATAACCCTTCATCTTCAAAATATCACCGCAGTACCTTTAATATGGAAGGCAGTACCACTAAACAACAATGTAAAAAAATGCCAAACACTCACTAAATACACACATTAAACCAAAACTAACTTGGAACCTCTTGTCTAAACCAAAAGCGTGGTTCAAGTCTTCTTGCATTCTAAGATTCCTCTTTTTCATTTAATTTTTCTTATACATACACAGGAAGATGTTAAGTTTAAGTGTTCAGTATTTTTTCTCTCAACACAGAATAAGCATCTTCATGCTTACAGTAAAATGCTTTCATAAAATAAATCTACTACAGATAATATAAATTATAGCTTCAGGAGATGAGAAAAATGCAACGCAAATGACATGATCACCCATTCCAGAGAGCAGTTTCTGAAATATTTACAAAAGCTTTTCAACTTACAGGACTCTACGAACTTTAACACTGAAGACACTACAAACAAAAGTTTTATTTTGCACTGTAACATTGATTCATACCATCTGTGCAAAGTAAGAGCACTAATTAAAGATCTTGTTCTGAGTAATTTTGCTGACTTTTTCAAGTCAGCACTTATTTATGCATAAGTCCTTGTGAAAGCCATAAAGCAATTTAAAAAATGGCAAAGAGAAAAGAGAAATTATTAAATCTACTGGACAATATTTTTTACAGTTTGCCTGTATTGTTTACCAGTGACAACCTATAAGCATTAACTAGAGGAGAAAATCTCCTATGTACAGTCCAAGATACTAATACTGAATACTAACACCCCAGGTGTCTCCCAAATAAATGCTATCATTTGCACAGAAGTACACTAGACAATAATTATCTATTTTGAGTTGTTGCTAGTTTTGGTTTGTTAAAACAGAGTCACGACTCAATCTAATTCCTTGAATAACTTAAGGCACATTTGAATTATCACCAAAATGATGACTTTAATTTAAAAAACCCAAACCCCAAACCAATGCTTTCCATGACACTAGACAAAAATTCTGCAGGACAGTGACATTTTATATCTCATGCAATAACTGAAATTTCAAGAAATTATTTATTAGCTTGTTCAACCTTAATATAATTAATACTTCATGTGCAGTACTTACCATTCTGTAATCCCATCCACAATTGCTTATGATCCTTCTTTTGCATTTCATTGATGACTTGACTTTTGTGCTTTAAAGCATCTGCTTCTTTTATACAAGCCATAAAATGAGCTTCAATCACATCCTTAGAATGGCAATGTAGAAGATCTTTTTCTGGAAAATTCTACAAAGAGAAATAAGATAAATGACAGATTAAAAAAAAAAAATGCATCGCATACCTCGTACAGTGAAGAATAAATGATAATTTTAAGTAGGCATATATTTATGCAAAAGAAGCACACTGGTTTTACTTATGGAAGAATGCAACAACCATTCTCAGTCTTCTGACAAGAAACAGGTTGCAGTGAAAATGTTTCAGGAAAAATAAAATCTCAACAACTTTCTGTAAGACCAGAATTTTAACAAGTTTTCAGCAGATATTCAATCTCAGACAATAAACAGGAGAAAATTATGAGAAGTGACAAACACTTAATTGGCTCTCTACGATATTTTATCAACCATGCAGTTCCTTGAAAACCAAGCAGAATCGCCCAGATATATGAACTTTAGCATATCTGCCGCTTAGAAATATTTTTCCTTAGAGATACAGGAAATCTTTGTCAGTTCCATCTTCAACTAATCCATGTGACTACTGCTAGCCTGTGTGACTTGATTCTCTATGCCTTTTATTTGGTTACATTGGCACACACATTCAGCACTGCAGGTGCAAAACTACCACTCCTCAGGTAACTCTTAACCCTTCAGTGAATGACAATGACCTCTCCTAATGAATTTGTTAAGGAGCTATAGTAGTATATCTTATTCTGGTACAAAAAAGATTTCTTTGAAAATTAACTGATCAGCAGTCCAGCATGGTAGAGGTTGCAATTTTCCTTCCTCCAATTTTTCTTTTATCAACACTTGCTATCACTTGCCATTTAATAATAACACAACCACTCACTACCATAAATCCAGTGCCTTTAGTTTTCAGTTTTAACAAACCAAACTGGCAGCATCATCAGTACTGCCCTTCCTAACAAGGTCTTGCCACATTTTTATACTTGAATTCTCATGCTATTCCAGAGGCCATTTCCTCTTAACCCATTAAAAACTGGCACTTTAAGAAGCTTTTGTGAAGGACTGTCAAAACCATTTTGGAAATACAAGCACATATAATGGGATATTTTTCAAAGGCTTTTACAACATAGTTAACATTCGAAGTAGGACCAATCTAAGGCTGGAAAAACCCCTATCTTCACTTCCCCATATAACCCCAAGAAAAACAGTGAAGACTGCTTCAAAAAACAGAAACCCATAATATCAAAAAGGGAGCTGGGGATTGCCTTACCTGAAAGAAATTCTGAGGACTACAGTGATAGTTCCCTCCTCATTAGGTTATTGAGAAGAGTTGGAAATTAAGTAATGGAATTTCATATAGTGTTTCCTCCTTATGACAGTGAGAACCCAAACTCTGGAAACTGTGGATCAAAAGGATGAGTATTTTCCAAAAACAGGGGCATAAAGAAAAGATTGCTAATATCTTTTCCACTAAAGTTTACATGGTTTGGTGTTGAACTTGCAAAAGGGAGTGCTATTGTTAGGACTGGTGTCGTTAAGCTGACTAGAAATGTAAGGACAGAGATAAACTTAGTTTCTTATACGGGAATGGCCAAGTATAAAGACATTAAAGAAGACAGAACAATAAGGAAAGTTCTTCTGAGGCAGATCTTGCTCCTGTTCTGCCCTACAAAGCTGAGTGTCTCAGCATAATTGGGCCCAAGATCACTGAGAAAATATTACTGGGATTGTTACTTGCCAATTGACATCTGCATAGGCCTGTAAAATACTTTCAGAAGTTCAAGTTACTTGCTCAAATAAAAATGTAAAGTCTCGTAACCAATCCAGAAGAAACAAATAGACAGAAATAGCATACTTAAAGATCAAAAGTTCTTTACATGCAAGAATTCTGAGACACTGGCATCCCTCAAAACAAAGGAAGAAAACAGTGGTATATACCAAATGCCAAGTAGTATAAGAACTTAGAAATTGACTTTCATAGTTAAAAACGGATGTTTTAGCTAAGTTTATGAAAACAATAGTTTTGTTACAACAACTGTTTCGCCACACATATGTCTAAATATTGAACTGCAAGGTCTTTTTTTGGACATTCTTCTCTTTCTACAGGTAAAGATCTTCCTGCTAACTTTCTTCCAATGAACTTCAAATTGCAACTAATGTCACTCCCTGGGGATGAGTTCCAGAAATCATACACAGTGTAGTCTACAGATCTATTTTAAACTGGTCAAAGCTAGTCAAGCTAGCGTAAAGAATCTAGACACAGTAGTAGAACTAGATGTGGCATGATTGATTTTCACAGCTTCTAAGGAGTAACATTGTGAAAAACTGGAAAACACTCCCGAATCTCAGTGCTCTTTTCTTTAGTAGGAAAACATTGGCACATTTCTATGAAGTACCCTGAGTAGAAGCTGAAAAACCTAAACATGAAAGTGACAACTTAGAAAAAACACTGCACATCTGCAAGAAGCGTATGAAACAGTTTCACCTACATGAGACTACCAACAGAAAACACAGCATAAATCCCTGCTGATCTATGAATCAGGGCATAAAATAAGTTTTATACTTAAATGTAAATCACGAATGCTTGTATTTAAAGAAGTAAATTCTACTTACCTTCTTTCTACCTGAAGAAATACTGATCAATCATAAATAACTTTATGAAAGGGAAAATTGTAAACAAACTGGTAGTTAATACTGGCCATACACCTAGGAGATTTGCAAAAAGTACTAACAGATGACCTAAGTAGCTTTAATGCAAGTACTCTTACTAGTGGTGCCTTACTCCCTCCATGTCCTGCATCTTTGAAAGAACAGCTACTAAGGGTTGATTTGATTTTCCCAGAAAGCTCAAGGAGTTCTGTTTTTTATTTTCACACACCAGTAGACCCTTGCAGTATGAACTGGTCACAAAGAAACAGGTATCATCTGTACAGACAAGAGCACTAAATGACCTCTCCCATAAAACTATACCAAAAACATCACAGGCAATTTAAACAGTCTGGTTTCATAACTCCATTCCACCCATATTTATCTCTCAGTTCTTGTTCACAAAACATCTGTTTATCCTGTGGCAGTCTACTTGCATTAGACTACATTTACAGAAAAAAAGGCATTAAAAACCATAAGGAATGTATCCAGTGGCAGGGGGTACATCTATGTATTTGTATTTAGTTACCGTCAGTGGTCTTTTTTTTTAAGCAGACTGATTTAAAAAAAAAACACATTTATACTTCTAGTTTCCACAGTATCTTCTACCAGTTCCACAATTTATCCATATGCTACAAAGAAAATTACTTCCCTTCCATTCCACCTGACCCAATCTTCACCTAAAAAACCACAAGGATGATGACTGTCACACAAGGACAGATGCTGTCTCTCCTCTTACACATCAGGTCATGGGTAGAGAGGCAGGCACCAGCAGACAATGGGTTCAAAAGAACCCTAGCATTTCCCCTGGCACACAAGATTTCCTCTCCTCCAACAGTTCCAGCAGTTCACCACTTCTTATCCTACTGCCCAAAATCTGGAGATGTGGTTACCACACTGAGAATGTGAATGGTATTAAACAGGCTAGAGAGTAAGGTGAGATGATTTTACCAGGAAGGGATAGAATTTCCTTACTTCCCATAAAGCCACACCTGGATAACAAAAGTAACTTCCCTACAGCCTCTCATGATTCTCAGAGCCCAGTATGCTGTTCAGCCTCATCCTTCTGCAACTATTTAATGCAAATGTTTTTCAACTTTACAAGATACAATGCATGTAGTTTTATCGCATACCAGAAGTATAAATTAACAAACTGTTTCTTCAATGCAAAAACCAATGCGTGTTTATGATTTGGTCTGTGTACATAACACAGGAGGACATCTATTAACTTGAAAACTTCTGCTGAACAGAAATAAACCTTTTCCATGTTTTTAACTTCAAACAAAGAAACCTGATAGAGGGAGTTTGACTTTTAAAATGAAGTTGCAAAACTTTTTTACAGATGTGTGAGGTATCTGTTGTTGACTGCATGCATTGGTAGAAGAAAGGAGACAGCCACTACAACAAAAGTGAAACCCATAAAACCTAATGCTGTTTAATTAAGCCAAATAAAAGTTCTTTGAAGAATAACTACACAGAAATGAAAAGAATACTCCTGTTAAAAATCCCACATCTAAACTATTCAGCTGTAAGGAACTGTAATATATGAAAACCTCTTCAATATTTTGACATACTTTGATATCTTTCAGTTATGTTTTGACTTATGGATTCAGAGGGGTTTTATTTAAATAAACTTTCAGATTACATCAAAATGGGAAGAGAGATTATGCAGGTGCTAACTCTGCAGTATTACTAAATTACATTACTAAATTACATCAACTTTTAAAATAAAACTGCCTTAGCAGTTATTATTTCTGCTGATCTTTAATGTACACCTTTGAGAAAAACTAGAAGTAGCTGATCTTTCGGCAAGCAGCAACACAAGGACATTAAAGTCAAATTTATGTTGCTGATTAAAAAGCACTGTGGTGCCACAACTTAACTTTCAAGATGCCTCTACTTTGAGATGGCAACATCCCCACATCACCACTGTTAATGTCCCAGGGGTCTCAGAACAAAACAATTAAACCACAGTTTATGAAACTAGATGCCCTACATTTTCTTCTGGACATTCTGGAAGTTTCCTCATCCCAGGTGTCTGACATTTATTAAAACATCCCCAACTTCAGATCCATTAATTTGGTAATTTTAGAAGTTTCAGCATGTAGAAATATGTAAGAATGTATGGTTCCAGTGTACACTTCCAAAAATCATCAATTTCTGTTGGAAAAAGTTTTCATAACACACCTTTGAGAATTGTTTCAATAAAAACGTTCAACACAAGTGCTTCCCAATATGTTTTTTCATTGCAGTCAAATCTCTCATGCACTGAAGTCAAGCCTATTAACGCATCATTGTCCTTCAGATCAGTTTTCCTAATGCATTGTTTCTTTTACAATGGAGAATTAACATTTTTAAGTTAAATATCATTATTTGTAATTGTGCTTTTGACTTCAAAACACACCTGGAATTGTTGTCCCAATGCATTTCACAGTATGCAAGAATCTTGAACCAAAGCTAACCTTGTTCAAGTTGCTCAGAATGCTGATCCAAGATCAGTAGTGCTATGAAGTCATACCTAATAGGTCTACAATGCATAATCAAAATAATGCCTCTCCTGTGACTAAGCTGTCACAAGACCAAATTAATTTCACTCAGTTCTGTAAAAGGGATCAACATTAAGTACAACAGCTTTCCCTGACTCCAAAGATTTCTACAGCATCTCATAACCTGTGCCTAAAAGGACAAGCACTTCTCAATCTTCAATCAACTCAATCCAATTAAATTAAAAATATTACAGGAAGTTCTGCTATCATAAGTGTCATAGCTTGAAAAACCATTTTGGATTTTGATATTATAATAGAATATAATATAATAATTTTCTACAGAGAGTCCAGTAAAAGTGCACACAATCTCATGGAAAATAGCTGCAGATTTACAGAAGCCTTTAAATGCTTCCTAACAATGCATAGTCTCCCTTTCAAATCACACCATTCATATGTTTTATAAAACAGTTATGAAACCTTTTCCTAGCTTCCAAATGTCATGCAATCTGGTGCTCACTTGCTCTTAAAAAGAGGTTCTACATCAATTTACCTTGAAATGCACTGTGATGCTCCAAGGAAGTGCTGTATTTGATGCATGGAGATCAAAGAGTAAACCAATTGGGTAATGCCTAAAAATGACAAGGTATTAATTTAATATAGAAACCATGCATTTAATTCTACATATCACACTTAACATACCTGCATTCACACACACACACAAACAAAATAGCTGTTTGACTCCCACAATTAGCATTCTTCACTGCTTACTTAGAAAAATCATACAGGCAAGTTTAGACTCTGAGAGGCAGAATCAAGTCTGGAATGTACATGTTCAATATCTAAACCTGTGGTCTCCCAAGCTGCACCCACAAAACACTGCTACTTTTGCAACAGCTTTAAGTGGCCTACAGCTGCTTTGCAGAACTTTCCAAAACACTACTTTTATTTAAAAAGCATCAGACCAGGAATAGCTGGTCTGACAGAAAAGCACGCATGCTTTCAGATGCTTGAGTGTCCTGGGTTTATACCACACTGACCCCTGACATGCTTTCCTTCTGCCACATGCCTGATACATCAAGGCAGAGAATAAGTAGAAGAGTGAAAAAACTAGGTATCTGTAAAAGGGCAGAGAGATGACAGATCAAGATCAACTTTGTATCTTTACTATCAAATCAAGAAGAATGAAAGTGGAGGAAAAAATTAATTGGAGTTTGTATTTCAATGTTAGTCTAGATTAAAGGAGTTATCCAAAAAAAGCTTTCTTCTGACAAATATTCACTTCTGTCTCATAGCTTTGTCTCCTTCAAATTCATTAGAATATACAGCCCCCAGCAGTATATGGAACATATCACACAAACTTCTACAGATACTGTAAAAAAAACCTCTTTGTTCAGTTTTCTCACATACAGACATTGGCAAGATTTTTGATAAAGTGCTGGGTTTATTTTTTACATTCAGCATACCAAGACTCATTCTCTTATCTTTCAAAAATCATAACCCAAAAAGCCTTACTAGCTTTTCATCCTCCAAAGAGACAAACACATGGTGAACTGTAAAGTCAGTAGTTTCACTGAATTAAATGTGACTGATCACAGGTCACAGACCCAAGCACGTACATAAGTTCTGAAAGTCCCAAGAGTACTAACTGAGAGTGTTGCTTTAGCAGCACCTGTGCCAAGCCATTTTCCAGATCGGCGAAACTCTCACACAACAGTGCTTTAGCACCCTCTACGGGTGAGCCACCCCATAGCTAAGACTAATTCACCACAACAGCAAAATAAAAAACAAAATACTACTACAGTTCCTGAGATTACTTGAGAATAAAGAGGATGTATATCCAGATTTATCCAGATTCACTGCTAATGCTCAAGTTTTTACCATGAAGATTTTTTACTACTAACTGCCAATCATGTCCTTAACATGGATTCGGCAAGAATTTCATGAAACAGAGATTTTCCACATGAGTTAAGTAATAAATATCAGATTTGATAATTAGATGAACAAAAATTTTCAATGTGGATTATGACTTCCCAGTTACTTTCCATTTATACAACAAAACAGATAACTAAAGAAAAGAAAGCCACAACTAAAAACCCATACAAAAACTCCTGCATCAGGTCTTGGCCTACATCTGTATTTTCTAATCCGTAAAAATTTATTTGATCAGTAAAATCCCTGTGCTTTGCAGAGTTAATAGACGCCTGATCAAATGGTGCTCTGACCTTTTGTCTTCTGCTAATTTATGAACAGGAAGGGTAAAGCATCCATCCAGTCGGTACTAGAGAGCCACCTATAGAAATAGCAGGGCTAAAACACAACCCACAAAAAAGGGACAAAAACTCCACTGAAAGCCTCATGCAAGTGCTCAGACAGGATGGAAACAGATGTCATCCACTAGCATCTGCTCAAGGATTACTCCAGAACAACGTGGCATCACTCAGGGAGGGCTCCTGAGAAAGGCTCTCCAGGTTTCAGGCTGCCAGGAGAGCTTGGGACCTCTCCTGAGGACTGAAGCAAGTACAGGAAATGTCTTTGCCTAGAGGA
>VRYO01002297.1:58244613-58271529 GCA_009812075.1 Sialia sialis | reverse complement strand
GGACCTCGGTCCCAGCTCAGCTGGTCCAAGTGTGTGACTGCCAGAGCAGCTCCTGGATGCACAGACAGAGAAGTTTCCTTAACCTTTGGCCCAGAGAAGGCAGGCCTTCTCCAACCACTGGCAGTGTGTCAGACAAGAGGCTGGAAGTTCTGAGGAAGCATCAGAGCTGTCTGAACAACATGTCCACAGCCACAAGAAGCAGTCATAGCACTATAGGGGACTCCATCCCACAGGGGAGAGAGCCCCAGCTGCCAACTTTAATCTGCAGAGGTTTGCTGCTTGTTAAAAAGTTGCAGACTGACAAGGTTGTCCTCTGCTTGACTTACTAGTCCTTGCCACATGGGCACAAATTTTAATTGCTGCAACAGAACCCCTGAGAGCATCAAAAGTGACTCTATTAGTTCAAGGGCCAAAGAGGCATGTCCACAGTTTTGCCATTTAAAGGAGACCGGTTCAGAGAGGTGTCTGCAGGTCAGGAGCTGGTTATGGAGATGGTGCAAGAACAAGGATTTACTTGGCTTTTGTAGACTTTTACAGAATACCCTTTGGGAATAATGGACTGCTAGGAAGATATGGAATCCACCTAAGTCAGACAAAAATATCTTTGCCTTAAGGTTGCCCAGCCTGGTGAGAGCTTTAGACTATAGACAACAGAAGTGTAAATAACACACAGATAAACAGAAATTAATGGACATAGATGGATAGCAAGTGGTCAAAGTCATAAAAGAAGGTAGACAAGAGTCCACCACAAGCATCTAGATAAGTGCACGTAGCTTGGGAAACAAGCAGGAAAAACTAGAGTTGCACATGCACATTACTGGGAGAGTGTTGGGCTACCTGAGCTACAGTGAGATTGCTTGCACAACTGGAATATTGCCATGGAAGGACAGACATAAGCTGCTTAGTGAAGGCAGGCAGGGCAGATGAGGACAGAGGGTTGCCTTCCATGTCAGGGAGCAGCTTAAGATGTATGAAACTTAATAGGACAGACAACAGGTTGGTTGAGTTCTTGTGGTTCAGGAACAGAGGAGGGACTAGTAAGAGCAACAGATCATGCAATCCAGGTGAGAAAAGAGATAAAGCTTTCTTTAAATGAATCAAAGTGTCTACATGACAGACTCTGGTTCCTACTAATCTCTCACATCTTCTGGAAAAGCAACACAGTGGAACACAAGTAGTTAAGACTTCTTGATACAGACACTGAATGAACCAGAGATAACCCAAAGATGAATCTTTTCCTTATCTTTTAAGACAAAAAAGTTGTGATAATCAGTGGCAGCTTTAGATGCAGAGACCATGAAATGGCAGAGTTAAAAGTCCTGGAGAAAGGACAATAAGCAGAATACAGATTTTGACTTAATTTCTCATCTCCTCCTGGTGCCCTTACACAGTTCAGGCCCAGCCGTATCAGGTGCATCACCAGACAGCACTTTCAATCCTTCACCTGCAACCAGAGCACTAACTCTATGCTGTAGTCCCAGAAATGCAGGTGTAAAAGGAACATTCCTCCCGTTACAGGAAGTCAAACTTCCAGCTCTTCCAAATCTTAGGAGATTGTTTTCTAATCCAGTAATCACAGTCTTTGCCTGCATCTCCTTCAGTGTGGTTGTAGGTTTAATCTCCTGTAGTTGCAGGATGGTCTCAGGTTTGATCCATTTCCTTCTGTAGTCCCTAATGCTGCACAGTCTGATAATCTCTTCCTGAAACTCCTTACCTTGGTGACACAGACCCTTCCCCAGCACACACCTCCTCCAGGCAAAGAATCTATCTTCCCCTGTCCCAAAACTCTCAGCAAGACAAAGATCTCAGGCCCATTATCTAGGCCCATGGAGAGCTTCATTCTCCTTTAAGAACCTGACCCATGTACTACAGAGCCTGAATTTGAAACTACGCTTCAAGCTTCCTCCAAATTCTCACTGGAAAATGGAAGAGCTACATCTGAACAAATATAGACTTTATCCCAACTAGGTATGAAACTGCACACACTGCAAGCAATAAGATCTCACAGTGCAAAGTAAATAATTAGAATAAACAATATTATTAACAAGTTCTATTTGAGTCTAAAAGCACAAGTCATAGCTAAAATGATTAAACATATTCTCTATCAATTACTAGATCAATCTAATTTTCAGGTCTTGTGTTTGGGTCTTCCCCAGAAGAAGCTTTGGCTCTTTATGGGATTATTATTCTCCTAAAATACTGGTTTACAAATAGTGCTTTCCTTAGACAAGCAGTTCCACCAAAATCAGTGGAGCTGTTCCTGGCAGAATAGGCTTAGTTTTTCTAAATGATAAGAGCCTTAATTAGCAGATCACCATTACACTGTTTTTTTCATTTCTACATTCAATGAATTTAATGACTCTTCACTTAAGTTTAGCATTACAAGCTACCTTTTTATTCTATACCTATATTGACAGGGGTTTTTTTGTTTAAATTCTAGTTTAAACATCACAGTATTTGAAAACTTACAGAAAATATGGATTTATTTTTGGCTGAAGTACAAAGCCTCTCTTTCCTTTCTTGTTACAACTTCAGTGAAAACTAGTTTTCTCCCAATATTTACCTGGGATTATGAGCACACTGGGATAAATGCAGTACCTTGCTGTTTATTTAGGTAGTATCCATGACTTAACATTACTATGGCACATAAGACATTTTTTGTTAAATTCCACATGATTCATTTAGATGTCTAAAGCTGGTTTTGCCAGTCAGTTATAATATAAGTTTAAAGAGATAGGTTTTATGGGTTTCTATTTACATATTTTCGATGTTTACATTAGGTTGGTCTCACAGAACCAAGTCTAGAAGAGATCTACTGCATCACCAAATCTACAGGACTCCATGATGTAATACTTGCTAATCACAAGACAATCCAGTTTCAGTAAGATTAAAAAAAAATCACTAGTTTTCTTTCCTATGATGATACAAGAAATAAAAAGAGATAAAAATCTCTTCATCATTCAAAATACTAAATACCTTCCTTTTGGAGGGCTGATGTTATCGATACAGAACTAGCAAACACTGAAGCTCTCAAAATATTTTCTTTAAAAAACTCTGTAACACCAGCAAAAGTAGAAAACCTGATTAAAAGTATTTATGAACATTTTAATTCAATCAAACTATATCAGTCCAAGTCCCTTACCTCTCACAAAAAAACCCCAAAACAACAAACTAAAAACCTGAAAGAATATAGTTTTAATAGACTATAGGACAAAATAAAACCAGAATCAACAGCAATTAGTCCAGTGAACTAGAACTAATTGAATTCAACAAACGCATGCAGATCAATATTAGATTTTTACCGTGCAAGCACATATCACACCAGTGAACAGTGAAGGCTACTCATGTTTTATTACTGTCATGCATAAGCTATTTGCCTTTGGACTCCAGAAATATTACTTCCTATCTGTGTGACTAGACATCTTTTAGGAAGGTAGAATATGTTAAAGGAAAATTTATTTGGCAATTCTACTGCAAGCAACGGTACAGCCAAAATCACAAGCATTCTGAGTTACGGTAAAAACGAGAACAAAACCAGTAAGTGCAGCACAACACCTCTGTCTTACACATACAGTAAAAATTCAAGCAAAACAATAAAAAAATATGTTCAACATTAAACCTTCTTGTTTTTTCCCAAAACCATGCATTTCTTACCCTCCTCCTCTTATGCCACCTTTCAAACTCAAGGGAATAATTACTTTAGGAAAACTACTGACACTGTGCTGAACCCAGCAACTCTCTATGTTCCCAGGTTCTTAAACTGCATAAAGTACAAAGTTCAATAAACTCACCATTTCAGTGGTGTACCTTCATATTCAAACCATATTTCACTAACTTCCTCTTGTCTCATAACTTTCTGAAAGTGTTTCTTCACTTTGTCTGTAACCAGTGTCAAGTAGCTTATCCTTGGCAAAAGCAACTGAAAAAAAATAAATTACAAAAGCTTTAAGCACAAATAAAACACACTAAACTAGTAAATATCTGTGACAAGTATGCATTTTCATAACCAAAATTCAGTTAGCACTCTTCTTCCCCTTTTTAAGGTAAGAGGTCTTTTAGATAGTTTACTTTTTAATGGGTCAATGAAAGGCTATAAATTGACCTACTAAGAAGATGGAGAATAGCAGTATCCAATATATTAACATAAAAAAAAGTAAAAAATTAAGTTCTTGATTCTTTCAGTGGGGTGGGGGGTGGAGAACAGTAGACTTCAATTTATGCTTTTCTGTATTTAAATGATGACGTTTTAAACCTTTTTAATATGAATACAAGAAGAGATTCTAACTTCTAATCAAAAAGAATGAGCAACTGTGTACCAGCTATTTTCTCAAAATAGAAATTCCTACACAAGGGGAAAAAACAAATGAAAACTAGATGCTTAAGGGTTTGGTTTTCAAGCGTTTTGTACTTCCAATAGCTGGCAATTTCCATTTTCTTTGCACTAGGTTTGCCACTTCAACCTATTACTCAAGACTATTATTCTTCCACTGTTTAATCTTCACTCAGCAACTAAAATCAGAGAGAAAACTGTTAAGTATTTTATTAGTTGAAACAAGACACATTCTTACAAATTTCTCATATACTATCTTTTCTCAAGTGTATACTATCCAATTCAGAACATTGTGCTATTTTTATTTGCAACATCATCCCCTACCATCTTTTTTTAAAAGTCTTATGCCTAGGAGTGGTTAAGCACTCTGTATCAATCAGTGAATTGATTCATGACTGTGTGGCACATTTACTAGAGATAAATCAATCCATAAGCATTAACAAACAATGCTTTTCAGAATCTCAACAAGTAAAGATTAACCTTCCTGTAAAATATCAATTCACTTTAGAGTTGACATTCTAAATTAATAGTATCCATCCTGTAAAATTCTACTTTATAATTTTTAAAAAAATTGATGGGCCTAAGGTATTCATAGATTATATTATGCATATTTAGAGAAGCATTTGTTTTCCAGCGTTCCTCATAACCAGTGTTGTTTCTTAAATATATTCTTTCTAGTATATGAAAAATGCCAGGCCCTAAGTCAACGTCTGTGGTACAGACATCCCAAACCATGTAAGAATATATTTTGCCTGACAGAAAACTTGATCTCTGTTGCAACATTCTTCCAGAATTTCTCCAATAATTAGACCACACTTTGATATATAAATCATATCTTTTGGCCATGATACTACAATTTGTAAATAAGCAATTCGTAAAGAAGTATGAAGAGTACATCAAGTTGCTGGAAGAACAGATTCATATTTTTTATAATGCTGCATTAGGTTACATCTGTGATACAGCTAAATTTTACAATTTTATAAAATTACATAAGGCCAAGTCTCACCACCACCACAGCCATCGTTGTCAGTTAGCACTCCATTTTTCATGTACCATATGGCTTTCTTCTTCCAACTGCTGCTTTTATTACCATCATCACATTGTTTCTACCTTGTTTCATAGGAGCAATGTAATCAAAACACAGTCTTCATTTTTAAAAGGCAAACAAACCCAATAAATGTTCTGTACACATTCAAGTAAGAAGGAATTGAATGGTAACATAAGCTTATCCTTTATTTACCTAATTACATACATATTCACTGATTGCTCTTGAGACAATACAGTCCAGGCTATATCAATCAAACCCACATATTTTTGGTAATAACTTCATATTATTTCTGCATGATATGTACTATAAACTAAACCTGGTGTACTCTGATCAGACTTACTAGGACTCCTAGAAAGTCCAATTTTCAGCATGTTGCACGTAGTACAGCCATGTTGGAATTGATAAATCTATTAAAGCATTATTTATTGCAACAGTGTTTCACATAAGCTTTAAACTGCATAACTTCCTCTGTAAAACATTCTACTTCAGTTTATATTGTGAAAGAACACCCAGTTCCTACTGCAACAGAATTAGAGAATACAGACAATAACCAAACCACAATCAACTGAACTTAACAGAACATGGCCAGCACTCCCAAAAGGCTTCAACAAAAACTGTACAACTGTACAAAATTCAACAGTTAATCAGGTTAACAGGAATTATCTGTTTTTCAGAGATGCTGAGCATTTGTAAACCCACTGAACTCTTCATCTGGTCCCCCCAGTTCTTTTACCTTGTTATAGTTATCCCCTTTCATAGGAGAAATGAAAGGATCCAATTCTACCACTTCTCTAGCTTTAACTAGCTTAGAGATTTACAAGTATACTGAATCTGTTAAGTGAGATGTTTAAATGCAGTTTAAACACATTTTCACTCTTTTTTTCACTCTCTCACTGTTACCCCTTTTAATATCCCTTCCCCACCCACTGAAAGATAACAAGATCAGGAGTTCTCGTCATTAAATTAAGAAAAGTAAATCTCCAAATACATCACCAACGAGAATAAATCCTCACAGCCATCCCTAAATGTCACCCCTAAAAATTAACAAAAAGCAACACCTTCCTTTTGAATACTATGTATTGCTACAGTATCTAATCACAATAGCCAAGAATGATTTCTTATTAACCAGGAGATTAAATGAAATACAAAGAACTCCTAATGCCTAAGTAAATTCTTGCAACATAACTTTGTGCAAAGAGTACCTCTCCAGGTATATCCACAGGTTTTGTTGCAGAGCATGCAGTATTTTTACATGCAAGGAACTAAAACAGAAAAATTACAGATTTAACAAGAATTGCACTGGTCTGATCACTAAAGTGTTGAGGGAGATGAAGCAAAACATCTTAATTTGGAATGGTTTCACACTGTTCTCTCTTACAGATATCTTAAAATATTACTTTTGACCCCAGCAAGCTAAAGAGTGGTCCTGTTACAGACCAGTCTCTTGGGCAGAGCATCATTCTAAGACTGTATCCTGCTGTAATTTTGTTGATAGATCTAACAAGTCTCAGCCAATGAGCCTCTGCTTCATGTGTACTTCTTTTATCCTTTTCTTTCTAACTTTGCTTGCACCAAGAGGCACACACTATATAATTTTAAAATAAAATGCACAACAATTTTTTAGAATAAGAGAAAAATCAGATAAATCATCAACACAGTAGTTCAAGCAAACTGCTCCTAAACATGCTGCCTCTCAAAATATAAGCATCTGCATGAAACACTCCAAAGAAAATTGATGTATCCATTTCTAGCATAACTGCAGAAACCTACCCTACATGACTATATTAAGACACAGGACAATGTTTTACCAGAGCTGCCCAGTCTTTATATCACCACTCCTTCCAAAAGATAGACAAGTTAATTTTAAATTACTTGTCCTATCCCTGCACAGTGCCAGAAGGTGATACACAGATGCTTCAACTCCTCTGCTGCACTAACCCATCTGACAGATAGGGCTCTCCTGTCACACTACTGATAAATCTATCCCACAGACTCTGGGTTGTTTTTCTAACCCCTCACCCTCCAAGTCTGTCATCCTTTATCAAGTTCCTCAGAGCAGAATCCTTTATCCTCTCTCAATTTACTAATGCCAGTATTTCCTTCCCATGCATGCCATTTATGAAAGGCAGTTTGGAATACAGGGGTTGTATCTATCCTAGCAAGTAAGAGGAAACATGTAAAGCTGAAGAGCTGATGTCAAGGGCTGGAAGTCTTAACTAGATATACTTTTCTACTTTACCCATAATTTTAGGTGTTTTAATGTTACTTTACTTTGATTCAGGCTCAAGTTTTCTCCCATACACCAAATGTCCACTGGCAGCTGAAGCCCATCTGCTGCTTCAGCTTCACATGAAAATGATTCAGCCCATGGGCTGACTGCTCTGTGATGCCAACTTGGGCACAGGAAGTGGAAAGGATGAAGACTTATTTCAAATGCACTCCAGATCTGAACAAAAACATTAATGCAAGCACACTCTGAAACTATCAGAACTCTACCATGACTTAAAACCTTGACTGCTATTTTGCCTTATACTATTATAAATCCTTGGTCACTCCAAAGACATGAAGCTGCATTACTAGCTCCAACTTAAACTGAAAAATGAAGAAGCTAAAATTTTAGAACTGTCATCCACATTTTGCAGAAAGGAAGAATTAAGCACTGAGAATTTTGTGCACAAGAAATCCTACAACCCTTAAAACCATTTCCTTGATTTAGAAAGCTGGCCACACCACAAGGATAACATGGTTTCACCATTTCCATGCCAATGTTAAACAGATCGAGGCTGTAAACCTCTAAACTTAAACACATACTTTCAAGTAGCTCTTACACAAAGTATGCAAACATATTTTAAGTTGTGTAATTTAAAATATGAGACTTTTAGGTAGCTTGGATGTATTTGGCAATAAGTCAACAAATATGAAGCAAAGTGCTTATCTTTTACCAGTGATGAAACTAAAATAGACAAAGATGAGCACTCCTATCGCTGAAGAAAAAGCACTAATAGTTTATTAGGTACCAAAACAACACATGCAAATGAGAAACTGATGACACAAATATGCTATTGAACACAGAAAAAAAAGTTCTATCGAGTCTGGAATGGGATACGGTAAGACTCTAGAATTTCAGAATCCCATGAAAAAAAAATATAAGTTTTCCCTCCCATATACTTGTTACATTGCAAATTTGCATTTCACTGAATCAGCTAACATTCTTTCTCAATTTGATGTCTATTAGGTGCTGAAAGAATGAAAACTGATGAGAACACTATAAACAAAGAGATCATTACAGAAGACACATCCATGTTGCAACTCAAATACATCCACCATGGGTTTTTTATCATCAGCTAGCAATCCTATTCAAATAGTGTTCTGTTTAGCCATTATAGTAATTTTCTTGTTTCTGAGCTACATATCTCATCGCTGCTGGACTTTAAAGAAGAGAAAAGAAAATGAGCAGAAGTCATCCACAGAGCCAGTGTTAGTTACAAGTTTGTGTTACACAGGTGATCAACCTTAATGTTTAAAATTTCGTAAGTCTGACTAAATTATTTCTGCATTAATAGAAGTTCTCTCCCTTCAACTGTCTATTATCCAAGAACATGCAAACTCACATCCAGCCTCCTCCTTAACCTAGTCACTCGCTGACTTTCTGAAAACTTTTTCAAAGATCTTAATTATTTGTGAAAAGTTTCTCTCCCTAGTGAAACAAGCTGGAAGTTTTCTATTTGTTGTGAAGAAAGGTGAAGTCACACAGCATGGTTATGTTTACCTTCAGAAGCTACCAGGAATAAGAAGAAAAGAAGTGGGTTTTTCTTACAACATGCAGTAGTACACATGATGAGAATGAAACAAACAAACATAAACATCTCTTGGACTATTTGTGACTACCTGTGTCATACTCACATAGTAGGGTTCAGCTTCCCTTTCAGTTATCTCATCCTGGTACAGAGTGAAACAGGTCGGTATTCGCCCAAACCACACATCTCGAAGTACATCTTTGTCATCTGTCATTCTTCCAATGGACAGTGAAGTACATGTAGATCAATTTATTTCTTCAGCTACAAATGTAACCCAATTCCCCCACCCACCAAAATAAAACAAGTCAGTATGACTGCAAATAAAATACATCTTGTTAAAGGTCCTCCCATAACTACGTTCCTGCAGGCTGACCAAAGCTGTCACTGGGGCATTAAATGCATCACTTGGTATAAAGAACGGGACGAATTAAGTTCCCAACAACAAACACATGGTGGATAAGAAATGAAACGTAAATGAGTATTTCCTAAGGCTGTATCACGCCCCAGCCGCAGAGCCAAAAGGTCTCTTCCCGTTACCGGCCCGCGAGGCCCGGGTGCCGGGGCAGAGCCCGTGTCCCAGACGGGCGGGCAGGGCAGGAACGCCGAAACGAGCCGGGCTCTCCGGCGGGCGGGCTCCGGCCGGGGGTCACCGAGGCCGCAGCACGGGCCCCAGCATCGCCCAAGCGCGGCGCTGAGACCGGGGCGCCAAGGGGGGCCCGGGCAGGGCCCGCGGGGTCCGTCCATCTATCTGTTTGTCCGCCTGTCTATCCACCTCCCGCCCTCCCTCACTGCCGACAGCCGCCCGAGGTGAATCAGCGGTGCGCCCGCCCCACGGGGCCGGACCGGGCAGCGCCGCGGCGGCAGCGCCAGGTGCGCTGTCCAGGGCGGGCAGTGGCTGGGCCTGGGGCGGGCCATGGGGGTACGGGGCCGCGCGGGCCGGGCCGGGCCGGGCCGTTACCTCTGTCGCGACCGGCGACACCCGCCCGCCCGCGCGCGGGGCAGGAACTGAGCGGCGGCCGCGCCCCCGCCGTGGCCACGCCCCCGCGCACGCGCCGCCCGCCGCGGGGCTTCCGCCCGGCCCGTGCGCCCGCCCTCGCCGGCGCCGGAAGCCGGAAGTGGCAAGCCGGAAGGGGCGGGGTGGGTCCCACTGGGCCGGCCCGGTAGAAAGGGCTGGGCTCTACAGTCGGTCCCGTGGCTGGTACTGCAGGGGGTCCCGAGCCGCTCCGAAAGCGCTGTCGGTGCTGCAGCCGCAGTGCTGGAGGCGGAGAGCCGCAGGGCTGCAGCTGTACTGGACCTGGCTATAGGCCCGCTCGTGAGGCATTGGTGGGGTCGCTCAGCCGATAGACCGCGCGTTTGAGGATTTTGATCACTTAATCCCCCTGTTTTCTTCTACCTAATTTTCTTTTTCTTACTTCCTCAAGGAAGTAATCATAGCACCAAGCCTCACAGAGTTCAAGGAGCGTTTGGATGTGCTTTCAGGCACATCGTGTGACTTTACGGGGTGTCAGTGCAGAGCCAGGAGTTGGACTCGATGTCCAAATTCTTCCAACTCAGAATATTCGGTGACTTTTTCTGTAGTAGATCTTACCCGCCGTGATAGATGCAGCAAGTTCAGAGGAAGCCACATAGTTGAGAGGGACTGGTGTCCCTCCCCGACCAAGACAAGCTGAGAAAGGTGGGGCTGTTCAGTCTGGAGTTGTGTGGAGACCTCATGGCAACCTTCCACTATCTGAAGGGGCCTGCTGGGAAGCCAGAAAGCACCCTGAGACAGGAACTGTAGGGATAGGACAAGGAGGAATGGGTACAAACCGAAAGATGGGAAATTTAGTTTGGGTATTAGGAAGAAATTCCTTACTGTTGAGGGTGGTGAGGCACTAGAATAGGTTGCTCAGGGAAGTTGTGGGTGCCCCAGCCTGGCAGTGTTCAATGCCAGGTTGGATGGGACCTAGATCATCTCGGTCCAATGGGAGGTATCCTTGCCCGTAGTATATTGGGACTAGATTATATTTAAGATCCCTTCCAACCCTTCATTCTTTAATTTTGTGATTTTATACCATGATCACAGGAGGATGAGGAGTACATGTGACACCTGTTGCATACCAAAGCATCATTCTGGATTGTTTTTTATGAGCTCAATAGGTGAAGTTCACAGTGAATTCCACCCCTGCTCTTCAAAGAACATCTCCCACAATTCTGTCACTCTGCAAATCCCTATCTCAACTGTAGGAGCATAGAGGGGAAGATAATGCTCATGGCAGGGAACATCGTAATTCCCACGGAAGATATGTATCCTATTGTGCTACACACTAGCAGTTGTCAAAGCTGGGTTGTTCCGTGGCAAGATGAACAACTGCAGGAAACATGTCAGAGAATGTTCTTTGCCACGTTGGGATGAGAGCTGATACGGTGTGGTTTTAGCAGATGCACGGGCGGCACTTTCAGTAGTGCCACGTTCTGGCCATGCTGCCTTGTGGCCACCAGATGTCATGCAGTGGCCACGGCTGCTTAAGGCATCCTCAGGAATTCGAGGACTAACTGCAATTATTACAGACGGTCGGTGGGGTTTACCCAAAGACTGGCATTTTAATAAGTTTACGTGTTGCTGAGCCAACAGTATGATTTACAGAACTCTAGTATTTTTTCAATCATCTAAAGGATTAGAATAGTCTGGAAGGCTCATTTTAATTTTTTTCCAGTTTAAATAAGATCATAATGGTGACCTCTTCTTGGTAAAACATGATATTCCAAACATGAGGCCCAATAAAAAATATTTCTTTTGCTAGTGCTCTGTAAGCAAAAAGTTACACTGTGACACCTCTGTGATTTGGACCATACACAAGGAAGCTTTCCTTGCTTTCTCTCTGAAGTTTTCTGTAACACATTGATTTAAAATTGAGGTAAACTGCTGTAAACCTGGAGAAAACTTAGTATTTGGTATGGCCTGCTCCAAGGACAGGGAAAGAAGGCACAGAGCACATGTGATATTGCAAGGGCTTTACGCTTTGAAGGGACAAGTTCCCTTGTACTCCTGAATATGGGCAGCTACACTCACCTTGCATGTGTTGGCATGATGGTGGGAGGGGAGAGGTTCCTCCAAAAGTATCCTATGTGCACTCACAACAGTTTTAGCTAGTGAGAACGGGGTGGAAATGATTGTCTTGCAGACCTGGAATGGCAGGAGACATGTACAGAACTGATCCCACAATTACAGAGACATCCAACCTGCAAGCACTGCACATTTACTAAAGGTTTCTCTGTGTGTTTCTGCAAGGAGCCTCCTCGATGCTGTTACAGATCTGCTGAAACCAGTCTCAAGAGGATGCACTGGCCAGTGGAGCTGCTGTGACATCCAGCACCACTGGAAAAACAAACAAACAGAAAACCCTGATCGAACTGACAAAAAAACCCAAGATTTTTCCAAAGATTTTTCCTCCTGACAAGATCTGCAAGCTTTCAGAAAGCTTTGCACAAATGGAAATCCCTACAGTAAATCAAGGAGATCCACAGGGTTAGTCTATGAACTCCTCAGAGCTCTCCTATAGAAAAGGGGTGGTTTTGGTAGGATCTGTAGGCTGAAGGGTTTGACTGACCATTGTCGCAGCATCACTAAAGGTCATTTATTTTCTCACAGGCAGGAGTCTGTACTATTATCAATGATATTGTTAGGATGTGACTCCTCCTTGATGCTGCCTGTGCTCACCTCCTGAGGTCTTACTTAACCCCCACTGCGACAGTTCTTGATGCATGACACTGGCCAGCTGGATTGTACAATCAGCATTCTGTTGATTATTAATGACAACTACCAAACAGATGAAACATTTACTTCTGCATTTTTATCTTGTGTATGATATAAGGAAAATAAGCACCTGATTCAAGCACATGGATTCCACTTCAGAGGCTGAAAACTGAACTCCATTGGACGCCTAAGTCTTCTGCTGGATCTAGATACTACAAGCCAGGTAGAGAATAAAACTCAGTCAAGTTACAAAGTGAGATGATTTGCTATTAAATTATCTCCCTATTTAAACATCCTGCTGGTGTAGTTACCAGACACAGATACAGCAAGGTACCTTGTCTATGTAAAATCTTGAAGGCAATAGTTCTGTAGGTGAGTGAAGCTCTGCCACTGCTAGAGACCAAGTTGGTTGTAGATAAACACATGAGATATGACTACTGAACAAATAAACTGCACCTGGAGTGAATGCCAGCTTTTCTGTTATTATGACTACAAATAAAGAATCCAAATCTAAACATTAAAAATAATTGCCAGAATGTAATGTCAAAATAAATATAATATAAAGGGAATTACCTCTTTGACATTGTTTTCCACATTGCTATCTAATGCTTTAAGTTGCACCATCACTTGGCACAATTGACTCATCTAAATTGAAAGGGGAAGAGCTCAACAAACATATTTCCAATTCCAAAGATCCTGGAGCGGTATTCCCTCATTTTAAACGTCATCATCAGACAACACATAGTGAGTCATTGCCTAATGGAAGGTGAATCAAAATACCTGTTATTGAGTACATATGGAATGTGAAGATGCTTGTAAGGAACAAGATTATAATTAAAGATGCATTAATTCTAATAAAAATAAGAGAAATGGAAGAGATGGTTCACATATTTGTGGGAAGTTATGTTTTTGGGTAATAGTGGTGCAGAGGAAGATTTGTAATCAGAATCAGTGTGTAATTTATGTCAGAAGGCACCTCTGGAGTTCTTCCCTCACATCTAGGCCAACACTCTTTCTCAAGGCAGGAATAGCTACAAAGTTAGAACATATTGGTAAAGGCAAATCATGCCAGCATTTGATTGCTGATAAGTTACCTGAAATAAAACATGAAACACTGTTTCCCTCTGTATTTAGCTAGAACTGGGATTACTGATACTCATTGCTTTTATCACATGGAATTAATTTAATGGCACTTTTATAGAATTGGTATTTTATGTCACCTACACATTAAACAAAGTAAGGATAATTTGTAAGCATATAATGTATATATTTAAGTAAGTTAGACATACATGGATGTATTACAAATAGCCTTGGTGGGTGGACAAAAGATTCCAATTATTCAGTCCTGGCTCCTCTGCTGTAAAACTCAGACTCCATTAAATCATTGGCAAAGCACACAGATATGTGAAACTTTATCTGTTCCAGTGTTGTTTCATTAGCAACTGATCAGTAATTACTATTGCTGTTTTCCTTTCACTTCCCTAACAGTTTTCAATAGAAAGCAAAGCGTACTTCAATTTTCTAGATACTGTTTTTTGAGTGTGTAAACAAAACCAGATTTTGGGAATCATTAATGTACACCTTTTAACATGCAACAGTGAGTAAGAGTCAAATGAAACTCATAAAGCTTCTATTTATATCTAGCTAAATAGTTCATTGTTGCCTACTCCCAGTGAAGAGTTAATTTGATTAATTACACGAGAAGCTGATTCATTCATCTGAGAACTTCCTGGAAATATTACAAGATAGCACCTAATGTTTTCCGGATACAATTTTAATTTATAAGTTTGTGGAAGCAAAAGAATCACTCTTATCAGGATGTAATTCTCCTTTCATGTTCTCTTCACTTACTAATATTTGCCTTCTGTAACAATGAATTTATTTGGAAATATTCTAGACTGGCTTTAAACTCTTTATTGTCTAAATAACTGAGGTGTGCTGACAACTGTCCTAGTTGTCCCTCACCATTGTTAACTCTTTTTTACTTTGCTGATTTCATAGAATCTCAGAATGATTTGCACTGGAAAGGGACCTTGACGATAATCTAGTTCCAGCCCTCATTTGTTATTTTCTTTTTTTTTAATTCCTAAGTCATATTTCAGATTATTAAAAAAATCTTTTATTGCTAAACCAAGTGGCTGGATATTAGGAAATCCTACTTCTAGGTCTACTGCTTATTATTTACCTTGAACAAAATTTCTTGTTTTGCTACTTTGTCGTAGACTCATGAAGACATCTTGGTCTTAGTGAGGAGGAAGAGAAATACCCCTTTTAAAAATTTCCCAGTATATACATGTGGAGATTTCTTATGAACATAGATCAGATCATAAGCTTTCTTTTTTAATATATTGAAAATGCCAACTGTTCACTTAGCCAATTGTTCACTTAGCTGGATTTTTACCCCTCTGCATGTTAACTAAGTAATACCTATTCTGTCAATTATTCTCACTTATCAAAGATAAGTATCTGGTATTCAAAAGGTAGTGTGACGGTGATTCCTGATGCTTCTGGTTTTTTTCTGTTGGGAATACTGACAGAAAGGTTAATGGCTTTGTCAGTACTATCTCCGTATGGGACAGGTTGGGCTCCATCTATGTTTGATACATAAAATTAGCCATTTATGACCAAAGATCAGCACTAACTTAGTGCTGAACCACAGCAGAGGCAGAAAGTAACACAAAAGTAGAAGGAAGATAATACAATAATCCTGTGCTGTTTGGCAATTGGAACAGCTTTAGGTTGTTTACTTTTAGGCAAGAAGAGGTTTCACCAATAACCTACCTTGTTAATACCATTCAAATGTCAGCTGCTGAGACATGGGCAGTACAAGAAGACACTAAGCACCCATGTGTCACCCAGCACTTGGGAACTCCCAGAACTGAAACCAGAATTAACTGCTGTTTGTTGACAAGTAATCTTTTATGCCTCAGGAAGAAGACCTCTTGCTGTACAGCTCTATAATAAAATAATTTCAATAAGGACTTCATTCCTTTTCTGTGTTACACTGTGTAATTCCAAGTTGAGTTAGACTCGTTACAACCTGGTCTATTGGCAATATAATGAAACCTGACTTACTCTTGCAATAAAGTACCAAATATCATACAGGTTCATGAGTAAACAGTGCCAAGTGTGACACAGAGACAGCAGCCTATATTCCCTGCCCATCCAAGGTATCAATGCTTCAGAAAACTCATTTTCTATTCTCAGTAAACATACACATCTAACTAAATCTGATGTAGACCACAGTTTTTTCCTTAGATTTCTGAAAAGGAAATAGTACTGATTTGTAATAAAACACAGGATTTCTCTAATGCAGACAAAGGAGGGTTTTAAATATGACTGGATGATCCTCAGTAGTTTTACCCAGCTAAAGAATTTTTCTCAGTGATTCCAAATTCACTTTGATAATTTTGTAGTAATAAAGTGTCAATTACTCCAGTTCTGAAGCTGTGATATATCTTTGTTTCTCCACTAATAAAGTGTGTCATGAAGATTTAAATTTACAAAGACCTGTTAGTGAATTTAAAATCAAGACTGGATGCAAGTTTCTCTGGTTTTCTTTTCCTCTTGGTTGTGTTTGTACAACATTTGTTATATGAGTTAGCTGTTAAATCACTGGTTTCTCAGGGGAAAAAAGTAAGAATACAGTGCAAGAAAAGTAGGAGAATAGGTATTTGAGTTGATGGTGAAAAAAAATTAAAATCCTGAAGTCTATCTTATTCTATGAGAAGTATAATTACCAGTGGCCTCATCCATTCTGAGGGAGTGGAGGGTTGTTGGAAATCACTTCCCTTGAGCTGCTGGCCACACCGTGTCTAACATAGCCCAGTGTATGCTTGATTTCCTTGCTTACACTAAAGTTTGCATCTGCCTCTCTTGAACTCCATGATTCTTGCATCCTCTTGTTTGTTGAGATTCTTGTGAATAACAGCTCAGCCCTCCAGCGTATCAATCACTCCACCCTGCCCAGTTTGTATCACCCAAAACACAAACAAGTGTGTGTTCCAGCTCCTTGTCCAGTTCAATGATAAATGTGTTACATGGCTTCATGATGGGTTGACTGTGGCTGGATGCCAGGTTCCCACCAAAGCACACTACCACTCCCCTCCTCAGCTGGATAGGGGAGAGAGAATGTAAAGAAAGGCTCATGGGTCAACAAAAGGACAGAGAGAGATCGCCCACTAGTTATCATGAACTGCTCCTCTGTGCTTCTCTTCCATGGGGTGCAGTCCTTCAGGAATAGGTTGCTCCAGCATGGGTACAGCTACAGGGTAACAAGTCCTGCCAGCATTCCTGCTCCAGCATGGACTCTTCTCCACAGGACCACGGGTCCTGTCAGAAACCTACTCCAGCAGGGATTCCTCCCCATGCGACCACAAGTCCTGTCAGGAGCTTGCTCCAATGCAGGCTTACAGGACCACAATCTCCTTTGGGCATCCTACTGGCATAGGCTCCTCCACAGGCTGCAGGTCAGGATATCTGTTCCACCATGGACCTCCATGGGCTGCAGGGGGACATCCTGCCTCACCATGGTCTGCACCAGGAGCTATGGGGGAATCTCTGCTCTGGTACCTGGAGCACCTCCTCCACTTACCTTGGTGTCTGCAGGGCTCCTCTCTCTGCTGCTGTTCCAGCAGTGCTTTTTCTCCTTCTTAAATCCGTTACCATTACTGATAGGCTTGATCTTGGCCACTGGTGGCTCCATCTTGGAGCCTGCTGATTGATCTCTGCTCTGTAGAACATGGGGCAAGTTTACAGCATGTTCCCATGGAAGAATACTGTAGCCCCTCTGCTACCAAAACCTTGCCAGGAAAACCCAAAACACACTGAATTATTAACCACTACTCTCTGATCCTGGCAGTCCAGCCAGCTTCTCACGATCCTTGCAGTCTACTCATCCAGTCCACGTCTCCTCAGTTTAGCTATCAGTACACTACAAAAGACAGTGTTGAAAGTCTCGCTTCAGATAAGCTACATCTGTTACTCTCCTTTCATCCACAGAGCCAGCCATTTCATCATAGAGGGCAATCAGGTTGGTCAAGAATTATTTAACTTCGATAAATCTCTGCTGGCTGATTCCAGTCATTGTTCTGTCCTTCATGTGTCTAAAATATGGAGGACTTGTTCCTTCATTTTCCTAGGAGATGACCATGCTGTGGACATTCCTTCTTGATTTTTTTTTAAATATTGATGTGATACTTGTCTTTTACCAGCAACTGGGGAGTTCCCCCAGTTGCCACATCCTCTCAAAGATGACAAAGGGGAGCCTCACAAACACATCAGCTTTCTCAACTTCTGTGGATGCATCTATGCCCAGAAATACTTAAATTATTCCTAATTTGATATTCCTGCAGGATAGGTACTGCCTCAGTCCCCACAATTTGCTACAAGGTTCAGAGGCCTGACCTTGGCAGTAAAAAACAAGACAAACAAGGCATTGAGCACTCCAAGCTTTTCTATGCAATTTATCACTACATCCTTTGCATCTTGCTGCACTATTTAGCAATGAGTTTACATTTTTCTTCCCCTTTCTTTCAGGGCTGCTTACCTGTAGAAGCCCTTCTTGTTGTCCTCTATGTTCCTTGGTGGTTTTGACCCCAGCTGTGTGGCTTTCCTAATTCGACTCTTGAATGCCTGAGTGATGCTGCTAGATTTCCTGGTAACCCCTTTTCTATGTCAGAACTCAGCTAGAACTTTCCTCTTTAGCTAATCTGGCTTCCCACTGTCTCTGCCCATCTTCTTGTACAATCACAATGGGCCATTCTAGTGCTTCAAGGAGATTTGATTTGAAAACCAGCTCCTTTTTTTCTTTCTTGGCTCCCCAGTGATTCCTGCCAACCTATTCCCTGACCAAACTGAAGTCCATTCTCCTGAAGTTCAAGTCTCTGCTATGTACCTTCCTTGCTTCCCTTAGCATCATAAATTGAACCTTTGTTTTAGGCTCTGGTCTGCATACTTAGATGAACCTGCTTAGAAACCTTTCTCAACGGCAAGACTATTTGAGAAAGGCGATCCTGGCTTTCTTTCGTATGCTGGTGCTATCACTTCCCACCAGTCCTCACTCCCAGAGAATAATCCATGGACATAGAAGGGAAAGGCTCTCCCTGTGACACTAGCTACACTGGCTCTAATCTGCATAAACCCATGTCCTGAACTGGTAGGGTCAAAGAGAAACACCACCTTGGCTCTTTGCCACAGCTCAAAGCACAGCACTTGCCTTTGATCTGCTCAAGTTCACTTTTGGTAGCAACATTTGTGTCCAGATGGATAAGAAGTACACAGTAATGGTGTGTAATCTCAGTAAGAGATAGCAATAATCCAAAGACACTGTTGGTCCTTTGGTGGTGTCCCACACCAGGGCCCAAGACTAGCAATCAGCTTCCTGACATGCAGGTGGGTACTCTGGCCCCTGGAGAAGGAAGCCTTTTAAATAAGAATATTCTTATTAGAGAAGTTTAAGGAAGTCCACTGTTTCATCACATATTGATTATTCTTACTCTTTCTGTTTGTCTTTTTTTTCCTGAACTCATAATAGTGTAGTCTCCTTGATAACTTAGGAAGAAGGGAAGGGCATGTTTATAAATACTTAGCTTAGCTTACACATTCTCCTTCGTCTGTCTTTTTGTGGAACAGCTGATAGATAACTCCTTAATTATTGTTTATTAATGGTAGAAATTCACTGACCCACATTCTCACAGTCACTCTCTGTGTTTGTTCTAAATATTGCATCCTTATTCTCTGTAATCACAACTGATTATCCTGAGAAGAGCAAATGCTGACGAACAGCTCCACTACTTTGTGCTTCTCCTCCCCAGGACTCACAAGAACTGGTTTGTTTCATCGGGTGGTTTCAACACCTCCTCTTTGGATAACTTTTCATGGGACACCATGAAAAAACCTTACATTTCAGTGCAAGGTTTATATTCATCTGGAAAGAGGACAGAGCTGATGGCTGCACAGAGGCTGGTGGTGTTCATAGGATCTGTATTATAGACCCTGTGTAATACACAGGAGGAAGAAGTGACTGGTGAACATAACTATGATTAGACAGTTTCAATTTCCTAGTAATGCTCCTGTATTATCTGCAGATACATAAGAACAGTTATTCTTTTAATTACATCTGGTCAGCTTAATATTTAATTGCAGATTCTTTAGCACCCAACTAGGTTACAGAAGACTGGATAGCTGTTGGATTCGTCACAGGATGCTCATATTCCACAGCAATTTAATCAGCTGTGCTTACATTTCATTCTTTAGCACTTTGGCTCTGTAAATTGCTGAAGATAGAGAGGAACCTAACTTCCTTCATGCTTGTCCATTTCCAACCTCATCTGTTAGGATGAGTAATAATACATAACTGGTAATTATGTATCTAATATTCAGAGCTATTGAGTTAGTAATATACCTAGAATCTCCATGAAAAATTAATTTTAAATTTCCTGGTGGTTTCTGCCTTCCTTCTTAAAAATGAAATGAGAAAGATCCTATCTTAACTTAAGCCATGCTGGCTGATAGCTCTCCATGAGAGTATGATGAAAATATAATAGAATGGCATTGCTGATTTAGCCAAACAATTAAAAAATATTCTTTAAGGTGACAAATTAATTTCAACCTAGATAATAATCAAACATTTAGACCAGAGAAGAACATAACCTATAGCTTTGCTTTTGGCCAAGCATGAGAGGGTAGAAGTACTATGCACACTAACCAGTGCAAAACTGGAGAGCAAGAGAAACAAAGCAGTAAAATATTAGCCTGGAAATACTGGAAGCACATACATTTCAGTAAGTTTTATCTACACAGGAAAACAGAAGCACATCTTTATATTAAGCAGCAAATTAACAATTTGTCACTATTATATTCCTAATGCATCATTGTTATGTTAATTTGTAGTGTTCTTCTAATTGAATTAATTTATGGTCTTGCTAGTATACCTTTAAGTTGGGACTACAGGAGATCTAAATTCATATACTTTTTTTTTCCTTTTAATCAAACTCTGGAGGAGGCTGGAGCCCGTGATGCAGAGTGGCACTGATGATGCTGCCAATCAGGGGCATTCTGCTCCCACGAGAAGCAGTGTGTCCCATCTCCCTCCTCCTTTCCCACTAAGATAGGAAAGAAAAAAATGCAGCCACAGCATGGAAAGTTCTCTCCTCTTAGTAGCATCCACATCACTTGTTTCAGACTAGTTTTATAGCCTGTTTTCTCACAGCTATTTTATCTTCCCATCTTATAGCTTTGAGGAAGAAAAAAAATACTTATTGAAAAGCTTCAGACACCAAATAAATGCCATATTGAACTCACTTTGACATAGCACACATAAAATTATTTTCAGCTATTATTGCTCAGCTTGAGACCAGGCTCAACATCTTTATTTTAAGCCTGGTAAGTCCAAAGACCGAAAGCTTTCAAGAAACTGTAAGAAAAATGCACAGAGGAAACATTCATCTTTTACAGGTGAGCAAAAGAACAAAATACTTGGATATTCAGAGCGAGAATGAAGTGATTTGTATATGAGTTGTAGGTGTTATCTTGGCTTTGCACTGACACTGCACTTCATTAACAGATAGTTAATATTAAAGGAAAATAACAGTGAATTGTTATTAACAGAATGAGAAAAGCACTTGGCAGGCAACAGAAGGAAAACCCCTGAAAGAAATGTTTTTTCTGTGAGACTATTTTTTCCCCTGTGAACTGATTGGAGAAGGAATGAAAACTACTGACATGGATGTATTAGGAAGAATAAGAGGAATATTCAATGCTGGGAACTCCTGAACATTTCATAACTGAAATCTATCTGGCTATCTGCCTGGACTTATGGGCTGAACCTAGCTGGTGTTGAAACCAAACAGAGCACTCTCACTGTTAGCATCACAATGGGAGTATTGTGTGGAGGTAGTAACTGATGCAGAAGTAGTTCACTTGTATGTTAAAAAACCTACAATGGCTCTGGTTAGCACTATAAAATTTCATGTTAAAGTCAAAGACCACATGCTACACCTTGGCATCATTGTAGGGCATTTCTAATGGATGAGCACTGAAATTATACAACCCCATGGAAAATATATATATATATATATATATGACTTATTTTGTTTGCTTCCCTTGAGCTGCAGGATTCTAATGCAAAATACTCTTTAAAGACCCAAAGATGGGTTGTAGGACTCTTCTTTGAGTAGCTGACAGGAGGTGTGTGACACTTTTCATTTATGTGAATATAGAAGCAACTCAAAGGCTCAGATACATTTTTGTCATTCTACAGCTAAAATAATAAGAAGAAGCAACCATGCTAATATTGAATTGATTAATTGAACATGCTAATTTCCCATTAAAAATTCTACCCACACGTATCTGCTGGGGAATACTCAGTTTACAGAATTAAAATAGTAAGGTTTGGCAGAACTATTCATTAATAAGTGGGTTATAAATTAAGCCAAAGCTATCAGAAAAATGAATGTGAAATCTTGACCCTGGAAGAGTCACATCAGTTTTTTACTTATCTGATCAATAACTAGCACCTAAGAGATGGGCATTGCAGGTATTAGCTCATACATGAACCTAAATACCAAAGATCCCAAATTGAACCATGATGGGAACCAGGCAACTTAAAATAAGACCAAAAGCATCCAACACACAAATCTAAATTGCTGCCTGAAGTAATCACACTGTACGTACAAGATCAAATTCAGAGCATGACGTTATGTAAATTCACCCTCACTCCAAAATGTCCTCAGAGCCCAAGGTGCTTCCATCCACTTGAGCTCCAGTGCCTGTGTGCTCCCCTGTGTGTGTCCCCAGGCAGTCCAGCCACGCGGCCGCCAGACAGACCACGCTAAGTCATGGCAGCTGGCACGCCAATAATGATTGCCCTTTGAGCCTGAGTGATGTTTTGCCCCACCTACCTGGTACATAAGGCAATCCCAGAAATGCTTGACTCCCAAATTTACTTCTTGGTTGAAGCTCACATCACCGTCTCTTGCTTCCAGATTTCTTAGTCCTACCCTCAAGGTCAAGCTATTGTGATTTTTCCAAAGTCCTTCCCTGTGACATGGAGTAGCTTACCTTTAAGGGGTTTTCCCTGCTATGTGTTTTAAGGGTCTCTTTGCTTCCCTGGATTCCTACATATTGTTCTTGCTGCAATTCTGTCTGCCATGTTCCTGAACTAATTTAGTTCCTAGCCTTGGCTTTTCCTGGTCCTAATATTTAGTTGCATTTTCCAGGCTGTCTTTAACCCCCAGGGGTGATCACCCACATCCCTCCATGTCTGATAATTTACTGAGGACATTAATTTATGCCTTTGGTTTTTTTTAAGGCATGGAATGGGACTCACTCCTCTTTTCAGGCATGGCCAGGAAACCTCTAGTCTCTTGTTGGGCCAGAAAACAAACATTAGTGGTGATACGGGTGTGAGATAGAATGCATTCTTGCAGGTAGGATATTCCCAAATTAAGGCTACCATTTCCATCACTATTTCTACAACGTACCTGGAACTCCTGGGAAAAAATGGGAGCCAATATGGCATTTTGTACGGAGCCCACTGTTACTGCATGAGTTAAAAATAAGATCCAAATATACAACCACAGGGAGCTCCAGCAGAGATTCAGACCAAGCAATACCTAGTTCTTAGCTCCTTGTCAGACTTAGGCAAGTAGCAGGCACCCAACACTCAGTCCCATGAAGACTGAAGCAACTCTGAGCATGTGGGGAAGTGAATCCCTAAGTACCTGGGGCACTTTCAAGACAAACAGGGAGGCAACCCTGGAATTTAGGTGCCCACAGGGTTAGGTGTCAAATGAATGTGGGATTTCAGGACCATAGTTTGGGACTTACGTGTTTTATGTGGGACATGGGGAGGATTTTGGCCCCTGAGTACTTTATTGTTCTTTTACCATTAACTCCAAAGTATGGAAATCCAAAGTAGTCTTCATACATTCTGACAGTGAATTACCTGAATCTCAAATGTTTGCATGCATGCACTATTTCTAAAGGAAAACTCACACTTCTGTTGTATTGGAAAAGAAGAAAAAATATTTTATGACAAAGTTGATGATAATCCATTCATATTTTTCTGTAATTTGTGTATGGGCTTTAGATTGGAGGTTTGTTTGTTTCAGAGCTATTGTGCCATATATAGGAATAGTTTTATATTAGAATATTTTATATTATTTATTATATTCTGGTTAGAAACTATAAAAAGGGAGGATAATGTATTTGAATAAATGGTATTATCTTGTGTGTTCACTGATTTCTACCACTTCAAAAATTTTGAGTCTGTATTTATCGGATTATCTTTGTAATTCAAATATTAGCATGTTTCAGGTTTAGGGGGTTTTTTGGCTCTTTTTTGAATTTACCATACAGTTTGCAGTCAAGCAAGACTACTGAGCACAGTAAAGTCTAATCTAGGTACTCAATCATCTTCTTTTTCACCATGCTGGAATGATACCAAACAGGAGAAGGATAATTTGTTGCATAACACCTTTCTAAAGTATGAAGTACTATGAACTGTTGCAAAATGGTGTTGGTTCAGATAAAGCTAGACCAACTTGTTCTGTTGCATGTGCCTGGATTAAACTGACATAAACTGGCTGCTGACATAAACATGACCATCATTTAAAGTTTCCTGAATGGCTGGCTAATTCTTATGAATATCTATCTTAACTAAAGTCCTTTAAAATGCCTTTCCTGATTTAAGAGGTACAAACCTTCTGCATAAGACAGGTCACAACTGAAAGTACAGGGCTTGACAGACCTGTTTGGATCGAAATCACACATTGTTCCGACATTGCCATCTTTAACAACCAGACTTTAATTTTGCCCAAAGTTTGAAAAACAACCAAAACCTTTCACTTAATTTTGTGTATCAGGATTTTTTAGGATAGGTTAGCACTGAAGCACAAATGCCAGATACCTCATTCAAATGTGGAATGCACATGTCTTATATATGTCTCTCCAGAAATACATGGAACTCTGCACTTTTTCTAGGTACTCTGTAGTGCTAGTGCTAATCATCCAGACCCTACCAAAATAATCTAACAGGATTTGAAAAAAAATGTGTGTCTTGCATTTCTCCCTTTTCTCTCTTGTGTCATTTAAACTGTATGTTTTTGGGCCAAACACCTTTTTTTGTGTTTTTTTGTGTGTGGAATAAAGTAGCACAGGTCTGCTGAACATATCCTCATCTGCCTGGTCTCCCATCAACTCAAGGTATCTAATGGGCAGAGTAGCAGGAAGAAGACACACCATCACTGCAGTGGCCAAGACTCCTTTCTCTCCAGTGCTGTTTAGGTGAAGTGGTTCACCAACACCAATTAATTTGCCTTTGCTCTGCCACGGCAGGATCCAAATTATAACTGACACCTAAAGGGAAATGTAGCACACAGACTTAGTAATGTATTTATCTGGCTTCTTCAATGGTGAATGTCAGAAAACGCCATGGTTATGTCAGTTGTGTTCTCTAGACAAGGAAATAGAAAGGGATAATTTTATGCTAAAGTAAGAGAAGTATAACTATTTGAATCTTTGTTTGCAGTGTCTACCGAGTGTCCAAAAATCCTATCCAGGTATAGCAGACAGGGCTTTCTGCTTTGTTCCTAGTCATCCGTCAAGGACAGCATCTACCTGCCATCAGGTCTCCTGTCTGTCAGAAATACTCTAAATCCACATGGATGTGGTCCTGAACAGCCTGCTCTTGCTGACTCCGCTTGAGAAGGGGGCTGCACTAGACAACCTTCAGAGGTCTCTTCCCATGTCAAGTGTTTTGTAATGCCACAATTTTCATGCTTCTTGCTTTACAGAAACTGACTTTTATTCTCAATCTCTTCTGCAGTTCCTGAGAGTACAACAATTTTTCTTTCCAGTTCTGCCCAATTTTGGCATGACACATACTTGATTTTGGGAAAAATAACTTTCTTTTTAGGCTATTCTGTTTAGTTGACCATTGACCAAATAAATTACAAGTCAAAAGAACTGAATCTGCCCCCCAAATAGATGTACACGCTGCTCAGGGTTGCATAGGTAAGACTTAGCTGCTCAGCCAACTCCTGCATATTAATCCATCCATTATATCCATCAATTTATCAATTTATGTAGTGCTTGTCAATTATTGGCTGATTATGACCATTGCATAATGCAGAAATTAAAGTTTTCCCAGAATACAGACTTCCAACATTTTTTTAATGTCATCCTAGTACTTTTAGCATAGAACTATAACATACCTGTCCCATCAGTAACAAGCGAAAATCAGAAGCAAAACCACAAGAGCCCTAAAAAGTTCCTTATACCAGACGAATGCTTGCTTTTAGGACAGAAGTTGTCTGTCAGCGCTCAGCTGCGTTTCCTGAGGAAAGCTGGACCTCGGGGTCATTTAAGAGAAGATTCCTAAAAGCACCGAGGAGCACATGGGATCGCCAGGTCCTGGCAGGGACCGGTCACGATAGGACCTGGCACGATCCTCCCCGCTGCAAGGTGTCTCAGCCTGACCCTTGTCGCGGCAGCGGCTCTGCCTCCCCACGGAATCTCTTCCTCGTCCTCCTCAGCAGGATAACGAGAGCAGGGCGGTCAGAGCCAATTTATTCCCAGCGAGAGGGATAAGCAGCTAATTAATTAATGTGGCGGGCACTGAGACAAAAAGCAGCGCTGCAAGGTTTGGGGTGTGCTGGTTCCTGAGCCCCTCGGCTGTACAGCTGCTTTTCTTTATTGCTGTTTTTCGCCTTAAATGAGGAGGGGCTGTGGGGAGGATGCGCAGCCCCCGGCGCGGAGCGGGCGGGCGCGCAGCTTTTCTCCGCGCCTCGCACGAGTGTCCGGGGCGCGGGGCACACCTCAGGGTGAGCAGAAAACAACAACAAGATAATGGCCCCTAATGCGCACCCTGGGCACGGATCACACGTGGGCCGCTCCCTCCCTTCCTGTGCGAGCGGCGGGGAGCCCGCCTGCCGCGGCGCGGCTCGCTCCGCGGGGAGGGACCGACGCGTCCGGCGGTGGGCAGGGAGGGAGGGAGGGAATC
>VRYO01002297.1:58228695-58243613 GCA_009812075.1 Sialia sialis | reverse complement strand
CGCGGTAAGCGCGACAGCGGGCGGGCGGCGGGGGGAGCGGCGGGCCGGGCAGCGCTGGGGCCGGGGTTCTCCTGTCGCGGAGGGAAGAGCGTGTCCCGCAGTGCCTTCCCGTGCCGCGTTCGCCACAGCCTGCTGGCGGAGCGGCGCCCGGCCGTGTTGACAAACAGCAGCGCCCGTGTGAATAAGTAACAGTCAGCCCTGTGCCCGGAGCGGGGGGAGGCTGTCTGCCCAAACCAGCCTCCTCTGTACGGCTGGCGTGTGTCAATGGCTTTTACTCTTCTGAGCAGTGGGCTTGTTTCGTGCTCGTTTTTTCTGGACGTAGTAGAGGAGGAAGATGAAAGAGAAGGGATTGACGACACTCTGCCACGGTGCTCCCCATAGCTATTGCTCCCCAGTGTGGTTGCAAGTCTCCCATGAGTAATGACTGCCTAGTGCATGCTGACTTCTTGGGGACACAGGCATTCCCCGCGGGCTGTTCAGAGCCTGTGGCCACAGCACAAGGAACCTCACTGAGACTGTGGGGTTGCCAAGCAGTAAAACCTCTGACGTGAAGGTAATTTACAGTAGTGTATGGCGAACTTGAGGCTACATCGGGTAAGGTTTTGGTTAATACTGCTCAGATCTGAACATCACAACCTGGGCAGTGAGAAGCTGTCAGTGTTGCCTACATTAAAAAATATTGTAATCTGTAAACTGTTGATCTCTCGGGTGTTTGGTTCAGATTGAGAAATCTGTAAGTTTCAGAAGGTGGTTCTGTATGAAAAGTAGACATCAGGTAGAAGTTGGAACTTGTCTATAGTCTAGTCTAATGGTGTTTGTATTTGGTATTGAAATATATTATTGAAGACTTTAAATGCCAACCTCTTCTATAAGAGGAAAAAAAAAAAAGCTTATGTATACATATGTTTAGGAAAGAGAAAATGAAGTCTGATTTTCACAGCTTTTAAACCAGGAAATGATGTATTCCAGAATGTTGTTGAGTGGCCAAGTTCTGGGCAATGCTGCAGGTGACCTCAACCAGGAGCACATCCCTCTTTTGCCTTCCAAGGGCCAGATAAAACAGAAGGGGATCACAGTGTGGCTCTGGGTGGAAGGGAGCCCCAAACAAGGCTGACTCTGAGTTCAGATCCCAGTTGCTCAGGACTGCGTCCACTTGAATTTTGAAATCTTCCAAGAAGAGAGAGTGCACAACAACTTTGGCCAAGAATGTGTTACTACTGCCTTGCGTGAAGTAGTTTCTTCTGGTAGAAGGCTGGAGCACACTTCAATTCACAGAGCCTGCCATGCACTACTGAAGAGCCCCGTGGGCTCTTCATGCATACTGACAGGCAGGTGTTGGGTTCTGTCTGTGGTCATCTCTTCCGTGGGCTGAACCTGCTTCCCCAGCCTCTCCTCAGGGCAAGATCTCCAGCCCCTCAGTACCTTGGGACCCTTATCCGTGTGTTTTGTATTGAGGGGCCCAAAACTGAATAGAATATCTAGACGTGGGTAAATGAATGGTGGCATAAAAGAAGTGGCCTGAGTCTTTAATCTAGGTGTTGGTTCCTTTTTCTTCCAGATACCAGGATGTTTTTACTGCATAAATTAGTTTTCAAGTTCTGTGTGTAAATTACAAGAGAAGTCTAATAATTGCAAGTCTCCTGAAAGGATGGGGTTGTAACTCCTCTTACAAAACACTGGGGGTTTGGGTTTTGGTTAGGGAACAAATCCTTCTGCTATTGATGACAGGCCGGGTTTGTGCTTCAGAACATGAAAATACACATGTATGTCACCATCTTTAACTACAGTTGGTCATTTTCAGAGAGCAAAAACTTGTCTTGTTTGTGTAGATTTCTACCTCCCTGTCTTTAAAAAAAATGGAATTAACTAAGCTAAAAGCTTATATATAAATATATATATATATATATTTTTATATATATATATATATATATATAAAAGTATACAGCCAAAACCACTAAATGCATTTTTAAAACTATGTTGAAGATTATGATAGCACTTCACAGAATACATGGTTTGAAGTGTCTTATTTTGATTACATGCATGGTAGGCTGCAATGCTTGTTCTCAAGAATACTGGATAGGACAGATAGTGTCCTGTTAACAGGGATGACTTTGAAGATACGAGATGCTTAATTAGTGACTGTGGTTTTAGCTATGGTTTGGCACATGGCAAGCACTACAGCCGTCAGTTTGAAGACACCTATTTATATGCTATTCCAGTTTAAAAGTTATCTCTTCCTCAGCTGTTTTACTTGTCTTTTGTTATTTTTTCAGGTAGCCAGTACTTTTCCTTGCTGTTAGATATTCATCTGGAAGAGCAGTACCCAGCATGTCATAAAAAAATCTCGTGATAAAAACCAAACAAGCATCCCAGCTCCCTTAAACTTGAAGTTTCTAGTGTTCATTCTCCTGTCTCTATGAAATTTGTGTTGTACTGCTTGTGTTCATGGGTGTCAGGGCAGCCAGATGAACTCCTCTGATTACTTTTTCCACCAAAAGCTTGTAGAATCTCTTTCCCTAAGGTAACAGCTACAAATCTGAGCCTCTAAAGAGAAGAAGGTGCAGTGAAAATAAAAAAGAAAAAGAATTATAGTTGTCCATTACCATTTTGTAGGTAACCGCATCATGTTATGGGACGAATTTTTACTCGATCCCTTGGAGGTCACATCCTTATACAGCTGTCAGGGTTTGGAGACTGAACTGTCTCCACCCAATGGCAACTTTAAAAATGAAGAGGATGGCTTGGAATTGATCTTTGTAGCAGGAAGTTGACTGCAGTATAACAAAAAAAAAAATCCCCTGTTTATCTTTGGGGTGTGTTTGTTTAGCAGTATTTCTCACAATGCATGCTACCCTGTGAATCTGGAACTTTTTGTATTTGATGGTCAAGACCAGACAAGTGACTTGGTCCAGTTATGAGTTGGCTACCATATAAATGACAGTAGCTAGATTTTAGCCCAAGATGTGTCAGTGTGATCACTATGAAAAAGGAGGGTATTTTTGCTGCTTATTACTTCCTCAGTTTCAAGAAACATGGATATTTGCTATTGAGAATGCTAGAAATAGAGCCATCAGCAACACCCTTTGTTTTTATTGCTTTAGTCTTCGCTGATTAAATGAACTCAGCTCGCCTTCATCAACATGCTAAATATCTGAAGGCAAAGAAACTTGTGTCACTTGTGTTCTACAGTGATTTGGCAAGGCAATAAAAATTATTAAGGGTTCAGTAAAAATAAGGAGAGGGGGAAAAAGCATTAGGCTGCATCCAAGGAAAGTTAGACTGTGAAATTACACCTTATCTTGGGGAGGAACATGCACATCCATGAGGTATGCAGAATGTGAAGAAACATTACGTTTTTAGTGGCGAAGGTGTCAGTGAGACCAAGATCTTGTATCTCTTCCCTACTTACCCGAAGTTACTCTTCTTTGACTTCTCTGTTAGAAGAGGTGAAGACTGCTTCACAGTCCATGTGTCACATCGCATTTTGGAAAAAGATGAGCAGCAAATGCTTCATCCTGTGAAAAACAAGGTGTGTAATAACACTAACCATTAGTAGCTCAATTGATTGACAAAAATAAAATGTAAAAACTGTTATATACAGTTTGCTGTTTTGTAAAGTACAAACCCTCAATTCAATGCTCTTTATGTGTGCAACTTCACACCTGTGTGTTGTCTGCTTGAAAAAAAAAAAAAAAGGAAAAATTCACCTGTGTTCTTTTGTACGGATTTCTGCAAGTGTTCCTAGTTGCACTTAGTGGAAGGTGGTAATGGAAAAGGGTAATGCAGTTTGATGTATAATTCTTTGTAATCTGTAATGTAGCATAACACATTAGGAATAAAGACTTAGTATTTTAATTTTTTTATTAGAGGAATGACGATCTTCTAAGATACCATGATCAAATAATTAAAAGCAGAATGTGTTTTTCCTCTGCTGTGACCTAATGAGGAAATGGATCCTTAGGAAAAAAAAAGTGTTTCTAGAAAGATTCTAAGATAAGAGGGATGACATGCTAAAACATTCATTTGTGCTTTTTTTTTTTTTTGGCATTTTTAAGAAGAAAAAAATACCATCTTGTGAAAATGTAATGACATCTGTGCCATGAAAGTAGTAGTTTGTCTCTCCTGTGTAAGTTTAACATCAGCTGCTGCTTCTGTGTTGCTGATTTTCTGGGTTTGGTGGCTGAGTAAACACCAGGGTGAAGAACACTCTCTTTTTCATTTTGTCCTTTTCGAAAGCAAATGACAGTCTGAAAAATATGAGCCAGTAAGAATGCTGGTGCCTTCCTGGTCAGCCTGCTTGGATATTGGTGTATGAAAGATAGACCCTGGTGGAGAAGAGTGGTACCTCGTTTCTGACTGCTGTGTTGTATAAGAATTGCTGCCTTTCTTTGCTTTTTCATTTAAAGTAGAAAAAAAAAATCTTAATAAAGAAGTGAGTTAATGGACTCATACCATTCACAGTCAAGGATTTTTTTCCTTATTTTTTGTGTGCTTCTGGCTTTGTTGAATGTTTATTTGAAGAGATGCTGTACATTACTGTGTCCAGGTGAATTTGATCCATAGTAGTACTGAGTTCCATTCAGGGAACAGGTGTTCTGTACTGAGTATTTAAATGCCTGTTAAAACAAGGACTGTTGTGAAAAAGCAGATTCTATTGTACTCTAGGTGCCAGTCTTGGCAACTCTGGTTTTAGTGTGTCAGATCCACACTTGGAAATAGTGACAAATGAAAATAGAAAGGTGTTCTGGGCAATTCTATCATAAGACACCACTGTAGAAACCACCCAGGAAGGTGCACAAACAAAAAGTTCTTATTGAATGCAGGTACGTGCAGTTGGCACTTAGTAATGCATGGAGTGCTCCAAACAATGTTAAATACTGAATGCTTACCAATTCAGTGAGTACCACTTGTCTGAAAGAGAAAACAGCAGTTTTGCAGTCTGCACTCTTTCTAAACACATCTATCTCTTGTCTCTTCCTTTTCTCCTTGTCTTGCTCCTGCAACTGTCCCATCTTTCCCTCCCTCTCCATCCTCTCAAGATTTACATCATGCAGTTTATGCTACATACTCTAGTGGGTTCCTACTTGCATGCAGCAAAGAGAAGAGTGGTACTTTATTGTACCTGTGGTGATCTCAGGGAAGAGGTGGGACAACATTTGTGAATAGAAATGAGTATGTTATAGAAAGGGTCAATATACAGTAATTTCACAATTATAAGCCGCGCCTGAATATAAGCTGCTTTTTTTGCTTTTGTTTTTGTTAAGCGAGGATCCATGTGTAACAAAGTGACAAATTAGTAACAGAATCACACCAGCGCGGGGTCTGGTGTCAGGTGCTCAAGTTGCAACAGTTTTCATAGACCAGAGAAGCCTTTAAAGGCAGCCCCAGGCGCCCTCCCCAGCCGGCTCTCACTTCTGGGTTGGCATTTCACTGGGATTTGTCCATAGATAAGCCACACCTGATGATTAGCTGCACTACTGGGGTAGGCTGGATTCTTCAATGAAAAAGGTGCAGCTTATAATTGTGAAATTACTAATTAGTTTATTTTACTTCATATACAAGAGGACATCCATATCCTCTAATTTCAGATATCTGTATCTGAAATAGTTCTTCACTTTATAATCAAGGAGGGCAAATAGTCATGTCTGATGTGCAATGCATCTCACCTTAAAGGTGAGTGTCTAAACCAGGCTAAATGAATTGCGTTCTTAGAAGTGCATGATTTTTTAATTGACTTTAAAAGCTGCCTAAAGGTGACACCTCCAACATCTGAATTTGGGCATCAATGTTAGCCAATATTGGAGGAGTCCATAGGCGGATACTTCCATGTAGGAGATCCTATGGTGCAAAGTCAAGCAGTTGTGAGCTTCGAAATCTGTGTTCTGGTTTTTCATGTGCAGCTTTAAGGCACCTTCTTTGTTCACAAGCAGTCTGGTTTGAGAGACTCATTTTTGCATAATTTCTGTTATTCAGCATATTCTGTTATTCATTTGATTGTGGTTAAAACTTTCCAAGTTCCTTTAGGGAACTGGAATTGATCCCTACTTCTGCATTTTCTTGGGACGGCTGGGAAAGGCATGGGAAACAAACCTTTCCCAGATGAGAAAGAGAACTGGCAAAGCAGGAGAAAGAGGAGAGGACACTACTACACCTATGGTCTTATTTGCAGAAGTTTAGCCAAAGTAGTAATGCTTTGGAAAGTTAAATTCTGCGGGAAATATACTGTTTCTGGGAAAGTATACTGGGAAACTGTTAATACTAGACAGTTCTTCCTTTAGCAGCTTACATTTAAAAATAGAACAAAAACATGAGGACCTGTTCTGTCAGCAGAGGTTCCTGTACAAGGGAAAAAAACCCACTTTTTCAGCTTTCAAAACAGACAGAAGTCATTAGTGGTTTGCTTGTGTGTAATGTATCTGATAATGGTGTATCTTTGTATAAACTATTCTTGTATTCGTCACACCAGCACTTTCTGCTGTACGTCTTATCTTCACACATGTATTTGTTAATGCAGCCACATATTGTGAGCTCACACAATCTGTCATCAAATATTTCATCAGTCAGTGCTCCCTCAAGACAAGAAGGGAAAGATAGGCAACGACTGATCAATATAAGAGATTGGAATCCTTTAGTGCTCTCTGAAAAAAAACCACCATAGTGTTTATTTAAAGAAAATAAGATACCATCTTCTGGAACTGTACTTGGAAATTATGACATTAAAAAAATTAAAAATATTAGTTAGATAAAATTTGTTTTTATTACCTGAATCCTTTATTCATTTAGAATTCACAGTTACAAAGTCAACCAAACTAAAATTTAAAAATGCCCTGAGCTATGAAAAATGGTAAAACAGACCTATTTGATGAATTCCCCAAATCTTGAATTTCAGGTAGAGCCCAGTGCCAGAAGCACTATACTATTTTTGTTGTTCCAAAATAGGTTTCCCTCTGTGTGCAAGCAGCCAATCTACACACATAGCTGAAATATTTGATTTATTTGCAGTTCTGTGCAGGAAGAGGTGCTGGTTGTCAAACCCACAAAGCCAGCACTACCAAAACTCACTGTTTATTTAAACAAACAAAAGCCTTAATTCATTTGCTACAAGTTTCATAGTTGTCATATTATTTTAGTGTTCTATTTTCTATGATTCTGTAGCTCCTCATGCTAATCAGTCCCATGTGTTTCTCTCCTTTGGGGCCAATGGGTTTTGGGTCAGTGATCTGTGAGTTGGTGTCGGGATCTCCCCCTGCAGAATTACCTTTTACCCAGTCAGAGTGATTCAGCACAGTTGCTGGGTAAGGTTTACTGGTTTCTTCCTTATCCTGTGCTTCTGCCCAGTGTCCTTGTGGCCCATAAATTCTGCATTCTTTGTGTTCTGCTGTCAGTGGTACATCCTTATTCCCAGCTTTGTTAACCTCCCTCTGGGTGTGAGATCACTGAAACCTGTCAGGCCGTAAAGCTTAACAAAAAAGCTTAGCAATTCTACCCACCAGTAATTTGTCTTTCTAACACCTGGACATCACTTAGAGCTTGTGGGCTGTTGTCTGTTTCAGATTAAATTTCCTTTCTTGTTGATTTGACTTGAGAGTATGCAAAAGATCAAGCATCAAAAATGTTTCTTAAGAAGGTTTTTATATATTTCATATTTTCCAACATTTTGACAAAAGAATATAAAAAAATATTTTGTAAGGATACCTTATTACAGTGCTCCTTGTACAGTTTAATCTCTCCATAAATACTCTAAGAAATACAGGCAGACAGAGGGGCCCCTGTGCATCTTTTCACCAGCTTTTTTTATAGTTGGTCTTTCTTCTTTGTAAGTTACTTCTTTATTGTCTCCAGAGTATTTTGAATTGTTGCCAGTGCCAGATCTGTGGGGCTGCTATAGGTCAGGAATACTGTCTGATGCCATTCAAATCCAGAAGGATCAATGCCTAAGTTCACAGATTATAAACAGTTGAGCAGAAAACATTGAAGTTGCATGGCCTGCTGGAAGCCATCATTTTCCATTTGTCAATTCTTTATGTCCAGGAGCAGGTGCCACAATGCAATCTGTCAGGGCTCGTGGAGACTTCTATAGATGACTTCTAATTAATGCTAGGAAAGTGAGAGAGAACCTCTAAAATCCATGGAGTTGTGAGGAGAGGCTGCTTTTTAGGAAATGAGGAGGTTTTCTGTTTTTTCCTGGCAGAAGGCTAGCAGAATTTCTCATGCTGCAACTTTTACCCCTTGCCTCTCAGTCCTTCCCTGTGTACCTTCAAGGAGATTGGCTTCTGTTAAGCAGCCAGTTTCTACTTTTCCAGGTGTTTCTTGTACCTCATATCCCAGCACCTAGTCATCTTGGTGGCCCTTCTCTGTATTCACATAATTTTGTACTTTTCATGTACAGGAGATGTACAGGTAGCCCCCACTGTCACAAGGACATGCTGCTAGAATAATGTGATCACTAAGGACTTGCAGAGACTTGGCACTGAGAAGTGCAAGGGAATTCCAAGTGTCACGGGGAACATGTGGATTTCTGGGGGAATGCCTATAGTTTCTTATTCTTTGACTTTCAGAAGGTTTTACTGATCTATTTGATTTGGTTTCCATAATTTTAATTCCTTGAAAACCACCAGTGGGATTTCATGGTGGACATTCCACAACAGCCAGGGAGGTGCTGTGTGATTAGCAGTCCTGACACATTTTCCTACCCTTGGTTGGGAATCCTGTGCCACTTATGAATTATTTTGTGAGTAACCAGTGATTCTTGTGATAAAATATATATTTAAGATTTTGGTACAGTACAAATACATTTGTTATAAGATAAAACCATATGATTATTAATAAGATTCTATAATGTTATAGTGCCATCTCCATCTTCAAGGAGAGTGTTTTGATGATTCACCCATGGTTACATTGTTTTACAGATAAGGTACAAATAATTAATTCTCCAAGGTATAGGGAGGACACCTGTAGATACATGCTGGTTGTCCCCTGTTGTCCCTTGCTGGAGCATCTTTGTGACCTCTCCTAACCAGATGTAAAAGCTGAAGGAGTAGGGGAGAAAATAGGGATGGAAATGATAAGGTATCTTATGTTCTCTCTATTGGAAATCAAAAGGTTATGTTCTTTTTCTTTGAAGATTTGTGCATTTGATGATGAGGAGAAATTTGTTGAGTCTGGCAGGCTATGGTTAGGTCACCCTGAAGTCTTCCTTTTTCCAGGCTAAACAATCCCAACTCTCTCAGCATTTTCTCAGCAGAGAGGTGCTCCATCCCCCTCATCAATTTGGTGTTCCTCCTCTGGACTTGCTCCAATGAGTCCATGTCCTTCCTGTGCTGGGGACCCCAGAGCTGGACGCAGAACTGCAGGCGGGGGTCTCACCTCCCTGGGTTAGAAGTTGTTTAGGAGCCAGGTACCTTCAGTTTGGAAGCAACATAGCTGGGTTTGTCTGCCATTAACAAAAACAGCTTAATAAAATCACATTCAGTAGAGAGGCAGATGGATGGATTGGTTTTTACAGCGCTGAGAATAAGCTCACATAGTCAGCCTGGATGGATGCATGAGCAGACACAGCACTCTGGTAATACAGTGACATGGCTTGTAAACTACAGCTGCTTTTTACCTGGCTGATTTGGACTTGGACACGTTGAACACAGCCCACCTTGTAGATCTATTCTGATTTAACTTTGTGGGATTCTTCTGATTTGTGACTGGATTCCCTAACTTCAGTGGGAGGTACCCTTGTCTGTTTTCAGTTTAGGCAGTAAGAAATCTTTTTCTCACACCTTTTGTCCATGTTGTTAGTTTACTGAGTAATCTCTCCCAGGCTGTGGTGGCTTGGGTTGTGTGTTTATCAAATGTCTAGAATAATGGAGTCTGATTTTGACTATGCAAATAGTAAATAACAACACAAAAAGACCAAAAAAAAAAGTTGGCATCTTTCAAAAGCTCTGAATGAGTACATATCATTTGCAATTTCAGAGTGGAACTTATCAGGCTTTTTGGTCCTTGTGTAATTTAATGGGTGTGTATGAGGTGAAGAATTAAAAAAGAGGCTGAGAGGCCTATGAGCATTCCACAGGGGAGTATTTTAAATACAATATAAGTGACAGTCTTGCAGGTAATAAGTGTACTCACGTGAAATGGACTCCTTGATTCCTGATGAGCAGCTCAGTGCTCATTCCTGTCACGTTTCCTGTCAGAGATGGAGTGTAGCCAGGGCTCTTCTGTATTTGGGTTGAAACCTCCTAATGTTTTCAGGAAAGTGCTTGTATTTAAAGTTCTAACAAACCTGAATGATGGAGATTTTTGTGTTCTCTGATGGAAGAGTAGAAATCCAAAGGCAGCCAGAGCTGTACTATTACTCATATGAGTCTGTCTCATTGTTAGCACTATCTTAGGCCACGTATCTGTGGCTTGGAGCGACTGGTAATTGAACTAACCAGTTCTTCAATAAGATCTAGATGGTATCTTCTTCTCCTGGGACGAGTAGAAAACTTTGCTATATAGCCTTTGAGTTAAGGTGGAGCTAGTCATATTAACGCAGGATTTTCAGTGCTCCATATGAAATAAATTTATGGGTAAGTTAGATTCTGTAGGAGAGACCTCATGTTTTCACTATAATTCAATACAAAAAGACAAAAATTAGTAGAGTTACAATGGTACTGTCCACTGGTTCATTATAGTTAATAAATAAAAAAAAATAAATTAACATTAAAGGCCTAAATGCATCTTTTTCTGTGAAGATAACGAACTTCTCACCTTGGCTTTCAAGAGCTGTTTGTTAGCACAGACATACTATCTTTGGATCAAAGGATAGTTTAGAAGATGCTTTAATTTTTATAGACCAAAGTTCAAAACAAATAGTCTTATCCCATACTTCTACATGTATGCCAGGTTGCTAGGAATATCTTACAAATAAACAAAAAAATTAGAAAATTAGCATATACTTCATAATGTAAGATTTTGTCAGAAGTAAATCTAATCAGATGATAAACTGGTTTGTTTTGTTATGTGAAAAGTCCCCTTTTTCCCCCCTCTAAGTACCAGCCACAGTGGGGTAGTGAGACTTTAATACAAAAAAACGATCAAAACATGATCTCAAGTATAAACACTGTGAAAGAGTGTAGGACTTTAGTCCTGATTATTTTTATGAATCCTCTGCATCCTGAATGAACCTGGCTTTAATGGGCGCGTATCTCTTCTCCCCACTGCAGAGTGGAGTGCTCAGAAGCTGTGTGAGCCTGGCAGGAGCTGCTGGCACTGGAAGAATGAATGTCCCACTAGCTGCCAAACCAGTGGGGCAGCATTGGAGGCAGTAATAATAGTTCAGGGCTCACCTGGAGGTATTCGAGGGAGGATTGCAGGTTACAGGGGTGCTTGCTTTGGCTGCCAGGGACGAACTGAACAGGAAGTGTCCAACAAAAACTTGGCAACTTTCAATTCTCAATTTCTATGTGTACATGTGCTCTAGCAAGTTCAAATATTGAGCAGAGTATTTTGATTGCATTGTAGTGTTACCTGATGTAATCAAGATTTTTGTGATGAGTATTTATGTTTTAATATCCTGGTAAGCTTCTTCTGAAAGTATAAAATACAGTTAGGCCATGAGAGATGTTTATTTACTGTTAGAAAGGTATTTGAATCACTTCCCACTGCTGGATGCCTGTTTGATTTGTCTTCAAAGATTTATTTGGCAGTTGTTCTTTTTGGATTTTTAAATTTTTTTTAAAATTATTTTGCTAAATATAATCAGGGTGATCCCTAATATTACTGCTGTTGTGATGAACTTGCCATACTCTACAGTTTAGTTTTGCTTGGGTTTTTTTTTTTTGTTTTTTTTTTTTTTTTTTTAAAGTCTGTACACTGTATACCTGTTTGGACATGTCTAATCTCTTCAAAGTTAGATCTGAGTTACTTGACAACCTTTGGCATATTTCCTTGTGTAATTCTTCCAAACAGTGCTTTCCCCCTCCCTGCTTGTTTTCTGCAGTAGTGCTTCTCCTGTATCCAGCTTAAAGCAAGTCCTTTACGCTCTAAAGACTCCATATTTTGATAATTGGTTAAGGTTTGTGTAAGTCCAGAAATCTTCTGTTCCCATTGCTCTTTATTATGTTCCATGGAGTTCTTTCTCACCCAGGAATGGACTGGCTAGGCTTTTCCAGTCGAAGTGGAACTCTCCTGTCATTACAGTGGGACAGCTGCCAAAGCAATGCGCTATTATGTATTAATTTTGAGATGTATCGGTTCTGTCTTAGTTTCACATGAGGTAGGAGTTGACAAGAGTTTACTATTAATTTCATGGTTTGCAACCAAGACAGAAGGATTTCTCTCTCATTAGTAATGCTACCTATTTTTTTCCAACATGTAATTCCCTCAGTTCTTTTTCTAGACATTCCCCAGACTATCCACCATCTGATCTGTTTCTCTCATAATTCTGAAATATATTTTTATTTACTTCCACAGGATGCATTGATACACAGGCTGTATTGCAGCATAGATGTGTAGAGTAAATTTGATATAAACTTTAAAAATAGAAATCAATTTTATATACAAGACATAAGAATTGTTTTCATTCTAAGATGTGCATTTTGATTTGCTCACTGAGTTTTCTTACTAGCAGGATGCAGATGATTATTAATAAATTTTGCTGCTGATGACAAATTAAGTGTTGTTGTCATCTAATGAAGCAAGTGTGAGCAGCAAGGTGTTGGCAGCAGCAGGCCATGTTATGTGTGAGATACACATGCTTTCTTTTTTTCACTTTGAAAAGAAATCAGGGTGCTCCTCCAAGGGTAGACTGGTTAGTTGGTGCTTTTTTTCCCCCCCCCTCAGTGTGTGTAATATCTAGTGTTTGAGTTATTTTTACTTGTGAAAAGACTCCTGAACCCTTCTTCCAAGTCGTCCCTTACTCAGTTTGTGGGAAGAACGTGCAGTGTTCTCCAATCACATCAAGAGTATCAGGGGAAACAGCTGTGAAATAAAGGTTGTTGAGAGTTAAGGTCATGAAAACAAATACTGTCTGGATACTGAAATGTGGACAGATGTACTTGATTTAGCATCTTTTATGTCTTCCCTGGTTTGCCCTCACTTGCCTCTTTTCCTTATAATTTTAGCCTGTGAATACAAAAACTTGGAGAGTCTTTTGAGTATGCCATTTTCTGAACTGTCAAGATTTTTACAGGAGGTGTTAGACGTTGATCAAAAATAGAGAAATGGCTACCATTACAACTCTTCAGAACAAGGATTTGGCAGAACCTTTTTCTCTGCATTCGTATTCTAAATAGTCTGTTTTGCTTTTGTGCAGTGGTCCTCATTTGTGTTCAGGGGTGCACGTGTGTGGTTGCTGTGCTCAGACATAAGGACTTTCTCGCAATCTTTTGCTAATCTAGCAATATCTACAAGGATCCACAGATTTGTTGCTGCCACTTGTGCTTCCTATCAGAGGAACAAAGAGCCAGACTTCTTCCTGTGTTTCAAACACTCCTCAGCCTGAGTGCCTGTTTCTTGTTGTGGAGATTTTAACTTCATTTTCTAATAGTTTTAATAAGCTGGGCTTCTTTGGTTTAGGTCTTTTGTCACCAAGTTCACAAAGCTGAAGAAGGACACATGAACAAACAAGGCAGAGATTGGAGGCATCTGGAGGAGTAGTGAGCACCTCCCAAAACAGCGAGCATGAATATTTTCCTCTGGTGCTCATGCAGCTTTGAATGTTGGTGACCTGCTTCCAAAGTGCTAGGTGGGGAGCAGGTGCTGTGGCACTGCCAGTGCCTTCTGCATCTCTCCCAGGGTCGAATCACGGTCAAGGCACAATAAGGAAACAATTTGGGCACTACCCTCTCTGTAATATCTGGTTATGTAGTCCTTATTATCGCTGTGGTGTCCAGTAGCATTTCTGGCACAAGCCAGGATGCTAGGTTGTATTTGGCAGAGAAGCCAGGGTATGGCAGAGTATGGGAGCAACAGGCAGCACTGACTAATGCTCCAGGACTTGAAATGGTGTTGCTGATGCCATTCAGTTCCTGTCATGACCCTGCTTTCTTTGGCCCCAAAGTTACCTCTTTGCAGAGGAAGGGTGTTGCCTTTCTCAAAGACTCCTCACCATTTGCAGGAATTTAGGAGGATGTGATGGGTGTAAATATTCTCAGTCTTGGCAATATGAGTAGGTCCAAGAAAGAAAAGATGGTTTCTGAGACAGTCTAGAGATGCAAGGCATTTGTGGGGGGACAGGGTGTCCCAATTAGAGGCTCTTCAGCTCCACATCTACCCAGGAGCAGTCCCCATGGCCAGAAAATGTTTGGAAGACAGTAATTGAGTTCATAGGTGTTGGAGATCCTGTTTCCAGCTCAGCCTCTGAGATGAAGTGATTGTAGATGAGCACCCCAGAGAAGATTTCAGAGTTAAGGACTAAGATGTGATGGACTGGCACCATGCCACCACATAAAATAGCTGGTCAGTATTGTTGGTCGTCCAGCAGACAGCCTTGGGAACAGGCTCTGTGCCTATAAACAAGTGTCCTCTGAGTGATGGATTTGCTGAATTGACCGAGGCTGCTGGGGAAGTAGCACCTCGAGCATGGTTAGAAATGGTATTTATCTTTTTTAAGAGGTCTAAAGGATAGTTTTGTAGTTCCACATTCAGGAAATACTATATATTTTCTGTGGGCATCCAAATTTAATGGTTTATTCAGCAAAACACCCCTTGAAGTCTTCCTTTCCCTTCCCACTTCTGAGTTAACTGATTATTCCTTTGTTATTATTCATGTGTGTGCCTGTGGACAACCTCAAATAGAAGAATGGAATTTTTTTAATGAGTTACTTAGCTTTCCTGAAGATATGTAGTGCATAGGCACCTTCTGCAATCACTTGCTCCTTACATATGGCAGACTGGGGTCACGTGGTCATGAGAAAACAGAAATTTTGGGTGTGTTTTGT
>VRYO01002297.1:58188854-58215959 GCA_009812075.1 Sialia sialis | reverse complement strand
GCTTATAATCGTGAAATTACTGTATTTTGTACCAAACTAAATTTTTGCTTGTTGTTAGATTGTGATTTTTCCTGTGCAAATGAGGGCTAGAAATTCAACTAGAGAGAAGTGATGATTGTGGTAGGCATTAGCTGAAGTTTATGATGCATCTCCTCATAGGAATGTCAATACAGAATGATAATAACTTGGTTTGTAAGTATAAAAAAGGAAAAAGTGAGTTGCTGTGAAGATACTTAAGACACAAAGATAGGTAAAACAGCAGATACAAAATCACATCTATTACAGTTAATCCCATAGCTGAGAACATCAGGAGGCAAAATAGTGAAAGGGTGATGAGCATCTGGCACAAGCCTGGTATAGATCAAGGTCTATGCTACTATTCATAAATATTTTAACTAGTTATATAATGGCAGGGGTTTGGGGCAGCTAACTCCATTATTCACTAAATTTCCAGATTATCAAACAGATAACCTTATAATTCAACTTTCTTGTTGGATTTTATAATCTGTCTTTGTGAAGTGTCTTTATTAGGTTTTTTTCCTAGTTAGTAGAGGTGCTAAAGAAGTTAAATTTAAATATAATTAATAATTGCAGTAATTTCTATAACAGAGGGGCTTGTTGTTTTTGTAAAATTAAAGAAGATCACCTGGAATAAGAAACCAGAAGCTGCTTGGATTCACTGTATTAAAGATTTGGCTACAGAGCAGCACTGTGTGTCTGTGTTAGCACTCAGAAAAACATGTTTTGAAGGCCTAATGACTGTAGTATTTCCAGCTGTGTGCTGTTTGAAGTGCAGGAAAGCCAGAAGCTTGGAGCCATTTCATCTCATGAGCAGTTGCTCAGAGCTTCAACAAACTGCCAAATGCAAACAAATACATTTAATAACCTGAAATTAATATATTGTACTGGGAAGGCGGTAGAAAGAAAAAATAAATACATGTAGGAATGGAAGTGGACAACAAGTACGACAAGTTTGTGGTATTAGAGTGGCTCAGAAAAGCTCTGTGCAGTCTTTGTGTGAGCAAATGTATCGTGGAACAAAGCAACGAGGCAGCAGACCTGCTCTTCATGGTTTTTTGGGTGAGTCGAGCAGGGACATGGTGTCCAGCTCTGGGCACATCTTTGCTGGAGAGGTCTTGTCAGAAGGAAACAGAGAACATGGGAATTCCTTTACAAAAGGGAAGATGATGCTAAATAATGGTTATGAGTGAGAGATACAGCTGAAGCCTGCAAGTATTTAAATGTTATGAATTTGCCAAACAAAGAAAGGAATTATTTAGGCTGAATTAGTAAGGCAGAGTGGAGTAATATAACAAAGGGTACTTTTAGGTGAGGTATTAACCCTATTATTAAGACATATAACAAAACACCTCGAAGTAAGCCAGTAGGAATACTTCTGTGCTGACAAGATGTGACCTAAGGTGGTTTAAACAGACTTTTCTATCTCTAGCATCTAGAAAGGTGGAGGCAGAAAGGTAAAACTCGATTCACCTGTGAATCTGAAGCCTGGCCATTAGGTGGCAGGGTGCTGGCACAAGAGGGTGCGTGCCTCTGCATCACTTCTCAGTGCTGTACCCAAGGAGGAGCTCAGACCCATTCATCAGTCCCAAGGCCTAGGAGAAGTTTGAAATGCTCAGTTTCCCTATAAAAATCACACGCACATCCTGTCACTCTCACAACAGAAGGATATGCAGTACATGTCCCCCAAGCATACGTCCCTTCAAAGACCTATGTGTCTGCTCCAGATTTCCACCCCTCGAAACTCTGTGTGAGTAGACAGGTATGTGCAAGAGGTGTAGCAGCCACTTTGTGTAAGAGCTGAAGTTGACTCTTCTATGACCAGGGACACAGAAATGGGACTGCTTAGGCAGTGGGAAGAGGTGGTATAAACGTAGCTTGCTGCAGACTGTTCAGGGAGTCCACATGCTGGTTCTGTGGAAAAGATGACAGAAAGAATAACAAGCAGTAGCTTTGTGTGGAAAACTTCAGCCCAAAGCAGGCTGTTTGAAATGCTCAAAATATATTAAGGCTGTAGCGACAGCAACTCAAATAATGCACAATTAAAAAACCCTTGTTTAAAATAGTCTATACTGCTAAAGGATCTGCCCCAAGGAGTGATCCTTATAGATGTATCCACACCTCTGTCGCCTCTGGAGTGAACTGTTTGTGTTTGTGCCGTCTAACTTTGACCTGGGTCTGATGCCCCCATGGCTGTAAGATCATAATTATATTTTTGTGGCTTCAGTTCAAAGTGTCTGAAGTATGTGAAGGTTGCTTTGCTGCCTGCAAGACTGGTGTTCTTGCAGCATTGTGCCAAAAGTATGCTGCATGCTGTGGGGTGTGGGGCACACAGAGGCTGTCTGAGGACAAGAGGCTGGTTGGGATGGTGGAGGGCAGGAGAATCCACTATTGGTCTAGTCCCATCCTTGTGGTGACATCCTCAGGGCAGTCCATCCACAGAGCTGTGCCTTGGCTTTTCCTTGGACAGAAATAGTCCGTCTCCTTCAGAAGAGAGCCCAAGCACATGATGCACATGGAGTATGACTGACAAGGGCACCAGGACCAGGGAGTGAACCAGGGAGGTCAATTATCTGTCAGCATAGGTGCATCTATCATAGTCAGGAGCACTGGGATGGTGGATGAACCAGAGAAACGCCCCTTACTGCTCTTCATATTGTTCTGTCTTTTGCAGTAAATCTTTAGTCAGTCATTTTGCTGATCAGATTGATATTTGTTGCTCCCAGAGAGAAATTCTGGTCCTGATGTGGTGCGGGAGGGGGAAGATTGGGTAGAGGATCTGAGTAAACAAACAGAATATCTTTCCATTTTAATCAAGTTGCTCTTGCTCATGCATGCTCTCTCTTAAAGAATGATCTCATACTGTGTTGATTGAAAAGCAGGAATTAATAGGCAAGAACCATCTACTGAATACAGACTGAAGACTGTTCTGAAAAACAGCAGATGGGAGATGGATCTCAGGGCTGAATATGATAGATTATGAGGGAAGCCATGTCTGTAAAATTTATAAGGATGCTAGTTTGGTAAGCATTGTTAGGTTAAAATGAATGGCAACCCATTCTTTTCTTCTTTTTGTTAGTGAGTTGTTTACTTATTGGTCCTACGTTGTCTTTATATATTTTTATCTACAGGCTAGTTCACATCACTTATTTGTAATTGTCATATTTCTAGTCAGTATTTTAAGAAAGTTAATAAGATAACAATGTGTTGCTACTAAGGATTAAGGCAGGTAAGAGTGATGGGGCCAAACTGTGTGGTCTGCAGCATAAAGAGAGCACTTGCCAGGTCAATTCCCATCTGATGGTTTCCTTTTCCAGTCAGTAGTTCTGCTGTAAATCAGGTGAAGAGAAGATGTACATACCTACAGAACCTCTCCTTCCTCCTTTTCGTGCCTCATGCTCCCTCCAAAAGCTTGATAATTTCCAAGGCCTCCTTCTTACTCTTCCTTTGCTTCACTGTAAAATTAGTTACTACTGTAACTAATAGCTCTGTGAAATTATGTGTGCTGGTTTTGGCTGGCATGGAGTTAATTTTCTACCTGATAACAGGTGTGCGGGTATGGTTTGGATTTGTGCTGGAAACAGCGTAGGTAACACAGGGCTGTTGTAGTTACTGCTGAGCAAAATGTCTGGGAGGGTTTCATAACACGCTCGGCGTGTTGCAAGCGCCTTCTGCCCCCAGAGCCTCGGGGCTCTGAGCGAGTGGGTATGGTTACACAAACATGCCTGGGTGAGAAAAGCAAGGGTGTGGGTTGACAGTGCCTCAGTTTCTCGATGGTGACTGTCCCCCCATCTGCCCTTGCCCCACAGTGAGTTTCTCTGCCATGCATTGGGATGAGCTGCTCACATCTGGGCTGGAAGGAGAGGATTTGGCTGGGCAGCTGGAGCAGAAGAGGTGCAGCCCTGCACCTTCACACCCTGTCTTGCCCTCAGGAGCTTGTGTGCGTGCCCATGCCTTCAGGTGGGAAGCGTACCGCAGCATTTCCCTGGAAAACTGCCCGGTGCCATAAAGTAAAACTCGGAGGCTCTGGTGAGCTCAGCTCGTCAGCAGATTGTTGGGAGGATAGACCTCAAACCATGAAGAAATTTAGAGAGCATCTTTTCTCACCTGTTTGGAAATCTGGAGCTGGCTGGTTTCCAGTGAAACATCTTTGGGTTGAAACCTCCCAGGCTGCTTCTGTCAGCTCCAGGTTTTGGTGTGAAATTGTGTCACTTTAAAAAAAAGGTGCTTGAAAGAATGAGTGCTGTTTCACTATATTCTGGAAGCAGCAGCTTTCTGGCCACCACACTGTGAACATGCCAGCACCCTGGGTCCAGTGGTGTCTCAGGTACTGATGCCATCAGGAATGGGCACATGGGGCAAGGTGTGAGGATGTCCCAAGGAGGCCCAGCCTTCCTTGCTGGAAGGGAGCCAGCAGGTGCCTCCCAGGTGAATGTTGCTGGCTTGCCTGGGGACCACCACAGCCCCCTTCTGCAGCACGATAAAGGATATCCTGGAGAAATATCCTGCCTTTCTACCTCTGAAGTGTTTGCTTCCAAAGCTTCCTTTGGCTCCTTTTGGCATTTGGGGCTGGTGAGGCTGGTGATGTGTTGTTTTCTGGCGCGTGTTCACTGTATATCACTTGGGGTGCAGATGCTTGTCACCAGTCCAGCAGCACCATGGCAAATGGTGACCTCTTGCAAAGTGGCCGTGTCACCCCAACAGTTGACAGCTCTTCCATCCACTTCCCTTGGTGTGCCATTATTTTCCTCCTCCTCCTCCTCCTCCTCACCCTGACTTCTTATCCCCACTTCAGCCAAATCCCTTCCCGGTCTCCTGCCCGTATCACGTCTCTTGTTCCATTGCTCTGAGTCACGGAGTTGACAGTCCGCAGCCTTCTGTTCCTCCCTTCAGCAGTATTGACTGCAGACAGGGTAGGGTGCCACAGGATCTTCCAGCACTACCTGAGCAGCTTTGAAATGTGACTTTTGAATTCTCTCACATGCAATGTGTGTAGAACCACCCCAAAAGCAAGCTCTATCGGTGGAGGCAGAACATGAAAATCGAGATGGACAGCTCAGAGTCAGCTATGTCCTGGGGAAGGTAACCAGCTATTAAGAGTGATGCAGTTTCTTCCTTAGAAATAGGTAAATAAACAAAATAATTGCACATGTTTATTGGGATATGTGTAAAAATGTCAAAACATTTTCACCACAATTATGCAATAAACTGAGCAACTTTATAAATATGCCTGAGGCTTTTCTCCTCACTTATTCACTCTTTGAAAACTATATGAAAGTCAGTTATAAAACTGAATTTGCAAATAAAGCTGTACAAACAGAGCTGGATTTGGGACAATATGATGAGTCTGGAAAAGAAGCCTGTGGGAAAAGGTAGTTTTGTTCCAACCAAAATGGAAAATATGCATATTCTAAGGACAAAACAAAACAAGAACATTTTGAGCCTTTTTTTTTTCTGTGAAAGTAAAGTATTTGATGAAGGTATTTTTTCTGCCTAGAGATCTCAGTGTTTCAGGTTGAGGTGAGTTCATTGGGTGGCTGCCAGTGTGGTGGCTGCCTGTAAGGCTCCACTTGTCCTGTGGAGAGAGGATGGAGAATTGGAGCTGGCTCAGTTTTGGAGAGGAGGCAGCTTTGTGTGGTGATGGAGGTGAACCCAGACTTTTTACAGTGGTGCATGGTGAGAAGACAAGACAGCAGCAAAAAGTTGATAAAGGAGAGACTCAGATTACATATAAGAGAAAACATTTTCACTCTTGTCCAGAGAGGTTGTGATGTCTCTGCCCTTGCATATTTTCAACAGTTGGTTGGGTAAAGCCCTGAGCAACCTGGCCCTGCTTTAGACAGGACATTGGACAATAGACCTCCTGGGGTCCCTTCCAACCTGAATTGTCCTGTGATTCTATGAAAAATTCAATCTAGTTTTGAAATAAAAATATAGAAATACATACCATTTTATAAAAGCTGTGTTTTAACCAATTGTTGAATGATCTAAAGGACAAAAATATATAAATTGTTATATTTATCAACCTTTTAGTGAAACTATCTTCAGAGAATTCTGGATTCTTGCCACTATGATTTTTCAGACAGTGAAATAGAAGAGATTTTATAACTTGTTCATTTTTTACTATTTTATTCCTCTCTTGAGAGGACACTAAGTGAACTTTTTCACATCATTTGGATTCAGAATTTGAAATTTGACACTGTGAAATAAACGTAAGCAAAATTAGGTTTCTGAAGTTTTAGGACTGACTTGCTTAAAATGAATGTATTGCTTTAAAGATTGTATACACTTCTGTTGTGACAGCCTCTTCCCAGTGTCTTCTGAGAATTCAACTGATTCTTTACTGAGACAGCTTCCAGAAGGAAAGTGAACAGAACATGTGATGTAATGTGGAAGTGTAAACCCCAAAGGTTGTAATCTGCTGTCTCTGAAGAGGTGGAGTGACAGGAGATAAGGCGACTAATTTTTCTACCTTGTGGCTCTGATGTGGTTATCCTGCTGAGTGTTGTGTTTGGATTTTGGTTGTTTTATTATCACGAAAAAGCTGACAGGTTAGTTTCAGAGAGCTAAAGCAGGTGGGATGAATTAATGTCTAAGACAAGGAGCAAGTAGTTTAGCTAAAATAAAGCAGTGAACTTTTGAAGCACCAGAGGCCTGCAACAGGAGAAAACAACTTAGTGTTTTGTCAGAAATACAGCAAATACCGACTCAGACATCTTTTTTTTCTAGGATGCATTAACTAAATGATATTTCCTCTCCTTGCAGGTACTATGATGTGTCAGGCAGACGCTACACTGTTCAGGAGAACCAAACACCATCAGTAATCTGCCCCCACGCTTACGCTCTGCCAGCGATATCAATGTCTACTGCCTCACTACCAGCCGCACTCAGAAAGGTAAGACAGAACTAAATATGTGTGTTTATATTATAGAATTGTAGATACACACAAACACACATATATCATGAAGATGTCTGTTCTGAAAACAGAATTTAACACGAGGTATAATTGTACAGTAATTTCACGATTATAAGCCGCACCTTTTTCATTGAAGAATCCAGCCTACCCCAGTAGTGCGGCTTATATTCAGGTGCGGCTTATCTATGGACAAATCCCAGTGAAATGCCAACCGGGAAGTGAGAGCCAGCTGGGGAGGGCGCCTGGGGCTGCCTTTAAAGGCTTCGCTGGTCTATGAAAACTGTTTGCAACTTGAGCACCTGACACCAAACCCAGCTGGCAGTGATTCTGCTACTAATTTGTTACTTTGTTACACATGGATCCTCGTTTAAAAAAAAAAAGGGTGCGGCTTATATTCAGGTGCGGCTTATAATTGTGAAATTACTGTAATCTTCCTTTAAAAGACCTGAAGTACTGGAAAATGTTCAAGTTAATAACATGTACGGAAATAAGGAAGGTACATAATGACTATAGCTGGCATGAAGAGACAAAAAAGAAAATGGCTCCAGGAGATCTTCCACATGCTCCCACAAACCATATGGCATTTTCCTTTTGTTCATAAAAATATGTAAGCCAAAATAATAAAGGAACAGCTCCTACGTTTCTGTAGTTCCCCACTTAACCCGTACTGTTTTCTCTGTAAGTTTTTTCCCCAGAGAAGGAGGAGTGGCTACACGTTTGCTTCTAGTGTTCATTTAGCTCATGTAGTGTTACTCATTTGCTTGGCAGCAGTATTACTGCATGGAAGCAAGCTAGGGAAAATGCTAATTACTCCTGTTCTAATGTGAGAACTTAATTTCAGATTGCAGACAAAGTTGTGCAATGCCATTCTTGTCTTTATTGTAATCTTTCCATGGAGAGAGAAATACTATTTTTCCACATTAACAAAAGTAATCAGCAGGCAAGTAATTGAAAAGGTTGCTTTCTTCTTGGTTGTGGAACTAATATTCATCTGAATATATTTGATGAAGGCTAAAAATATTCTGTCTTTAAAACAAGCACATTTATTTTTCAGTCTTTTCAAGCCAGAAAATCTCATCTACTAATTTCTGCACTTGGAAAAAACTCGTTGGTCTTCAGCTCAATACACACAAATAACACAAACCCCAAATATCCCTTTTGGTCTCATTCAGGATTTTAGTTCTATTGAAACTATTGAAACATCCCAAAAAAGATCTCAGTTCTTCACAAAACAGCAAAATGGCACATGTGCTGTGCTGAGATGACATTCTGTTGTACTAAAGCTAGCTGGGAAATTGCTTTCCAACTGAAAAAATTGCTGTTCACCCTATTGCTGTCTTCTATATTGGCTTCTTGCAAGGACTTCTAGAAAAGCAAGTTTGGTATTTTTCAGTGGGAAGAATGGGAGGGTTCACATGTAGCTTAGAAAGTTCTGAGCTGGCGTTTAGTTCTTTTGGAATAATTTGTTCATACTTACAGCTAAATTAAACTGTAGGGGTGTCATTTCTCTAACCTGGAATTAATCCATTTTTACTAAGAACGTTTACAGCCTTTTAAATGAAGCTTCTGAAAGTGAGTGAGACTTGGCCACATAATTTTATACTTTGATGTATAACGCAAAAGTCTGATTGTTAGATATATCATAAAAAATCAAGGAAATTGCCTGGGGGGAGTGTGTGTGTGTGTGAATTCAGCAGTTTCTTTTGTATTGGGATAATCTCCTAATGTGTGTAATAACACAGTCACCTGCTGATGACAGATGGTTTATGGGGATTGGGATTTAAGGAAGCCCTGCCTTCCCTCAGCATTTCTTGTGGGAGAGTGGTAGAAAACAGTGCATTAGAAAACATAAGCTGTTTGCATCAAGCTCCTCTCTGCTGCTGTTCTTTCTTTGGAAATCTGTTCATAAGCCTTTCAAAGGTAAATGTACTGAGTAGAGTCTTGCAGAATAATGTGCCCAGACTAATTTGTTTTATCCTCTGTTTTTGCCTAATTCATATTATTCCCTTTACCTTGGGTAATTAAGAACTGACTCCAGCAATGACTAAGACAAGCTCTCCTACATTCTTTTGTTAATTAAACAGTCTTCCTACAAAACCTTGCTTATCAGTCTCTGGAGCTCATAAAATTTTGGTTTTGTTTTCTGGGGAAAATAAAGTAACCTGATTTTGCTTCTTTCCTTTTTTTATAGTAGTGATTATTAAATGATGGAGTTCACTTTAACCTAGATTGCCTTTCACTCTCAGTCAGTTCATGCCCTACTAGTCAGCAGAAGATCTAAAATGGCCACTCCCTTAATGGTTTTCTTTACCTTCTAAAGAAAAAGCTGTCCCCAGCGTATTCCAAGAACTTGTTGGACTGTCTCCTTCTTGTATTTATTTTCCAACAGAAAAAAAAAATTAATTTCAAGAAGTAATTAAAGCCATCAAGTTCTGTCCTTTTGGATGCTTCCCTTGTGTGATCAAAAAACATGACTTCTCTCCACCCAAAAAGCTAGTCTGTAATAAACTTCTGTCTTAGTATACCCTGGTTTTCCCTTTTTATCTTCTTCCAGAATTGTTTAACAAATCTTCATCTTGCCTCTTCCTGTACTTCACAGCAACTCTTTGTTTCTCTTTCTTTTTGTTTGACTTCCATAAATAGTGATGGTAAAACAGCAGGATATGAAAAAATGTTTGAGATCACTTGCTTGGTAGTATTACTCAATGAGTAAATGTTGTGTTGCCAAAATTGTAAGGCAAAAATACTTCCTTTCACTACATTTTCTTAGGAAAAGAAAGGCGTCCTTCTATAAAAATATTTCTTTTCATCAAATACTTCTGATGTTGATTCAGATGTACTTCTGGTTCTGTACAGATTTCCACTTTCTTTCCCTTTGCAAGGCCACCTGGAATCTGTAATTTTGTTTATTGCAAGCTTCTGATTGGAAAAACTGTCATATAACAGTGAAAGAGGGATTTCAGAGTGCTCTTATCAAAATACAAACTGTATATGTTTATTAAATCACAGGAGGAACTAAAACTCATACAAATTTGATTATGTGATTCATTTTTGGGTTTGATCCCCTTGTAGACCACTCACTTAAAAGTTGGACTCAATTATCCTTGTGGGTCCCTTCTAACTTAGAATATTCTCTGATTCTATGTGATCCTTCACTTTTCTAGTCCTGTGCTATTTAATGTGCAAAACATTTGTTTAATGAAATGGAAGATTAGTTGTTCCTCTTTTGGTATTTTGGCAAATAGACATTTGATAACATGTTATTAAATATTAAAAAGCCATCAGAAATAATTCCTGGATGTCAGATCCACAAAATACACTATTTCTAGATTCTAAAACTAAAAAATGCATTACATCCCTGGTTATATTTTCCAGTTTCACTAATTGAGGCTAAATAGGAGCAGCTGGTATCCTTGAGTTTGTTTGCAAGTGAAGGCAAAAGAGCTTTTTAGATTCCTGTTTATATTTAGAATGTCTGTGTGAATTCACATTGAGGATTGCTTGAGCTGTCATATGGCCTATACTGTGTGAAGTGCATAGCTGTGACCATGATTTTATTATCTGGTTTTTATATCTTTTAGACTTGTTAATAAAACAATGTGGCCAGTGTTCTCACTATGAATGGTGGAACAACTTCCTGAATGTTTGATTCATTTCATTCTCTTTGGATAAATAATAACTCAATTTGAGAACCAAATAAAATGTGATAAAATGTGCATTTTGCAGTCACGCAGCTTCAGCAGTGACAAAATACTGATACCAAGGGTGAAGGGGTTCTACCTGTGCAATGGCAAACTCTAATGACCTTAAATTATGTAGTTAAAGACAAACAGGTGTTAAGCCAATAGGTTTCTGTATAGTTATGCTGAAAGGCATTTATTCCCCTAGAGAACAATTTCAAATTTACATTGGCTTCTGCTGATAGTAAAATGAGAGAATAAAAATAGAGTTCTTAATGCTTCATTATTTACGCATTTCCTGTGCACGAGGAATAATGATCACAAAAATCTTGACTTTAAAACTCCATGCAAGATACTTAGGTTTCAACATCTTTTTTTCAAAGTCACACCTGTGTGCTCTAATGATGTCTCTGCTCTTATATTCAGGTGTTGATTAGTCATATTTTCAGATTTACAACCAGGTACATGTCTTAAGGTTTCTCAGGATTTTCCATATAGATAAGAGTTCTCACACCTACTTGCTACCTGAGCACAGCCACTGTCTCTCACACAAAGATTCAGTTCTGTAACATGAATATTCATCGAAGGAAACTGGGTGGAGTACTTCTAACACCCAGGTGTGGCTATGGAAGCCCATTTTGATTCTGTGTCAAATTACTGGATTAAATGAGTTTATTCTATCACTGCCTTTGCCATATTCCTGAGACAGCAGATATGCAGATCCCTCCTGCTCTTTTAACTCATCTTTCAAGATGATAGTTCATCAAGGTCTAAGATACTTCCCTGTTTGGATTCCTCATCTGCTTCTTTCATTTCTGTCTGCCTTGCTCAGAGAAATGTTTGCAAGATGTTCAGCCTAGCTGGTCATACTGCGTTTTCTTACAGTGGTTTCTTTTCTCAAGAAGTAACAAAACCTAAAGTCTATTAGGGATCCCTGGGATCCATCTATTTAGGGATCCACTAAATTACCTCCCAGAGTGATATTTAAATGGCAGAAACAAAGCATTTTGTACTGTCACTTGATAAACTTCTATACCAAGTCAGTGAAAAAGCAGGTGAGTCACTTTCCAAAGTAGCAGACAACAAAATCATCAGTTCGTGGATAGGTGAGAGGAACCTGTCCAGAGGAGAACAAGCCGTTGCCTTAAGGTTCACCCCAATTTTTAATAGATAAGGCCTTTCAGTGGTTAACCAGTCTCCTCCCAGAATCTGAGACCGAAAGAAGAGAAGGCCTCCTGCTCCAGCTTGGAGTCAGAAAGCTGAACAAAGCCTGGTGGCCGAGGTTCTGCACAGTGACTCGTGCAGGGGCTGAGAAGATTTGCTGGTGTCGGTTTTCTCAACGGGGAAAATAATCCCACACTTCCAGAAGAACCTGAACCTGTATTGTGCAAAGACTGAAGGGAGGAAAGGAGGGAAAATTATATGACACTGAAGCTTCTTTTTCTTTTGAGGTGAAGGGAAGTTCTAGGGAGGCAGTCACCTGAGAGAGGCCTTGGTGAGCCAGGGGTCTGGGTTTCTCCTTGGTTTGTTTTTTTCTTTTGCAATCTAGATGGGTCCTCCCTTAGCTGTTTGGAATAGGTTGTATCTTTCCAGCTAATTAAATGTTGCAGCAGGACCAATTGTTACTGTATTATCTGGAAAAAGACAGGAAAAAAGCCTGCTCAGTGCTGTGCTGCACGTCTGGATTCTTGCCAGAGTTTCTATCTGTTTAACTACACTTATGCTCAACACTTTCTTTTTTTTTAAATTGTTTTTCCTCTTCTTTGGGGTAACTGTTGTGTTCCTTACCTGGTAAAATTCCTGTAATTCCTTGTGTGGGAAATATGGCAAGGGTCACTCAGGGTGGTTGTACACCTCGCTGAGAGCAGTGCAGACAGGTCACTGCTACCGAGTGCTGGTTCCAGCCACCCTCCTTCCCCAAATGTAACTGTTTCCCTGAAATAATGGCCACACTTTCCACCTCCCTCCCAGGCTTAACCAGCTGAATCATTTTCCTTTCCTTTTTTCTTTCTTTTCTTCCTTCTTGGTTTTGTTTCTTTTGTTTGTTTTGAATTTTTTTTTTTTTGGTTATTTTTTTTTCCTACTAGGAATTCCCCCATGCTAGTAGACACATAGATTCAAAACCCCTTGTTAATCCCTACACAAAGCTGACATTCACTTACTCCCTTTCCAGTTACTCATGTTTGTGCTCACTCTGCTAGGGCTACTTTTTAGTCATGTTGCTCCCCATTATCATTCCTACAGAGGTGAGAGTAGCTTCCCATGTTTTAAATTTAAAGTATAACTTTCGAGTTCTTTATATAGACAGGTCTGCTTGCGAGAGTTATCTGCATGTGATGCGCCCCTGGTTCACTAATTTATGGGAAATCTGAATAAATACATATCTTTCATTTAAAGCAGTCAAAAATACAGTAATAAATATTTTATAGGCTAAAATACGTATACTAATTTTATTTCCATTTTTATTTATAAACATATACAGATATATACGTATGAGTCTATATTTAAATGTAGATATGAACTGAAGGATTTTTGGGTTATTTTATTCGTAACTTGTGGCTTTGGGATTGCTGTCCTGATGTATCAGTTGAAGAAAACAGTATATAGAGAGAAGGGAAAAAGAACCGATGTGGTGAAGCTTGGATCACAAGAGAGTTCTTTGACAGCATTCAGAACAGCTACATTATTCATTGTCTGTATGGCTTTTAATAGGATGCTATTGTGCTAACCAGCACAGTAATTCCTTATTATGGTTTAAAATCTATAGGAAAAATGAGAATGCTATTCTGGTTTATCTGTGTCAGGTTTTTTTTCCTTTTATCCTTTCAACACAATTTGTTCCTATTCTTGGGCTGTAGCCATTATGTGTTTTGGGCAAGAAAGTGATGTTAATAGGAGAAGAACACTGAAGTCTTTAGTTTGAAATTCATGGGGGTAAAGTAATGAAATTCTCAAACCAAACCAGTTGAGTAGGGTGGAGAAATGTGGGAAGGGAAAAAGAATGCTTCATTTTGCCCTGACCACGCCAGGCCAACTTACACAGTTGGCAAAGCATTTATACACTTAACAAATATTTAATTTGCTCTTTCCCTTAAACTTCTAGACTTTTTAAAGATGTTTAGCTCTGAGTCACGCTCTGTTTTGCAATAGCATGAGATAATTAATACAGAAGTATTTTTTTCAGATTTATTTAGTTGATAAATATGCAATTCATAATTAAAAGCACAACATCACCATAAACATTAAGAAAAAAGCAGAATTTAGAGAGCAGTGAAATTATTATGGAAGCCAGGGAAATGCAGAACTGGGACAGAATTTAAATGCTGACAATTCAAGTCACAGTGATGTCTCCCAGAATCACTTGTGTTCCAAGAAGCCACTGTGTATTAAACTACTTGTCCACAGTGTTTGGTGAGTAGTGTCATAAACCAGTAAACTGAAATGGCATGGCAAATGTTAAAATCCACAAAGCACAGGGGGAATAATTTGAATATAAAAGTCTGTCAAAGCTTTTTCTGCAGAGACATAATGGCAGTGTTGACTACCATAAGTATGTTTAACTGAAAGGGGATCATGGAAACAAAGCAAAATTAATGCCAGCATGTCTAGATAGTCTTTGTGTAATACCACCTGCCAGCAAGAACCCACATGTAGACAAGCTCTTCCTAAAGAGCAGCACTAAGTAAGAGTGAAAGACTGAACTATGCTTTTGTTAATTCTCTCAGTTTTAGTAACATACAGTACTGTCCTTTAGCATAGACCTTCCTCAACATTAGACCTTAAAAACACAGAAGTATCAGAGCCCTTATACTAGCAATTAACTGTTAATAGTGCACGGGTGCTGTTGTACCTGTAGGAATGCTGGATCAGGGCACTTGGGCAGCCAGCTGTGGTTGTAAGTTAGCATTGGTACGGCTTATTGCGCCGATGGAACCTAGATACCGTGGCTGTTTTTATGGAACAAAATAAAGAGAAATGTGATATGAATTTGTGTACATTAAGCCCAATTGCTTTTGGGCTGTGATAAATGCACATCCATTGCTTTAGCTGTGTCTGTGCTTTGTTAAGGATGCAACAGGAAGAGGGGACAAGAGGGACACCAGACAGGAGAAATCAAAAAGATGTCACAAAAGCAAGCTAAAACCCCAAAGCAAGAACAATTAATTATTTATAGAATAAATTCACATCAGATAGATAAGAAACCTAACCCAAAAATGGAAGTAGGAGTATTCAGAAGACTGAATAAGCAGTTTCTGTAATATAAATACTACAGTTACATGATAAAAGGTTTGTGATTTTCTAGGATTCTGCTGTAAGTCAGTTGATTTTATGTTTCTGCTTACAGAATTAAAATTCTGATACTTGCATCCCTGAAAGAGTAAGTGATTCACAGTAGAATTGCCTTTCCAACACGATTGATCAGTCTGAGACACACAACAGAATTAAGGCTTCCTTAGTTTAGAGCATCCATGATGATACGAACCTTTGGTCAAGCATCATTCTGCCCAGGTTTCCCAGGACACAGCAAGCATTCATAACACTGCAGTGGAGATGCTCTGGATACAAAGATACAATTCTTTAACAGAGGAAGAGGACAGGTGGCCTCAATTCAGACATATTTGCTAATAGTGAAGACAGAAGAAACAAGCAACTAGTTATACATGCATACGTGTCATACTCACTGTGTAGGCAGAGGACCAAAATTCTGAGAAGTCTCCATGTCAAAAAGCTTGGGCATCAGGTCCACTATAAAACTACATGATTATTTTGATTTGGCTTTAGCCCACTGAAGACATGCTCATCCTTTTGTCTTCCAAAAAGTCTGGAAATCTATGGCTAATTACAACATAAGAGAGGTTCTCAGCTATCCATGACAAAACCTCTCTGACTATTGCTCAACAAAATTACTTCTCTGCTTAATAAAATACTGTGCTGCTGACTAGACTGATGGCATCATGGCAATTTCCTTGTCGGTTAAGTTTTTTTCATATTCCCAGCTCATTATTCCTCTTATCCCCATTTGAACCACAAATTCATTTCAGTAGTAACTTACAAAGGTTTTCATTTTGCTGTTTCCAACATGGCTTAAGACACCAACTCTCTCATTTCCTAAAAATAATATCTAGGTTAGGCTATGTCCCATTCTTATGGTTGGTTCAGAGAGACACTGAAAACATTTTTTATATTTCTGTTGCTTTTTGGTGAGATTAATAGGAGAGCATCTAAGCTATGGTTGATTGTAGATGTACAGGACCACAGCTGACAGCAAACATGGGCCTTAGAGGAGGGCAAAACACGGGAGAGAAGATGGCATGGAGTTACATATCATTTTCATAGTAGGAACGTAGGTCCTGGAGTATTGGTGCTGGAGGAATCTCTGTTGTAGTCTAATACTTTGGCATTCAAGACAGCAGTGGATGTACTGAGTCAAGAAGGCTCCTTCACCCCTTTATATTTGAAGGCAGAGCTATCAGTAAATTCTTACTCTGATAGACATCTTTCAAGTACTTACTCACAAAGTTTATTGAGGAAATCGTTGGGGTTTTATATACACAGTTAAAAACACCCAGACAACTTGCATGTGTTTAATCTTGACTAGCAACTTAAGACAGATGTCACTCAGACAGTTCTCCTTTGGAGCAATTCAATATATTCACCTTGGTGCAGGTGAAGTATAAAGGGGTTATGTTCAACTCTGCAATGGATCTGAATCCTGAATAGTATTGATATTCAGCTGTGTTTGGAATTGAATTTCGTCTGAGTTATTGCACACTCCATGTAATATTGTGAACAAATTTAGTGGAAGCAGTGGATGAACATGTGTTTCTTTTAGAGAGGATTAATGATGGCCTAAAGTCATGTGAGCAGTGCTCCAGGAATGTGATAGTGCTGAGGCCTTCAGGGCTGGGCCACTGAATAAACTACAGGCTCCCAAAGGAGGGACAAAATAAAAGGTCTATCAAACCAGCACACGTCTGCGCTTTGCAGGAGTGAGATAATGTGGACAGCCACATACTCAGTGTGGTGTTGCCCAGGGAAGGCAATGAACCCTTAATGCATTGCAAATTATTGAGGAGGTCTGTCATCAATGATCAAGCATTGACAGGACATAATGACTCTGGTAATGGTGACATGGGAGTGTGCACCAGGCAGTCTGGTACTATCGGTGACCATCCTTTATCTGCCCCACCTCTGTGTATCATCGTGCCAAACATGCAGCTACATAGCATTTCAACACTGCAGAGGTGTTACTTATGCTGGCATGTAACTTTTCCTTAGGATGACACCCGGCACTTTACTGCTCTCTTCCCAGGGGTGTACTCCTCCTTCCTCTTTCCCTTGGTGAGTGCACTCCTGTGAAGTTGCTCTTTGAATCTCCAGGGGTTTGTTTCTGGCCTCCACGCTGGGCTGCTGTGCAGTGATGTGCAGTGTGGAGAGCTGAGGACTTGTTCTGCACCATGCTTTTCTCGTACCCTTTCCACCCTTGTGCAATGCCTTGGAATGGTTTTCAGGACCTTGGCAGCTGGCTCTGCTCTCTCCTTGGGTGTGGCCCTCTTTCCATTTTGCCATGCTACGTGACCAGGTGGCTCACTGTACACCTGAGCACCCTCAGATCTGAGGAGGTTGCGACACAAAGCTTTTGCTAATAGTCCATTCCTCCTGACCAGGCTTTTGCCACTTTTTAAGCTATATAATGCGTATGACAATTAGGAATGTGTATATGTATACATATATGTGTAATTTATTGCTCTGTAGTGCCAGCTGCAGTGTAATAATGGGTTTGAAGAGGGTAGTCATGAAAAATTTCATCTTTCTGGTTTTATTGTCTCAAGAAATGAATTAGAGTGAATAAGCTGAAATGCTTCTTCACACACTTACCTCTTTAAAACAAGCACTCGACCTGCCATGGCTCAAGATCTGCAAAAGCAAAGCATGATCCACTTAAAAAACCAAACTGCCTAAACTACTGTTTGAATAAGATTTAGAGATTGTAAAAGACTGCTGCTACAAACTAGTATTGTTCATATAATTTCCAGAATCACAGTGGGCAACATTTCACTAGATAAGGCTTCAGTTTGTTGTGGTTACAAATAATATCTCGAGATTTAAATAGAATGTCATGTTTTCTACTACAAACTTAGTTTTTTACGATGGAACTTTGGCATCATAAATTCCTCTGAATCATATCTTATGACATGCAAATGAAAATTTGCTCTCCTATCTTTACAATTCTCCTCCCTCCACTTTTTTTTTTTTTTTTTCCTTTTACCAGTATGCTTTCTAGGGTACATTCATTGGGAGAAACAAAAAATTGTCTCAGAGGAAAAGAGAGATTTAAAAGTTTAGCTTTTGGAAAGTCTGAAAAAGCTAATTATGCCACAAAATATTTAGTAACCAGAGTTCAGATTAAAAAAACATCAAGATCTGTGTTGGTTCTTTGTGTTTCATGGAGAAATTTGTTACTTTAAAAGGCTCATCAGAGGTAATTCTGGATATTTCCCCTCCCTCTTCTCCAGGGAATTTCGATGGTTTTGCTTCTCAAAACACCAAGGTTATGGCTTTTGTCTGTGTGTTGGACAGTTTTTATTAGATAAATTTCTTTGGACCTGAAAAAGACTCCACTTTCCAAACACGGGAAATGTGTAGACAGTTTGTGAGGGTTTTTTTCCAAGTGTCTGCCAAGTGAAAGAGAAGCTCCCCTGCTTGTTGCTGGTTGCTGTTCAGAGCCTTGTGCACAGCTGGGAAACTGAAGAGCCTTGTCAGGTTCACCATGTGTCCAGCTGGCAAAGCCTGAGTTGCAGAAGAGAAAAACAATGGAGTCACCTTCAGAGGAAAAAGGAGGTAGCGAGAGAAAAACCATACAGAGTAGGAGAGATTTGTATTCCCAGCCTTTCCCAACAGGTGCCAAGAAGGCGTGGGAGGGAAGAGGTAGATTAGGAACAGGAGAGAAGACTCATGCCTGCATTCTGCATACAGGAAACGCTTGCTGTCTACCAGGTTTTAATGGTCCACACCACCTCCCTCCTGCATTCCAAAGCACCAACAAATAATAGAGTGAGTTTACGCAAAGAGGACTCCAGGAGTTGCTAATGGAGTGGATTTGCTATAATTTATTTAGAAAGGATCTAAAGGGTTAGCTTTAAAAGTACCTTTGTCAAATCTGTTGTTCTAAGCCAATCATAGAGTTTGTTGGATTGGCCTATATCCAAACAACTTCAGAAATGCAAGTGCAGAATTAATAACTCTGTGTATTTCTTGGCATTTCCTGGAAATTTGGGTGTTTCTGAACTGTGCAATTTCATCCAGTTTGATCTAATTCCCTCTTGCATTATTGTTAATCAACAAAATGTATTTTTAGAGGTAAGACATGATGTGGGTTTTTTTAATACTAACTAGGAATTAGAATTTTCATCCAATTATCCACCAATAATAGTAGTACCGTTTAAATGGTGTTGCAGTTGTATCTCTTTAGTTGCTAACATTTAGCGGTTTGAGTGCACAGTAGCATAATGCAGCATGACTGTAATAATTCACCTGTAATAGCAGGAAAACATGTATCTCCCTTTTTTCTTCAGAAGTAATAATGCATCTGTTTTCTAGACAGACATATTGTTTCTTTTAATGCTTTCTGCATTAATTAGTTCTGTTGGGAGCCTAAAATAAACACACCTAAGAGCAAAAATGCATTTCATGAGAATGTTTCCTCTTAGAAGTTTCTCTTGCTTAATGGAGAATATTGCGATATGGAGGTAATTGTGGAATTATAAACAAGAGTTTGAAGGACTATTTGATTTACATTTTGCCCACAACACTGTAGGGAACCAGTAGGTTTGGAGTCATTCCCTTTTTCTTCATACTGGTTTTATAAAATTTATTCTAACCAATATTGAGGCAGTTCTCTGTAATAATTATTATAAGAAATAATTTTAGTGAATTCTGGAAGCCTTAGGTGTACACTGTTATTTGGAATAAATGCTAAGTTATAGTAATGTAATTCAGATGTAAAATTAGGTATTCAGCCGATTTTTATGAAGTCAGGATAAGGTATTTTAGTAATAATAAGTACAAGTTCCTTGTACTTAAAACTCTTCATCTGTACATGATGGAAAATCTCTACTTCAAAGAAGTTATCAAGAGTGTAAACACTTTATACATTTCATAAAAGGGCTCTTTGAAGCATACAGGCTATCAAACCCAAATTTTCCAGAACACCTGCTGTGTTGGGCACCTTGATATTGGAGGGATGACTTGAGACACATTGCAGTTGAAGGTACCAAATGATACCTGGTATAATGTGTAATAGGATTTACATTGTATGATTTTAATCTATTTAATGAGAGAAGAGAGACTACATTAATTTCATATTTAAATACAGTTTGATTAAATAGTGTCATTTTTCATCCTGCTAGATGGTTTCCAGAACCATACAGTAATTTTTTTTTTTTTGTCAGAGCACCATCACATCAACTTTCCAAAGCCAGCATGTTAAACATGTGGTTCACTTTGTTGTTTATTAAATTTGGCTTTGATCAAATTAGCAGTCCAATTTGCAGTTTGTTTACTGCCTTTATTCTTTTACACCTTAACAGCCTCACCTTAGTGACACAGTGCTCACAAGGATGGCTTTCTGCCTCTTGCCTTTTGACAGCCTATATTCTATATTCCAGGTGCCTTACCTGGGGAAAGTCCCTGTGTAGCTAGCAAAAGCCTTTTAGTTTTCCATTTATAGTTTCAGACTATCCAAGAAAAAAATTGCCAGTTTTGTAAATTTTGAATTGCATAATGAGTTACTTCTAGGTATCTAGAGCTAGAGCTGCTAAAGACACTGTGGTGCTTTAGTTAGTTTAACTAATTCCTGGGCATCTGTTGCCTAGACTGAATAAAAACTGCAGGTGAGACCTAGGTTTCCTATCTAATACTATGAGACAATCTATAACCTTCCTATGAGAGCGCTAAGAGCTTGCTAAAAAGAAAAACTGAGCAGAGGAGTGTTCTGCCTTACTCTTGAGCTCAGTTGGAAGGGCAAAGTCCAAGTCCTGGCTCTGCACAGGACACCCCAAGAGTCACACCATGTGCCTGAGAGCATTGTCCAAGCACTTCTTGAACTGCCACTTCTTTTTGGTGCTGTGACCCCTTCCCTGGGGAGCTGTTCCAGGGTCCAAACACCCTCTGGATGAAGAGTCTTTGCCTGATACCTGATAATATAGGTGGCTCCATAGGATTATTTCCTTTTTGCCCTCTGATCATTCAGTGTAATGCTGCAAGCGTTTTTCAACTGCTACAGACTTTTCCAGAGTGCTGAGTTCCTACTAAAGCAACAATTTTGTGTGAAAGCATAGGGAAGAGATGAAGATTGATGGTGCTTGAGAAAGAGCTGATTTCAGTCTGTGGTACAGATACTCTTAGGTTTGCAGAAAAAGAATCTTATTTCTTGTATCTGGTAACTATAAAAAAAAAACTTCATCTAGAAGGACTAAGTGTTGTAGTAAGCTATAGATCTAAATCAGACAATTTATGTTAAATCTATGCTAACCAGTGTGCGCCATTTATAGTTAGTGACAAGTCACTCTATACTCTCACAAAACAGAAGAGAGACCTACAAGTACAGGAGGAAGAGATCTGCTAAATCAAAACTGCTTACGTAATAGATTCTTTATCATGATGAATTGCATTCAGAAATGAGAAAAGGAAAGGGGTTGCATTTGTTAGTTTGGCTTCTGATTAGGGGAGACTTAAAATTAACTCCAAGCCACTCTCTTCCTCTCCAAAATGCTTTTGCCATTTAATCCTTTATTGCTTAACAGAAAAAGTACTTTCAAGTTCTTGTCTCTTAGAACAAAACATACATATGTTTATTTTCACTCGTTACTTTGAAAGAGATAGTTTTGATGAAACTTTATACTAAGAAGATTATCCAATGATATAGCTCTGACCCGGCAGCAAGATTCAAAATCCTGACAGCGAATATATGAGGCTCACTCATATCAAACTTCCTCACTTTCTCTTGTACTGAAACACAGAGTTGCAAGTCCAATCCTTTATGTTAATACTATTTTTTGGCATATATATTTTTTCTGGATGTCTTTCAGGTTCGGAAGAGTTTAAATATTATCTCAGTTATTCACTGTTGAATAATCCCTGCTCCTGCTTGTGGTGCTAGTCCTTTCCTGCTTTTTCAAGTCCCTTTTTAGTACCATTTTACCACCAATAGCTCTAAAAATACAAATTTAACAGACCAACCTAGGAAAGTGAAGAATCAAGGATGCTAATATAAATCAGTCTCTTTCTGCGTAAAGGCACAGGTGATTTTTTTTTTCCTTCAGCCATCCTAAATTTGGATCAGAAAGCAGTAACTGGGTCTGTGAGAACCAACGTGTGTGGTATATTTTCTCCTACTGTTGCATATCTACACTCTGGTATTGCACATTAATTAATACACGTAAGGCGTTTGCCCAACACTAACTTTGTAGCTCTTTGCAACATGTTCTCTGCTTCTGCTGAGCTGCTTACTGCAGGACTTGCTGCCACCCTTCTGCAGCTTTTTCTCCTATCCTCTAATTGAGCCCCTTTCATAGTTCTAATTTGTCTGCCAAATGACTTATCAGTTGGAAAGGCTCAAGTCAGATACTACTTCTTTTTTTTTTTTTTTTTGCTTTTTTTTACCTGAGTGCTGCCAGAAGAAAGAAGGGGTTAAAGCGTGGGAGGATTGCTAAGAAAAAGGGTTTGGTTAGTGGCACACAGGACTGCATCTCACATACGATAGTTTGTTTATTCTTCTGTTAACACCAGAAAGAATTATCATCATCATGGTAAGGCAAACAACACTCTCTTTTATTCCCTTTTTAAACCCCATCATAAATCTTCATGTTAATACACAGTTATTTTTTAACTCATAAAAAAAATCAACTGATCTCCATTAGTTTTATAGAGCATTTCTTTAACCAGCAGATGCTCCTCTTGACAGAAGGGGACGGGGGAAGGATTTTAGTTTATGGAAATAACTAGCTCTGGAGAACAGGAGATGGGAACAGACATGCCTTTTCTGACATGCCTGTTCTTATTTATTTCCCTCCTCTCCTAAATACTCATGTAAGGATCTGTTTCATTTTATCAATGCTTCTTTGTCTTTCCTGAGCTTTTTTGGAAGATTTCCAGTCATCTGATTTTGCATGATTTGCTCCTTTCAGTTTTGCTGTTCTTTTCTAATACCTCCAATATCCTCTAATACATCCAATATTTAAATCTCAGTGTTTGTCACCTAAGAAATAATATGAGATAAAATAATTTATATTTACATCTATGCTTCTTGAGCTGATTATTTCCTTTCCAAAAAGTCCATTAAGCATACAGGCTCATTAGTCTCATTAATCTATATGCTGTTGCAAAATAGTCAATTTTCAATGTATGTTTGAACTAAAAATTTAAGGTGAATTTCTAAGGTGAAAAAATAAATTGGAAGCAGAGAGGTCCTGTTCTCTTGAAGATATGAATAGTTTCACGTAGATATCCTGACTTCCTAGAAAATACAGTATGTTAAAAATACGACTATTAAGAAAACTTATGTTTGTTTCACTTTGCACTGCTCAAGTATCACATTTATAGCTCCTAGCTTATTCAGGTAAGTTCCCAAATCTAAATAAATGCATTCCATGTACAAATTGCTCAGGTAAAGCTGAAATAGTTTAAATCCAATTATTGCTGTTCTTTATCCTCTATCCTCCTGTGTAGCAGGCAAAGAGCTGGAAGAGGCAGGGAGTGAATTCCATGCCAGAGTGGACTTGTTAAATGTAAAGTGTGTTTTTTTTCTCTAACTCTAAAGAGGAACATGGTATATTTAAAAGAAATGCTAAAAAATGTTTGAAGAGTATATGTCAAACACCCCCCACTTTTGTGTCTCTGTGAAGGGTCAGCATAAACAATGAACAGTGAGAATGGTGGATTGAAGTAATTCAAATCCATTTGATTGACAGCAAGGTCAGTTAAACTGGTTAAGTTTAGAGATCATTTAGCTTAACTTCAGTGAATCACAACAAGAATTGACTCAGGTCAGGTGTTTTGTTAAGTATATCTCTCCCCCATGCTTTTAAAAGAAGAGCACCAAGCCTTTATTTCCATCTGCAGATCACTCCTCTCTCTCTGCCAGTATCACTCACCTGTAGGAGAGAAGTAGGAAAACTTCTCTCTGTAGGACTTGAGGGGTCTTGTGCTTCTCAGATTTTTCTCTCTCTTACCTTTGATTTGTACATTGTTCCTTCCAGTTTTTCTACTAATATTTTCACAGCACGTTGAGCCAGCAGTGCTCCAGAGCAATTTTCAGCCTCACAAAGCCCAGCACTGTTAGTGTGAGATATTTGAGTCTCAGTCTCTGCAGAATGCCAAAGCCTGAAGAGTAATAGTTTATTTATTTAAATGTTTTTGGCTAAAGCACTTTTTAGGATGTCATGTGACTGCTAGAAATGCAAGGCTTTCTGTTTCTCATGGTTGGGTGAATTATGATAGTGTGATTTAAAGATACTTGATGTTACTGGCTTTCCAGCATAAATTTGTAAGGGTCCTACACTATAGGAATTGCTGAAGATAGAAGGGTCTCAGAGGTTTTCATGTTACTTGAAATCCAGTTATTTATGACCTTCTAATGAATGATAAATCTCAAACTTAATCTTCAGTAAATGATTTGTTGCATTTTTCCCCTCTGAAGATGAACGTATGCTGGGAAATAAATGTTTAAATTAAAGAACTGTCCACACTAGATATTATCATCTATTAGTTATCACAAAGTTGATAATGATTAGTAAAAATACTGGTTTTTTCTCTAATGTGTCCTTTAAGAAGTGTTTTCATTTATGTTCAGCTGACTCAGATGAACTCATCTAAGAAAATAACATCCAACTGATCCCTCAAGACACATCCTGAAGTTTTGATTCAACAGAACATAGTAGCTTATGGTCTCTTCTCACTGGAGAGCAGCAAAGCACATGTTTAATTGCACTGTTAAATTAGGGGTTTGGCTGTGGCAACTTCTATTAGCTAATGAGAAAGAAAACCCAGCCAAAAACAGAGGAAATGTTTTGATGCTAGCATAAACATATATGAATATAAATACAAACAAGATTTACATTTCTTGGTTAAGAAGGCAGTAGCATTTTGCTTTCAGATTAGAACATGGCTTTCAAGGTTCATGCAGAGTGCTTGAAATGGCTTCCTGCACACTGTCCCAGGAATGGACAGGCAAGTTCTCTAGATTTTTCAGTTGCCAGTGCCTTTGATCAGGTATTTCTCAAGCAGCTACTGTGTTAAGAGCAAGAATGCTTGAGCATAAACACATTGAAGAAGCCTGACAGCAGAGCAAGGGTACTTCTTGCCTTGTGAAATCAAACATTCTGTGCTGTGCTCTGGAAGCCAAGCATTCTTGTGCTGTGCCCTGCCAGGCTGGGTCCCACTTGGGAGTCCCTTGCGAAGCTTGGTCTCTTGTGCCCTCTTGCACTGGCAATACTGGCTCACCTACATTTATCTGACTTAAAATACAACCTCTTCAGGGCAAGTACCTGGTCTTTTATGTGTTTTGAAAGAGCTGTATATAATTAAGGTACTTTGTATGAAGAAATTACTTCAAAACAGTTTACATAGGGCAGCTATTTCAAGATCAAGGAAAAATCTTTAGCCTTGTTCCCTGAGGAAACAAGGCTTATGTGACTGGACTGGCTGGCTGTCCCTCCTCACTTCCATTCAACACCTTTTGAACTTGTTGGTTGCAGTTTAAACTGCATTTGAAAGGGGGAGACGTCTCAATCATAATTAAGTTCCCATGGACTTTATGAAAATCAGTGGCTGGGAAGAGAGAAATCCAGATCCCCAGTTCAAATAAATTATTTTTCCAGGTGTAATCTTGTAAACTAAAAACTTGACAGAAAGTGTAATAATGACAGTCAGGTTGATAATTTAGTCCAAACTACTTTAGAAGACTGACAGCTATTTCCATCCAAATACTAATATGTTGGTTGACACCATAATAAAGTAAAATTTCCCCTGTTTTGGCGTTCCAGCAGTTTTTAGTCTGAGCAATATAATCATCCTCCTCACACCTGTGCTACTATGAATTTTCAGAGAAATCGGTATCATTCCTTGCATTAAGTGTAAAAATTTTGTATTTTTTCTTATTTTAGCTATCAGTGTTCATTATTGTCATCCTTTCCCAATAATTAGTTAGTACTCACAATACATACATAGAATAAGAAATTAATAATTGGGTTTCATTACTCATGGTTGTTGCATCTGATAGGCAAATTTATAGTTGTTTTTTTTAATCATGAAAGCACTTTACCTGTCTGAGAAGTATGAATTTAATGCAACCCCTAATGTTGCCCTTTACTTCATTGTTTTGGTTCTCCTGGTTGAAAAAAGTCCTCAAAGGGAGAGGAAAAACACATCAACTTTCTCGTTTATTTCCCCATCTAATAAAACCTAAACCTCAACAATACAAAAACTTGAGCTCAAGGTAATGGCCATAGATTTGAAGGCCACTGGTGGAAGATCACTACATGAGGACACAGGTCTTGCTTGATTGGTGGTACAGCTGCTCATCAGTTGAATGAGTGACATTGGTTAAGAGAGGTGGGCAAAGACGAGGGTTCCATGGAGTTCTGTTAGGTTGCAGTGTAAGTCACCTCTACCTCTTCCCCAGATTAGACTGTGTTTTTCATGGTCTTTTTTGTATTTTTCATTTGTTTGGGCCAGCCTTGCTGCTGCGCATTCACTGGCATTAAGTAGGTTCTGTGTGGCTTTCCTGAGCCAAGACTGTGTAGGAAGAAAAAAATAACTAACTTAACACTTTTCCAGCTGGAGGAGGAAGTGACTCCATAAGGGGAAAAAAAAAAAAAAAAAAGGGCCCTTATTTTCTTCAATAGCCCAAGGGCCAGACACACCGCAGGTCGGGCACCGCGGCCAGCTGCAGGCGGGCTGACCTGGTGTCTCCCCCGCCTCCGCGCTGGGTCCTCAGACGCTCCGAAGTGAGACTTGCGTGGTCCTTCCTGTTGAAGCTGTTCCACTTCATATAAGTCATTAAGCGTTAATTAGAAGAGGACTAGTTGAGCATTCATTAAACATTAAATACTAATTGAGCGCCCGGGGAGAGCGCCGGCACCATTGGGCCGCGGAGTCACTCTCACGCCGGCCCGGCCGGGGACAGGGGAGCCCCGGCCGCCTGCAGCCGTGTCGCCGGCCCGGGGCACGGGCACCGAGGGCAGCCAGCCGCGCCCGCCGGGGCGAGGTGGAGGATGCGGGTTCATCTCCCCGCAGGGCTTTGAACCCACATGTCCCACGGGGGTGCCTGCCCCCGCACACCTCCCGGGGCTGGGGGAAAGCCACGCCTGCTCCCAGCACCTCCGAGCGGCGGGCATCGGGGGCGACCAGGTCACGGCCCCTCCACACGCTCCGCTGCCCCGCAGCCATCGTGCCGGGCGGGGGCCAGCCTGTGTCCTGCACTGCGCTGTC
>VRYO01002297.1:58138497-58187854 GCA_009812075.1 Sialia sialis | reverse complement strand
GGCAGCCCTCCCCGCAGCTCGCCGGGGCGGCGGCGGCGCGATCCGCCCGCCTCCAAGCCCCGGTGCTTTTCCCTCAACATCAAAGGGCGTCGGTTTTGCCCGGGGCGGCGTTTTGCCCTCAATAACAAGGCGGCAGCTGCAGCGCGGGCTGCTGGGGCACGTACGGGGCGCGGCGCCCACTCGGGCCCCGCCGCCCCTTCCAGGGCCTCGCCCGTGGCCGGGGGCGCCCGCGCTCGCCGCTGCCCCGCGGCCCTCGCTGGGGGCCGGTCCGGCGCGGTCGGGAGGGGCGGCCCGGCCGGGTAGAGCCGCTGCCCGCGGCGGGGCGGCGGCTCGGGGCGGGCTTCGGGGGCGGGCGGAGGCGGAGCGCACAGACGGCCGGCGCCGGGCACCGCGCGGGTAGCGGCGGGTGCGTGGGGCGGCTTCGCGCAGGGGCCGCCGAGCCCAGCCTGAGCCCAGTTTGAGCCCAGCCTGAGCCCAGGCGAGCGGGCGGTGAGTTTCGGGCGCTCGGCGGGGTGAGGAGACGAGGCGAGGATGCGGCCGTCGGTGGGTAAAGCCCGCCACGGCACCTTCCTCCTGCTTATCCCGTTCTGGGACGGGGGAGGACAGCGGCAGCCTCGGGCGGCTTCGCTCTCCCGGTGCCGCGCGGGACGGGGGCCGTGACTCCTCGGGTGAGGTGGTGCTGGGCCGGTTCTCCGCAGCCGTACCTGCGGGGAAGGGACCGGCTGCAGCGGGGCTGCGTGGGGGCTTCAGCGCCGGCCCGCCCTGGGCGCTGGGGGCACGCTGGGCACTGCAAGTGCGCTGGGCACTGTGAGGCGAGCTGGGCGTCTGCAGCAAGAAACAAGTTAGAAATGCCGAAGTAGGCTTCCTGCTGCCGAGGGAACCTGCTCTCCTCCAGCGGTCTTATGCGCCGGGGGAGAAAATGCTCGCTGTGTTTTGAAATAGACGTCTCAAAACAAGTATTCATCGTACCGGCATGTAAAAAGGGCTAATGTATTAAAATGCAAATATGCATGTGTACTCGGCGATGCTGTTGCGTGTTTCCTGTTTACCATGTTAATTAGAAGTTGTAAGGCAAAATTTCACCAGGAGTAATCCAGGGCAGTGTTTCACCCAGTAATACTCACTGAGTGATGCAGTGGCTCTTATTGTTCTGGATTTTTTAGCCCAAAACACAAACCAAGTATTTACTGAACTTCATTAATGAGAAATGTGTGAAGCACCTTTGAAACTATTCTCTACCGGCACAAGTGTGAAAACTGACTTAGCCACTCTGGAGAGAAACTGAAACTCCCGTCGCTCTTTGTAAAGAAAATTTTGACCATGAAGTTTGACCCTGGTCTTGTAGGCACCAGGATGCTTTCCTGTAACATTTTGACTGATGCTAACTAATTGTGGGAAAGTTTGAGATTTGGGATATCTGCCATTATAAGGCAAGATGAGCACACTTGTAAACAAATGCAGGCAAAAACATACAGAAGCATCGAGGAATCCTAATTGTTTTTCAAGGGTTTTGTTGTTCTTGTTCTTTTTTGAGAGCCAGTATTGTTCAGTAAAATGTTTTGTTTCCTTTCACTGAGACCTTTTAATTAATAGGTGGTCCTAAAACAAACAAATGTATTATAAAATCAACCTTGACATTAACCAAATGTTTGTTTGTTTGTTTGATTTTGTAGTCCACCTCACACCTTCCAGATTCTTCCAGAGAAGAAAATAAAAAGAAACCCGTTTTGGAAAGACTTGGAAATCTGTTTGGTACAGGGAAGAGGAAAAACGTCAAAAGTTCCCTGGAGCACGCTTCACATCATAAGGGTGAGAGGTCAGGTTCGCCTCACGGGGCGCAGGCAGTGTACTGCAGGCACTTCCGAGAAGGACACGAAGCTCCCCAAGTGCAGAACCAAGTGAGAAACGTAAGTGCCCTTTCTGAGGCACAGGAATATAATTTCAGTGGGGAAGTAAGACCGCTGTATCACGACACGGTTTCAGAATGGAGTAGTAGGGGAGTCTCTTCTGACAGCGAGTGGTCAGCAGATTGGAGTGGCAGCAGTGAAACCATTAAAAACTCTTTCTGTGAGAGCAGCCTGAATGTGGAAACCCTGGGGTTGGAGAAAGAATCCGTCACAGATATAAATAATTCCACAACTCCAGATTTCATACAGAGCTTGAGAAATTTGTCTAGTGAAGACTTGGAGAAGAGCATCTTAAGTCACAAGCAGCTTGTGAACACGTGGGTGCCTGAGGAGCCTGGGCATGCAAAACCAAAGGATTTGCCATACGAGTTGGAATCTGCAGCGAGTGAACACGCATATTCTGCTAGAGTGTTAACAGTTGATATCTATCTAAGAAAAACAGAGGAACTCCTTAATGAACCCGTGACTCTCCTATCAGAAGAAAATTGTAGTGATTTGGACACAATGGATAAAAAGTCTGCTAGTAAACGATCTGGAAAACGAAGAAAGTGTCAGTCATCTAATGGCATTCCAAACGGTGAGAAAACCCAGACTGAGAATACTGCAAAAGAAGAATCTGTTTTTGAGGATGATGCCCATTCTGAGGTGTTTTCAGACAAGATAATAAACCCTGAACGAAAAGCGAGGTCTCTCCAACAGACTCCTGAAAGAAATTCCTCTTCCTCAAGTAATAACCAGGACCTAAAAGTTGGATCTGCTCACAAAGGGGGATCTAAAGCTGAAGCTGACAAGGGGAAGCAGCAGACCTCAAACTCAACCTCTGCCAGGAGAAGATCATATAAAAAGAATCAGTCAGATACTGTACCCGTTTCCCCTACTGGTTTGAAGGGTCAGGTGAAAGATAACTCTTCAAAGAGGCAACTTTTAGCATCACCAGAGACCAACCCAGTAACAAAAAGAACTTCAGTGGAAAAGGGAGCTATACCTGTGGCTGTTGGGGAAGATAGTTTGGAGTCTCCCAAAGCTTCTTTGGCTGCTAAGACAGAAGACAATGCCTTGGTGTTTGCTGAAGGCAAAAATGATACTAAGGCAGTAAAGCATGGTAATGGTGCAGATGGAAGAGCTTTCTTGCATAGTGATGGGATTAAAAATGGAGACCTGTGTCTGTCAGCTGAAAGACAGACAAATTCTGATTTAGACACCTCGAAGCAGAAGAGTTTGGATGCTTCCAGAACAGTCACAACAAAGATTAGCCTGTAAGTAGCAAACTAGTTTACCTTGTCCTTGTAGCTGTAATTTTGCTTGTATCTGTGTATAGAATTCTATGGAAACACTAGCTGTGTATCTGTTACCTGTCTAAATTGTTTTCAGTTAAGAACTGCCTTTAAAAAAATAAAGTTACTGTAATTAAAGCTACCACTTAACAAGCACTGTAGTCTATAGGTATTAGAAAAATAATTAATTTTTTCCATTTTTTGAATGGATAGGGAATGTCTTTGTCAGTTCCATTATATAGAATAATTTAACATATATAAAAACTGCTCAGTCATCATCGTTGTAGATCAGATTAATTCATCTATCATTTAACTTAATGTAATTTTTCTCTCTGTAACCAAATCAGAATGTGGTTGAAGATTTTGTATGTGAAAATCTTTGAATAAGACGTGTGTTCAAGTTTTCTATGAAAGAGTTTAAGTTCTGGTATTATTTTATGAAGAAATGTAAGATACAATGTAGAAATTGATTGTTCAAATGATATAATAGATCCTAGCTCCTGAGGTTTGGTTACAGTTGCTTTCTTCAGTGCAGGATGAATCATATAGATTTTGATACATATGAATAATATCAGGTATTTGCAGAATTGTGCAGAATTAGTTTTCAGGTTTTGATTTCTTTGAAGAAACTGTCTCTGTCAAACAGGTGAGCTTTCTTTAGGGTTATAAAGAAGCGGCTGTCTTTATAAAGTTCACTGTTATCACCAGTGATTGATTACTTGGCTACTACTGCACTCTCATCCACAGGGAATGATTTGTTTGCATTATTTATTTCTGTTGTTTGGTTGTCATGGCTGTGCACTGTGTGCTGTTGCACTCCTCGTTCTGACATGTTCACTTGTGGGTGTTGGGGTACATGGAATCCTGTAGGCCCACCTGAGGTACACTGAGCATTCATAATTATTGTGTTGGAGGGATGTGGAGGTTCAAGGTGATGGTTTCAGAGACATGTCGGTTTCCAATTATGCTTCCCACATCTGAGAAGCACAGGAGCAATTTCCTTTGCACAATTTGTAATGCTCTACATCTGAGTTGTTAATTTATAACTTAACTTTAAAAAGCCTAGTACTGAAAGTTACTGTGGCATTTTTGTACTTGGTGATGCTTTGCCATCTGGCAGTATAGATCACAAATCTTAAACTCTTTCTATCTTCACTGCTTCAAAGGAAAAGTAGCTTTCATATTATTTTTTCTGTGTCACTGTCATTAGTGATGATGAAGTTATAAATGCCTGCATAGCTGAACTTCATTTTTTCTGTGTCTTCTCTGGGCTTGCTGTACAGTGAATTAACTTTTACTGTACTCATAAAGTGACAGACAAATGTCCTGTCTGAAAGACCGAATTTTAAGGAGCAAACAGCCAGTTCTGTTTCATCCCATTTCGTGGGGTGTGTGACATTGTGTCTTGGCCTTATCTGCTGCTATAGGAACTTTAGCCCTGGGTGGGGACTGCCGTGCTGCCTGCAAGGTTTCTGATGCATCTGATAGCTGTCATTGCACAGCACTGCACCATTTCTTTAGCCAAAGCTGCATTCTCAGGTGATCTGGTATAATTTATAGCCATTCATTAGAACATATGATCTGTAAACCTGGATGTGGATTAAGGTGCTGTGAAATGGGAAAGGAAAAGGTGGTGATTACTAGAAGATGGTGTGTTTTTGTCTCTATTTATTGCTTTGAACAGGTAACTTTTTCATTTTCAAAGGTTAAAAAGTTATTGCCAGGTAGTTCGCATGAATTCCTTTCTAGTTGAAGAATACTCGTTTACTTAGAGATTCCCTGTCCCCTTGTAAGATGGATTTTATATAATACATGTAGTTCTTCCTTAAAAATGCATGATGTTTCTTACTAATGACACTATAGCAATTTTGGGAATCAAGTTTCTATAGAAACAATTTCAAAACAGGTCAGGTTCCCCAGTTACCTCCAGAAGTGCAGGTTTCCTGTAAATAAAGATAGCATTTTTTCTCTTTTCTCCATTTATGTTAGCGTACTGGATAACTTGAAATCACAGGGTTCTTTGGTTCTAGCTTTTGAAAGGGAAATCTATCAGATTTGAGACTAAAATGAAGTTGATGATAAATCTTAATTGGCAAATAAAACCTCAGGCAGTAGTTACTTTGATGTGCTTAGCAGAAAACTTGGCTTCAGTTGTCATACTTTATGTTCAGACGTGGTTTTGTAGTTGGCTTTACAGTTAAGCCCACTTGTTGAATTATTCTTCTCTTTTCACATGCCATTTTTCTTTGCTCACCTCAATCTGATATTTTGGCATCAGTGTGTTTTTGGCACCAGTTGCCTGCTTGACGTGTGACTCACCTCCCATTTTTGACTGTTGGGAGAGGTTTAACTGCTTGCTTCCACAGTTTAGCTGCCAGGTGTGTCCAAAGAGAAGGACATTGGTATTTCTCTTGTGCCTGCTTGTTCCTGGCATTGCAGATCAGGAACGGGCAGTAGGAATCAGCCACACTGGACTGTTTGTAAGAAAGCATTTGTACTGTTTCAAGATGAGAGGCTTAAAGGGTACTCAAGCAACATCTCCTTTTAAACAAGCTTAGAAGCTCAGTTCTTGCAATAAAGTGCATCTTTTGGCTGTATTTAAAATCTGTTTCGTAGTGTGGAAAAAGGTGTAGTGAAAAGATAGAGGAGGCCAGCTGTAATGAGTGGAGCTGCAGGGCTGAGCGTTCTCATGCTCTTTGGCTGCTGCTGCTGTGCAGAAATACTGGGGAATACAAAATGTTTAAGTGGTTGCTTCTGCATAAAGTTGCAAAGCTTGAAACTACTCCTTTGAGGGGTGAGCTCCTCGTTTAAAATAGGTTTTAGGTGGGGCTTATAAGTATCACTGTATCCATTAAACTTGCTTGTGTCAAGGCATACAGAGAGACTGATTTATGGGGGAGATACATGTCATTATGTTGAAATAAATGCATGTAGTAGTGCAAGTGACAGGCTGACAAAAGGGTGGTATAGGAATGTAATTGGATACCTCTTGAAAATACAGGTAAAACAAAAGGATAAGTACTTTTTTTTTTTTTCTTTTTGTGATCAGAAAAGGATATAAAAGATCCTGGAGAGCAGGGAATTCAGCACATGTCAGTAGTGCATCATTATACTAGATGGAGGCTAAGCCTGTACTGTGCTCCACAGGTCAAGGACAAGCCTTGGTGCTCATGAGTCTACGTCTGGGTCACCCTGTTGAGTTGTAGCCCTTCCTCCCCTTGCAGCTCTCTTCTCGTATAAGAGAGATGTTCCCAAATTGGAGTGAGTCCAGCAGTGAGCCATTAAAGGTGACAGCTCTGGAGCAGATCATGTGTGAGGAGAAGCTGAAGCAGCTAGGTTCCAGCTGGTTTCAGCATACAGGGAGACCTCAGTCATCTCTCACTACCTGTAGAGAAGGCACAGCCAGAATTGTCCCTGAGCCGTGGACTGAGGGGACAACAGCCACAGCTGCAAGTTGTAATGTGATATAAGGCAAAAACAATTCACAGTGACAGTGCCTGCCCTGCTGCAATTCTTCACTAGGAAGGTTGTGAAATCTTGACCCTTGAAGTTATTCAAAACTTGGTCAGCCAAAGCCTGTGGGAACTTTATCTAACTTTGACGCTGTCCCTGTTTTGAGTAGGGAGTTGGGCTAGCTGATCTTTAGAGGTGCCTTGCAACTCATTTTCATTTTCCAAAGAGAAAAGTCATAGAATAATTTCGATTTTGAAAGTTTAGGAAAAAACAGTTGTAGTTCAAATCAAAAGTAGTGCCTCAATCTATTTAATTTTATGCTGTATAATAGTTCCCTTCATACCTTCCCTCTTTCAGGAACCTTTTATTTTTCTGTTTTTCCTTATGCTTTCCAAGTGTGTTTTGTTAGCACCTATCTGAAGTATGTCCAGTGGATTTTAAGTTTGCTATTTCCTTTTGTATTTATCATGAATTCTTCATAAGAGCCTTCCAGTTGTGAACCAGCTTGAAGAGGCTGGTAGTTACAGGAAGAAATGTTGGGAAGTCTTCTCTGAAATGACATGATGATAAGAAGGATGTGGAACTGTTGGAGCAAATCCAGAGGAGGCCACAAAGTTGATAAGAGGACTGGAGCACCTACCCTTGGGGAGAGTCAGGCTGAAAGAGTCAGGGCTTCTCAGAGAAGAGAAGATTGCATGGAGACCTCATAAAAACCTTCCAGTATCTGAAGGGTGATCTACAGGGAAGCTGAAAAGGAACTCTTTGCTGTAACTGTAGTGATAGGACAAGGAGTACTGTGTACAAACTGAGACACAGGAAACTTATGTTGGATATTAGGAAGAAACTTTTTACTGTGAGTGTGGTGAGACACTACAAAAGGTTGCCTGGGGAGGCTGAGCATGTCCCAACTCTTGCAGTGTTCAAAGCCAGGCTGGATGAGGCTTGAGCCTAGTGAGGTCTAGTGGGAGATGTCCCTGCCCATGGCAGGGGAGTTGGGTCTAAATCATCTTTTAAGATCCATTGCAGCCTCTTAATAGTCTATAAATCTGTGATTTTTAACAGTTGCTGTCTGTATAGATTCATAGGTAACAATTTTTTAATCGTCCTGTTATTTCAATTGGTTTCTTCCTCATGGTATTTCCATTAAACAAAGCTTGTACAATGGGGAGTATTGCTTTAGAAGGGTTTGATTTCTTACTTGGGATGGATCACTTGAGGAAGAGGGGAAAGGATCTCACTTTTTGGGTTGTTCCTGTATCTCACACCTCTTTCTTGAGCTGAAGAGCTGCCTGAGAACTTAGCGGATGCTAAGTTTATGGAGGTTAAAAAAAGAAGAAAGCACTTAAGTACCAGAATCATTCATTGATTGGTAGAGCAGGGGACCCTGGAGATTGCTGCAAACTGTTTTCTTTACATCTCCCACCTTTGTCAGTTTTCATGTAGGGCAGTTTCTACCTGTCCTCCTACTGCTGAGTGTCCCCAGATTCCTCTTTGGAGAACAGAACTGCCTTTGAGGTCATGGTGGGCTCCTTGACCCTCCTTAGATCTGACTAAATTTTGAAGCCATCTGCCTTGCATCTTCACAGCTGTTCATACTGTACAGTATGCAGTCAGAAGTTACATGGACAAATAATTTTTCCTTTGTAGATATTCAGAGAGAAGAGCTTGAAACACTCAGCTCTGCATCATCAGCCTTCTGCCATAGCTCAGGAGTACTGTGTGCATGTACTTGTACATGTTTTTCTGTCCACTCTGATAGAAAAGTTCTGTGTTTCCAAATTCAATTATTGTAAAATTATTAAGCTTAGTTTGCACAATTTAAATTGTTAGCTAGGTTTGCCTAAAGGAAGTGAAAGAGTCCTCACATGGGGTGTTTGCTTAGCTAAGGTGGTGATGCTTGGGGACAGCCAACATTTCCTGCAAGCAGTCATGAGAGTGGAAGAGTTCTTTCACTCAATTTGAGGTTGCTCCTGCAGTGTAGGTGTAAAGGCTGCAAAGAATCTGGGCAGATGTCTTCAGAACTCATTGGGGAGAATATGCAAATATTAACCAACTCATTATCACCTTAATGAATTGGGATTTGTTTTCTAAACTCTGTAGGGAATTGCATGTTTATAATTTATTCTGCCTATTCACTACTAAATTTTAATGTCTGTCAGTCATAAGTAGTTGAGTTCTCTGCCTCAATTGCAGATGCTGTAGGCTGCTGTGTTTGTTTTACTAACCTTAAAGAGCTAAGTACATGTTTGAAATATATACTTCTTATTTAGTGTTTAATTTTTTAAATCCATATAGTTACTCCCCTTTCAGTTGGTTCATTTTGAGATATCAAAATTTAAACTAAGTCTGTGGTTTATAATTCTACATTTTATTGTTTTGAAAATTTTTACAAGCCTGTTCAAGATTAATTAAAGATGTCACTCTGTGTCACTTTGCCTCCTGTAGTCCAGCCAAACCGAAGAACATAGAACTGAATTTTAAAACACCTACAAATCAAGACAGTTTAGAAGGTGAGCAGGAGACACTTGAAAAACCAGTTAATAAAACTAACAGCAACATTGCCAACAAAATTTCCTTGTTTGAAAACAAATGTGCTAACCAGAGCCAGAGGCCTACTGACATCCCTGCTTCAAAAAACAGTGCTGTAGCAAGCACGTTCGTTGGCAGAGCAAAGCTTAAATTTGGAAAACAATCTAAAGAAAATGAACAGCCTGACAAAACACTAAATAAGCAAAGCAGTCGCCAGAAGTTATTTGAGAATGGCACAGTGGAGAAAGAAAGCACTGCAGAGTTAAAAGGCAAAAATGAGGAAAGCTCTGGCTCTAACGAGGATATTGGGAAGACAACAGAACTTAAAGTAAAAGCTGCCATATCCCTTTTTAACCAAAGCAGCAAAAGTGATGCTGGTAGTGTCTCTCTGAAGCAACCAGAACCAGAATTAACCACAGCAAAGAAAGAAAGTTCACCTTTTAAACTACCTTTGCACTCACCTGTTAGAAGTGAAAATGCTCAAGATCCTTTCTACCAAAGAAATTACACAAGCTCAGAATTCCATAGAAACGAAGAAAAAGTGCTGCCAAACACAGAGGCTTTATCACCTTGCAATAATGATAAATATCCTCTACCATCTCATCAGGTTTCCAGATCAGAATTTAAGAAGATGGAAAATGGAGACAAAAAGGTAAAGCCAGGAGATTTGGACTTTGCAGCACTGCAGTATGATGACAGCAATCAAGACAGTATATTCGAATCAGAGCACAGCACCAATACAATAAAGAGCCCAGGCAAAACCTGTAATGGATCTGGTGAAGATGACAGCATTTTTGATTCCCCATCTGACATGAAGGAGTTTGCTGAAACTATAAAAAACTTAGACAGCTCAGTTTGTTTACCCCAGAAAAAGAAGAGGTCAAAGATGCCGAAGTCTCCAGCACCCTACTTTGCAATGCCTCCCATTCATGAAGACAACTTAGAGAAAGTATTTGATCCTAGTGTATTTACTTTTGGTTTGGGACTGAGGAGGGAAAAAACACAGGATCTGTTACCAGCACAACAAATTAAAATGCAAAGCCTGGAAACGATAGCCAGAGTCAGGCCCAAGCGTGCATCAACAGAGCAAAGTATTATATTCAAAGCTCTGCAGTCAAGTAGAGAGGAACCTGCCTTTCCTCATGAAATAAATGGGAAAGAGAACACTGATTGTACAGATGGTGAAATTAAGAGATCACGGCTTGAAAAAAGCTCCCTCTTCTCAAGCTTGCTGTCTTCTAAAGAAAAGTTTTTTAGCCCTTCTGTCACTTCAGTAAATAACACAACAGCTTTTGCAACTGACTCCTCAGGGATGCCTCCTTTACAACAGGATGCTTCTGGGCCATTCATCATGCCTCAAAAATCGGAGGTAATAAAGATCATTCAGGAAATGAAACAATGTTTGTCTACCTGTTGAATGAGTGTTAATTTTGATTTTGCAATTCAGTCTCTTTCAGATATAAAGTTTCCAAGCTTTGTGGAGAAGTACCTGCAAGCAGATAGTGCAAAAAAAGAGCTAAGTTTACAAACGCCCAACTATGGCAACCCTGAGAAAAACTTTTTGAGCTGGTTAGGAGCAAGCAGATATGAATCAAATGTCCCACCGTGTTTATTAGATGTGGATGTAAGTACTGTGTTTTGAAAAAGCTGCCTGCAAAATTATCCAGCTTCTATGTTTTCGATAGACAATGTGCATGCTTTGGTTTGTTTCCCCTCTCTGGGATATATGTAGATTACAAATACATTGAGGTGAACTTAGGTATGGTACCTGTTTTATCTGAAAATGGTAATGAGATGACATCTATCAACGTGATTAAGGGGTCTTTATTTTGAGACATTTTGCAAATATGAATGCGAAGCATTTTTAAATATGTTTTCACACTTGATTTTGTATTATATTGAAACAAATCTTATGCTAACTATATTTTTTATTGCAGATTAGTAGAATGCTTTCTGTAAACTTCAGAATACTTTTGTTGACATAATCTCTCTTCTCTTCCAACACAACATTCGGCCATTTTACAGTTAAATAAAAGAGCAAATTTTTTATTTTAGTCCTCTGTTGTATTCCCATGCATTGGAAGAAAAATACATATTCTTTAAGAATACTTTAAGAACTGGATAGTAGTGATTATTGAAAGTGCTGCTACAGTGGAGGGCTGTCCCTTGGTCTTATTACAAGCATCTGTTTTTTGTGACAGAAGACAGACCTGTGTTTTCCCCTCTAAGCAACTTTAATATGGAATATATTGGTAATTTCTGTTTTTAAAATCATGAACCGATGTCCTGTAGTATATGCTGTTTCTGTTAATGTAAGCCTTTATTGTGACCTGAGAGGAACACTTTAATCAGGAGATCTAAGAATCATAGGAAGAAATATGTCTTCTGAAGTTTAATAGCCACATGAATGTGACCTGTGGAATTGAAGCAGCATGTAAGAAGTTTTGAGAAACTTTCTGAAACCAGTGGTTATCTGCTGTAACAGTTCTACTAAAAGGAGTGGAGTAGTAGAATTAGTTCCTTTCTTTGTCACCTTGAAGGAGACAACCATCCATGGTACCTTGCAGTTTTGAGAATGTAGATTCTTCTCTTTTGGGAAGGAAGTTTTCTTAATTAGAGTGGAGATGTAAATTAGGGGGGTTATTCACAGTTTTGTAGATTTATATTACCAGTAAAGAGGCTTTCTTACTCTGATGGTCCTTGGATTTAAAAACTTGAATTTAAAGCTAATTGTCTAGTACTGTCTTAGTTTGGTTTTTGCTAGTTAAACTGTTGTTCTTGAGTGGGTTTCAATTTTGCAGTACTGTGTGGAGGCCTGATATAGCAGTGGAGTGTGTACATATCTATGACTACACTTGAGATGATCTCTTTAGGCTTCAAAGGCACTTCGGTGGCACTGTTGCTGACTGAATTGTTATGCTCACGTTAGGAATCAACAGTGTTTCTGTGAGGTGTACCTGCTGTGCATCTTGCACTGACTAAGAAAATGATGATGCAATGGCTGGTGGGTAATGTGAAGGAATGAGCAAGGGCAGCCCAAAACAATTACTTTGGCATTCCTCAAAACACAGAACAAGTTTTAACTGGAATTGAAGTGCAGGCTAAAAAAAACAGTCGTGCTTCAACATGTCTTGATGATGTCTACAAAAGCCTGGTGGTTTTAAGAGCTGTCTTGCGACCACTGTTGTCCTTAATTCCTTGCACGTGTTGCTGGTTACTTATTTAGGGGCAGGATCTGGTTTGGTCTTTTTGTTTGTGAATAATTCCTAGAAGAGCAGGACCCTGTCCCAGAATGACCACTCCTGTCCTTGCTAGGAAACCAAACACATAATTTCAATGCTTGCTTTATTTGTTTGAAGATGACACAGTGCAACCACAGCTTTCCCATATATTCTATATCATACAATTTACTGCTGACTTCAACATTGTTTTAGATGTTGAATACACAAGTGTGTTTCATTTGTTCAGAATATTTTTAGTCTATCACTTAGTACAGTGTCACATTCTTTGAGGAAACCTGTTAGAAGGTGTTAATCACAAAATTAATTATGCTATTAGCTCATGCATGTATGTGCCATCCTGCATCCTCAGTATTTTCATGTATTCCTTCAAAATACATCATGATTTATGTCTTGGTATTTTTAGACATTATCATTGTACAGCATGTATTTTATCAGTGGCAGTTTTTAAAGTAGTCTCTTGGTATTGAACTCTGGGGAATATATAGGAAGCTGATCAGGATAATATTAAAGCATTTCAAATCTGCGGTTAGCAGACTTCAGTGAGATGATAATTCATTTTTTTAAAAGTGTATAAATTTATACAATTGTGACAAAATGCTGCTCTGCAAGAGGAAGTAGAGATTGAAGGGGTAAATAAGTATAGTTGAAAGGTTACCAGCTTTTACTATTCAGAGTAATTTTTATTTTGTTTTACTAGCCCTTTTTTATAGCTGAGTATCTTTATTGAAAATGTATTTTATTTTTGTGGGGTTTTTTGTGATTTTTCTCTTCTCACTGTCTATTAGACACTTCCAAGAAATGGACAAAGTAAAATCAATCCCAGACCTGGCAAGGTAAGACCAGTTTTAGTAGTTTTACTGTTTCTTTCTATATGTAAAGCTTAGGACGATAATTCTATGTGTTACTGGTGTGTTTTTCTGCTTTGTTGGTTTTTTTTAACACAGCTGGTGATATACTGTGACTCAGACTGTCAAAAAGCTGGCATTGAAGTTTTCCATGACGTTCCAGATTGCACTTCTTGGGTTCTGTCACCAACAATTTTAGTTAAAGTCATCAGAGGATGGTAAGAGATCAATTTTTACTCTTTATGCAAATATTTTTACTCCATCCAAAAGTGTTTTGAAACAGAACTGGCATGTGATTCACAATGAGTCTGCTTTGTAAAAGGCAATGTAACATGAACAGCTGTGAGCAAGAAATAGGGCATTTTACCTCTGCAACAGGAAGTTCTGAGCTGGAAAACCTATTTTGTGGACTAATTGAGTGAGTGGCAGGGTGCAAGATTTCACTGGGCATAGGTGTGGGATGAAATGACAGATTCTGTCCACCTATTTTACCCTTCAACTCCTCTGGTCATTAGGGATTCTTGCATAGTACTTGTACTGGGCTAAAAGGGTTAGCAAATAAGTTTAAAGCCAGGTCCTACATCATTATTTCATGACCAAAGGAATAAGATGGTGCAGTAGAAATAATTGACTGTTTCTCTGAGAAAAGGAGGGGTTTTGCTCTAAAAGCTGTATTGCTCAAGAGTAATCCAAACCAAGTTAATGTCCTGCTTTCTTCATAGCATCAACAGAAGGGCCATTAGTAGTGTGGCTAGCACGGCAAGTTATGCTGTGGCCAGGCTATAATTCAGTCAAATAGCAGGTTCTCAAAAGTAATTATCTGATAGTAAGGTGCAGACACAAGGGCTAGCTGCAGTAGGAGGTACTGGGAAGCAAACTGATTGCTGTTCAGCTTCAGAAAACTGGAACAAAAACCTTTTGATCTCTGTAAACCAGGTCGTCTTTTCCTGCGTGGTTTAGAGGGACTGGGTTGGGGGCTTTTTCCTCCTTCCGTTGAAGTGAGTGAAGGGTTTGTATTTGCAGATGGATAAAGTTCTTATTTAGTCATATGTTCCAATCTGTCATTAAAAATGAAGTTGTCTTCTGAGCAGTCTTATCGTCCCCTGCGACATCTACACCAACTCCTGTGGAACTCCACAATGTTCACAGGATCCAAGCAACTTGTCTGTTTATACATGATGCAGCAGTCTGCAGTGTCATTGTTTTCTGATGTACAAATTGGTTCTGGTTAGTATCTCATACAAAGTCTGGTATTCAGAGACAGTAGTCTTTGCTGCCCCAGTTTAGCAGTTTAGAAAGGTAGAGGAGTTTTTTGTGAAAATACGATTCAGTAGTAGACAACTTTGTTTTTATAATTGTTTTAGAACGTATCACAGAGACTGAAAATGGCTTGCATCAGCAGTGTTGGATGAATAAGCTGTACTGGGGAAATGGGAAGGGTTTGGAAACAGTACTGTTTATGAAAGGATTTGTTAAGTGGGAACATGATTTTTGCAAATCACACTTGATAAAGAACCGTGAAAAAATAGATTTTTCTAAAATTTATTTTAAGCTGGATACTCTATGAGAAACCTAATTTTGAAGGCCCCTCTATTCCATTGGAAGAAGGAGAGTTGGAACTCACAGATATTTGGGGTGCAGGTACTTCTGAAGAAGAAAGTGACTGCAAGTCTGAAAAGCCTGCAGTGATTGGTTCAATCAAACACGTTGTTAAGGCAAGTAGTATAAGTAAACAACTTTTTTATAGATCTTAATGTATAGTGGTGTTTTATACCGATAGTGTGATCAGTCTAGTAGGACACAAGTGTAAGATGAGCTGCAAGTGCATGAAAGAATCTTCCATGTTGAATTTTGTGTTTAATCACAAAATGTATGTGGGACATTTTCACAATGAGGATTGTGGTAATATCAAGAAGAAGGACAGGGTAGGAACAGAACTTGGGGAGCTTTATTAGAATAGCCATCAAAATGCTATATGCAGCGTATGCTTTGTAGTCTGGTCAGTCTCAGGAAAAGCATCTCAGAAAACCATCAATAATTCGGTATTTTCAAAATATGGATTTTTCTTTTTTTCCAGTACAAACATATATGTTAAACACCCAACTTTGGTTTGACTTGTATGGGCAATCTTACCAGTGAGTTTCACACATGATGGAACAGCCTTTCTACATGCACTTTTGGCCTACCATTAGTAGTTGCAGTTGCAGGTTGCCAAAACAAGCACAAGCTACAAAATTACTTGACTAGGAAAGGAAAAAGGAGGAATATATTGCTTGTAACTACAATTCTTGTTTAAGTTGCGATTCTCTTCAAGGGTGGCTTTTTTGGTATTATTTTAGGATTTAATTTGATAGAGGAGATGTTAGCTGATGAAAGAAGATGCATTCCTGCCTAGATGGCAGAAAGTAAACAATGTAAATACTGATTAGAGATTGACTGACTGTCTTGGTTCAGAGACAGGCAAACTGGCTTAGCTATGCTTTTATTATAGGCACCTAATAGCAGTAGTAATTGACAAGGGGGGAAACAATTTAAAATAAACAGGTGTTTCAAAACTGATTTAGTTATGCGCAGTAATTACAGAACTCAGAGCACAGATCAAGTGATTATGGCGATCTTCATTTTTCAGGATTACAGGGTTTGCCGAATTGATTTGTATACAGAGCCTGAAGGGTTAGGAATCGTGACTTCCTTTTTTGATGACATTGAAGAAACAGGAGTGTTTGGAACCACTCAGAAGACTTGTTCTATTAAAGTACATTGGGGCATGTAAGTATGTAGCTCTGTATGAATGTGTAATGCAATGAAAGGAATTTGCTTTAAACCATTGGTTACACCTGTCAGACTTGCAAGCAGGCTATATTTATTCTAGTCCTATATTTTGGCACTGTTTGTTGACAGCAGTGTTAGTAGATCACTGTAATGCTTTACTCTGACCTACAATGTTTTGTTAGAGCTAGACTTTATTCTGCTTGAGTGTAGTAAATGTTGAATAACCCTTGCATATTTGTAGCCAAGGAATAAGAGTTTTGCCTCTCTTGCTTTTTCTCATTTAGGCAAACTTACCATAAGTGAGGGTGGGGAATGAACTGCTATAGTAGGACCACATTTCCCACTTTTTTTCTTCTAAACTTGAAATCATCTTACTAAAATAAGATAATTTTTGATGTCTTAGTTATAAACTAAGACTTAGTGCTTTAGAGAGTCCGTACATGACATTCTTGTATTTCACAATGCATTTTGATTTGGGTTTTTATGGTGATCTTTAATACAAATATGTTATGTCACCTGAAAATATCTGGCCATCTGAGCTAGGAGGTAATATTGTGAACCAAGCAAGCTTTTATGAGAAGAGACTTCTAAGGAGGAATCCAGGTACTGTACCAGTATTAGTTTTCATGGCTTAATAAACAAACTTGTTATGGAAAACATGCTTCAAAGTTTTACTGGGAAAAGTAGGCAGAAGAGAGAGGCTTCTTTCAGAAAAATTGAGACTGGAACCACTTCCAGTCATCCTGCAGAGCTTCTTACAGGGTGTACAGATCTTGGCTGGTAGCTCTTATGTTTGGGCACTGACAGCACTTGCTTTGCTGCAAATAGTCTAACTATCAAAAACTGCCCAGCTGAAGGCAGGTGTTACAGACCACTGCAAAGATGTTTCCAATCTACCACATGATGTATGGGCATTTTCATTGTTTTGCAATGAGTAAATATCTGAGTAAATATTTACACCTTGATTTGTTGGGGAAAAATGAAGCATTTTGGTATATAGGCAAATTTGAAGATGTCCAAGTAGTTGGTTCTCTGACAGGAAGTTATTTCTGGTGAGCTGCAACCTCAATCCAAATTACATGTCTCACAAGAGTAATGAAATCTGATATGTTATTTGGAGGTTGATTGTTAATTCACTTCATCTACGTCTCCACTTTATTTCTGTCTCACTTAAAAGCTATCTGTGACCAGTAAAATTACAAACGTTTTTTGAAAGGAGGCAGGGCCTGTGCACATCTGAGTTGTCTTTATTTTGTATTAGTGTAGTAGCATTGTTTTACTGAATACACATAAACTCTTGCTGTCTTAATATCTCTCTTGCATTTGTATCCCTCAAGGAAAGCAAACTAATATTTTCCTTAGGAAGTGAAATATATTATTTTTCAACTATCTTTCTCGGGTGTCTGTTTATTAGTCCAGTGTAGAAAGAAGTTGCTTCCATGAGAAATTCAGCAGATGACTGCTGCTTTTTTGCATGTTACAGGGTTAGGGGTTTTTTTGCCTTTAGTGTACAGGCATGGCATAGTTCACTGTATTGGCAGGTGAGGGAGGCTCTGATTCTGAGTCACCTTGCCATGTGGGTGTGGTTGTATCATCTTAAAGTTTCCCGGTGTTCATACTTAATTGCTGTTTGTTAAAAGCTGCCAACAAAAATGAGTCAATGCACCTTTATCTTCTGACTGTACTCTCTCCTTGTTCTGCCATGTGTGTCAGTTCTTGCACTGAAGTTAGTCATGGAATCCTTTAGGTTAGAAAAGGCCTTATGAGACCATCCAGTCCAACCATTAACCCAACACTGCCAAGCCCACTACTAAACCATGTCCCAAAGCACCACTACTGCACATCTTTTAAATACCTACAGGGATTGTGACTCCACCACTCCCCTGAGCAGCCTGTTCCAGTGTATGATTTTTTCCTAATATCCCTTCTAAACCTCCACAGGTGCAGCTTGAGGCCACTTCCTCTTGTCCAGTCACTATCTGGCTACAACCCCCTTTCAAGGGAATTGTAAAGAGCAATGAGGTCTCCCCAGAATCTGGTTCTTTTCAGGCTGAACACCTCCAGCTCCTTCAGCCACTCCTACAAGACTTGTGCTCCAGACCTTTCACCAGCTCCACTGTCCCCTCCTATCCAGCCCCTCAATGCCCTTTATGTAGCGAGGGGCACACAGCTGATCCTGAAACACAGGGTTTGAGGTGTGGCATCACCAGTGGTGAGTTACAGGGGGACAATCCCTGCCCTGGTCCTGCTAGCCACATTATGGCTGATACAGGCCAGGATGCCGTTGGCCTTCTTGGCCACCTGGGTACAGCTGGCTTATGTGTAACAGCACACCCAGGTCTTTTTCTGCCAAGCAGCTTTTCAGCCCCTCTTCCTCAGTCCTGAAGCACTGCCTAGGATGTTGTGACCTGGCACTTTCCCATACTGAACCTCATCCCATTGGCCTTGACCCCTTGATCCAGATTCCTCTGCAGAGCTTTCTTACCCTTCAGCATATCAACACTCCCACCCACCTTCTTGCCATCTGCAAAACAGCTGAGGGAGCACTCAAATCCCCTCATGCAAATCATTGATATTAAGGTATTAAGCAAAATTTACCTCAGTACTGAGCCCTTGGAAATACCATGTGTGACCAGCCACAAGCCACAAGGGCTTACTGAGTGGTGTGAATACAGGTACGCAATATATCAAACATTCAGCTACAGCCAGTAATAAAACAAAAGCACCTTGCTTGTTTCTTGGAGCCATGTGTCTGCAATACTATACCTATTCATGCCAGTTTATATTAGCTTGGAATCTCCCTTTAATGCATGACAGAGTGACGGATTGTTTGAATCTCTTTGGTATCACCAGATTTATACATTATGGTTCTTACACAATTAAAGGCTTGGTTGCAAAAGGTGTTGCTGTTTATGTGTTTTATACTGCTCTTCTCTGAGATCAGTACATTTAAATTGAAGAAATACTCTGACATCCTTATGCAGAGAGTATGATTCCTTGTTTCCAGCAAGTGATGACTGGCTAAGATTTTTTTTTTTAAGAAGCTTTGAGTAACTGCTTTTTGCTGCCCCTATCAAGAATTCTCAAAGTTACATCTTTCAAAGTAGATTTATTAGCAGACATAAACCACGAGGAAGTAGATTTCTAAGGAGTTGTCAGTTTTTTCTATGAATTAGTAAACAATGTAAGGTTAGAACTTTTTTGTTGAGCAGATTTTGCATCAAATACAAATAAAGTTTAGTAGGGATTTTTAAAATTCTTGTAAACAGGTTCTGCACTTTATTTAAAAAATAATAGAATAAGCTTAAATCTTGATATTTCAGTCTAAATATGGTTGCCTTCAGATAAGAGAATAAAATTCTTACTGTTCACTGTTCTGGTTTGGGTTTTTTGGCCTGGTCAAAAGAAAGGCATGTGTGGTTCCTTTGGAGAATAGAAGTTTGTCAGTATGCCTGCTTGTAGCTGGCAGTTTTGGTGGTAAAGAAACAAAGTTTTGTTAAGGACACAATGATCTGGTTCCTAAAGTAAGCATGTCTTTACTCTTCAGAAATGTTCTGTGGTTTTTATGTCTTGCTTTTGTCCCTCCACCCCCTCTACTTTTAGATGGCTTCTTTATGAAGAACCTGGTTTCCAGGGTGTCCCTTTAATGCTGGAGCCTGGTGAATATCCTAATTTATTATTCTGGGAGAAGAAGGAAGCCTACATTAGGTCCATGAGACCCTTGAAAATGGTAAACTACTGTTATTACTTACAACTTGAGTTACCCATGTATATATTAAGGTAGCTAGAATTTTCAAGACTTACAAACTTAACTCTTATTAAAAACCCTAAATTTTTAGTCTATAAAATTCTTGAGTTTACAACATTTGATTGCATACATCTCTGCCATTAATCTGCTTTTTATTTTAACTTGTGCTCTTTAAGGAATATTTCACCTTGGTCCTGCCTTTTTGTAAAGAATTGATGACTCTATGTTTTCTAAGTCATAAGCAGCTTAATTTTTTTTTTTTTTTTTAACAGGGTGGTCGCAAAGTTGAATTCAGTGGGGAGCCAAAGGTAAAAGTCAATACTTATTGATTGTCCAAAGCTATTTTACAGCACATGAACTACACATGGGTAGATAAGTATGCTTAGATTGGATACCAACTACTGATGGTTTACTGGGTAGTCCTTTCGTATGTGTCCACACCATGAAAATGCAACTTCTTTCACATTTCTGCGTCCGTCACATGCATATATGACAGTATTAACAGCAATCCAGATAATGCAGATGGGTAATGTTGCATCTCTAGTAGTGGAAATGCCTCTTGTAGAGGAGGGAGTGGTCCCACTAGTTAGTTCCATCATTATGCGTTCTCTCTCTATGTGCCCATGCAAAAGAAACTGTCCATTGTCAGAATTCATCATCCTCCCTGCCATTTTATTTTACTTCATTTCCACTCCAGGTAATTGTTTATGAGAAGCCTCTCTTTGAAGGAAGACATGTGGAAATAGAATCAGATATCTTTATGCTTGATGATAAGGAATCAGAAGACAAGAGAAGACTTCCGTTTACATCAGTGGGATCCATGAAAGTGCTGGGAGGAGTGTAAGTGTGGAAAAGCAGAATTTACCATTCATCTGAAGTAGTAGCTCCATAGGCTGGAAGTTGCAGTGGTCAAATCCAGTCCCTGTTTATTTTGTTTTTGTAATTTTTGGGTTGAGGTGTACGCCAGAGTTAAATTTGAAAACATTCACAGCAAAAAAAATACATATCACATTATCTGTATCTGCTTTATGCAAACATGGAGTGGCCCTTGTCCATTCTGACATGCAGATTCTGTTGTTGTTGTTCAGTTGGGTTGCTTACGAGAAGCCTGGGTTTGAAGGCCATCAGTACTTGCTGGAAGAAGGAGCGTATCGGGATTGGACAGACTGGGGTGGCTACAATGAGGAGGTGCAGTCTCTGCGACCAATTCTCGGTGTAAGTTCCAAGAACACGTAGCAGTTATCTTCTGAGTACTCTATGATGTCATGTGGCACTTTACTTATGGTGCTTCTCTTTGTTTTAACAGGACTTCACGAGCTCCCATATGATAATGTATAATGAAAAAGATTTTGGATCAAAGGGTTCCAATATCAACGTGTTAGGTATCATTTCCAATTTGAAAGACACTGGATATGGGCTGAGGACACAGTCTATAAATGTGCTAAGTGGCGTGTAAGTGATATTTTTATTCACTCTTTCATTTTAGGTATGCTGCTCTTTATAGAAATTGATAGTGTTTGCAGATGTTTTTCAGGACTCTGACTTCTATGTGCAGTCTTCAGATAAAATTTTCTGCCCTTGACCACAGAATGTGAAAAGTAAAGTTTTGTTTGGCGGATATGTACAGTTAATTGGCTTTCTTCTTACCGTTAGGTAAGATGGTCCCAGGAAGCGTTGACTTCCTGATACACAAAGTATGAAACCATGAGATGAGATTTCATCAAGAGAGGAAGAAATAGCTCATTCTTGTGGCTGCATTTGTTTCAAGCATTTCAATAGCAAAATTGTTATGGAAACAATTTCCAGTTTGAAATATTTGTTAAGGAAATAATTTCCAGGCTTCTAGCATTTGGTCAGAGCTAGATTCCTTGCTCTTTCTCTCACTTGTGTTTTAAATAGAGAGAACTTTTACTATACTCACTAATATCTTCTGATACTAGGGAGAGTAATTGTTCTGAAAATTAACATCTCTTTTGCAGTGAATCCTCTAGGTTAACAGTGGTCTAGTGTTGTGATGTTGCTTTTTATTGTTAGTTTGGGGTGTTTTTTAACATATGGTTCCAAACATATGGTCTTGTATTAGCCATGGCCATTAACAAACCAACTCTTAGTGTCGTGAGTGCTGTCACATGCAGTTGATCTGCTTAAAGACTGCTGTTTGGTTAGTCAAGTCCATCAAGTGCAGATTGAGTTTCACAGCTTTGCAGGCTGTATGAAAGTATTTTGGAAATGCAGACAAGTATTAGCAATCACGCTGCAAACACACAAAATTAACTAAAGTAGCAGAACCAAAAAGCATGAGATGAACAGTCTGTCTCCCTGCCTGGTATGCATGCAGGTGACTTGCTGGAAGCTCTGCCTTACCCAGCCACACCCTAAATCTTTCCTGTGTGTTATCTCTGCTATATCTCTGCAAGTTTTGTCTGGATAAAGGTTGCAGAATCAAGCTCAGTGCATTCCAGAGGAATGCTTTTAATTTGTATATGAATATGGTGTGACAGCAGGTTTTTTTCTGCCTGGTGACCTTTGAAGCTGCTGTGCTCTTTTGTCTTCTGCAAGAGAAACTCATGGGGAAGAATCGCCTCTGAAGGCTGGGAAAGAAATTGTGGGTTACCTATCACGCCCTTCATGTAGCTGTTCTAGTAAATGTGTTGCATCTGAGATAGGAATCACATATGAGTTTGAGTATTCTAGTAATTAAGAGTGACTTTAATACCCTGGTGGCAAAGGTGACTGGAAGTGTATATGAACAAAACTTGTCCCACAGACTCTGCTACCGCTCCTGTAATCTCACCTTGTAGACTCCAAAAGATGTAATTTGTAGCAATAAGCTTTAAAAAAATTCAGATGTTATTTTGCATAACAGGTGGTTAGCACTCAGCTCTTAAGAGGTCTTGTCCAGAGAGGTTGTGAGTGTTTGAGGGTTTTGTGTTGATCTCACTAAATGTTAATGTGTTAGAAAGCTTGAATGATCTCCTTTGTGGATGATACAATTCCTACAGAGACATCTTTCCCTGGCCCCTGGAATTTACTATAATAGATAAGGTCTCCTAGATACCAAGGCTGAGCTAAATTCCTTAAGAATTTAGTCACTCTCCTAACACCTTAGAAGATAATTGGTCAGAAATTAGTTTGTGTAATTGGTCAGTTCACCTTTAGAACTTTTGACTTAGATTGGATGCTGTCCCTTGTGTAAACTTTTATTGGCTGTAGTTTGAATCCCCCTTGATGCTATAAATATAGGTGCCTTCCCTTTGTCTCCGAGAGAATCCCTGCTTGACTCCTTTTGCACGAAATAAAGATTCTTGTGGAACGCGTCAAGTAAGGCCTCTGGTCTTTCTCTGCTGGCTGAATGTAAATTGCTGAGAGTTAGCTGATCGATACAGCACTCCCATGTCCTGGTAAAGCACCTACCAGAGACAAAAAGCAAGTTTACACCCCTTGAAGTCATGTTTGGTAATACAGTACTTTATTTTAAGTCTTAACCGTCTGTTCAGGTAGAAGTTTTTTTATATCTTTCCTTCCAAGAAATCTGTCATAGAGCAATGAGTAATCCATTGAGCAATTTCCTGAGCTGTTTAGACTGTAATGCAGATGATGACATAGTGAACTGTGACAGATTCAATAAAAGCTTGTCATAGTATTTTGACAATATCCCTCGTATCATATTGAAAACAATTAAAATACGTCCAAAATGTAAGAAGCCCTCAACCTTTCATTGCAGTTTCTTAACTACAGGTATCTGGGGCAAGCAGTTACAGCAGTAAGATAACAGATGATCTGTATTTCCCACATAATTAATTTGATTGCTCTGTAATTTAAAGGGTATAACAAAGAAAAGATAACCTGACACTGCAGTGTACAGATATTACTGAACATGTTGTGAGCTCAACTGCAGCTCTAAACCGTATTGCTGGAAACAGCCCACCTCTGCATTCAGGGTGTGATTTTTCCATGTTGGGGTAATTCAGCATTAGCTGCATTAAAATTTCTGAATTTCTAAATGTTTCTAAAAAGCAGTATTTTCATGTCTTTGCTAAATCAATTGTAAAGACATCCTGAAAAATATATCTAAGGAGATGAGAGTTGACTTTTTAAGAAATGAAAACATGCTACTTTAAAAATGAAAATGTTTTTCTCTTGAGTGTTTTATGGAGATTGGTCAGACATGAAATTCAAAAATTATTTTTTTGCCATTAGAGTGGGAGAAAGTAATCCAGGCTGCCTGAAAATAGGAGGGGCCTTTGTACTTTTAAGTAGGGTTTGGTGTTTACTTCCAAACTGGCAGAATTTGAAGTGGCGGAAAATGGAACTATTTACTAGGAACAGGTAACACCCTTTACAAGTTCAAGCAAGTACTAAAACCAAATGTTGTACTATTTTGACTTCCCCTCTGCTTAAAAACTTCTTCAAGCTTTTATTTAATACTAATCAAAATCACAGGAACTGCATGTTTGAAATGTGCCTTTTCTTTATCCATAAACACACCAAGCTCCTAAGAAGCTCTTGTCTTATAGTTGATTCCTTTTGAACTTGCTGGAAGAATTTTCCCGGATTTGTTTATTTTATGTAGACATCTGTTTATTATGGTAGTGTTATCAGCCTGGTTTTCCCCTAGTTTTCATGTAAGTAATCCACAATGTAGATTGGGTTAGAGTACGTATGGATAGTGAGTGATATTAAGGAAATAGTTAGATAATGAGTGGTTCATACAGAGGAACCAGAAGGTTGTAAATTTAACATGGATGCACTCAGGAAGGTAACATGAGTAAAACTGGAAACACAAGGTACATGCAGAAACCTCCACTGGGAGCTCAAAAGGGCAAGTGCCCCTGGTTACCCCACTGCAGAGCACTTCAAACAAAGCTTTAACTTCTCTGTGTATCTGAACTGATGTTCAGAAAAAGACCATTCAAGAAGTCACAAAACTAAAGCTCACAGGTCCCTGGGATACTGAGAATCACAGTCATCTCTCTTTCCTGTAAATAGAATTTTATTACCTTATCCTGTCTGTTAATTATCTGCAAAGTGATTGCAGAAATCTGCAAGTGCCAGTTAACTTTCTGACCTCCGTCCTAAAGTTGGACAAGGGAAGTCCTGGGCTAACTGAGGGCAAATCTGATTTTTGATGAGTTACCCATGGCTGTACTTCTACATGTCATACCTAGAGATTTTGGAGAAAGATTCTCTGTGTGCAGTAGTACTAACAATACATGATCAAAGCTTTACTCTACTTCTGGTTTCAGAGGCATGGATGGTGCCCAGGAGTAAATGTCTCCAGCACCCTCCTGCCAGCAACCGGGGATGGAGCTGTTGCTCAGCCTCACTGAGGCAGTTTGTACGTCTGGGGGTTACAAAATCTGTTGTGTTAGGAGAGCTTGCTGCCTGTGGGGCAGGATGATTGCTGCCATGCTGCAGAGCAGTACTTCAGTTTTTGTTGTGCCTGGCAGCTGGAATGTGGCTCTCTTGCTTAGCTGTTGAGGCAATGTCTTGCTCTCCAGACCTTTCTGTGAAGTTAGAAGCTGGATTAAGGCAGTGCTCCTTTCTAAGGATAATCTTGAGGTTGGACAGGTTTAGCTGGTACTGAATTCAGCTGCCTGTCCTTGATGATGTTATTACTACTTTCAGCAGCTTATATGGACTTCTGAATGGAGAAGCACAAGTATTTCTCCATTAAGCCCTGACTCTAGGAACTAACTTCATGGGCTGACTTGCATAGAAGAGTGGCACTTAATTATTTAAATCCCATTTATTTAAATGTAAACACATGCAAGTGAGATTTGTTAATTACTTTTGCATTCAGGCTTGTTTTTAGATGGGGAAACTAAATAACTGCTATCAAGGGATTCTTAGGAGGCTGCTGGCATGTCTTACACTTCACTTTATATCAGAAACACTTGTTTGCATAGAACTCAATCGAGTAAAACTACCATGCACCATAGCTGTATCCTGGCACTGAGAAATCTAATGAATGCCTGCTGAATAATTTGTTGTAGGAAACCTCATTTTCACTGCTTTTGGTATATGTGGTATACAGGTATAGACACACCTGAGACATTTGAACTCGCTGCTCAATTTATTGTACATACCAATGTCTCTTTGATGAATTACTTGAGGTGATTTTGAAATGGGCCTTGAAATATGCCGTAAGTAATTAGTGCGTAACAAGTTGGAATAATTGATTATATCTGAGGCAAACCAAGAGATGTGAATAGTGATATATGTGAATCACTGTTTGAGTGTTTGCCATGGACAAGTAAAACAAAGTCCATGCTCTTGGCACATACGTGTTCATGCATCTTTATTTCAGTTTGTGGTTATCCCACTTCTTGTATGTGCAGAAACTCTGGCATTTGTACTTGGAATAAAATTGGCTTAGTAGAATCCAGCTGATCGACACATATAAAAATGTAATGGGGAATTTTGATGTTGAGTTATCTCCCATTGCAGATTTTAAGATCTGTATCATTTTACTGCTTTATGATATGAAATTTTGTTAGTGTAGAAACTCAGTAAGTTTCTGAGCTCGCTGAAAGTGGATTTTGGCATAACCTAGCATATACTTGTTGTACATTACAGTAGCTAAAATTAAAAGCAGGTTGACTCTGAGTAGAAGTTTTTCTTGTAGAATCAGGAAGCAGCAAGATGTCCTGATTCCTGCATAAATATAATGAATGAAACACAGCTACTACTGTGGTCTGTTCTCCTATGGGCACTCAAAAAATAACCAAACAGAAAAAAGTCAGAGTATAAGTATGAGAAGATTTGGAAAGTATAGCAGTGAAAGGCAATACGAGTTCTGCAGGTTATCACAAAATCAAAGGTAGTATAGATGCGGGAAGTGCTCTGTTTGGGCTTTCAGTATGGAAGCAGGGTTAGAAGAACACTGTAATAGAAGATTTATTGAATGTAGTAGACAATGCTTAGCAAGACTAACTGATAACAGATATTCAAGATTGGACCTAAAGCACTGCAGGAGCAATTGGACATCAGAACGATATATGTAGTGATTTGGTGCTTTTCTAGTACTTCACGTGTGTATAATCTCAAAAGTTGAAAGTCAAAAAGGCATATTCTGACTGAGACAGAAGACTTGATGCACATCTGAGTTTGTTGCCTATGTCAAGCATGAGATACAACTGAGTAGTTACAATAACAGCTCTGCATTTAAATACATTGATCTGGTCAGATTTGTGGTGGTTTTAATGCTTAAGTTTCAAGGATATTCTTCTTGCTCTCACTGATTCCTTGCAGGGAACAGTCTCCTCTCTCTGCTTGGCATATATGCCTGTTGTTGCAGCTCAGCATCTTGTTGGGGGTGTGTATTTGCTAAACACATCTGAGCCATAGCTACAGGCAGCATTAAAATTCAGTATTGCTACATTTACTGCCCAGATTACTCTGAAAGTTAGTTCTGTTGAAAAAGCTGATATCTGTCTGATGGGGTTTTTTTTGGGTTTTTTTTGGTTGGTTTTTGGTGGTTGTTTTTTGTTGTTGTTGTTTTGTTTGTTTGTTTTTAGAGAAGAACTTGACCTTGGTAAAATAATAGAACTGTAAAACATCTTGAAATATTTTTACTGAAGATAACTTTTAGGATATGTGGCAGATGATGTGTATGAACTTGTGGTTTGCTTTAGCTAATTCACTCTGATTTGTATCAGCATAGTGCAAGAAGGTAGTAAAATTTACATGGGGTTTGCACTGTCCAATACACTGCTTTGTTTAGGGTTTTAACAGCATCACAATTTGGCACTTCAGAAACTTTTTATTTGTTCTTACAGTAAGACAGTAATGAATATAAACATCTGTGTTTTGGAAAAGTAGTGTGACTTCCATCAACCACCTTCCTCTTCTTTCTCTTTTAGATGGGTGGCCTATGAGAATCCCGAGTTTACAGGGGAGCAGTATATACTGGCTAAAGGGCTGTATCCCAGCATTGAGGCATGGGGGGGAAAGAATTGCAAAATATCTTCAGTTCAACCCATTGTTATGGTAAGGAGCTAATTCTGTACTTGTTTTGCAAGTTTCTCTGAAGTATTTGGAACTCTACTTTTTCTGACAAATTCAGTATGTTTACCTTATTTGAATGATAGTAAATTGATGATAGTAAATTTTGTATGTTATTTTATCACAGTTTAAAATATTTTTTCCCTTTTTTCCCCTCACAACTTTTGCAGGATATTGTTGGAAGCGAAAGAGGTAAAGTCAAGGTAAGATATTCTCTGAGCACATGAAACATACTGTGTAGTGTCTGTAACGTGTAAATAAAGAAGTGGCTGTTTGTCCAGTGGAACACTCAGGTATATGCATAGATGGCTGACTAGTCAAAGAGTGAAAATTGCAGATGGTGGAAGGCTGCTTTTCCAAACCTCTTGAGTAAGGCACATTTAGACCCAAGTAAGGTGGGATTTAATACAAATTGCTATCAGAACTTCCTTAGGGCACTGGCAATGTCTTGGTTCTGCAAGTGAGGTGTTTTGGGGTGATTGTTCTTTGGAGCTGGAGCCTGAAGTCCTCTATGCAGAGGTGCAGGACCTGGAGTCTGTTCCTGAGGTGAGGGCTCTACAACAAAGATGTTCTTGGTGAGGGCACTACAGGATAGATGTTTTTGTTCTTGGTACAGCTGACTTAATTCCTTTTGAACCTATTTCTTTGGTTAAGAGTTTTGCACTTGAAGGGAATTGTTCATTCACAAATACTGCTGAGTTGTGCTTAAAAGTTAATGCCATCTTTGTCAATAACATAAGGGAAGGAAATGGCAGGGAGAACTTGTCTGTTCAGTGAGTTAATATATTTCTATATTGGGTTGTCTCCTTTGTGCAGGTACTAATATGTAGTTTTGACAGTGAGGCTAGTGGTGGCTTTTTTCATCCTTCTTAATTCCTTCTTAAAACCTTAATTCAGGTTCCAAAATCTATCAGGTCCCTGTACAAAGTTATTTTTATTTTCATTTCAGTCAAAGTGGTGAGTATATCACTGCCCTAAAAACTAAGAAGACAATTCTTAGCTATCCTGGTTTGCTACTCCTGATTAGTAGCACACTTCACTGGAGTCTGCTGCATAGGTATAATGCATAAACTATGGGGAATAAAAATCTCAAGGCTGCTTATTTTCAGCTGTGTACATGAAAAATTATTTGCATCTTTACATTATGTGCCTATTAAGACCCTATCCTAAGGAAGACCTTATCCTAAGGAAACAAAGAAGTAGTGGCTTGCAGCCAATAGACTGCATCCATCGTCAGCATGCTTCTCTTTGGAGAATGCTGTACCTGCCCACACTCCTATCTCTATTAAGAGTGAATAAAGCTGGTAGGCATGTTGTAATGCGAATTACTTCTGTGTGATCACAGCTAATTATGCTCTAGTCAAATTAGCCAGTTTGCTGCTTAGAATTTTTTTTTCTTAATAAAGGCAAAAGACTCTGGGGGATGTATCCTCTCTTATCCTTGGAGCAGAGAAAGAACCAACATGAGAGTGTGTCTGTCTGTAACAGGCTCATAAAGCCCATGTACAGTAATTTCACGATTATAAGCCGCACTTCTGGGTAGCTGGGAAGACCACAGGATTTGTCCATATATAAGCCGCACCCGAATATAAGCCGCGCCTTTTTTTTTTTTTTTTTTTTTTTAACTCCACATGGCAGATGGGGCGGGGCGCTCCAGCCCGGCCCCACACAGCCCGGCTTCCCAGCGGCACCCCGTTCCTGGCGGTCCCACGCTGCCGCCGGGGGCACGGGGGCCGCTCTGCACATTTCCAGCCCCCGTTGCCGGCGATCCCACATCGCCGCTGACTTGCCACTCTGCTTGGCTGGCTCTCACTTCCGGGTTGGCGTTTCACTGGGATTTGTCCATAGATAAGCTGCACCTGAATATAAGCCGCACCACTGGGGTAGGCTGGATTCTTCAATGAAAAAGGTGCGGCTTATATTCGTGAAACTACTGTACCCTGGGAATATATGCCATTCTTCTTGGCATGCTGAGTCCTTTGCCAGGATTATGCACTATTAGTGTTCTGAGAGGCAAGTGTTTTCAGTTCCTGGGAAGAGTATGCACTTTGGAAATTAAGCAGATCGATAATGTAAAAGAAAACTTTTTATGGCCCTTCACTAAATGTGTGCCTATTCTGGCCATTATGTGGGAATTTAAGCATCTTACCAGGCAGGTAGACCAAAGAGCTATACTTGTTAGTGTTGTTTTAATTATTTTGTATGTCACTAAGTGATTTACAGCCAGAAGTAATTTTTGGAATTGTTACCTTGCTCTCTTGAGCAAGGATTGTAACACTGAAGAGGTGGCAGACATAGGCAGTCAAGGAAGTCTGGGTGTTTTAAGTTTATTTAAGTTTTAAGGAAGTCTGGGTGTTTTAAGTTTATTTCTATCTAATTATAGAATTAATGGTGGAGATGTAACTGAAGGTAGAAGAATGAATTTCCTTAAATATGTTTATAACTTTTTAAAGGTCCAGTTATTTTCAGAGCCTGAATTCAAGGGTAACTGCCAAATATTTGAAAAAACCACAAGATGTATTGATTCATTTGCTGTGAAGTCTTCAAAAATTTTAGATGGCAGGTAAGTTATATTGAATGAATACTGCACAATCACTAAAATGGTAGAAGTTCTAGAAAAGCAACCAGCTTTCTAACACATCAGGTGGTTCCACATTTGGGGACTTACAGAGAACAATGCTTTGTGATTTGCACATCAATCTTTCAGGACAAAACATGCTAAATAATGTGTCCGCATTTTACTGGCACAGATGTCTTAAGAGGAAACTTCTTTTTGCAGCTGCATAGTGTATGACCAGGAGGAATTTGCCGGTAACCAGTATGTTTTGGAAGAAGGGATCTATCCTGATTTGACAGCAATGGGTTGTTCACCCCAAGCAATTCTAAAATCTTTACGGATCATAAATATTGTAAGTAAAACATATTAGAAATACTTTAAAGATAAGGACAGTGATGATTCCCCATTTTTTGCAACAGTAAAAATTCTAGGGCATGTATACAAGAGAGGAGGGTTTGGGTTGTGGCGGGGAGTTTATTTGGATATGTTTGGTTTTTTTCTGTGCAGTAGCAATTAAATGTCCTAGCTGCAGTTAGTGAGGTTTTCTTGACCTCTGTGCCATTTTTGTAAAGGAGAAGACATTACAGAAGCGACTGCCTAGGATGCCTGTTCTTAATAACAGCTTATAAGAAAACTTCTGTAAAGAGTCAAGTCTATTTCCTGATAGGAGAGACCACTTAGAAAGGGTTGAGGAAGTGGTAGGACAATGTAAAGAAATATCTGTACCACGTTTTTGATGCATATTTAAAAAGCAGGCTTAATTAACCAACTTTGCATGAAATACATGTAATTATATGATACTGTTATTATCATCAGAACAATGGAATTTCAGTTAATCACAAAATAATGCACTCTTTTAGATAAGGTAAAGCAACACCCACTACCATTTGGCAAAATCAGGCAGCTGTTGTTATGTGTGAGGGATACAAACTAAACTACATTTACATATTTTGTAACTCATCAGTGGCCAGGAATGAGTTTTTTGAAGCCCAAAACCAATCATTACCATGGACGATGGATCACTTACAGAATCTGCAAGTATCTTTTAAGATCAAAGTAATTACTAGCAAAATGTGGTCAAGATTCCAGGAACTTAGGGCAAGATGAGGCGATGGTACGCATTTTAAAAAAGGAGGAGCTCACTGTTGAATCTCTTCTTTGAATTTGGCAACTCTGTTGCACTCCACCATTTAGGTTACCTGTCAGTGGTCTAGCAGTTGATGAAGGAGAGCTAAGATGTCACCCTCTTTCATGGCTCTGGAGAATTTTGATGTACTCTGTAAACAAACAACTGGAGCAAGTACATCTGTGTTCTGAACTCTTTGGCTGTGTAGTAGACAGATTGTATTAAAAACAATAGGATTGTTTCTAGCCAAGCTTGGTGGGTGTTCGCCAATTATAAAAATAAGCTTTTCTGTACATGTCAGTGATTCCTGGGTTTAAAATGCTTGTTTAAAGCTGGAAGGATCAGCTTACTATTAAAAGATTTACTATTTGTGACAGAAACTTTTGTGTTAGAATAGAAATGCCAGTTCTGTGTTTTTAAGTTCTTTACACTTGTGAAACTTGTTCTAGCCCTACATTTTATCACACTTCAGACAGTAGCAGGGAGCTGCATCTGTCTGCAAATGATGTGCTGCTGCTTCCTTCTTCAGAGGCTCCCTAGCTGCAGAGAAGAATGTGTTTCTTTGCTCAGCAAACCAGATTAGAAAGAATGATCATTTTCAACTAGTTGTATTGTTTGTTTTTCATGTTTTTCCAAAAAATTGAACCTTATTATTTTAGCTCCTGGTTTCACCTGTCAGACTTATTTTGGGACTGTATTTTGGCAGTGCCAATGTTAATTCCTCCCTACCATCGGTCATTTCTATAACTGTCCTCAGGATTTCTCATTACATTTATATACAAGAAGCACCTTTGCTATTTTAATGTCATGTTACTGTATTTATCTAGTTAAACTCCCTTTTGCAGGGATCATTTTGGAAAAGACCATAAAAAACGGAAATTAAAGGGATATTTGATACCCTTGTTAGTGAAAGCTAAAAGAGCTTTTTTAAAATAGGGGAACTTATGAAACTATATTAAGGGCTGTTTATAAGCTCAAGGGTTTGGGGGCCTAGATTCCACTATGTCTTGGTTGTGCTTGCTTTGCATGCTCCACATGGTTGTGCTGCAGATAAAAACCAGCATTTTTCCTTCTTGAATTTGACACCTGTTCTTCTTCCTGAGCATACTATAAAAACAGCTGTGAATGTGGTTTATACTTGAACAGTCATCTGAAATTATTTTTTAGTGATAAACTCTGTGGAATTACTAAATGTACAGTAATTTCACATTCATAAGCCGCACCTGGTTATAAGCTGCACTTCCAGGTAGCCGGGAAGACCACAGAATTTGTCCATAAATAAGCCGCACCAGGTGATAAACCGCACTTTCTTTTTTTCTTAGCGAGGATCCATATGCAACAAAGTAACGAGTTAGTAACAGAATCGCGTGAGTGCGGGGTTTGGTGTCAGGTGCTCAATTTGCAAACAGTTTTCACAGACCGGCGAAGCCTTTAAACGCAGCCCCAGGAGCCCTACCCGTGCTGCGGGCCCCACACTCCCGCCCCCAGCGCTGGCTGCTGCGGCTCCCCGCTTGCTTGGCCACTGTGGCAGCTCGCCGTGCCGCTCAAAAGTGCCGCGAAGGCGGCAGCAGCTTGCCACCCACCCGGCAGCGGCTCCACAGTGGCTCCCCAGGCGGCCGCGTCTCCACAGCAGCTCCCTCCCCGGCCGGCTCGCACTTCCGGGTTGGCATTTCACCGGAATTTGTCCATAAATAAGCCGCACCTGGTGATTGGCTGCACTTCTGGGATCAGCTCAATTCTTCTGTGAAATAAGTGCGGCTTATCAGTGTGAAATTACTGTAGATCTGCAGTAACACCGGCTTGGTACAGTGCAGTACACGGGAAGTACTGACAGAAAATTTATGAGCTGACCTTGCAGTTCTCACTGTTTTATATAACAGTGTTGCTGTTGAATCAAAAAAATGCCCAGGGTAAGATGTGGCAAAAAATTGGGGGATTTCCTTTTCTGTTTGTTTTCTTTTCAAGAAGATGATTTCTGAAGCATTGCATGAGGCTGAAAGGCTGTTGCCTGAGAATTTGCATGTCTCAGAGGGCAGGTGTCAGTCTTAAAAGGGCTTAGAAATCATCACAGTGTGACTGGTCCTGTTGGGCTTTTTACCTGTGGTGATGCATGACAATCTAACTGGTGCTGCCTTTCATGGTGGGGCTGAGCATACTCTGATTTTGGAGTAGAGTGAAAAGGCCTCTCCTGGCATTTTCCACAACCTAGCAGCATGTGTGCCATTGGGAAGCACATCTCAGCTGCTGTGTGATAAGCTGGACTGCTGCACAGATAATGGCGACGCTCATGCAACACTGTCATCTGAGCCCTTAAACATCTAAAGGAAGATTAAAGAGGAATTTAAGCACTGAGTAGAAATTGGTAGATGGGAGGTCTTGCTGAATAACTTCACATGGAAGCATGCATATATGAGCTGCCACGCATGCATGGAGCCAGCTGTGCCTTGGAGGGCCTGTTTCCATGCCTGAGGCTGGATGGGAATCTGTCAAGACTTTGCGTCATGTCAGGCGTTCCCGAGCCAGTTGATGTGTGAGTGCATGCCAGAGGGAAGGAGCGCTTCTGGCTGTGGCCTTGGTTTTGTGCACTCCTCGGCTGGAAGATTGGTGAGAAAGGGAGTGGCAGTGTCATTTCTGTCTATGTAACACAAGGACACTCAGGCTTAATTGACTTTACCCTGGGGAATTTCAAACTGCCTCCCAGCTTCCACAGGAAGGCCTTCATTATGACAGGTTATTGTCAATCCAATACAGATACCTTGCCCCACAGAAAAGAGTCCAAGGTTCCTTTTCCAGAAGACATTGAAATTGGATTCAGTGTTGCAGAGAGCTTCATGTGGGCAGAATCCTTCTGACACCAGAAGCATTTTGACAGAGGAGAAGAATCATCTCCCTGCAGCAATTTGGAGGATTCTGATGTTACAGTTGTCACTTCTAATGAATTTTATGTCAGTAGTATGAATCTTGAATATTTTGTCTAGTCAGAGACTGAAGTTGCCGTAATCTACTGTAAAAGTTAAAAATTAATGCAATGAGTGATAAGTAGTGCTGACAAGGCTGTCACCATCTGAAGCTGTGGAAATCAATATTATCTCACTGTCTGTTCTCTTTGTATGAAAATTCCCACGAGTGGGGGTTGGTGCAATGGAAGAGAGATATGGCATTAATTAAAATGTATTTTAAAACATACTTGAGCTATTGTGCAAGAATCAGCCACAGAGGTCTTTGTGCCTGAAGATAAGGAAGTTTTATGTTCCATGCAAGAAGACCCCTTGTGTATTTTGTATAAAGGTTTTTTATGACTTTTCAAGTTTAAGAAGAGCTGAAGAGCAGAAACATTAAGGGGTTTTGATCTTAAATAATCAAGAAGAAACCTCTGAAATAAAAGGGGTATGTGGAGTACTGATCTTCAGTCATCATCTGGAGTTCCAATATCCTATAAAAGCACTTACCTTCTTTTTGCAGGAGCTGTCTGAGCCCTGTATAGCTCTTTTTGAAAAGATGGATTTCCAAGGAAAGAAAATTGAATTCAGTACAGAAATTTTAAATCTTCAGTTCCTGGGATACAATCCTCGAATAGCTTCAGTTCAAGTCCTTGGTGGCATGTAAGTTTAACATTATCTTTTGATTCTTTAGAATGAAGTACTTATTCTATTTCACAGGTGTAATGGAACCATAGAATGTAAAATTAGAATATCATAATATGTGTAGTGCATTAATGCCATTTCATCTCGCAGAGCATTTTCATATCTTGTCTCAATAATATGTTATCACTGACTCATGTCCTGTGCTAGGAGTTGAAATGAATTTGAATAAAGCTCTCAAGGAAATTCATGTTTTTCTCTCATGCCATATTATAAAAATCAGCTTGGATAGCATCCTTAAAACCAAATTCTGTGCTCTTGGTTTAGGTCACAGTCGTAAAAAAATAATTTGGTTTGTGATCTGTGTCATAAGCTCAAAATGTTTTTTAATAAGTGTTCATGGTCATCCTTTAATCTCTGCTAGGGACACAATCAAGATCATGGTCTCAGCTCTTTTGGTGTTAGTAGTAATAGTTTCTTTTACTTCCAGAATTGGATGAGAATCTAGCAGTTAGATTTGGTAGGTGTTTTTAATCAGTTGTGTTCTCTAAATTTATCCTTGAAGATCTTGTAAAAATAGTCTGGGATGAAGTTTAAAAGCTGTTTGGAAGAGTTTTTAAAACTACTGTCCTATATTCTAGGATTTCATCAGATCTGTTAAATTCTCTTTTTGGTTTTTCCCCTGTTGTTAACCTCTACCTCTAAGATACTTGCACCCAGTTTTGGTGTTATTTGTAGTTTGGAGGGATTTTTGATTTAATGATAAATCCATATTACTTTGCATTTAAATTGTGTTCTTTTGAAGAGGTAAATTTCAAAGGCGTGTGGTAGAGAGATGCTGTGGGTAGCATAAGACTGCCCTCAAGTGGATAGCTGATAAGCAAATCTGTAGAGCAAACCATTTTCCCCATCTGCATAAGCAGGTCAAAGGGTTTCCCCATCACAATGAACTGAACTTTGAAACAAAGGTTATAAGAAAAGGTACATGTTCATATTCTGAAGCCTTCCAAGGTTTCATTATCTTTCACCATAACCACAATATAGTTTATTGTCACTTTCCATAGCAGGAAATCAAACATCAAGTTACTTCTTTGCCAGTATCATGATTCCAGGTAATGGAATTGTGAATTGCATGTGCTTCCTGTCCAATGAATATATGTGGGGGTTTATTTTTGGTGGATCACTGGAAACATGAAATATGATATGATAAATCTGATTTCATTATAGCAGTGTCAGCTGCTGAAATGTGTCACAATACAGGATTTATAGTTTCCTTGCCCCTGCTGCCTCCCTTATTGAAGGTTTCATCTTCTCTTCCTTTGCTGAGAGGCTTCCATTTATAATTATCTTAATTTCATATCTGGGAATAGATGTGCATTAGGCAGTGAAAAAACACCAAAATTAAAGTGAGTGTGCTTCTGGATGGAGAAGTCTGGTGACAAATCAGTCAGAGGAAAGAGGCAACTTGAAAATTAATATATTAAGTGTTCATGTACACGAACCCCCATGGCTACTGGACAGTCCCAGCACATCACTGTGAGAAAACTCTAGAAATTGCAGTGTATGGCAGCCTGTTTTGAAGCTCTGACATAATTCACTGGCGGCGCCTATAATGAAGAATCAGAAGTTTGGTTCTGACAGATTACACTCAATGTGTGATTTTAAGCATAGCTGGATGCGTGTTAGGGAATGCTAAACAAATTTTTTTCTATGTGCACTCTTGCCCTGTCTCTTCCCCACCACCATGCAGTTATTTGGAAAGAAGAGAGATGTTATGAAATAAAACCTCTATGAAAATACCCAAGAGAACTTTACCCTTTACTGCAGTTTCCAGTATTTGCTTTTTCCAACATGCATCCATAGTTCTTTCTCACATGAACCAGGCCTGTCCAAATTCAGATACACAAACCAGCTGGTTCTGCACTTGCAGCAATGTAGTATTTACAGCATATAGATCTGTGCTCCTGAGGAGTCAAAGTGCCTCCTGAAAACAAATGGTATTTAAAAGTTAGGTTCTCCCAAGAAAATGCTTTACTTCATTCAGTTTGTAATTTTTAAATAATAGAACACTTAAATTTGAACTCCTGTGTACTCATCTCAATGTGGCTGATCTAAATCAGGATATTATTTTATTATTTTTTAAAGCCTGTTACAAAGAAGGTCATTGGCTTTCCAAAGCTAAGCACTACACTGTGAGATAGATTTCTATTAAACTCATTTATTGATTCCAAAGCAGAATTTGGCATATAAACATTGTCTTATTTTTTTTCCTCTTAGATGGATAATTTATGAACACGGTAATTACAGGGGACGTCAGATGTTGCTAACACCAAATGAAATTCCGGATTGGTATAAAGCCAGTGGCTTTTGTCAGATAGGTTCTCTGAGACCTTTACTGCAGGTAAGTGGGCTTTGACAGGAGCTCATCAAGCACTAGTTTATATCTTGTCATGGGGTTGGGGAGATACTATGCAGTTGAAGGCAGCATTACAGCCTTGTCACAGGCATGTGACAAACTTCAACACTGGCAATTGTGTAAAGAAATCACTCCAGAGTTTTTTGAGTAATAAAAGCTATTTGAATATGCTACATGGCTTTGCAGTTTCACTGCTTAAACTGTTCATTAAGCATCCTTTAAACCAAAGTACAGAAGACAGCATATAAGGATTAATTAAGGATTAATAAATAATGGTAATAATTGCTATATATAAATAATTTTAAGCTGTTTCATAACTTGCAGTTAGACTGGTTGCTGGCATATTGTCTGTACTATATGCATTATTTATGGAACAAAAGAAAATTGGTTTAAAAAAAAGGTACTTCAGTTGGTAGTGATTTTGTGTTGATTTAAGAGAGAAAGTCCCTCCCTGCTTATTACTTGGCAGAATAATTTGCAAATCTAATACAAAATTTATTCTTGTCATGCCTTCTTTATTCTGTTTTCTAAATAAAGACCCTATGATCTTGTCCAGTCGTGCAGCAGTCCTGGGAGCTTTAACATCAGAGGTTCTTGCTGAGCCATATTTTATTGGAGAAACAGCTTTTTCTAATTCATAGGTTACTTGTACCTGTAACCAGCTGCATTTGCTTGCTGTCATAGCTTTGTCTTTGTATAGCCTTAAGCAGAACTAGGATAATGCATTTTGACTGCCCTGCTGAGAGCTTGTCTGAACAGAAGTGTTCATGTGTAATAGGCCACACAAGTGCACCCTTAATGAAAGCTAAGAACATCTATGGAAGGAATTAGCAGAGAGAAGTTAGTTCTGCTCAGAATTAAAAATTTTGAGCTCTCCACTGTGTGCCAGTTTCAGTGCATAGGAAAGCCTGCAACTCTCCATGCAGAATGGCAAGTTCTCATAGCTTGTCTCGTCCAGATGTTTATGGGCTTCTGAATTAAATTCTCAAATACAAAAATTTACGCTTTCAGAAAGAAAGAGGGAGGTTTGGGGTTCAGCACTGATAGTAACTGCTCTGAAGTTAACTCAGAGCAGGATGTGTTCCCTGCTGAGACTGTTGTTCTGTTTTGTGCAGAAACGTGTGTACTTCAGGCTGCGAAACAAGGAAACAGGAAAATTCATGTCAGCTGATGGAAACCTAGATAATCTGAATCTTCTCAGAATACAGGTTGCAGAAGATAAAGACTCAGATGATCAAATCTGGGTTTATCAGGATGGATTCATAAAGAGTCGGGTAAGGTTTGCATTAAATGCACATTTTTCTTCCTCTCTAATAGTAGGGCTTTATGAATTTAATTCCTACTGCAGCATCTTCATTTATTTTATAGGTTTACTGTTTTTCAGCTATAATGTAATCTTTCTGTAGGGAGTTGATTTTTATGGGTTTGGTTTCGTTTTGTTTTAATCAATTCTGGCTTTTTCAGATGATACAAACTAGTTGTATGATACTTTTTTGGTATAATGGAAGTTTGCAGAGAAGGTATTGTGGAAGTATCAAAGCAGGGGAGACCTTTTAAAGTACAGACCCTTCCTGATAATATTTTGAACTATGCATACCTTGCAGTAGGATAGTTAGTGTAATGTAGGTTGGTATTTGTACTGGTTTAGGCCAAATTTCGGAGGAAACAGACGATTAAAAATACAAACATCATGAAGTCACCCTAGGACAATATCCTCTTCTGCATTTAGGCAAGCTTAAAGATAAAATCCCATTCTGTTGAGCTGTTTAGGGGTGGGGGTGTTTTGGGGGTTTTTTGTCTGTTTTCTGGTTATCCTTGTATTTGTCAAATCCGTTCTTTTTCCTTTCCTCTGTACAAGTTTCCAAATGAAGCCCTACTTTTCTCACAGTCATGTGCAAATTGTCATTGAGGTGAGCACAGGTATGCACAGTTCATGTAATATTTAAGCATGAACAGTCTTAGGTAGGGATGCCAGCCAAAAGAAAATTAAGTTACTTTAATACTGTTAAACAGCTTGGCTGCAAAGAATCATGTGAACTTCTTCTATAGGATTGTATAACTTCAAAGGAGCCATTTATAACTATGTCATCTATGCTGGAGGGAAGAATCTTACTGTTAATAAGCTAAGGCATTGTTTGAACATGTTTACAGGACACATGCAGTTGTAAAAGGGATTTGTGCAGACAGCAAAATGTAAGCAAAAAGTAAGCTAAAAGCTTTAATATGACATACAAAAGACTTCTCTTTTGAAGGTGCTTCTCAAACATGTCATGGAAAGTTTTCATATTGAGACAGTGTGGCATTATATGGCTTTGGAGAAATGCTCCTGTTTTTTCCCCCTTTTTCTGCATCTCATAAAGCAATTTTTCTGTGCCCAGAAAGTACATGCCATATGCTGCATAGCAATCAGGTAGCTTAGTGCAGAGTGCAAGCTGGCAACATTGATCTTCAGTGACTGAACTCTTACAGAGCTCTGCCATCTTTCTGGTGAATAGTAGTAAATCCATTTGCACAAACCAAAAATTGGGTTTTACCACATATTACAAAGAAAACTGAGCTCCTGGGTGGGCAGCTAGCTGCACAGAGGCAGACACAGGTCCCTGGAAGAATCTGCACCTTCCTGTAAGCTTGCATCATCTCAGTGACTGAATCATGCAATGCGACCTTGAGCTGTGCCTGGGATTTTCAAGGAAGGGCTGTTGTAAGTATGTGGGATAACCAGTAAGGAAGATATGAAAGTCATTCTGCTCTTTTTTTAAGAAACAGGTACAAATGCAGGTCCCCTTATTCTATATGAGTTTCATAGAAATGGGTGAGGTTCTGGCCTAGTGGACCTAATGGTTAAGCTCAGAGTTTTCCTAGTCCCACTAGAGAATGCTTCAGGTACAAGTGAGAATTTCACAACTAAATCAACTTTCTTTAATTCTAGGTTATGATAGTCAGAAGTATGACTTTTTCAAGAAATAGTCCTTTCAAAAGTACTTGTAAAAATAATTTAGGACCATTTCAACAATGACAGATGACAATCTGCCACATAATTGCATTCAGTAGTTAAAAGGCACAGTTTATGGTGATCTACTGAAAATTACTGTTTATCTAGAAAAACTAACTGTTACTTAGTCACATAGCCTTAATACTCTTTTGAAATAAGCTTAATTTTTGCCAGCTCTTTTTTTAACCAAGAAGACGTTTGCAGATGTTTGGAATCAAGTAATACAAGTGACTAGGAAAAGAGTGTAGAACAAAGAAGCAAATATTACTGTGGTACCTTGTGAAATTCATACACTTGATACTGTGCAGTTATGTCTTTTACATGAAAAGGTTACTGCAAAACTAGAAACAGTTGGGGGAAAAACATAAAAAGAATGTTCAGAGGAAATGGAGAGATTCTATATAAGGAAGAGACAAAATAGCAAGGACATTTTAGCCTGCAAAGGATACACTTTGAGGGATGATGTGCTTGAAGTCTCTGCAAACATAGCATGGACAACACATCCTTGAAAATAATCAAGGGATGAGGAGAGAGCATCAAATAGAACTAGTTGCATATCAAATTTGTTTTAATTTATATTTTTTTTAAATAGTGGGATTTGGAACTGCTTGCCATAGTATGTAAGGGTGTTCATGTTAAATGGTTACACTGATCTTGGTGGATAGTGACTCATAAATTCACACATGGAACAGAAAATTAGCATTAAAGATACTGGGATGCATGGAAAAGTCTTTGGGCTGGCAATTGCTGTAGCCTGGAAAAGATAACCAGGAACATACTGCATACATGAGTACACTCTATGTAATCTTCCATGGTATCAATGTAATCTTCAGTTATTGGCCACTGCTAGAGACAGGTGCTAATTGTTCCTTTTGATCTGATAGAGCATAGCTATTCTAGTGTCCCTGTGTAGTGGAGAGTGTCAGCAGAAACAGGAACAAAAGAGTCTTGAGCAAAAATAAGATTCCTTGAGAAAGAGTCATTCCTAAATTCTGTTCTCACTTGATGATACCTCTCCTATTCGATAAAAAAAACAGTGGACAGTAGAAGTAAGGCCATTTTTGAATAGTTGCTGTTGCCTTTCTGATGACACAGATGGCAGAGGATTGCTGCTTGACAATTGTTGGAAATCTTATAACTCCTGGCTCTAAACTCGGCCTGTCATTTGAACGGAATGAAGACAAACAATATTGGCATATTAGTACCGATGGCAGAATTTACAGCAAGATGAAACCCAAGCTGGTTTTAGATATCAAAGGTAAGCAAATGTTATCTCATTACACTGGGTCTTAATTACATGGTATTTGTAGAGGGCTACACACTAAATGTGCCTATAAATTAAGGATGGTGCTTTAGTTGCTGTAATCTAGAGGCAAAAAAGACCCGATCAGCTAGTTTGACCTCGTGAATTATACAGACCCTAAGACTTCATTTCATTTCTCCTACATACAGTTTAGTAACTCACAACACTTGCTTATCTTGAATTCTCAGTGTCCACTCACTGTAGATAGCCTCAGTTAATTTTTGGGCAATGTGAGTATGATTATTTAAAATGGTGAAGCAAGAACAACCTAACTTCTCATTAACTTTTATTTCTATAAGTGCAAATTATCTTACAGAATAGTTGTAGCTGCAATAGCCAAAGGATATTAGGAAAGCAAAAGCAGACTTGTATACTGATGTGATTAGATGCAAAAAGGTGGGGTCCTTTTGTTTATTAATTGGCTATGCCTATATGGAAAGCACGAGATTCTGCCATAGTAGCTTGGGGTCTGTATCTGAATACACTTGATGTGTATTTTGGAGTCACTTTTGTCATATTAATTTGATTTGTGTAGATACTGTTTCTGAACTTTGTTTCCAGAGCTTCACAGAAGGTCTAAAAATGTAGAAAATTGATTAGCAGAGTTAGCATAATCAGATGTTCTTACATAATTGCTCTTTTTGTGTATCTGTTCTATTCTATGCATTGTTTTAGCTGTTTTAAAATTGATTTTTAATTGATGCTGTGACATCATGTCAATTACAACCACCACTACCCCCCAAAAAACCCAAACGAACCAGAAAAATAGCACAGTCAACAGTCAGCACTTTAGAACCAAACAGGACTGAATGCCTAGAATCATAGAATATCCTGAGCTAGAAGGGACCTAGAAAGATCATCAAAGCCCAGCTCTCCAGGACACCCCAACAGTCACACCATGTGCCCAAGAGCATTGTCCAAAAGATTTTGTACTCCGTCAAGCTTGGTGCTGTGACCACTTTCCTGGGGAACCTGTTCCAGTGTTCAAACACCCAAAAGGAAGAACCTTTTCCTAACATCCAACCTAAAACTCCATGCCATTCCCTCAGGCCCTGCCACTGATCACCAGGGAAGAGGTCAGTGTCTGCCACTTCTCTTCCCATCATGAAGATGTTGTAGACTGCAGTAAGGTCTCCCCTCAGTCTCCTCCAGGCTGAATAGACCCAAGTGACCTCAGCCACTCCTCATATGGCTTCCCCTCAAGATGCTTCACCATCTCTGTTGCCCTCATTTGGACACTCTCTAGTAGCTTTATATCTTTTTATATTGTGGTGCCCAGAAATGCACACAGAACTCGAGGTGAGGCTGTTCAGTCAAGGGGAGCACAGCACAGTGGGACAATCACCCACCTCTGCTGGGTAGGGTTATCAGCACTGTGCAGTCAGGGTTACCGTAATACAACAGTGGCACAAATAGTCAAATTCTACTTACTGCCATAAAAACCTAGTGGTAACTAATTACAAACTTAGCAAAATCACTCCAGTTCAAAGAGAATCTTTAGTGACAATGACTGCGTATCTTTTTCTAAAGTCCATTCTAAGTTGCACCAAATAAGCAGAAATACTACTGCATTGCCTTTTCTTCAGTTAATCGTGTTAAAAGCAATTGTGTATTCTGCATTTATAACTGAAGAACTTTACAATTGATAGGTCTGGTGGTGGAAGTATAGATGCACTTTTAGCTTTAAAACAAAGTAAATCTGTTCCATAAATACAAAACAGTAGATACATTTAGCTTTTATTTGAGACTGCCTAGTAGGAACATTGCCTGTTTCTGCCAACTCTGCTGATCCATTCTGGACCACAGATTGTGCATTAAAGCATTCCTCAGCAAATGAATGTAGTTGTGTAACTGTGCAGTTGCCAATGCCACCTTGTGGATAAACTGGCATAGCATAAAGCCTTGTCCAGAGCACCATGCTATCAAAGTAGTAGTCTATCCACTGAAAAAAATCCTGTATTTTCCCATTTTAATGTGTTTACATTCTATCAGACACCACTTAAAAAAACAATTTTTGCACTCACAGTGATAACCAAAAATAACTTTAGCTACATAGCTCAGTTTGTTACACTCATCAGAAGCTTTCAGCTGCCAGGTTCGTATTTTGCTCAGTCAGGGAGGGTGAGGCAATTGGGGTGCAGAACAAAAAGACAGTGTCCATGGGAGCGTCCCAGTGCTTTGTATAAAAGGTTGGCACAGATGGCTGCTTCCAGTGGGAATACCACCTGCTTTGCAGGTGTGTTGTACTACAGGAAATGCACGTCCTACATTTCTGCAGTACATACTAGATCTGAGGGAAAAAAAATACCAGTTCTGACTTTCAGCCCCAGTCAAACTTGCCTTTGCTTCCCAGTTTCTTAAGTCAGATATTAATGGTGCTCTTCTATGAGAACTTGTTTGGCATTGCATTGTCTAAGCAGATTAAGCTCTTCTAAGAAATGTTTCTGTTTTGCATTCAGATATGTTCAGCTGCTAGTGGAAACAGCTGAACATTGAGTGATGCATTGTGCATGATGACATGTGATTCATCTGGCCAAAATAAAGGATTATAAGGGCAAGGAGTAAATGAGTGCCAGACTTTGTCCCTGGCATGGTCACGTGTGTATTGTCTGTTAGCAGCAGGAGTTACTTCATCATCTAAACGTCTTCACTCCATTTTTAGAGCCAAGTGACAATTGTCAACTGTTGCAGGAAAACTGAATAGTCAAGCATGACTTCTGGGAAGAGACAGTCTTCAAGGAGCTGCACCTGACTGTACTGCAGTTTCTCTTCCATCCAAGCTGAAAAAGCTGAGAAAATGAATTGCTAAAGGGGTAGGGAGAATGAGCAGACTGATCCCAGTTAATTCAAAAACCGTTTCAAAAATAAATTCCAAAAGCAGGCAGTGATGAAAATACATTTGTCTTCTCAGAGCCATGGGTCAAACAGAAACTATCTACACCAGCTCTTACTAGAGATTTTCTGAAACTTGGAGTATTTGTCTCTTATATCACAGACAACCTTCCCTCTTTGACATTTCTCTCTACAGGAGGCACACAGTATGATTGTGACCATGTCGTTGTCAACACAGTCAGCGAAGAAAAGTTAACACAATGTTGGGAACCGCTGGTTGTATAAACCAGTGAAGCAAAGATGATGTTTGAATTGGCCACTGTTCTGGACACTGGAATTGGCACTGCCATCTCTGAAGGACACAGGATCAACAATGAGAATTTTGTCTTTTCTTCACAATTTTAAAAAGAACAAGCAACAGAATGATTTCACCTCCCTATCCAAGATAATTTTCCCTATAAAAGCTTGAGCATCTCAAAACTACCTTCTTTTTTTTGTTTTTAAATCCTTACAATTCAGTGTTGGATAGAGAGTGGCAGTATGCCTCAGGCTAGAAGGGAACAAGTGAAGGTGGGAGAGACTCCATGGAGTTATGTCAATGAGTAGTTAACCCAGAATAGTCAGTAAGGTATAACTTATTTTATGAAGGACAGGAGTGCAATGTGTATGTGGGTATAGCAACTTGGACCTATGGACTGTAGTATAAAGAAATATTCACTATGGGAAATTAATATATTTGGTTTACTAGAACAAATTTAACGTTTACTGAAAATTTGAAGACTGCTACTACAGCACATCCAAAGATTTTTTTTGACATGTGGCTTCAAATATTAGTTAGTATGCAAATATAGTAAGTCTAAATTAAGAAAAAAATCTAGATTTTCTCATGTTTAGAGGATGTAAAGTAGCAGATATTTTGTTAGAAAAAGAGAGGGCTGGCAAAAGGATGCATTGGAATGTGAAGAATTTGCCTGTTGTTTTCTAGGATGCCTAACTTCTTGAGTTGTGGGTATTTTTCTTCTTTGCCGAGACACATTAGTGCCTTTTAAAACAGTTTCAGTAAGTAGAGTCTTACTGAACTACAAATTTGTATAGGAAAGAAGAATTCTTAGGGAAAGTATTACTGAAGATGACTGCAACAGCCTGTAAGTGCTGTGGTTACTGAGTTTTTCAGCCCCTGCCTGCTGGGCTTACCATGGAGAATCCCAACTCCCCAATATTTCTGGAGATGCTGTAGAGCAATGTTTGTGGTGGGCTCCTGGCTCCTCTTTGACAGAATGTCAGACTTCGCGGGAAGGGGCACAGCCAAGCCTGGATACATGCCCAGCCACAAGGGCTGTGCCCATTCCAAGAAAGTGTCACTGGTTCAGTAAAGAGCTTGTGACAAGTACGATGTTCTGATGACTGCAGGAGGTCCTTCTGTTGCCCTGCTTTGAACCTTAGTTTTCCATAATAATGTTGGCAAAAAGGTAAAATACAAACTCTGGTACTATGCTGCTGTGTTTTGTTCTGGCTTAGACCAGTGTTACTACAAGCTGCTCCAAGGAGCATCCAGGCCTTTGTCTTGCATAGTAAGTCTGTTTAAAATTAACATTTTTATTACTATTGTATTGCCTCAAAGGCTACTGGTGCTTTTACTATTAGCACCCTAGAGGAAGTGCCTTACTAATTTTCTCCTTTTTGTAAAGATGCACTGAAGTTTTGTTGCTCTGAAAAGTGCTGCTTTTAGTCCTCAATAGAAAATATGTTGTTACAAATATGTTCCAAAGAGTGGAACTTTGTCATATTGATGTGCTCTTGCTATATATAATATAGCCTTTTACAAATAAATTTAAGTTAGGTAGCATTTTATTGAAATTATTTTTAAAGGTAGAAATGTGACATTTTATGGTTAGTTTTGTTTTCATCTTGTGCCCATCTCTGTCCATAATTCCTCTGCGACAGCCAGGCCCTGAGTAGTGAACACTACTGGCTCTGAGTAATGGGTGATTCTTCTATATGTGTTCAGTGCATTTGTGCACAGGGCCACCATTAACACAGCTGCCACTTCTGTCCCCTGGTGGGAAAAATTGCATTACATGGTTTGTGCACCACCACAGCTGCACTGCAATAAATGGACAGCTCTCATTTAAGAGATGGCCAATTTCTTCAATCCACCTGCATAATTGCAGGGGAAGTTACTCCATAGCCCATCCCTGACAAAATAGAAAGTTGAAAAACAGCCCAGCAGACATACACACCCCCTCCAGTGCTTCCCCAGCACTGATGAGACACAGCAGGAACAGGGACACAAAATCATGTCTACCCTACTTGCACAAACACTGCAGCTGAATCTGGGCCAGGAGTGGGCAATTAGAATAATTATCAGTTACAGATTGATTTTGTTCCATGCTTCTGTTTAGATTAGTTATGTCATGAGAGAGTTGCGATAACAAGATCAAAGTCTTGAGACAGTGATGTGCCCATTTACTTCTGAGAATGAAATAGCTTGGGTAATCTACATTAGTGAAGGTAAATAGACCTAGGAAAGCCAAGGAAAAATAGCACAGGTTTCATGTAGACAAGTAGGTAAGAGAGTGCCTCACCATTTCAGGACTTACATCTAAGAAATAAAAGCTCCAAGATCTACAGAAGGAAAATGCTGCAGACTGTTCCTCTTATCCTAAGAGTGGGGGGTGTTCTGCGAAAGTCACAACTACATTCTTAACATGGGTTTCAGCTAGAAATGCCGATGGGACATTAGTAGGTCTTGTGTGTTTATATACGAGTAGTGTATGAAGGAATCAGAGGCTTTTCTAAAACAAGATTTGTAAGTTAGGCATCCTGTAGGGACTTTTAAAAAAGAAACACTTGCTACATACCAATTCATGTTCAAGGACTGACTGCAGGCAGAATAATGATTAGAGATACTTTATTGTTTACTAATTACATTGATCACTGTTTTTCCTCGGGCATGTCCTCCTTCCAATTTCAGAAAGGCATTTGGAACTTCAGAAAATGAGAAGACTTCATCAATAACTGGTTGAATCTACAGAATAAAGAAAAAATGTCACTATATTAGGAGTAAAGTAATGTATCACCTTCACACTTCAAAACTGTATGAAGAAAGGGGAGAGGTTTCTTCAAGGTATTTAGGACAGAACTTGCCATGGAGCCACTAGCTTTTTAAGATTTTTCAGGGGTACCTGTGCATCCAGAAGAAGGCCTTCTGCTGCTCTTTGCCCAAGTTTTGAAACACCTCTACAAGCACAGTTTAGAGCCCTTACCTAACATCACCACTTCTACATCCTTTCAAAAACTTGACACTGTGGTTTAACTTTTCATTGTCCACAATGATATACTAACAGAACATTTTTTTTCCTCATAATTCTGTACTTGTTTCCTTGTTAAACTCAAAAATTCTCACAATGTCAGATATTTTAGATACCTATAAATCTGATGCCTGTCTGCATCAGTACATAGCTCAGTACCCTTAAAAGACCACAAATGTACCACATTTGTACCACAAAGTACAGTAATTTCACACCTATAAGGTGCACTGGATTATAAGGCGCACTTTTGGGTTGTCAGCAAATTTCCACACTTTGTCCATACATAAGGCACACTGGACTATAAGGCACACCTTTTTTTTGCAGTGAGGATCTGTGTGCAACAAAGTAACAAATTAGCAACAGTCACACAATCGCAGGGTTTACTGGCAGGTGCTCAATTTGCAAGCATTTTTCACGGATTGGCCTAGCCTTTAAACGCGGGCTGGGCTTGGGGCTGCATAGGCTCGCACTTCTGGGTTGGCAAATTCCCGAACTTTGTCCATAAGGCGCACTTCCAGGTTTTGATATCAGAATTTTAGTCAAAAGGGTGCACCTTATACGCATGAAATTACTGTACAAATAATAAGTACACCCATATTTGTTGATGAATCATTTAACTGCACTTGAAAACTCAGTCACTGTGTACTCCAAGAGGCAAAAATCATTATTAAGTCCAGCTTGCATCAACCTCTAATTTGACATTAATTTTGTAGAGTGGCCTTCTGGATTGTTTTAGACTCATTTCTAAAAACAGTGAAACTACTTATTCACTCCTCCCATTATTAACTAAGAAGCCTGAAACCCCCAAAAGCCTTTTCTTTAGATGTCATAGTGTACCAACAGAAGCAGAAGAAATTTCATCTCTTCTGAAAAATACTTGCCACTGCTGGTCCAAGGGAAGAGGTTATTTTCTACTGTCAAATTCTGACTGAGCATTCCAAATGCCAAAATAAGATTTATCTACAGAAGTACCTCCCATACCTCGTACCAAAGATCTGCCTGCCCTGCCTACTTGGATCCCATAACACCAGCCCAGTCCATGTCCTTGCACTGATGCACTGACCCTAATCCTCTTATCAGAGGAAAACATGACTAGTAGATGAGTCCGCAGCTAGTAGCACTTGCAGTGGTGAAGATTTGAAGTACCAAAGATCCAAACACACTATTTACAGTGCTAGAAGAAGATCCTTTTCACTTGCGTGAGGGAAAAAGTACCTTCTGCATTTTCCTTACAACTGTGAGCATGCACTCTCTCTTGTTGATTAAGCCAGAACAGGTACAGTAGTTTCACGAATATAAGCCGCACCTTTTTCACTGAAGAATCCAGCCTACCCCAGGAGTGCGGCTTATATTCAGGTGCGGCTTATTTATGGACAATTTCAGGAGAATTACCAAGGCGGAAGTACGAGCCGCAAGGGGAACAGGCGTTCCCCGTCCCTGCCGGCGTTCCCCGCTGCTCGCG
>VRYO01002297.1:58107949-58134012 GCA_009812075.1 Sialia sialis | reverse complement strand
CAGTTGGGTATAAATGATCATGTTCAAGACAGACTCATGTCTGGTCAGCATTCAGCACAGAATGGAAATGTTGTTTGGACATCAGCAAAGTCAGGGACGTGGACTCAAGGCAGCAAAAACACTGAATTAGACAATGGTTTGGGGTAAACTAAGCATCTGAGTGCAGCTGCAGCTGCTGTGACTATCAGCAGGAGGAACGTGCTGCTGATCAGTACTGACTGTTTTGAGGAGGACCAACCCTTGCTTTCATAGCAGATGTTTGGGAAAACACAGTTCAGGAACCTTACTGAGCCAAGCACTTGTACAGTACTTACTGTTAGTGGCAGTTGTGTGCAAAGCTGTGCTTCAATTAAGACGGGAAAAAAGAGATATAGAAACCCAGCCTGCTGGTGCCTGGATACAGATGACCCTGACAAGCTAACAAGCTAGGAGAGGAAAAGTATTTAGGGAAGAAATGAGAGCAGCAGCACAGGTGATGTAAAGTGCAAGGGGTTCCAGGGAAAGGCAGAAGATAATTTCAGACACATGCAGCAACTAAGAAAGTATGAACAAGACACTTTACTATTTGCTAACCCACAGTCCCTTACTGTAGGTTGGCACTTATAACACTGAGGTATGAGAGTGAGGTATGTTACATCCTCAGCCTGTTGGGTAGAGTTCAAAGCATTGCATTTGAAAAGTGGTGACACAGTGATTCAGAGGAGCCCTGAATTCAGCCTCACAGTTCAAAACACCTTGTGTATTGCAGCCACCACATGCTCAAAGGCCATCTGCTACATTGATGTAACCTCTAGCTTCATTTTAAATGCTGGCTTTAGGCAGTGCTATAGAGAGACATGAATACCAAATTGATGATTCTGGCAATCTAGAGCATTAAACATTTTATCTGCCTGGCTGGACAGTCCCATTGTTTGAATAACCCTGAAAGGGCTGACCGTGTTGCAGCACAGTGATTCACTCAGCCTTTACCATAATCCACTGACTAAGATAAAATTTCTTCCTGTGAACAGACAAACAAGTAGGGGAGCGTCTGCTGTTTGTTGAATGTGTGATAATAAATGGAGATTAACTGGATAATAAAAACACTGCCTATTTACAGCCATGCATCAATTCCTTGCCAGAGGACACCTATTTATTCAGGGAAAAGGGATTAAACTAAAGTCTGGGAGAGAAAGGATTACACATACCCACATTGAAATGTTTATCCGAAAACAGATCGGGCCTGAAAGGTATTTTCTTCCTCTTCATTCTCTCCAATGCAGCGCATACTATAGAAATGAATCTCAGGTCTCTTGAAATGAGAGACCTTGAATGTTTGGAAAAATAAAAAGAGTGGTTGCTGATGCTGATTAAGGCTATCCTACACACAGCACAGAGGTTGTGTCCCAAGCACTCCAGCTCTGAATGTACAGGCAGAGAACAGTACTGGCAGGAGTTGACTGTCAGCAGGAACACATTCCTGCTCATGGCAAATTCAAGCCCACCCTTGGAGGTCCCACTTTTTGCGGTAGCAAAGACACAGTTTTAATTTATCAGGAGGGGAAAAGTGAGAAAACATGAAAGGAATGGAGATGACTTTGACCCTCTTGGTAGCAAGAAGTCACTCCAACAAGTGTGGAGCATATTCCTGCCACTGGAGGGAGAGCGAGAGCCTTGAAATTCTCAGGAGAGTGACGAACTGAGCGCAAGCCCAGTTCAGAGCGCAGAAGGACAAAAGTGCCTCACTCAAAGGACAGTGACAGTGCACTGGCTCTCTTCCAGGTCTGCAAAGGATGGCCATGTCAGAGCTGCCGGGCAGCCTTGCTTGGGAGAGTGCTTCCCTCCCAGCTGCTGCCCGCCACAGCACATCCCCTTCCTATGCCTTGGTGAGGCTGCTCAGGCTCCCATACACCTCTCTCCAGGAGAGGAGCTGGCACGTGCACAGAACAAAAGCTGGGATGTGCTCCACCAGACATCACAATCCTCCCGAGGGCTTGCTGTAATGAAAATGACCTGCCTTGTGTTTTGACTAGCTGAGTTAAAAGATAAAGGCTGTCTTCTTCCATAAATTACCACTGGGTGTAACTGTGGTCTGTGAGCACAAATGCAGAGCTTGAGAGTCTCCTTGGGTCTTTAGTGAGTCTCTCATCAATGTCAACAAGAATCCTGAAGAGCAATAATTAAAAAGAACAGTCCTTGTCCTGGAACTAAACAATTGGTTATCCATTTGTTACTTTATTGTCATCCCATGGGGAAAAAAGATGCAGTTTTGGAACACTCCTACTTTAGCCAACCATCTTCTCTGCTGTCCTCATGTTCAATGCTCCTTGGATCTTAATCTCACACCTTTCTTCATTGTCTCTTCCCATTATAATGGCATGCAAAAATGTACACCAAGCCTCATAACTGTTTTGCCAACAGCAAGTTCTAGTGTCACCCCTCACTGAAGACAAAGACTGAAGCTCTTACCTTCTGCAACAGCTGGCTCTGGTCCCATTTTGTACAGGCAGCTCTGCAACTGCACACTACCAGCATAGAATCATAGGATGGTTTGGGTTGGAAAGGACTTTGAAAGGCCATTCAGCCCAACTCCCCTTGCCATAGGCAGGGACACCTTACTAGACCAGATTGCTCAGAGACCTGTCTTTGAAGGTTCTATAAAAAACTTTCCTTGTGTTTTTTATTAACTTGTACTTTGGAGAATATGCACTTTCATACATAAGCACATTAGGTACATGATATTCCAAATACCTAACAGAAGTAAAACTGATCCAATAATACACCCGTAACAAAAATGGAGCTGCAGTGGTTAAGACATGGGAATGGAAGGCAAGTGTCCCAGGGTCTAATCCCACAGCCATCTTACCAACAACTGTATTATCAGGTCTTATTTGTTTGGTTATTAAGCCAAAGCACATTCTTTCATATCAAATCTCTAGCAGCAGCCCACAGGAACTCATGAGTATCATGTACAGTTATTAAAAATGCAGACAAATTCCAGTTAAGCAGGCTATGAGGGTACAGTTCAGAGCGTAGAAAAGGCTTCAAAATCTCGTTTGTTAATTAGCCTTGGCAGAACAACTTCTACAGAACATAATGAAGAGCAGTAAGAGACTGGGACAAGCTCAGAACTGCAACGTGTGCCAGGCTAGTCCAAGCTTAAATCAGCAGAAATAAGGAAGATCTTGCATTTAGTTATGTACTGGACCATGCTGAAAAACTATTAACTAAAGGAAAGCACAATTAATCTTTTCTGAAATCCCAGGTATGACACTTTCATGGTAGCTGTCCTGATATTTATGCTGGTAATTACCGCAATCTTGGTCAATGTCACCATATACTTAAGACAGAAGCAACTTTGGTACAGTTAAATATAAATACATATATACATATGAAAGCATATCATATATAGTGATTAGAAGATTAGTCCTGTATGATACCACCTTCCCAGTCTCGGCAAACTAAACTCACAGCAGACATGGGCTGCCTTGTCTGCACTTTACTCCTGCACTATGCAGAATTCCCTCCTACACCAAGAGGCTAGAGCTCAGAACATCAGGACAGACTCTCTACACCATTTACAATTATATCAGATTAAGGGAACACATCTGATTAAATACAGTAGATGATGATGAATTTTTTCCCAGACCTCACTGTGCTGTAAGTGAATTTACATATTGAAACCCTATTTCCACACAGTATGCAAAATTTCCATTAGTGTCCTTTCACGGACACTTTGTGATGTAACCACACAGCAATTTTCATAAAGAGTATAAGCAAGCTACCATGTCCTGGAGGAACAGCCGTTATATCACAGTGACTTTCTTTTGGTGGCTGTGACAAAATGCAGACAGAGGTTCTTTTTGGAAGAGAAAGGGCTGAACAGGGCTTTTTGCAACCCCTCCTTGGTCAACAGCTCTGTGCTCTAGCCAACCAACCTGGCAAGCAAATGGACTGCAACAGGAAAACGAAAGCAAAAAAAAAAGAAGTGCAAGCTTTGCAACTTAGCATGAAGAAACATGGTCATTAGAACAAGTGTGAGTGATGGAAGAGAGTGGGAAAAAGGACTGATCTCTAGTTAATTGAGATATTTAAGTGTATAAACCCCTATACTTAGGCACCCTAGTGCCATTTTTAAGAGAGACTAAAGCAGGTAACACAAAAGGCTGAGTTCTCAGGTATCTTAGGATACCTTATCACAGTCTGGAATTACTGTAGAGACGGCCACATCTACAGATGCCATGTTTGGAAAACATTAAAGGACTCAGTGCTACATTAAGTTTGATATTCATACAGCTAGGAGAAATGCAACAACAGTGCAATAAGGGCCAGGGGAAAAGTCTTTGCAGAACTGTAACAAGATGAATTGGACGCAAATGAATGTACACAGGTTAGAATATAGAAGCTGTGATGATCTACATTAGCAGTAGGTGTAAGCCATCTTAAATCATGGCCATCCCAACAACTCTCAGAACCCATGGCATGTCAAAGTGTATGACCGTATCCATTTGTGTTATTTACTTCCTGAATAGGAACAGAAAGCAATTCAATTCCTCATTTTAACAAGGTATCTCAGAGCAAATCACCAAAGGTAAATAAAGGGCATTAGCCTTCATTAGTAGATCAAGAAATTGTTGTAGCAAAGGGTTATGTGATTTGTTCAGCATTGCACAAGAAGACAGCAGCAGGGCCAAAGAACAGTCAGCATCCTGCCCTGCAGGTGCTAAGTCCAAAGCATCGAGTGCCTTGCAAAATGTATAATCAACACTATTCACAAATTACATTAATATCGGCATGCAGTCGTTCTTCCTATGGGTGCCTGTGCTGGAACATCTATCTAAAAGCAAATATCAAAGAGAATGATCCATTCATTTCATGACTGGAGACTCTGTTTGCCCTTTAGCCTTCCTTCTGCAAAAACAACTTTCACCCATCAGCTCATCTGATGCAACAATGCTCTGAAGGAAAGAGCATGACTTAATACCAGAAGCACTGCACACACACTTGTACTGCATTTAAATAGCACTGAATTAAAATGAAATTGTCACATTTCTGTTGGGCTACATGTTAACCCACATCCTATTACGGTCCTGTAGGAACACACAACACACTCAGTGCTCCTGCTTACAACACTAAGGAGTCTTCTGAGCCTGTTTTCTTCCATCAGGCTTAAAAAAAGGCGTAACTGCTCAGTTATGAGTTACAAACAACTTAAGTACTTACATGAATTTGGCCTATTTTCAGCAAGGGCAAGCAGCAAAAACCAAAATTGTCAATGTTAAATCCACAATACCAACTACAAACACACCAAATTAAATCCTAACAAGCCTTTCAGTGATGATGCTTCACCAAACAGTGTGCCAGCAAATCTATGTCCTGAATTAAAGGCTCTGTTGATTTCAGTTGTCTTTAGATGAGAATTGTAATTCACCAGGAACATTCTGCCATGGAAAGAGATACAGCAGCTTCTGACATGGGCTTCATCAACTCATTTGGTGGAGCCCACATTAAGCCAGTCCTTACTGGGTCACAACTAACTGCTGCAATTCAAACCACAACAGGGATTCTCCAGCAGTTTAAAAAATAGCCAGTCTCTCTAAAATTTGTCAAGGAAATACTGTGTTTTCTCCATGTCCACAACTGTTGCAGCAGCCTCCCAGCCCCTTAGTCTTGCAATAGTCTCTTTGCAAGATGTCCAGCTGCAAGGCAGAGAAAACGGTTTGTAAACTGAGAATGTTTTTTTCCCCAGGTAAATTGCACAAGGAAAATTATTCTTTCCTTGTATTACCAACTCATCAAATCTCTTTCACTTTCCCATTTAAAAAAGGCTGTTAGAAGAACTCCTCCTCAGAGCTGATATTTTGCAAATCTCTATTCCTTGCTGCAAAGATCATCCAGGTGAAAACCAAGTAACTTTAAACAAAATTGCTTATACTTCATCCACTGAAAGATCGAGAATCCTTTTGTGTTCACAAAGCAAAATGATGAACTCATCAGAACTAAAATCTCTGTTGTTGCAGACGGACTGTAAGGAGAAACACTGTCAAATCAAAATTATCTGTAAATGTTTCAGAGGTGTGCTCTTCAATGCTTCACTTACTGTAACAGCTCTTTAAAACATCATCTCTTTTTAATTTCCTACATTTAATCCCCCCATATAATTAATTCCTGAAAAAAAGCCTCTCATTTTCAGGAGCTTTCTAATTGCTCTCTTACTCACTTCAAACAATCTCAGAATTAACATGTCTAACAGAAAAGACTAAAATTTAAAAAAAACCCAAACCCTGCATTACTCAAAAGTATTCACTCAAAGGTAATAAGTTCAACTACATGAGCTCAATTTGCTGGGTTCCCCAAGCTTCTCAATACACTTCATTGCTTTGTGCTTTTTTTATTTCTTCTTTATGCTTTCCTATCCAAACATAAACATTTATTTTCACTTACTTATAGGAAATTGTGGTACAACTCCTCCAGTGATTCTCTCCTGCCTTTTTTCCCAAACACCTACTCTTCTGAATGGATGGTGTGTCCTTTTAAGAGAACTCTTGTGTCTGAACAAGAAAGGTCATAGTCTTATTAATATCTGTCTAAATGGAACAAACTGGGTCTTATAAAATCCTGATGACAGCTCAATGTTTATAACATTGCAAAGAATAGAGTAAAATGCTGCTAGAATAATGACTCTGCAGACAAACAGTCTGACGTTAGGAAATGTTTTTGCACATCTTTGTCCTCGTGATCATCTTACAAGCGGAAGTACATCAGGACATTCATGTACGTATGATGTACGCTTGAAGTGGCATTCCTATTCACCTGTCCGGGTTATTAAGCAAAGAACACCGATTAAGCCCTCTCTCTATTGCATAAACAGCTGTTTCCCAAGAGGCTTTCATGAGCATATTCTGCATTTGTTTTGCATACAAGGTAGGAGCAGAACACAAAACAAATTGCAACTGGCTGAGAACAGGACAAATGGTAAGAACAAAGACAAGGGCATTTCTTTTTCTTAAACACTTATAATTTAGCAATGTGACTGAATGCAATCACAGGATGATGACCTTCTACAGCTTCTTTCTTGACCACAGGATTATGCCTATAGCACTGGACATAATGCAAAGCAGAGAGTTTTTTACTCTCATCAGCAGCACTGAGGGGGCAAAACAGAAGCAATCAGGTCTTCAGTACAATAGCAGTTTATTTACTCTTTTCCAAACTCTGCAACACATTGCATACCAAAAAAGGGGGATCAACACTCAGACTTTGAGAGATCTAAATTTTACTAATATGCACAAATTTTGAGCACAAGATGGCAGTTCACATACTGTAATTACCACCAGTCATGACAAACTCTGCTTATGCTTCTGCTTATCTGCCACACAGAAAGATTAACAGCAGTTGTCCATATTCTCTATTCTTGGATAATTTCATGTTGCCAACATTCCCAAAGAGGACACTGCTGAGACCTTTACCACCACACAACCCAAAACATAGGGAATCAACTGTTCACTCTCACAATACATTTTGTAACAAGCTCATAAACCTGAAAAGATCACAAAAGCAGAGTTCACAAAACCAGACTAATCTATCTTGGCCTTTCCCCCCAAGTCCACTAAGATTCCCCAGAAGCTTATGAATGCTCACAACATTCCAAGTCCCTGTGCTGAATTAGCACAAACATCATACTCTGCAGCACTGAAATAATGAAACAGAAGACTCTTGTCACCACTCTGCCAATGGAGATCATCTATCACATGCAATTAGCAGAATATTCTAGTTCTGCACACACCCAACCATCCAGGCTAAGCAATTTTGCACATGCAGATACACAGCCATGTTTATTCTGCCCAAATGAACCACGTGAGACCTCTTAGAACATAATTTTCATATAAAGCTCATAAAAAATTATTCCCACTGGCAAAAATAATCACTGGACATTACTCCTTGTAACTTTGTACGATTTGTGTTTTTAAAAACATATGCTCAAGAAGAAGAAGGTAGAACAGTCTGAAGCATTATGAACTCCTAAATTCCATGCAAAAGGCAGCAGTTACAAACTGAAACAAGTTGATTTTTAACTAGTTTTCCTTACCATTACTTTCATAACATTTTATTTCCCAATAGTGAACTACATCATTTTTTAGTCCAAGCAGCATCTCTTTCAGCACAAATACCCAAGTAACCATTACTGACATACCTTTCCAGAATCAACCAATTCTGCTATTTCATCCAAACTTGGGCCACTTGGCATGAAAAATGCCCACCGATAATGGACGCCTTTAAGGAGATGCTGCAAGAAAGGTCATAAATCTATTAAAACATCATGAGAACAAATCTATTAAAACATCATGAGAGCAAACTGAAATGGGAACTACAATTAATGACAGAATCTCTGAAGAAGTAACTTAAGGAAATGATATGGAAATTATACGCTAGTGTCTGAAAAAATTTGCACCTAAGCATCTGGATTAAATGTACAGGCCAGGATATTGTGTTACCACAATAGGATCAGGATGAATTTTGTGTCCAACTTCACCAGTCAGCTAGTAGAGCAAAACAATTACTTTGTCTCTGCAGCTAGAAACAGCATTATTTGTTACTTAAGAGAGAAATGGTGTTATATGTTCATGTACATTCACAAAGGGGGTGAAATAAACCCAGCAGTGTGACATTTAGAACGTTCCACTTCAGTATCAATGACTTCATTTTCCATCGTAATATCTGCCAAAGTCATCACTGTTCAATGACAGATGGCAGCTCACATGAAAAGCATTTTGGGAAGATCTCACACACACAAGTCAAGAGCATCTCCACTGAGTAAGTCATTACAGGAATAAAAGCCATCATCTGCCAAAGAGAGATTTTTATACATGGCATAGAATCCTCTTCATCATGGAAACATGCACACTGAAAAATAATATTACATTATTTCTTCCCCATCTTTTCATTTTGTCTTTGGGCTTTTTTGTGAAAGTACTGCTAGAGGACTTAAAATCCCATTCAGCCAAGCCTTCACAGAAATACCATAGCAACTCTTTGAAAAGCATTCATTTGGAGAGCAAGTACACAAGCATAAAGAAGAAAGAGAAAAGTTCTAAAGCCCTACTGATCTGGCCACTGGAAGAATGTTACGATCCACTTATAAAAACTAGAAAAATCAGTATCGCCATCCAGACACATGAACATGAAAGAGATGAAAGACTTCCTAGCCACCCTCGAACACACTTATTATTCTCTGGTGCTGGAACAGGATGAAGAGAATAAGTCATGGAACAATGTTTTTGAGAGAAGGTATGACTGGCCTAAAGCAAGTAACAAAACTGCCCTCACTTCAGTGAGGCAGGGATTTGATGTGTTTACTATGAAACCCTGGCTGTCAGCAGGACTCACCAGGGAGGTTATATGGAAAAGGCCACATTGGAAAGCACAATAAGGAATCAAACTTCAGAGCTCCCCAAACTACTACATACACCCAGCAGCATCACCCCAACACATTTCTTTTCAGTGCAAGAAAGAAAGAAAGAATAGTATACTTAATGACATATGAGGACAATGCAACAGCTGCCTCTCCATAAGCTCTGTGACTGATATCCAAGCCACAGAAGTAGTCACTGAAGTACTGCAAAATATGAAAGTACACAGAATTTTGTCAAATACCTTTAGAGTTTTGGAACCAACAGTGACTCCTGTTTGCAACATTCCATCAGCCACTCCAAGTTTGTCCATGTTGATCAGGAAAGGTGTCACTAAGGTAACATATGTTGCTCCTGACCATTTCTTCAAGAGATCTAGTGCCCACTTCTCAGTGGATCCACCAACATTATCCAGGATAAAATCAAACCTGCAGTCATATAAAGAACAGGCTTAAAATCTTGATATGGGAAAAATAACACCACTGTAATTGAGCTAATTAATAGCAGAAATCAGCTATACTTCCCATTTTTCATGTCACATGCAATGCAATAAAATAATCAGCCTGCAAGATAGCAGCAAGAATGTCCCAAGACTTCAGCAAAGCTCCCTCTTAATGTACAATAGGATTTAAATTTACAGGTTATTGCCCATTCACTGTACAGCAGACACAGGCTATTTTAAAAGTATACTTAAACTCCAAAAAACAAACTTAAGTGCATAACTACATTCTGTACTTGCTTAAAGCCTTCTAAAGCTCTATCTCTTCAGCCCTCCCACAGAGGCTACTGGAACAGTCTTGAGGTCTAGCATGGAACAATATGGTATGTACACGTAAAAACTAGTCTGGACTCATGCCCTCAACTAGGAACAGTTCTTGTACATGCTGTACTCACACAAAAGTCAGTTCCAGTGGCTAAAATTACGTAAACAAATTATTCTACTAACACTTATTTCCTTACATCCTTCTGTGACCCAATTCTCAGCTTCACTTCTCCGAGGTTTGTCTTTTTTTTTTATCTCCTTATTTATTTAGGGGCCTTTTTACCTCTCCTGACGGCTCTTTTCTTCACGTCTACCTATTTAACATTGAACCTAACAATGCAAAGGATCTAAAACATTCCCCCCATGGAATGGGTATATGCAGCCTCTGGCAACAAGCCACAGTTTCAGCATTCCTTCTCACTATCCCAGCACGTGAGTCTGTAAAGGCTGAATAGTGCAACAGGGAGCTATGCACCTGTTCTGTTAAATTCACAGCTCATTCTTGTTTTCATCTATAAATTTCCAGCAATCTCCAGATTCCAATAGACACGTATATACACATATCTCTAATCTAAATAACCTACAAATACAAGGGAAAATACTTTATGCAAATAAAATAGAAAAGTCTTTATCTCTCTGGAATGACAGTTTTCCTGTCTTCCAAGGGTGTGATTTTATGTTTACAGTTCAGTTAGTGTAACAGCTGCCAGCAAGAGAAGATCATTAAATGCTCCTGGAAAAAGTAGCTGACTATGGGTTCTGAACAGTCAGTACAGCTGACTGATCAGCCTAGTTGCATCATTAAAATGTACTCCAGTTTAATATGTCTTAGAAAGGGTCACTTGCTAGAATGAGTGTTTAGCATTTAAAACGTTGAACTGCACAAAAGCAAATTTAGCACTGACTGCAAGTCCTGCCATACAGACAGTGTCACCGCCCTCACAACTGCCCTCAGGCCCGCTGACAATCACACTACAGTTAAAGGGCACACAGTTTTTTAGCACAGTTGCCAATAAAATTCTCCTACAGATCCAGCAGCTTCTATTTCCCCTCCCAGAAAGTCAGCTCCATCTAGTTAAAAAAAGCGGTGTGAGTACCGTATTCAAATACAAGTCACAGTAGACTACATTTAAACAGATGGAAAGATTGCAAAAGCAATCCCAGGCTAGTTTAAACATAGCTGCTGTGACAAGATAAATGTGATTGTTTTTCAGAGGCAGCTGTATCCAGTGTAACAGAAGAGAAATTTACTCCCAGTTGAGTTGCACAGTGCAAGTCACTGCTTCTTTGTGATATAGTTCTTTCCTCTACAAGATCAATTTCACATTTAACAGCTTTGCTGAGGATTTCAGAGACTTGCCTCAACTTATTCAAGTATTGTATATTCTCCAAGATACTGGATGGAAGCTACAAAACTGTTATATCACAGTGATTGAAGAGAAGCACATGCAAGTGAGCTTGTCTCCCAATTACCTGGCTTAGTCTTGCAGTGAAACCTGTGCTGGGCATACTCACTTGCAAACTGCATTCAAAAAGGTGAATCTGCTTAACAAAATAATGCTATGGAAACAAGGGGAAAAATTTAGGGAGTTCTGATAGAGTCAAGCAATCTAAGGCAGGTCTGACCTCCAACTCCTTCATCTCAGTATTAAGTAACACTAACACTCACAAGGGTAATGTTTTAAGCTGCTCTTCCAGATTCCCAGATTTATAATCAATCACATCATCTGCTCCAAGTTTTTTCACCAGTGTGCTTGCATCTTGAGAGCAAACTGCTGTCACGTGAGCACCCCAGGCCTTCATTAGCTGAAAACAAGTATAAAAAAAAGAAGTCCAAAGATTAAAATGTAGTGAAATAGGGAGAACAACTTAATAGGTAAAGTCTCACGATATTTATATAACAAATGAGCATCTTTAACAGGGAGTGGGGAGACTGCTCCAATACAGGATAATTTGTCACAAATCCCAGACAAAATAAAGGCTAGAATTTATCAATATTTGAGATGGTTGTAGGGAAGGAGTTGGTGTGAAGGAAGGTGTGTGCGGGTTTTTTAGTGCCACTGAAAGATACCAGGTCTCATGACAAATAAGGCTCTCAGTTTGCCATCTGAATCTGCCAGCTAAACATACACCAAGAGGTATTGTCCAAGCTGCTAATCTACCAAACTGTGACCAGAAGTATCATTAAATATTATTAAATATGCTCTTTAAGTTTCATGTTGCTGCAAATAGGTTAAGCACCAGTAACAAGAAAAAGAAGGAAGTCATCTCTGATTTACCACAGGGACAGCATCAGGTTATCTTTGACTCCAAAAGCTATAGCAAAGTAAATTATTTTGCTAGTCATTTATCTCTTTTTGCATCGCATTTTTGCATTCACAGTAACACTTTTTACCTTTATTCCAGGTTAAATAATGCAGTTTATCCATGATTGATCAGTAACAAATTGTAACTAGTCAGTGACTGGTGAGCCTTTCATATTGAAAGTCACCTGCTTTATCGTGGATAAGGTAAATAGTGTACCACAAAAAATTCTGCTGTAAACCTCTTTAAAACCACTGTGCTTATAGCCTAGTAACATGGAAAGCACTGATGCAATCACTCAACTTCTGTACTTTTTATAATCTTGAAAGAAAGATTTTTCAGCATGAGATGACATTAATTAGAATCAAAACTCCCAAATTAACTGAGAGCATGAAAGAGGATGTTCTACACCTAATGAAGCAACAAAAGAGCATGTTGATTTTCCAAAGTTTACAGTTAATGGAACAGACAGACAAAAGGGCAGCAGGGCAAAGACAGTGAGGCAAAGTAAATCTAAGCCTCTGCGCTTTACAGCCACTGCACAAAAGCCTGATGGCCTCTCACATTGTTTGACCAACTACAGCAGTAGTGGCAGGTGACATTCTCCACCAGTTTTCCTACTCATACACCAAATTCTGCTCATACTTACAGTGCAGAGCTGAATGAAAGATAATGAGAACAGGCTACATATTTCAAGTTACACCAGAGATTCCCTGCACCCACACTGTGAAATGTGACATCACACACAACTCCCTTTTTTGAAAGTCCCTGCTTCCTACTTTAAAATAATACAACAAAATAAACAGAAAGCAATAAATCTGAAAATGCTTTACTTTTGGAAATAACTATCATCTCTATCAGACTCATCAGTAGGTTGCTATTTTTCTATTCCTTCTCTCAATGCCCTTCTGTTAATCTTTTTTCATACTGAAATGCTTGACGATTCATCCTGGGCATGCTGGATAATATTACCTGTACAGCAAATGTACCAACTCCTCCTGAAGCTCCTAATATTAATATTCTGTAAGAGAAAATTAAAATGTATTTAATAGTTCTTCCAATAATCTCTGGAGCAACTAAGTATTCTAATGTTTCTTATACATCTCTGATGCTGAATTATTTTTAACAAAAGATTGGTTTTGTCATTCAATGTTATTTTAGAGTGGTTAAATGTTTACATAGCCACAAATGTGACTTAACATTGCTGATCATGCGTCCTCTGCCAAAGAGACTTCCTCAAATGTGCTTTCCACTAAATTCAGGCAGTGGAGCTGTCAGGTAGTAGCATTTATATCACTCAAAATCCCTGCCCCTGTCCTAACTTTCCCAAACATTCATTTAGAAAGGACTCTTAATTGATTTTTTCCCAAACTATCTCCCAGACTCCACTGCCATATCTCCTAAAGAAAAAAAAAAAACAAACAAATAATTCACCAACATTTTACACAAATCGGTCTTATCTAAGACAAAAAGTAATTTAGTATCACATTATTTAAGGAGACTGTGAACTAGAGAACATATGGAACATAATTTTCCCCATATTGCATAATGTTTATCTAAAAGACAAAAATACAATGAAGTACCCTCACCATTAACAAGTTTACTTTCTAATTAAGTGTCTTTTTCTTTGGAAAACAAGCAGTAGAATTTTTTCAGCTCCTTCCAGTACATCTCAACAAGACCCTGTAAGTGCCAGATTGTAGAAACTGGCACACAAGCAAGAAAATGAAAGAGTATATAGCCAAATTATTAGCAAATGAGAGTTTATTTTAATTGATAACCCTAAATTTCAAAAAAAAATAATATAAGTTTACTTGTGTGATGACCTGGAAGCTTAATCACTGTTCAAAAATTTCATCCAAATATTTTATTAAATAACTAAGCAGCAGAAAGTGAATTAGTAAGAAAACCTTGCACCTTGCAGCTCAAGTTGCAAACAAGTGCTTTGACTTTGGATCCATTTGCTAATTCTAGGTCAAAAAGAAGATCCAAGATGAAGTCCTGGCATAGGACTGGGGAACATCATGTTTCTCAGAGCTTCTGTTAGCCAGAAAAATCTCAGAATCTTCAGAAGCTGGTGAAAATCTCACAGTGAAAGATGTTGAAGGAAATTGCTTTTTACAGTACAAAACTGTACTATACAATCTGGAATCTCAGTTTACAAAAGTTCTTTGAAGTAGCTTAAGAGACTTGGCTTTGGTCACACTATCTGTTTTAAAATGCTCCTTTTGTAAGTGATCGGATACTGTTCCCTCCCATCTCACTGATCCAAGCTGCAAAATTCAGATTAAGAATATGAAACCACAATACCACAAAGCCTGCAGCTCTTAAATCTGCCAAAATGTACTTATCTTCAGAACTGGGCTTCTAAAAACAGATGACTGGAGCAACATGCATATTTCAACTTTAGTATACTTGAAAAGGCTCCGGGATACTACACTCAAGGTATTGGGTTAAACCCATCTTTATCCTTAAAAAGGACACTCAAAATGAGGTCCTTTCCAAACACCTTTTCAAACCACCTTAAGGATTTCAGTTAAAGGGCATTTCTTCTACTACATATCTGGGGGAAAGCCATAATCTTAAAATGTACAATTTGCTCAAAGGATTTAGGTAACATTTTCAGTTTGGGAAGAAGCTTGGCTAGGACTTTTTTTTTATTTCTTCCTTCAATAAAAGCTCTCAAGATTCTTTCAGATAGAAATACTTTCCAGATTTGGTTTGTTCCTATGTTGCATGGGCTATTTTCTACCACACCTTCCAATTATTAAAACTCTCTCCACATATTGTGACTTCAAGAAAGCTCTTCATTTCTGAGATAAAATATATCTGCACAGGAGATCCATATGCAGCAGCTCAACAGATCAGCATTTTTACAGCACTGACAACAGCAAGACACACAAGTAGGAGGGGGAGTGTTAGAAGGTGCAGGACCTGTTAGGACAGTACTGAATGACAGATGGTGGCAAGTGCCAAAGCAGGAACAGTTTCGTTTGCACTACCTCAGGAAAACATAGCCAGGAGAAAACACAACATAGAAACTACATTTTCACTGCAAGAGTGACCTCAGGACCAAACTAATATACAAGTATGTGCACCAGGCAACAAATTAACAAATCTTATGACCTGGACAGAGACCCAAGAGAAACAATTCTTCCAGAAGAACAAAAATAACATTTGTACCCCAAGCTTTCCTCCCTTTGACAGGGACACCACATTCACCAAGCTCCCAATGGGGCTCCAGCAGTTCAAATGGTCATAGAGAGGAGATCTCTCCAGATAAGCACACCATGAGATCTGAAAGTTTAGCCCATCTCCCTGGGCCCTGCTTGGAACTATGGTGTGGTCAGAAACAGGCATCAGAGAGGCAGGATCTGTTTCAGCTGTGTGTGGCCCCCACTAGAACACAAAGTGGGGATACAGATCAAGGACTAATATTTCCTCCAGATTATAAACAATTAAAAATGTTCAGTGACTGAGTTACATGCAAGATAAAAAATTAATAAATGCATCAATTTTACATAGTTATAAAATTACTGTTTTTAATGACTCAATATATCAACTTTATTTAGATATAAAATTATATCTAATTTGATTATGCCAACAAAATGTCCCCAAGAAATTTATTTCTGGATCAAGCAGTGTTTACCCTATCAAGAAGTTCTACAACCAATACTCAATTTGTACTTCTCAACAGATAAAATTATGAAGTAAACACACAGACATTGAAAAAAAATTCCTTGGAGTATTATGCCATTCAAATTTTTACTGTAACCATATAAACCATATAAGTTACATTAACAGAATCCAGCATCTCTGCCCAGCATACATGAAAGTCTTAGATATTGTTTCTGTATTTATGTAAATACTTTTACTTAATAACAATGTAGCACTTTGAATAACTTCTCAAACTGTCAGGTTTGGTTTTTGTCATGCATTCTGTGAATACAGAAAGCAAGATACTGTTGAACAAGCATATTCCCTTACTAGTGAAACAGGTCAGTGGCACCTATGAGAAGCTCCAGGTATCCAAAGACACAGGAGTAATTTTGAATACTTAAGATAGTAAGAATATTTAAGCTTCTACAAGAATCCTGACATTAATTAGAGTGGTATAGAATAAAAACTATGAAAAAAATGACTGGAATTGCAGAAGGGCTCACAGACAATGAGAGCACACTTCAGGAAACTTGTAAAAACATAACCTGTGAAAGTATGCGCAGATGGAGCAGATAATCTGTCAGATCAAAGTACAGCCAGACACTGGACTAGCAGCAAGTATTTCTGGTTAGCCCACCCTCTTAAGAGAAGCAAAGAGAATAAAACACACCAACAGAAAAATCTGGCTGCTTTTAAGACGTCTTAACATTGCACTAAAGCACCAGTGAAGTAGCTTTCATCAAGGAATACAGCTGCTCTGCCACAATGACATATTCTTGTGTGCACATATACCCTTCTACATAGCTATTTACATACAACTATAGGAGACAAAAACACTGACATAAAATCACATTTGTAGGTAACTTCTTACAAAATATATGATATAAAGAAATTATGAAAAAGTATATAAATTCTTGTAATTTGAAATTATTGCCCTAAGAGTTCATGGAATATAATTTTGCATAGCTCCTTCCATGCATTTTAAACATTTTCTTACAAGTAATACTTCAGGGAAAAAACGGTACCATCACATAAATCATTCACTGCTGGTTTTACAGTTCAAAATTTATAGAGAGGAAATATAATGTTTTTAAGGTACAATAATTTCACACTCATAAGCCGCACCTGGTTATAAGTTGCACTTCCGGGTAGCCGGGAAGACCATGGAATTTATCCATAAATAAGCCGCACCGGGTAATAAGCCGCACCTTTTTTTTTTTTTTTAAAGCGAGGATCCATGTGTGACAAAGTAATGAGTTAGTAACAGAATCACCTGATTGCGGGACTTGCTATCAGGTGCTCAATTTGCAAACAGTTTTCACAGACCAGCGAAGCCTTTAAACGCAGCCCCAGGCGCCCTCCCCGTGCCACGGCACTCCCGCCCCCGGCGCTGGCTGCCGCAGCTCCCCATGCTGCTCAAAAGTGGCGGCTCGGTGGGCTGGGCACGTGAAGCAAATCCGGCAAGCGGCTCAGCGGGCTTGGCAAAGTGCGAAGCGCAGCCAGCAAGCAGCTCGGCGCCCGCTCGCCAGTGGCTCCAGCTCACCGCCCACCCGGCAGCAGCTCCACATCAGCTCCCCACCAGCCTCCCGCCCGCCCAGCCACAGCTCCATGGCAGCTCCCTGGCTGGCAGCAGCTCCACAGCAGCTCTCTCCCCAGCCAGCTCGCACTTCTGGATTGGCATTTCACCAGAATTTGTCCATAAATAAGCCGCGCCTGGTGATTAGCTGCACTTCCGGGATCAGCTTGATTCTTCAGTGGAATAGGTGCAGCTTATCAGTGTGAAACTACTGTACATTAAAATGGGCTTTTTGCTGACAGAGTAATAAAGATTTTATTTGGAACATGAAAGTAAACATTAAATGTAAAGACACATTACAAATGCAGTTTGAACTTTACTGTTAACAATCTAAACACTTACCTGAAGATTGGAAAGACAATTTAAATAAGGCTAGCCTACCAGTGTATCTTTAGGTTAATTATATTTACATGTGAAAGTAAAGATAATAAAACGTCTAAATATTGAGAAATAAAAAGTAAGGTGATCTTATCTAAAATTTTATTACTAGCTGGAAGTTAATTTCAATTATGTCTCTTTGAAACTCCTTTAAATTTTGCAATTTCATTCATTGTTTATCTTGAGGAAAAACAATTACTCAATAATTCATGATGAAGTTCACTGTGGCATGTGAATGACCACGCATTCGATTGTTTTCTCGAGATGTGGGTGAAGAATTCCAATAGATCTAGTGTCCTTTGCAATGTGTTGCATTACAAAGTATCAGTCAAGATAAGAAGACGTCAAGCATCCAGACTCCTGCTGCCCAATAATTATTTTATGACCTAAACCTGTGATGCAACATAGTAATTTTAACTACTATTTTTCAACTCCCCAAGTTTCACTTTTGCCCTTATTTCTATTCTGAAGATCTTGCTATCTCTTTACTCAAACATCCAAAGGTCAAAATAACTGAAAATTTCAATTATCAGAAGAAAAATGGCATTTGCTCCAATCTTTCCCTGCATTTTTCCTCATCTGCCATTGTCAGATTAACAGACTGATAAACAAAGTCAATTTTTCTATTTGATTGGCTGCTCGTCTTGCACGTTCCCCTTTTCTTGTCTGCATTCCTGACCTCATCAAAGTTCTGGCCTGCAGGTCAAATAAGAGTCAGTCACCTGCTCATTTTTCTCTAAAAAGTTGGAAAACCAGTCTGTTTCAAATGGCCCACGCATGCAGGAAATGAGTGAACCACACCTCTGTCCTTGAGAGGGCTTTTTATGAGTTGCCAGTATAACTGAGAGGATATTGTATTTGGCAAGCTGTCTAACAGGCAGAAAGGCAAACTCCCTATAAATTCCTGCAGACAATATCCTCAAATTATCTGTATAGCACATACATTAGATATACATTGGATTATAATAGAATCATAGAATGGCCTGTGTTGGATGGGACCTCAAAGTTCATCTAGTTCTAAATGCCCTGCAGTGGACAGGGACACCCTTCACTGGAGCAAGTTGCCCAGCAACCACCCAATCTGGCCTAAAATATTTCCACTTATGGATGTGTGGGCATCCACAGCTCCTCTGGGCATTTCTTACCTCTTTATAGGGATCTCATCTGAGCCTTCCTCTAAAGAAGCCTCTCTCAGCAGCTGTGTAGACAGAATGCATCATCCTCAGACAGCTGATCTTTAGCAATGTTGTGGTATAACAGTCTTTATCACTGCTGGACGTGTCTTAGAAGCAGCTCATCAATATAAAAATGAAGAACTTTAGTTTTAGTACCAGAACTGTCTACTTACCTTTTCCCACTACAGTTACTTTGGTTCAGTCCTCCCACTTGGTTAAGTGCAGACCACGCAGTGAGACCAACATATGGTAAGGCAGCAGCTTCTGTGTGACTGAGACGCTTTGGCTTAAAAGATACCTGAAACAAAATCATATCTAAGTCACACAGCAGCTCCTATGTGACACTAAAATATTTTAAAAAGCTTTACTGAATTGTAGATTGTGTATTGCACATTTTCAGTCATCTTCAAAACCAGCTGGAGTACAAACCGATCCAAGCACTAAGAAATAAAGTTACAACAGTAGTGAAGAAGTCAGTACTGCCAGTCTTTACAACTTTGAGGTTTTGTTAGCCACAGTTTACCTCATTTCCACTAGCTACCACGAACTCTGACAGAGTGCCTTGTTTCCATGGTGGAATTGCTGCCCACACCTAAAACCAAACAGAAAACAACTATCAGTTTTTGTAGCTTTGCACACAATTGTATGTACACAGAAGTTTCCTTCGTTAAAGAAACGTTTTTTTCTGATTCACAGAATGTCTTCGCTGTTTATTAGAAACCAGTTTATTTAGCTTATTAGCTTATTTTACACCAAAAACATCACAGAACTGACTAAATGAAAGACTGGACATCTATGTAAATAAATTGTACCATTACTTTGTGTAGAAGACATTATTTTTCAACCCCTCCTCCAACTACTCGTGTGCCAGGAAAGCCCAGATTAGAGGGGTGAGGATGGTGCAGAATCAGGATTTGCTGTACTAAAACTGGTGAAATGTGAAACGAACTAGTAATGATGAAAGCAAACAGTACCAGTATTTGTGTGGGCACCCATGAAGCCAAAGTTCCTACTCCAAGTTACTCAGGACAAATAAAACCAAATCCCTTCTTGTTAGAATTCTACCTTCTATTAAAAACAAAGAGGCACTTTGAGTGTGCACTTATAAACAAACAAATTCCACCATCTTGCTACTGCTGAAATAGACCAAAAACTAAAACACAGAAGGGAAGTTAACTTGCAGGAGCAAGTCTCTGAAAGACCATGTTTTTCAGTGAGAAAATGAAGAGAAGAAAGTATTCTAGGAATTTACTTCCAGATGGGCCTTATTAAGAGTGCAACAGCATTAAAAAAATAATTAAGAGGGGAATAAATGCTGAACATCTCATAGTATATTTTAACTATATATTTTGGGAAAAAAAGTAAAATAAGAGATTGGTGGTATCACCTCATCTCCAGGTTTGAAATAAGACACGCCCAGTCCACATTCCATAATAACACCAGAGACATCTCGACCAAGTGTTATAGGAAATTCAGTCTCGCCAGTTTTGAGTTTCAGGGGATCCCGCTTCATATTTAACGCGGTTGCACCATAACCACCTGCAAAACATGTAATCAACCACAACATACCATGATAAGTGTTCATTTATTAATTGTGCAATTCCAATTATAAAGCATTATCTATACATAACGAGCCTCATCTCTGTTACAACCAAAGCACACAAATAATCTGCAATATTTTATATTTCTACAGATTTTAGAAATAAGCAAGTATAAAAAACAATAAGGCATATCTCCTAAAATGAGTAACCTGGACTTCTAGTCAGTAAACAACAGACAAATGCTGTGAAGTCTCAGAATTATCCATCTAATAATGGTACTCAGCCTAAAACTAGCCTGAACTTCCATGCAAGTGTTTGGACAAGTCCGCCTAGGGGCCCTATCATACTAGAAAGTGCCTTAAAAGGAATCCTCAGATAGGAAATGTCCCATCACCAAACTCCCAACTATATTTGAAGATTTTTTAAAATTCATTTATTAAACACGCAAAACATAGATTACACCTCTGTCAGCAGGCTTCCAGCAGATATATTTGGTTGTTCTACTGAATCTGATTCGATATGCAAGCATTTCTACACAGGAAATATAAGGTATTCTACTACCACAACCCGTGTTTCAAACCCAGAAACTGGGGAGGAAAATCTGATTAAATCTGTCAAATACAAAGCGCCAGGCAGTGAAAGGGACAGATTTCCTGGACGGGCTGACATCATGTCCCCAGATGTCAGTTCAGGATGGACGTGGCAATGAACAACGCGGTTTGCCTTAGGTTGCACATGCCGACTTGGCAGCACCTCGGACCTCCAGCTCCATTCGCCTCAGGGAGATGGGAAAATCCAGCATCACTTAGGGGGAATACAGCTCCTTGGCCGGGCATCTCTTAGTCAACAGAGCAGCACCACAATCACTCAATTGAAAGCTCACCCTTGCAACACACACACACACACTCTTGTAGAGGCTTTTTCTCCCCTAAGAAGTTCAGAAAAACCTTTTTGTATCGCTCTTCTGTGACAACCTGGAACAATTTTCCACAGGGCTCGGGGAAGCACGTGTGTTGAGGCAGCCCCGGGCACTGCCGAGAGAATTGTCTGCGGGTCAGGACTGTGCCCTGGCACACTCGGGCCGCCGGGGCCGCAGCCCCAGCACAGCCCCTGCCCTCCCGGCAGCCCGGCCGCGGCTGCTGGGGCTCAGCACTTACTTCTCATGCTGAGGTCGATGGGGTTCAGGCTCGCAGCGTGAACCTTAATGATGACCTCGTTCGGGAAGTGTATGATGGGGAACATCATGTCCCTGGTGAAGCGCAGCACCTCGTTGCTGCCGTACCGGTCTATGACCCAGCTGGGCATGGCGATCCGCGCCCGCGGAGAGGCGCGGAACCCGCGGGCCGGTGCCCGCCCGCTCGCCCAGCGCAGCGCCCGCCAGCCCGCCGCTCCCCACGACAGCATGGCCGGGGCAGCCAGGCCGGGCCGGGCCGGACCGAGCCGAGCCGAGCTGCGGGATCACGATGGGGATAAGGATCGGGATAAGGATCGCTCTCCAGCCGGGTTGCTCCCGCGCACCTCACCGCTCAGCCCCGGCGGCTCCGCAGCCAATGGGCGCCCGCCTTCTTGGCCGCCCTGCCAATGGTGCCGCGCGGTGTTGCGGCAAGATGGCGGCGCGCGGCTGCTGAGCCGGGCGAAGGGTCGGGGTCGATCGGCGGGCGTGAGGAGGCGGTGACAGGAAGGGAGAGCCATGCTGCGTTCCTCTCTCCGACAGGTGAGTGGGGTCTGTCCGCCTGCCGGGGATGCCGAGGAGAGAGGCGGGTTTGCAAGGTGACCCAGGTCCCTTCGTGTCTCCTCTCCCCGAGGCGACCCGGGAAAGCGCTTCCCGTGGGCTCCTTCCCTCAGCGGGAATGGCGCTTTCTTCCCGCACCTCCCCGGTGCGGCCTCTGTCACCCGGCTGCGCTCTCAGGTGTCGGCGGCTTTGAAGGAAGGACGAGTCACTCCCACGGAGCTCTGCCAGCGATGCCTGGCCCTCATCAAAAGCACCAAGTTTCTGAATGCATATATTACCGTAACGGAAGAGACCGCTTTGAAGCAGGCTGAAGAGTCAGAGGAAAGATATAAAAGAGGTATGTTGGTTTGTAAGTAATGTCAGTCCTGAAAAAGCTGCTGTGGAGGAGCTGTCTGTGTTAAACGAAGCACCTTTGCTTTTTAAAGGAGTTCTCTTGGCTTGTTTGACTGCTGGGGCATGAGGCTCCCGTTTGAGGTTTCCGTGGGTGCTCCTGGATGTACACTTGGCACTCAGGAGAGTGTTTAGTCCAAAAATCAGAGGGAAAACGTAGACCAAACGAGGCAGTGCAAGTTAAATAGACTTTCTGCCTCTTGGGCAGCACTGCTACTTGATGTCTGCTGTTTCTTTCCCTCAGCAGTTCGTTTGGAATGTGTAGCCAGCAGGTACTGTGAATAGCCAAGCGCAGTGGTCATTCTCAGGCCTCCAGAACTGGGATAGGCAAACAGTTGCCATAACCTCTTGAGCTTTTAATTAAGAAAGCAAATTAAAATAAAGCGGCTTCATTAATTGCAGTTAGTAATTAGAGAACAGAATAGCTTTCAGTCCTGTTATCTGCAGCACTTAGAAGTTGGCCATCCTTCTTTTCCTTTGTGTTTCAAGAAAGGCAGGAAAGGTTAATTTTTACCTAATAGAATACATGTTTTCCTTCCTGAATGACGCTGTTCTCTGGCAGTTTAATAAAATTCTCAGCCATGTTGTTTTGCTAGCTGATGTAGGCCTTTTAGTTTTGAGGTTGGCATTTTTTTGTGGTGGTGTTTGTTCGTTCAGGTTTTTTGCTTTTTTTTATGGTGGATAATTGTTTACTTGGGGAAGATTTTTCCCTACTTCAGTAATTTTTCATATCTACCGTGTATGTCTAGTAGGCAGTGTTTATGGCTCCCAGCCTGATGATAAAGTGGATTTGGCAGCACCTATGGCTGAAATAAGTACTGTGTTGTCACATTGGAAGAATTTTGCACTCTTTTGGGATAGCCTGGATGAAAGCAGCTGCCTGTCTGGAGAGCTTAGACATGTTCACAGAGCTCTGCTTGGTTTGGGCAGAGTGCTCAACACTTGAGTTTTAATGGAAGATGGTTCTTGAAGATGGAACAACCATCAAATGCCAAGTGGAAAGCAATCTTGCTTCCAAAAACCACCCAAAGAGACACGTAAAATAAACAGTAATTGAAGAGAACATTATAAATATATATAGCACATTTTGCTTTAATCTCTATTGTTTTGCAATCATTCCTATTGCAGGTCAGCCACTGGGCATTCTAGATGGAATTCCTGTTGCTGTAAAAGACAACTTTAATACAGCTGGCATTGAGACGACATGTGCCTCAAATATGCTAAAAGGTACAGTAAAGCCTTTAAAGTAAAATCAGATCTTTTGCTCTTTAGAGGGTTTGTGGACTGTAGTCTTCCAGAAATCCAAGTATTTTCAAAAAATGAGCTGGTGTCATTTGAGGAAATACATTTATCCAAGTTCATTTGGTATTATGGATTGATGGATCCTTTTCTTTTTCTAAGCACATTACCTCTTTATTTATATTTTTATGTATTTAAAAAGAGTTATAATAAAAACCTATATACGACAATAAAATGGTTCCCAAGGTCGCGTTTTCCTTCACGTTGCTTTTAGGTCTAGAGGAGAGCAGTAAGTACTCTTCTGCCTAGTAAACTCCAAAGACAGTCCTATTTTATTGTTGTTGTTCTGTTTATAATTGTTGTCTTAAATAGCTTTTTGATATGTCTGTAGGAAAAGTAGATATGAACAATCCCAACATACAATCACATTCTATAATGCTTCTAAGGCATTTTTTGTTTTAAAAGTCCTAAACTCATTGTTTCTGTTAACAAATCATGAACATTTTCAAGGCATTGCAGTATTTTTATAGTAAAAGAGAAAGTAGGGAGCATTTCTTATATCTGTTTTATTCTGCACAAAGTAAAACTATATTCATCCTTGTGAAGATAGCCGAAGTAAATTAGCAGACCTCTAATATGATTGTGGTTTTTTTAATTGCAGAAGAAACAAAATATGACTTTACTGTTGTAAAAATTGTTCTATTACCTGAGATACTTTTCCTTAAAGCACATTCTCAGACCTGTTGTGATTGATTGCAATGAGTATTAGGAGGGGTGTCCTTGTTCCTGATGAAGGTGAGAGTGGAGAAGCCCCTGTCATCATTCACAGAGTGAATTGGTTACTACTTGAGGTCTCATGTCACTCTCACAGTTCTCATCCTAGGTTATGTAAGATCTGAATGGTAATAGCAACTTCAAAATGTTCCGAGTAGCTACTTGTGAAAATAATTTGTATCTCACCAGTTGTTCTTAATTGTTCTGTTTGTTTTCAGGCTATATTTCTCCTTACAATGCTACAGTAGTTCAGAAATTACTGGACCAGGGAGCTGTGCTTTTAGGTAAAACAAACCTAGATGAATTTGCAATGGGGTGAGTGATGTTTATTATTTTTGAAGTGTTGATTTTACATAAAATAGCATACATACCATCTGTTCCAATCTACCTGTTCCTTAACTCATTTTTCTTTGAGGCAAGACAACAATGAATACTTACTGGAAGGGTACACAGAGCTGCATGAACTTCTCCCTGAGCATTTATAGTGTTACGTAAATGATACAGATGCTTAGTTTTGTGAACATAGTGTTCAATTGTAGCTGTGCTTGAGAGGCAGGAAGCGGTCCAGCTTTTGCAGAAGGCCAAGGACAAGTGGCCTTCTTGTAGAATCAATAGTGTGTTAATAGAATTGGTTATAACACAGTTAATTGCTGCCTTTTCCTCTCTCCTTACTGACAGCTTTTTGCCCTTAGGTAATTGTTATCACGCCCCCAATTGCAGTCACTACCTCTGCCAGTCGGCCACTGGGTAATTTATTGGGGGTAGTTTATATGGGTACTCCCTGACTTGCTGCACACAGGCTAATGGAGAGCAAGGCTTTTAAGTTGCCTAAGCTAACACTGGTGACTTTTTGTCAGGAGCACACTGAAAAATGATCCTACAAATTGATTCTTCTGCAAATCAGTGAAGGCAGCCGAGCTGTAGCAAAGAACAGCATTGGCTGTTAGGGATGGGAATTACTGCTAGGTTTGTAAGGGAGTCTCTGGGACTTTAGTTACCTGTGAAAAACAGTAAATGCTGTATTTTGGGTTTATTATACTTAAATCAATGTCCAAGATTTGATTGAAAATTTACATGAATAGGGTGGAAATACTTCAAAGATACTGTTTTGAATAAAGAACAGTAATTTCACACTCAAAAGC
>VRYO01002297.1:58052271-58106949 GCA_009812075.1 Sialia sialis | reverse complement strand
TTATCAGTGTGAAATTCCTGTAATTTTTGTGTAAAAAAAGCTGTTCCTCAGAGGAAGAGCAGGAAAAAGCTTGGGGAAAACCTGATAATGCAGTATTACAAATGGTCTAAGTTCATTAAAGTACAGGATTTTCCTAAAAAGCTTATCCCAATACTGGCTTCTTATTCTGGTCTGTGTGTTTGCATGATCTCTTGATCAGGGAGCAGATCAGCTCTAAAGTAATGATGTCTCAATAAGGCTGGTTTTCAACTGCTGCCAGCTGCCTGTTCTGTCTGATGATTTAGCTGGTAACACTGGCACCTTGCAGTCAGTGGGAGTGTGGGGTAGAGGGCCTGAGGAAGGAGGAAATACACCCTGCCAGCTCACACTTGTGACAGGTGACAGAAGCTGACTGAAACCAATTTCTGAGAAGCCAGTCTGGCATTCTGAGCCAGTGAACTGTGGTGTCTGCAGAGGGCTACAGGGTGAATAATAGTGTGGCATTTCAGAGAAATGCATGTTCCTGGTATTGTGGAGCTTCTTCTCCACCTCTAGCAGCATGTTTTTCCCCACAGCTGTGATCTTGCATCAAATGCAGGGCTGGAAAAAGAGAATACCTTTGTTTTGAAAGAGATGTGCTCCTATACTTCTATATACTTTAAATCAGTTTTATGTCTTTGTCACTCTGTTTGTTTCAGTGGCATTAGCAGAAGATAGAAAGAGGTACCAGTTCAAGCTCTGTGTCAGAAACTGATGAACAGCTATAAATTTTACAGTTGCATGTAATGTTGTAGAAGTTGACTGCATAAGGATTTATGTACACCAGTTTTCTTGTGTTGAAATTGAATTTGCAAGGATGGATTTTAAAAATTAAATTGGTGAATACAGTGTGTAATTTATCACTTCTGTCTGTATTTGTCCTGTCTGACTGTCTTAGATCTGGGAGTACAGATGGAGTATTTGGACCAGTCAGAAATCCTTGGAGTTATTCAAAACAATACAAGGAAAAGTCTGTCCCAAAATCCCATTCTGAAGACAAAGAGTCTAACTGGGTAATAACAGGAGGGAGCTCAGGAGGCAGCGCAGCTGCTGTGTCATCTTTCACATGTTTTGCGTAAGAGACTTTTGAAATTGTCATGTCCTAAATGTCTCAAAATATGTTGGAATGCTTTAATTTTATAATTTCCTCATAAGCTAGTATGAAATAGGAGGGTTATTGGCGCTGGCATGCAAAAATTTATTTCAGCATCCCTAGGTTATTGGTGGCATGTCATAAATTAATCAGAATTAATGAATTAATCAGAATTAATCCATACAGGCAAATTTAGATTTACTCATTTCAGGCATTATTCAGTGGCATGACCACTTTGCACTGCATGAAATAAAATTATGATGGCAGTAAAGGAGTGACAGTTTTCTTCTTATTCCCACATAATCCCTTAAAAAAAGTTGTACGGGGTTTGTGACACATCCTCTTCCTCATTAATTGCATTACACATGAAAATGTAATTCAGCAAATCAGAGCTCCCTTAATTTGTCATAGTAGAATTGTCTTTCCCCCATTCCTTTTGTTTTGCAACATAGTTATGTAATAGTACATGAGATTTGGGACCTAAAAGCTTTAAAATCCCATACTCTTTATACAAAAGAGTACAGAGTACTTACTGCGTAGATACTTAGAGACTTCCCTATTTTTAAGTTAGAAACCAGTTTTATTATTGGGCTGTTTTTTCAGGGAAGTGTGTGTTTATGGTTGTTTGGAGTTTTTTTCCTAAAGAAATTCAAACAAGCTGGATTTTTTTTAATAGTAATTATTAACTGGAATAGCAACACACTATGTAGCAAATCAGTTGTCTATACCGTCTTCCCCATCTAACTGTTAAAACTGATCACAAACCTTGCATTTTATGCAATTTTTAGAGCTACATGTTGGAGCATATTTTATAGAAGATTCTTTCAATTGTGCTCTTAATTGGAAAGTGTTTAAAAATGCTCTTTAGTTACTTTATCCTTGTTTACCCATAGACTACATGACAAGCATCTATTTTGTTGTTAAAATATTGTTGCTAATGTGTATTACAACTTTTTAAATTACTTTTTAAAATTATATATCTCTTGATCTCCTTACCCTTTACTGGGATGTAACCTACTCAACATTTTAATACTGTTGAAATTGAACTCTGCAGCCATTCCCAAGGACTGCTGGTCCTCATCCTGAGCCAGAACAGGCTGATCCTGAGAAGGTCTGGCACCTTTTCTTATGTTGCTGGGCTCCCATTTTGCACTGCTCAGCACACTGTCAGATCAGGGAGATTTTTTGTCCAGCTATTTTATTGCATATAATATATTGTATATCCATCCTATTAGTGCCTTTCAAGCACCAGGAATGCTGCCAGTCTTTACATTTTCAGTTTGAGATTTGGATGTTCAAAAATGCTATAAATCTGAGGATGTTTTGCATCAACACAGAGGCTTTGAAAAAAATTCCACTTCAGGAAAGTCAGTTGAATTGGTTCAGCCATCTCATAAACAAATGGCTATAGGAAAAGTCATATACTCACTTCAATAAAAAATTATACCTGTTCCTGGAGTTAAAATTGCTTTTGGCAAAGATTTGAATGAAAACTGATTTCTCTTTTTAATGCTGCTTGAGTTAAATTTATTAAAATCAAGAGAACAGTATGTTTCATTTCAATGCCATTTTTGAAATAAAAATTTCAATTTAGAAAGAACAAGGTCTCACCTGTGAATAAAAAAAAGGAATTCAACATAATAATAATAATATGCTGTGTTTTAATTGTACCTAACCTACTGTAAACTGGCAGTTCTGATCAATCTTTGTGGATTTGGAAACAGGGAAAATCTTTCCAAAGTATGCCCTCTTCTTAGGGGCAAGAAGTGTTGCATTTCATTTTTATCCTGGAAAATGCTGATTCATGGTGCATTGGCTACACAATAAATAAGATAACAGTGTTGAAAATTGTTCCCTAAATCACATGAGATATATCAGTTGGTCTCCTCAGTATTGGAACAGAGAAGGCAAAAGAAGATTTGGGGCTATTTTCAGATGGTCTGAGTTCTACCTGTCTGCCTCTGCTTCGTGAAGAGAATTGGACTCTCTCAGTGGCAAATTCAGAGACCCTAAGAAAAATCAGAGAACAAATGAAAAATAGACATGGAGAGCAGACAGGAATTTAGGCTATATGATTACGACTTCTGATCTGGAAGAGTTCACAGTTTTAAATCCATGCATCTTAAAGCCACACATTCTTATGATTTGGAAATGTTCTGAATTATCTTACTAATGATGATCCTTTTGAAACCATAGAGCCTTAGGGTCAGACACAGGAGGATCTACCCGAAACCCTGCTGCTCACTGTGGTGTTGTAGGTTTAAAGCCAACATATGGACTGATCTCTCGCCATGGTCTCATTCCTCTAGTGAACTCCATGGATGTGCCAGGAATCCTAACCAGATGTGTGGATGATGCTGCAGTCTTGTTAGGTATTACTATGTCATGCATCTTCGTTTACAGCATTTCCTCAATACAAACTGAATTCTGAATTAAAACGTAACTAATGTATGTTTTCCTGGTCTTTATGTGTTGTGTCATATTTCAGGTTCACTTGCTGGACATGATCCTAAGGACTCTACCACAATTCAGGATGACTTTAAGCCATTTGAACTACCTGATTTGACTGATGTCAGCAAGCTTTCAATAGGAATTCCAAAGGTAACATTTAAATCCTGTTAACAATTATGTACAGGAAGAACAAATAAAAGACACATAACAAAAAAGTACCGGTGTCTTGCTCACCACCTCCCACTCTCCCGTGATTTGAAACAGTGAAGACAGTAAAAGCAGCTCCTGGAAAAGAACCGTATGTGTGTGCTCTGTTGCCTGTCTGGGCAATTTGGAGTAGCATACATTAATGCATCATCTAAAACATGTTGTCGTCACGGTGGGAAGCACTGACAGGAACTTTAGGGAAAATAGAGAACTTCAGTTCTTAGTTTTCTCTCTTGCTCTTTCATTAGTCCACTCTAACCTCAAACAAGTTCTTCTTGGTGCCTTCCCATGCAGTGAGCTTGGTACTGGTTTGTGCAGAGCTTTGAGATACTTGCCTAAATGGCGTTGTGTTAATATAGAGAAGAATTTAAAAGGCAATGAATAGCACAAGGAGCTGTGATTTGCAGAGTTCTAATAAGAACTGAAAGACATCTGTAATTTGGCATCTGCTGTATGAAATTCAATCATGTTTGTAACTGTAAGAGTACTTGAAATTTAGGAACAAAATTTGGGACTTCAGCCTATATTTAATTTAATAAAGTCTCTGCCTTCAAAGAGACAATGTGAATAACATTTATTAATTGGATTCTCAGTATTGGAACCTAAGCTAGAACAGGCATACCAAAAGTTTTAATTTGGTAAGCAGAGATGTTTACTGACCAATTATTCACCATCTGTGAAATGAAAAAATTACATGCCAAGAAGATTGATCAGCTGCTTACTGTTTAAGTCTTGATAAATCTAAAATGATGATATTGATTAATTCTTCCTATCATTTGGACAGTTTTTTTCTACTGCTACAGGTTATTCTAAGCAGATATATGCATATATTAAACATGGGTCATAGCTATTCAGAAATCAGACAGTATTACAACTCTGATATTATTGGTTAGAACTAAAGCAAGTATCTTCAAAAGTAAGGAATTTTAATTTGGCTGTGAAATAGGAATGTAGCTACTCTAAGTCTTCTCCCAACCCCTTGATTGTAGTTCTTTGGTGGGTGGTTTTATTTGTTTCAGTAAGGTGTGCCAGTTGCCACTGCTAATGCTATGGCCATTTCCTTTTGTTTCCTGCTTGCAGCAGCCCCCCTAGTTTTAGGATTTAGACTTGAAAAATTTCTACCCATGATTGCAAAGCAGTGCAGTACAGTCTTGGTAGATAAATAAGGGGATAACTGGGTAATTACTCCTTCAGAAGAAACTGCTGAAATTCCATGATCTATGATACATATGTTGATCCTACTGAGATGAATGTAATACTCTTAAGAAGACTGAATCCTGTTAATCTAATACATCTTGACTATATAGGATTTAGTAGATGCAAAAAGCTTTAATAAGTACTTTAAATCATGTAGTGGTGACATGATGGTTTCAGTATATTTTTAGCAGGAAGTTTTTGTGTTTTGGTTGCTATTAGAAGTAAACCAGTGTGTAAAAGAACTCCTCTTCTTGTTTTTCTTCTAAGGAATATCATGCACCAGGGCTGTCTAGTGAAATTCTGGCTCTCTGGTCAAAGGCTGCTGACCTGTTTAAGAATGCAGGTGCTAAAGTGGTTGAAGTGAGCCTACCACACACTCGTTACTCAATTGTCTGCTATCATGTGCTGTGCACAGCAGAAGTGGCATCAAATATGGCCAGGTTTGATGGACTGGAATACGGTAAGGCCTATGAAAAAACTTTTTTCTCAGACAGTAGAAACATTGCTGGATGCCATGTAAAAGTGTTAGTTTTTGTAGATTTTCTTTTAATGGTTGGATGCTTGATGTTATTTCTCCAAGATGGAATATAGTAAAAAAACTTGTGCAGGTAAAAATGTGTAAATAAATACATAATATATTTCACTACTAGGCATATCAGTGTCTGGGCTCAAAATCTATTTCAGTATTTCCATAATAAAACAGGAATTCGTTGTTTTTCCAAAATAGTAGCATGTCAGACTGCAGCAAACAGTGACCTGTTGTACTACTATGACATTATTAAATCTTAAGGATTACAGGAAGTATTGATACCCAAAATGCCTCTTCTTTTCAGGACACCGTTCTGATGTGAAGGATTCCACTGAAAGCATGTATGCTGCAACACGACGAGAAGGCTTCAATGATGTCGTAAGAGGAAGGATTCTATCAGGAAACTACTTCTTGTTGAAACAGTAAGCAGAGCATCTTGAAATCAGCTTTTTCACATTAATGAATAAAAATTCATGGTGATTAATTGTTCATCATGATATGAAAAATACCCTTACTAGTAGCTGTTTGTATTTTTGTTGTTGCTTTAGCTCTGTAATACCTAGTGGACTGTTAATAATGAACAAAAATGTTTTCCCTGAGTCTTAACAGTGAGCCTCCTAAATTAAATAAGTAAAACAACTTAGTGGGTTTTTTCCCCCTACCAGAGCATGATTGGCATCCATTTGTTAAATTAGGCAGAAATCTACCCTATGGTATGACATTGAAATCCTACTGAAGTCATTACTGTCCTAGTGTTAGAAGTTCTGTAGCTGTTAATCTCATTAAAACTGCATAGAAAAACTGCTGGTACATTGTAGTGAGGTCTTCTAGAGAAAGCCAGAGACAAAACAATTAAATTAACTGCAGCTCTCTGCCTCAATGTACAGGGAAGGAGAAGCATTGGCAGAAGCACTGAACTGAAGTCCTTACAGAAGTCAGGGTTTGATCCAGCTCACGTAGAGAAGCTGGTGCATGAATCAGTTTTACATTTTTAGTTTTCAATCCTTATCCAGCAGTCCTGATTCATGTTAGTAAAAGTGCTGTTTTTCTCTGCCTCAATTTGTTCAGATATTAACAAAAATATTAGGCGTGTAATCAGTCTCTGTAGTGCACTTGCTCTGAAAGAGCTCTGTCAGCAAGAGTATTCATCAGATGTGACTTCTAATTGCTCTCAGAGACAGGAATGTTGTCAGTCAGTCTGTAACAACCAGCTTTTATGGAATGCCGATATTCCTGCCAAGTGTGCTCCCTCTGCTTACAGTTGTCCAGATCAGCTTTCCTAAGGCTGCTTTAAAATTCACGTAGTTAACTCTTCTGTGACGGAACACACAATTAGCTTCCACCAAGATGGAACAGGAAGAATTGTGTTCTTGTTCTTGAAGAACAGAGTGCAGGGTCCAGAAAGCATTCTTAGAGCAAGTAGTAGAGAAAACCCAGCTGTGTCTCCTGCAAATGTTGCCTTTTACAGCTGATTTTTATCTTTCTTTTCAAAGTTTTAAAATGACTAGGTGATTGTTCAGGAAGTTCTGTTTAACATCTTCAGAGATTACATGGACAAGGGAATCGAGTCCTCCCTCAGCAAGAAGGAGGCAGTCAACTTTAGCAGACAACTCCAATTTGAGTGGTAATGTTGATCTATAGGAGGGCGGTAAGGCTCTGCTGAGGGATCTGAAGAGGCAGGGCTGATGCTGATTGTATGAGATTCTACAGGGCCAGGTCCTGCCCTTGGGTCACAACAACCCCAGGCAGCACCACAGGCTGAGGCAGAGTGGCTGGAAAGCTGTGCAAGGGACAAGGACCTGGGGATGCTGGTCAACAGAACGTGAGCCAGCTGTGCCCACGTGGCCAAGAAGGCCAGTGGCATCCTGGCTGTACCAGTGTGACCACCAGTACCAAGGCAGGGATTGTCTCCCAATACTCAGCATTGGTGAGGCCAAGCCTCGAATCCTGTGTTCAGTTCTGGGCCCCTCACAACAAGAAGGACATTGAGGGACTGGAGCGAGTCCACAGAAGGGCAGCAGAGCTGGTGAAGGGTCTGGAGCACAAGTCCAATGAGGAGTGACTGAGGGAGATGGGAATGTTTAGCCTGGAGAACAGGAGAGACCTTGTCACTCTCATTACAACTACCTGAAAAGAGGTTGTGGCAAGGTGGGTAAGGAAACAGCCTTATGTTGCACCCCGTGAGGTTTACACTGGATATTAGGAAAAATGTCTTCACTATAAGGAACAGGCTGGAACAGGCTATCAAGGGAAGTGGTGAACTCCCCATCCCTGGAGATTTTGAAAACATGTAGATGTGGCACTTAGGGACTTTCTGAAGTTTACAGCTAGGTTGATTTCTGAAGTGATTGTAGAAAAGGGTCTAATTCCCATTTTATAAATTACTAACTTGAATACTTGAATCTGCTCTTTATTGATTATAACCATTTTCATTGCTGTTTTTCGGAATCCTGAATCTTTAGATTACTCTAACAAAGTGAGTTTAGGCAGTTGCAGTTGTTTATCTGTAAACACTCTGGCATGTAGCAGTTGGTAATACACCACTCCATCTTTCTTCCACTTTACTTTTCTTTTCTTTCCTAAATAGCTGAGGGTTTAGATGACAGTTACTTTTGAAACTGATGTTTTCTGAATTTAAGATTCTGTATTTATTGGTACTGCATATGAAGTTAAAAGGAACAATAGACATAAAGCTGCCTAATCTGTTTCTGCTTCTGAGTTGTGTAAAGACAGAAATGTACAGACCACATGTTTACATAAGGTCTTTATAGTATTCTACAGAGAAGTATACTACAACCACATACATAGCTTTAAATCCATTTGGAGTTCTCCACAGATGATGGGACTTTTTCATGTGTTTCAAGTATCTTGCTGGATTGAATCCTAAATGGTTAATTTCTGTTTTTCAGACCTGTGTAGTTCTGTATTTTCTAGAGTTAGGTGTGCTGCCGTACAGTGAAATTAGGTTAAATACCAGCTTTTCACCCAGAAGGTGGTTGAGCATTGGAACAGATTCTCAGGGAAGTGGTCACAGCACCAAGCCAGTGTGAGTTGTGCTCTCAGGCACATTGTGTGGTTCTTGGGGTGTCCTGTACAGGGCAGGAGTTGGACTCCATTATCTTGATGGGTCCCTTCGAACTCAGCATTTTCTGTGGTTCTGTGAAATCAATACTCAGTTTAGTTTCCAAATAGTCATAAATGCGTTGTTTTGATTTCTAGTTAATTATTGTAAAGTAGGGTTTTGTTTTCCTTTACACCTTTCTTCAGCTGTACGCCCTCATCTCTTCCTTCTCTGCTATGAGAGCATAAACACATGTGTGACTAAGCTTCCAGTGTGAGTCCAGATTTTATCCAAAAGGATTATTTGGCTTGTCTTTTCCACAGTAAATAAGAAAAAAAGTTCTTTCTTTTGAGAATTAAAATGTCAGGCCTGTATGTCCCTATTCTGTTCTAGGAACTATGAGAAGTACTTTGTCAAGGCACAGAAAGTGAGACGTCTCATTGCCAATGACTTTGGGAAGGTTTTCAGGAGTGGTGTTGATATTTTACTCACTCCCACCACTCTGAGTGATGCAGCACCATACACGGAATTCATCCAAGAAGACAACAGGACGCGCAGCGCTCAAGATGACATCCTGACACAGGCTGCAAACATGGCTGGTGAGTAGGGTCAGGAACTCAACTTCTTTTCCTCTGCCTAGTCACTTTAAATGTCCATCCCTTTAGGTATTTAACCTTCTCTTTAGAATCAAAGTATTTCACCCTCATGTTGTAAGTCTTACAGTGGTAACTGGGTCTAATTATTAAATGCTTGAAAATGTAAAACTAGATTTTAAAGCAGGACACCTTGGAGCTCAGTGTGGGCTGCAGGTAAGATTTTCAGAGACACAAATATCTCTCTAAGGAGAGCTGATTATCTTTTACAGAGGATGCTGACCTCTTAAATCTCTCTAATTAATTTCTTGTGATCATCTAGTTCATTCAGTTAATTGAATCAAATTATTTTAGCTAGTTTTTTTCTCTACATTTTTTTTTATGGTTCTCTTAAAATTGATACAAAAATTACTCTGGGATTTAATAGTAAGCCTTTGCTTGTGTATTTTTTTTCTTTTAGGACTGCCAGCCATAAATGTTCCTACAGCCCTTTCAGATAGAGGCTTGCCAGTTGGGCTTCAGTTCATTGGACGTTCATTTCAGGAGAAGCAGCTTCTCACTGTAGCCAAATGGTTTGAAAAACAAGTGCAATTCCCAGTGATTCAATTAGAAGAAGTAAAGAGGCACGACAATGGTGTCTTTCAGCATCAGAAGTCTGCTTCTTTTTCATAGCCTGGGACTTGCTAGTCAGCTAGAGCAAGAAAGCTGTGGAGATGGTCAAGAAATTAATTTCTGCAGTTAATTGTCTTTTGCAGAAGTAATAATCTGTTTTAAGAAGATGTTACACAGTAATGCACAGTGGAATCACGACAGATTGTTACAGTGTAATTAAGGCAAAGTGAATCATTAAGTAAACATTACCATGTTATTAAAAGCATTTCTTAATGATATTCAAAACATCAAGTTGAAATTGTGAATGTTATGCCTGTGAAGTTGATGTTTTAATCCCCAGAGGGTGCGTAAAGTATCTGACCAATTAAAGAACTAACCTGAACTTTTGTGTGAAAACATCATGGTTGCTAGTGGGCTTGGTTTCCTTCTGGAGTGTAGACTTTTGTAATGACAATAACCAGACAAGCTCTGTTGGAACAAAGGTATCAAGGATCTGTTCACTAGGAGTTAAATACAAAAGGAAATACGGGAATAACATAGAACTATAGAATCCTTTAGATTAGAAAAGACTTTTAAGATCATCAAGTCCAACCCACTACCACAAAGTGCACCACTCAGTCATATTGCTAATGCCACATCTACACATCTGTTATTGATGCTTACTAAAGTCATTATGAGAAAGCTAAATCACACCTGCATTTAGATCCCAGTTTTATAAAAATTTATGATGTGGAAATACTAGTTCATTTTAAAAACCCAAAATAGTCCCTATTTCTAGCTAACTTGTGCAGGAGCTGAAAATAACCTCTCCTTTTATAAAACATGCAGATTACTTTGGTTCTATCCGTGTAAGAATGATGAATTCCAAATACCTTCTGAGTAAAGGTGTAATAGTAATTAATACCTGAGTAGTTTCTTCTTCCTTTGTCACTGTTCTTTGTAATCAACACTTAAATAGTCACTAAGAAAGAGACTTTATGCAGTGTGACTCCCTGTAGGAATAATGCCATCTATTCCTTTATGGAGAGTCATTCAACACAATAGTAATTTGAACGGAATTTTCAAACCATCATCTTGTAGACTAGAAGACTTATTAAACAGCTATTAATCTGTTTTAAATGTTGCAGTTTCCATTTCTTGATAGTTAAAAACATGATGGATGACATTAAAAAAGCTAAATTATATTTTTAAATAATAAAAATCAAGGTGCAGCATCACTATCTTTTTCCGTAGGCTCTAGGGAACTTAATTTTTTCTTTTTTCATCATCTGGGTAACGATGAATTGAGAATCCTAATAAAATATTTTCACTTACGTGAAATTATTTGTTCAGTAATTTAGGTGTTCTGTAAGCATGCGGGTGTGTCTTAGAGCAGCTTGCTGACCAGGGCTCTCAGTGAGGTTATCCAAGTTGCTGGATATATACTTACAATAGCTGCTCCTTGATGTGCACATCCCAAACCCAGACCTACCACTTGCTGTTTCTGAAAGTAAAGGTCAGTGTCTTTGGCCTAGAGTTTGAGACAAAATCCTGGCTGTGGAGAGCATTCCTGGAGAGACATGAAGTACCTTAGAGTGTTGCAGAAGAGAACAAGCTGAGGACTGTGCTTTCCCTTGGAAATTCATGCTGGACTGACTTCTGACCTACTGGAAGATCACTGCTTATGCTTGGCAATCTTTCTCTTGAAATTTTCTTTGATGTAAAGAGATATCTGATGGGAAAACTGGGTCAAGGTATAGATTCCTACTCCATGTTTCTCAAGCAGTTAGAGGAGGGGTAGGTGGAGGGTCCCTGTATCTGCACTACCTTTTTTTGCAGTGGATCTCCAGTTCCAGTGTGCAGAACCCTCTAAAGGAGCATTCAGAAGATCACAGCAATGACCTGTTCTGATGCAGGTCCTTCAGAGTTTCTGCTGCTGGCAGATTACTGAGCATAGAACAACTGTGTGGGGAAATACACAACCAACCAACCAGACACCCACTCTGCATGGCATTTATAACTGAATGTTAGCAGTTGAATTAACAATTGTAGGGACTTAAACTCCTGAGTAGATACTTAAATTTCTGGGCTATCAGATTCACAGCAGCCCCAACAAGGTTTCTGTCTTCCTCCCACTCTAGGTTTGCATTTTTGGGGACCATATGCCTAAATGCTCTTTCTGCCCTCCCCTTTCTAAAGCTGGAATTCCATCAAACCAGAGGCAAGAACCTAGGAACCAGTTTGGTCAAGCTGCTGGAGGATGCAAGCAATAGTTCCTTACGCTGCAGGAGAATAGCTAAGAGACTTCTGCTGTGCTCGTATGAGAAAAACTGGTAGTTGACTGTGGAGCCCCCAGCAGTTCCTAAAGGACCTTAACACCCCCACCTACCTATAGGTATTGTGGTTGTGAACAGAGCTTTTTACAGCTGCTCTGGAGCCAAGTCCCAGCTTCAGAGTTAGGAACAGAAAAATTGCTATGCCAGATAATTAGACTCTCAAAACCCCTTGTTTCAGAAGCACAGGAATTCCAAGGAGCAGAAGGACTGGAGGTAAAAAAAATAAAAGAAAAAAAGGAAAAACCCCAAACCTTGCCTATGCAAACATTTTGTACAGCTGTCTTGAAAAACAATTCACTGAAATAATAGAGGTGAGAGTTTCATGGCATTGCAGCACGGTCACAGTGGGAGGTAGGTGTAACCTTAGCACACATTGAGCCCAGATAATTCCAGTGTTTCCTGAAAGAAACAAAAGCTAGAGCTTTAGCAAACAAGCAATCTGGGTTTTGGTGCAAATTGTTTTTTCTTCAGATAATGAGAACCTGTAAGGACATTGTATAGTGGAAAATCTTTATTTGAGATGATAATTGTCAAGAGCTTTTGCTTAAGATGTTTTTTAATACAATTGTTTTGATACTGATATTGCACTTTATGCAGTTTCCACATATGAGTTTTCCCTCACCTTCTTTGAGAGCACTCATAAAAAGGAGAAATTCAAAGCAAAATTTAACCTCAGTGCTGCCCCTTGTTTATGCTTTTCTGGTTTTCAAGTATCATGCACTTAATAGTAGCTACGAATTCATTATAACTTCCAAAGTGTTAGTCATTTCTCCATGAGTTTTATGATTCACCCAGGAACTAATTTGTGGAAAGCTGCAATAGGGAATGGGCTTTGTACCCTACCTGAGGAGTCCCACAGGCCTCCCCCATCAGCTCTGCCCCACAGAATACTGAGAGCATTACCTACCACTGGATTGATGGGCAGCTGAAAAGGGAGAAGGAGGTGTGCACAGCATGCCTAAAAATCTCAGCCGGAGTTTCATGTCAGTCGTGCTTCATGTTTAATTAATGCCCACAATTCCACCAGAGAGAGTGCAGAAATAAGCCAAAAATCCAGAGGAGCAAAAAAGGTTTATCTAAGTTTGTTATTTTTTTCATCGGTCTCTCAAATAAAAAAAGAAGGTATCCAGTTACAGGAATGTTAGAGAGAGGCAAAAATTGAAAACCACAATCTTCTTAATTAGCTCACCACACCTTTGATTGACTAATGTCCAGATGCAATTAAGCGATTCCAAGCTAACCTTCCTTTGTAAGCAGAAGAAAGGTTTTTTTCCCACCCAGCACAGGCATCCTCATGTAGCTGCTGTTGAAGAGCAGTAAAAGGTGTCTTTAACTCAGGGGTGCAGGGCACTCAGGGAAAGCAGCAGGAATGCAGCCAGGGCACTTTGCCATGTCCTGTGCCATTTCACAGCCCGGGCTATGGTCTGATACCCACACAGTAAGGGTGAAAGTGCTGTAGAGAGTCACAAGCCAAGTCTGCAGCACAATATGTGATGAAATGGACTTCGAAGAGCTGGAAATATAATCTTTTTCAGCTGAAGAGACTGTTCTTGTACATCACTGTGTGTGACAGCCAGTGGTGAAAGGATTTGTGTGTCCTGCCTTGCTGCACTGATAGTGACACATGGCTACCATCATTCCCAAAGGGGAGACATGCTCCTGCACTGCAGTGTATGGAGGAAAAGCAGTAGGCACCTGGTTGTGCCACCCAGGAGGGGACGTTTCAGCTTCGGAAGTGACACTGAGAAGCACAGAAATGTTTTATAGGCAAGCTGAGAAACATCGGGAGGTAGAAAGCCCACAAAAGAGGGAAAGGATTTTCATCAAAGCTGACAACTCATTCAAGTAGCCAGACTTGGGAGAGGAAGATTGAAGAGATAAAGGACACAGGGATGAGGAAACACACATATTCTCAGAAGACTCTGAGTTGGAAAGGACCCACAAAGCTCATCAGAAATATTGTGGTGAAGGAGGGGCCCTGACCTCATGTTTCTAAGTGGAAAGATGGGTACCTTTCATAAATTGTACCTCTCTGAACAGAGAGGCAGCTTGATTTAATCCAAAACCAGAGTGTTTAAGACTTGCATTCACCAGCTTTTAGTGCCAAGGTAAGTGCTATTGAGGCACATATAACATCTGACACAGACACACAAAATACAAAATCAAAACATGTTATTGACAGTGTACTTCAGGAAGCCCAGGAACACACTGCAAAAGGGATCATGTGGGCTTGATTTCACTACGTAGATAACGATTTCATACAGTCATCTCCATTATTAAAATCTAGCACGTATTGTTGGTTTCTTTTTCCTATTAATATTTAAGAACCTTTTGTTTAGAAACTTAAATCACAGCCAAGTCACACACACACCTATTCACTTAAGGCAATATTGTTTTTTTGTTTAAATACAACTTCTCACTTGATGTGTTTAATTAATTCTTGTATTTATAGAGCACTTCCTTAGCCTTCATTCTGCTAGAAGTGTTTACTCCTGTATATTAGAGTGCCCTGTTCTAATCCCTGTAGCCATTCACTGCAGCAGCTCCAGCTGAATCCATGTCTTCCCACAGAGGTGCTAAGTATTCTAAAGGCAATTCCATGTGCAGGTTTATGAACACAACAGCATTAATATTTCCCTGTCACTCCTGAAAAATTCTTCTCCAGAACACTCTGGAATCACACTCATCCTTTACTCAGCCACATTACACCATGCTGTAGCTCAGAGCCAATTTATGATTAACCAGTGCACTCAGGGTTTGCTCTGCCTCCATTGCTTTCAGGGGATAACCATTTCCCGTATGAGCTGGGAGCTCATTATTAAGCCTCTAGGTTCATGACCTTGCACTCCTTCTCATCACTGCTATTCTGATTATTGGAGTTTACCAGTTTTTCCTGTAAGAGTCCAAATCTCTACTGTTTTGTCAGTAATTCCCAGCTTCAAGTCATCAGGAACAAAGAATGTGTCCTTCAAATAACTTTCCTTATCACCATAACTTCACCCTCATTACAATTATTTTCCAAGCCACTGCTGCCAATGGGCTTAGAGGACAATAAAATCCAGCTTCTCCTGTGTGGCCTCTGTGAGTCTCACCTGTGCCCTGATGAATTGCGTAGATGCAATCACCTATTGACAAAGCTACATACAGGCTGAGGAGCTGTAGCCTTTCTTAACAAAAAACTGGGGTTACAGCCCTCACTCTATCCACAACTAGCTTGCTTTGAAGCCTAAAATCACATAGAGTCCCATTGCAGTAAACACTGTGCATGGGTATCAAGAAAAGAACTTGCCCCTGAAAAGAACTTGCATCTATTATGTTTCCATCCAAAACCCCCATAAAACCCCCAACAAAAAAGCCTCCAGAGGATAATGAGCTATTGTATCCACAGCACTGGAAACACAAGAGCCTGAATGATCTACTCTCAATTGTGGACAATGGAAACACGCTGAATCACTAAAACCGGACCTGCAATAGGCAAAATGCAGCCTTGTCACTAAGACAAACTGCTAACAGCAACAATGAGGCTTGGAACAGCTTGTATGGAGCCAAAGTGGCTCTCATACTTCAGCTGAAGTTCATCCAAAGTTGAATGGGAGGTCTCCAGATGGTCACTGCAACCGGGGTTGGAAGGAGAGACCATCACATTACTTTCTTGTTAATACACAAAGTGCAGAATTTTGTTTAGTGGTGAAAATTAATACTTACTCCCAGATTAAGCTACAAAGGAAAATGGTATCACTTACACAGGCAAGATGATACTCCATTAAAAGAATATTGTAGTCATATAACTTTGGCAGAAAAGCCAGGGGGAAAGCACAGTTGTGTCACAAAGTTTGTGCTGTGCTTTTCTCATGCAACATGTAGTACTGTGTAATTTCTTTTATAAAAGTAAACATCTAACTTCACAGTATTTAAACAGACAAGCAACAAAATCCTCAATTGCAGCCCCAGTCAGAAATGGGACAGGCAGAGGGATGTCCATGTTTTTGACCTGAACTGTAGGCTACACTTCATCCCAGGTCTTCCATTTAGAGTTGTATTTGTGTCTGTCCCCTGCACTTCACAACCATGTTGATGATGTGGATTTTGCCAACACAGCCTGGCTCAGAGAGAGCACAAAATTCCTCAAAAGGCCCTTTAGAAAGGAACATCATCTCTGAGCCAATCTGCCAGCTTGCCTGCTTGCAGACAAGTGGAGGTGAGAAGGTGCTGGACTCCACTTGCTTGGTTTGACAAGTCAAAGACTATATTTAGGAGGAAAAGCTGTGTCTGAGAGGACTGTCCAGTACACCAGGGCAAAGGCTGGGGATATTTGGGGATATTTGGGGGCAGACCTGATGCCTCTCCAGAAGTGCTGGCTTCCAAAGACTCAGGGAAAAATTTGTGTTTCTTCATTTCCTATCCCACTTTAGGTAACTATTGCTTTTCTCTGTGTGACCTTAGCACTTCACATGTGGAGCATTTCTTATTCCTGCTCTTCATTGCCACTTCATTTGTTCCATTCAAACCCCAGATTTTCCAATGGATTTGGCCAACACATACAGAATTCATCAACAGACCTGAGAATGTAGAGAAAACCTTTCAGAACTCACTCTGCTTGCTGTAAATGGACTGGTCATGTTGTTATCAAGAAGAGACATCAGTGAATTTAGTAGTGGTACTCTTCCCTGTAGACTTGTCCTAAATTTCCTTCTCCTGGTATTCTTTATTCTGAAAGCACAGACATTTCCTAAACCACTGGCTCTGGCTCTCATGAGCAAACTCACTAAATAAACATCACATTTCCATGCAGTCTAGTATTACCAGAGTGAGTGTGCTATTAACACCTTAAAGCCATTTTAGAGCATCCTTCAATCTTATTAAATACATTAAAATTTAGTTCATCTCCAGCTCCGGTTCTCACAGCCAGAAGTTGCTGTCATTGCCTTAAGTATCAGCACAATGTATGGGTGGGGGACAAGAAGACCAAATACCAGTTAATTATTCTATTGATCTATTCAATTTTTAAGTCTTTTTTCTAATTCCTGCTGCAAGCACTAACCTTTTCCTATAATTACCACTAAAGAACATTGACAAGAAATAGTTCTAAAAAACTATGAACTCCCCAAAGATGAAACCTGAAAATGAGTTTCATTATTTGTGAATAGCCCTTGCAGATATCTGTTTCTATAAGGCTAACATTGTTAAGTCCCTACCCACATGCTACTTTTAAAATCTATTTTTCAATTTTCAATATATTAGTCTTTACTGATAGCTGGGAAGGTCTGGTTTTCTCTGCTTAACTGAGGAAGACCCAGTTGCACTGGGACACTGAAGACATAATTTTCAAACTGATTCTTTTCAGAAGTGACTTAGCCTCAGAGTGGAGGTTGCCTTTCAGGAGCTTGATGAAACCTTACAAAGAAAAGGCCAGTACTCAGAGACTGCACTTGAGGTAAATAATTTTTTATTATTATCCTGCTTTACTATGTTAGTGTGCTATACTGCTTTTGTATCACTTCCAATTTCTATACAAGTGTCAAATACCATCCAAGAAAAAAAATCACTCTACAACTCTAAATATACAGTGGCAACATTATGTGTCAGCCACCTCTTATAACAACATTAAAAACCTCTCAATTTTCACAGGAAAATTCTTTCCATCAATCTGTTGACAGTCATTATATTGTTTTTTAATTGTTATCAGTCTAGTCCCCCCATCATGGTTTCTGCTATTTTTCCTGTGACTAAGATCCAACATTCTTATGGTTGGGAGTGCCCACTGAAATCCTAAGGGCTCTGAGATGAAGCTTCCTCCCCTCCTTCCTCAGGGCTTTCCCTGGTGGCCACAACAACTCACCCCAACAGCCTCTCAGTCTGCTACATTTCCTGGAGGGAAGTTACACATTTCCAAATGGTTAGCTGCAATTTAGCATGCTCCCATTTATTACCAGAGGGGGAGATATGCAGTCATATGAAATAGCTATGTTTTGTATCTATAAATATCTCTAAGTCCTTTCTCTGCTGTTAGTGACAAAGATTTTATTTTGCCAACAGCACCAGTAGTTGACCAGGAGCACAGCTGAGCTGAGAAGGGGAGGTGAATTTTTATTCTTAGGAAAGCCTACGGCTTAAGTGTTTAGTATCTTACCTTATTCCACATAATTAATATCTTATCCTATGGAAAGAGGTGTATCAACTTTTCCACTGATAAAAATTTAATTTACAGCTAGAAATTTATGTCCTGTGTTTGTTTACTCTCAGCCTCCCCATTCTTGTTTTATATTCACAGAAAAGAGGGTTACTGTTTTAACAATTCCCTTTCAGCCAGAATGTTGTTGTTTTTCTTGAAATGAATGTACCCTGATTTTTTTCCCAGTTATGGCTTATTAGGCAGCCTGAAAATATTATTAGACATTTTACATTTACAATTTACATTTTTCCCCCCAAATTACTTATTTCAGAACTGTTTTCCACTTTGCGAAATTTTATCAGCCAGAACTACTAATTTGCAGGTTTTTTCCTTGAACAAATGTAATTGGGTTATGAACATTTTTGTTTATTGTACCACTAATTTTTACTGCTGTGCTTCCTCTTTTCTGCTGAGCTAAAATCTGGAGTTTTCTTGATATTGGGAGTAATTATTTTTAAGAAACAAAATTAAGAATGTTATTTAGTGATTCTGAAGATGTTTCAGTGCTGGCAGCATGAGATTGCCAGCATATGGCATTTGGATTAATGTCTCCCACAAAACCCACAATCTTCCTTTTCCTCCTATAAATTACAGATAGTAAATGAAAGAGCCAGTCACATGTTCCTCATAAAAAGTAGGGTTTTTTCTCACACAGAGAAAAACTCCTACTCCCTTTTGCACTTTTCTCAATGGGAAAACAGTCCATGAGATAATTTCTTTCTTATTTGTCTCTAGTAAAATATTCATGTCCTTGTTATTTTTGGTCACGGTGTGCCATTTCTTTTCTCCTTCTGTCAACTAGACCTTTCTTAAGAGATTTTTACCTGTGATTTAAAGATTTCAGTCACCAGAAGATTCCCATCAAGTTCCAGCAATGCCATCTCTATTGAATTTACATTCATAAATGAGCAATTCCAGTTTCTCTGTTAATTATCTAGGACCCTCACATTGGCTCAAGCAGCTAATTTATTTCCCCTCTTGTCCCTGGGCATGCAAGTTGGTTTATTCACCATGTTAAATGGGTTGGAGTGAAATGGGTGCTCATTTGTTTCCGGGCAGTCCCTTTCTCACAGAGGTAGAAGCTGCAGAGTTTTCCCAGCCTGCTCAGAGGCTGCCTGCCCACCAGAAACGCTCCAAGAAGAGGAACCTCCCTTCTGCCCTGCAGCCAAAGGCAGGAGACATTAAATAAATTTATGTCTGCTGCCTTTCTTCAGCATGAATAAGTGGTTTCTGACAGTACTCTGGTTAATACTTGACCATGTGCTGCTTTGTCTACCTCTCCTGCCTTTAAAAAAACCCAAAATCTTGCTTGCTCCGTGAGTAGTTTTTGCACTTAAGTGGAAGGTAAAAAGAAATTAACCTTTAAAGCAAAAACAATTTTTGTATGTATCCATATCCTCACATTCTTTTGTAGGAAATGTTACATTAAAAATATGAAAGGGCAGTTAAAGGTTGACGTTGTTTTATTCCACATAAACTCGGGCATTAATGATGCAGTCCTGTCTTTGATTTCTAGTATGGTCCTGAATTTCAGCAGGATGTTATTCTGCATAAATAATCAAAACCACAGAAGCTCATTCTTGAATGGGTACTGTGTCTTACCAGAGATGTATTGCACACCAAATAAGAATGGATTTAGCACTCTCTTGTCAATGCTTTGTAACATGGTCCTTTTATAGGATGTGCTTTAAAACAGGACCAATTATTCTTACAGATTACAATACTAATCGTAGTGTAATTAGTCCTTAACAGCAATAATGGAATAAAGTGAGAAAAATAGTGACATAAAAAGAGGCAAAACCCAATTTATCTTAAGTAATTGCATTTCCACCTATTTATTTAAAATCTGCCACTTTCAAATCTTGTCATCTTGCCAATGCAGCAGCACAATGTTCTGCTGCTAGCCCTTTATGTATCCTGGTAGAATAAAAGTCTCAGCTGCAGTATTCCCTTACTCTCAGAACAGAAATGATTCCTTCCTAATCCAAATCTCCTAATGGTTCAGCATTTTGTACTGAGAGATATTCCACTTTCTTGCAAGATCAAATAAGCAACTTTTCAGTTGAATGTCCTAAAAGAACTATTGTCTGTACAGCCACTTTAAAAGCCAAGACTTTTTCCTCACACATTTGAAGCATTCTCTTGCTTGGGAGATGTTTTCTGCATTCTCTGTAACCACTTCTTAGTCAGTTTGCTTAGCCCAATACAAACCTTGCAGTTAATGGCCCCCTTGTTATTTCAAGTGCATAGAGAAATTAGATTCAGTTCAAAGTCAATACCACTGCAAGGCTATTGTAGTTCTAAAATACTTCCTTGCCACTCTTTTGGAAGAAAGTAAAATAAATAAATTTTTTTAAAGTCTAGAAAAGGAGCCCCTGAGAACAAAGGTACAGTGTGCCTTAACAAGCATGGCTGAATGGCATCCAGCATTTTAGTCTTTCATCATTGCTCCGTGGAGTTCAGCATTCCCCCAGTCCTCCCAAATTCAAGGGCTTGTTTTTGATTTTGGATCTATGACTCCATATCGACGCCTATGAAAACATGAAACATGCACAAATCACTACAGCATTAATTCCCAAATTTGGCAGCCAGACTAAATCAATGGTGTTTGCAAAACACAAATCAGCTCACGCCATTCAATGGGCTCCTTGATCACCAAGCTATGGACAATCAGTTGGATAATGAGGTTTTTTAGCTGTTTCACAAATAATTGCGTTACCAAACCATGTTCCTCTCTGAATGCCAGTAACATTCTAGCCAGTGATCAAAACCTTCCAGGTTCATCCTTGGTAATTCCTATGGCACATTGATGAACTGGCAATATGGACATTCTAGGTAGCATGAAATCCACTGAATACACAAGAAGCATCAGGAAAACAAGTGTATGGGCATATTATTCACAACAGTATGAAACTCATCAGTTTTCAGAGTGACTGCTTGGACTTTCCAGCCTGCCCTGACCTCATGTCATTGCAGCCAGGAGCATTGATGGGACCTTCAGATCCCAGTTATCACCAAGCATCCAGGTGTTCATGCCTTGTGTGACTTGATTGGTCAGCAAAAGGAATCACCAGCTTTACAGTGCAATGGAAAAACTTATGCTTTTTTCTGCTCTTCAGAAGTGGGCATGAAAACTTGGACTTGTTTGCAAAGTTGTGTTTTGGTAATTGTGGCAAGATAAACTTTGCTCTAAATCCTGGTTTAAAGCTGAACTGAGCTGGGAAGAGTTTAGTTGGTTTAGTTAAAGTGGTTTACTTTGGGTTTTCCTGCATGTAGGGTTTTTTCAGTTGGTTGGGGTTTTTTGGGATTTTGGTGGGGTTTTTAAAGTACAACCACCTGCTGCAGGGCTTGTTATCTGTTTTATTTCCTTTTCCAGCCAGGAACAGCTGTGTTACTACGTCACATCCAAAGTGTTGTAGAGACCATGTCTGTACCTGTGGTTGTGTAAGGAGCAGACAGTCTGGGAAAAGACCCAAGTACCTGGAATCTTCTCTATTTATTTTCCAGTACATTAGTTGCTGTAACAAGGGCTACTACTTTTCTTAACAAAACCTTGCTTTCTTTATACTGTACCCACTTTAATGAGCTTTTTTTATACTGCACCCACTTTAATGTGCTTGTACCACTTTATCTACCTGACAGGTCATAGCAGAATAAGCTGTGCTCTGTAGGCACATTCTAAGGAGCGTGAAAGGTTAAACTAGAACAGGTTCCTGCATTTTGGAGCTGCATTTTAACCAACTGTTACTCCCTGCCTCCTCCCCAGCCAGCTCAAAAACAGGACAGTTCCTCTCCTAAAGCTTTCAGTGATTCCCAAAGAGCTGCTCTGGCCAGCTGCCTTGCCCACATCCTTCACCACAGTTACCAGGAATTGCTCATGTGAGGAAACCTGCTGGCACAAGTAGTGAGTGTGCAACCAGTTCCCAGCAGCCTCCATGGATGCTGTTCCTGAACTGGAATCATGGTTACTGGGAATTAATTAAAGAGCTCATGACTTAGCAAGCACCATGCATACTGTAAGGAAGTATTTCTCTGAATCTGACTGCAAATCCCCTGGACTCGCTCAGCTCCATGCCCAGAGATCAGATCTGCCTGACAGCTGCAGCCCTGCACTCTTCTTCCAGCACCGCTGGCAGCCCTGGCAGCAGCACTGTGCCACAGCTTCTCTCTGCCCCCTGCAGCATCACTGAGCCCCACATCTCTGCCAGGGGAGCAAACACACCAGCCTGGGCCTCCTCATCTCATCCTCCCACAAGGGACCAGTTGTGCAAGCATTTTGCCCTTCCAGATCAAATAACCTGACTCAAGGTGTCTCACATGATGGGACACAGGGAAATTGAGAAGTCTGAATTGCTGTGGTTTCCCCTTTCTAAAGTGAAGCATCTGAACCAACAACATTTTTATGTGTTTGGAGCCTGGGGACTGCATTTCTTGATCATCCCTCTGTAAAAAAATGCAGTAGAACTCATCTCAGAAACAAATGGATAACCAAAAGAGACTGATACCAAACCTGAAATACCAGTATTGAGAGTATACATGCATGTTTTGGCTGAAGGAGCAGAAGGAGAAGGTCTAACAGAAAACACCATGCAGATACCTCCTGATTAGCTCCAGACTACAGTCCCAAAGCCACTCTGATGTGTAAAAGATTCCATCTCACCAGCAAATGAAAAAGCATCCCTAAATGCCCATGGCATGCTGCAAGCTAAGCAAAACTGAGCTGCTGACTTTGTGAACGTGTGCTCAACGTGATGCAATTATCATATCATTTTGCAGTGTACCATCAAGAATTTGAGCAGGAAGAGCTTTGTCTTCTCTGCTGTGTGACTTAAAACCCAGCAAAGTACATTGTTCACCTTCTCCAAGCAGCACAGCCACTGTGAGTGTTAAAGTGACAGTGACTAAAGAAATCAATGCTTATTTATTTTTAAATCAATGCTTCACATTTACTTGGATTCATGGAAGAAATAAAACTTGTTATCTTCCAGAAATTCACCCAACTGAAAAATATAAATGTATTTGAAACATTTTTGAGAGTACAAAACTGAAATATGCTTCCTTGTCTCCTCTGATTCTTTTCCCTGCTATAAACTAGAGAATCAGAATATCATTACTGTGATCATGGTGTTCTTATCCAGGGTGGGAGGTAAAGTCCCTTGCTCTCATCGACCTGCTGTACTGCTGACATTCTTGATACCTGAGCAGTTGTGATGAGGTGACAATTTTAGAACAGCAGCTTGCTGTTTATATCTCTCGAACATACCATTTCTGAGAGAAAATTGTATCTCTTCTGAAAGTCCAGAAGGGCAAATTAAGCCTTGTTCTGAATGAATTTCAAAGAAGATTTCTGCAGTTCCTAGTATTGCCTTCCCATCCCGGTCTCAAGGATAAAAGATGTAATGAAAAGTGGTTGTTTCTGGGAGCACCAGCAGCTGCTTTACTTACTGGTCCCCAACAGCCAGAGAGGGCACAAGCTCCCGCAGAGAGCCTGGCTCCCCCAGGAGCTGCAGCACTGCCAATGTCACCTTACCCCTTGTTTTTTTTTCCAGATCATTAACTGTTAAACAGGGAAAGAAAGCAGGAGTCCTGCTGCCGTGAGAACAGCACAACGTCAGAAGGGAAAGCTACATTTCATCAATCCTCCGCTAAAGCAAGTGCGACATATACCTTTGCCAAAAATAAGCAAGAAGAAAGGTGGAAGTAAAAATAAACATCCCTACAGCTCTTTGACTTTCTTCTGGCAGAATGTGCCTGTGTAAAAGAGGCTTTGGCAGCAAGTCCCCAGTGCCTGACTGGGCCCTGCTGTGAACTGGTGGCTGCCTGGGGGCAGCAGGCACAGGCAGTGGGACTGGGCTGATGGATGGGATGGGGCTGCTGCTGAGAAAGCTGCAGGCAGGCACAGGTGGCTTGGTCAGTAGCTGGCTCCAGCTCCAGATCTCTGACGGACTGCACTGAAGCCTCCAGGTACCTTTGCCATTTCACCTTCACCACAAAATCTGATTTTCCACCTTCTTGAAACCCTCTCAAGAACATGGGGGTTTCCCTGCTGTAGTAGATGGCTGTCTCTCTCCACACCTCCCTATTTTCAGGGTAAAACAAACAGTTTCTAATTTTATGTCCCGAGTGGGAATTTCCAGCTGTAACCTGGCTGTACTTTCAGTGCAGCAAGCAAGCGCGCTGACTCGCAGCCACATGATTTGCTCTTGACATTGAACTGTTTGTTCTTTTCACACCCTGGCCACTTCTGTTCCTAAGCATCAGCCATAAAACATAAGAGCAAGAAAAAGCTGCAGAACTTGGCTAGGACTCCTCAACAACGAGAGCCTTTTTCACGCTGCTAGCCTTTGTTTCTGAGGGTCTGCGTATCCCAAATACACTGTGCTGTCGTATTCCAGTCACACAGCTCACTGAGATGTGTGAATGTGCTCTGTACTGCACCCACTTCCCTTCCTTCGGGTACCAGCAGCCTCTGATGCAGTTGTATGGAATTAAAAAACTGATTAAACCTGGGGCATTCCCAGCTGCCAGTGCTATATGACTGGAAAGAAGTCCAATTAGGATTTTAGAAAGTTCTAAGCAGACTTTTCATCAGTTCCCTTTGATTTTAAGGATGTGAAAGGATTCAGGATGAGGTGCAGAGGAGCAGAGCAGGAGAAGCTGGACTTCACCACCTGCTCTAGTAAAACCTTATTGCTTTCTTGAAGGCCAGGCACACCTGGGTTAATGCTGAGGGTGACAGTGCCACCTCAGCCCCACCCCTTCCCTGGACTTTCAGGGTGGTGTGTCCTGGAGGCACCAGGAGCAAGCAGCCTCTGTACTCTGCTTGGTGAACACGGCAATCACGAGGAGCTATCTGGACACTGCAAATAAATTTTTTGGAAGTTTTATTTCCTTTTGGACTGGGCAAGTGTCAGAAATTGCTTCCTGAAATGACTGAGATACAACTCTTTTGGCACCATTCCAGGCTTAAATAAAGATGAGTTATAACACCGAGCTTTGCAAAAAGCATCAAGGAAAATGCTGATCAGGAAGTTTTGTGTAACTTCTTGGCAAAACTTGAGAAGGGAAGGATAGTTTAATCTTTGTGGATTTATGGTTTCCTATAAGAAGGGGAAAGGCTTGACGTGGCTGTGGTTCAAAAAACTAATTTTTAGTGAATTCTTTCTGCAACCTGTATTTTATCTGATTGATCCCTATATATCCATCTTGAGTCCTTCAGACAGTTTGTCCTCTCAGACAGTGCCAGATTCCAGTATGCATGTCCAGAAGGGAGAGAAAAAACAATATAAGTCCAAACTGAATTGAATTTCTGCTTCAGAGTAGCTTCCCATTAAGACCATACCAGCAGTGTTTGTGGAAGTCTTCAAATTATCTTCTCTAGAGCCTGCAGCCAGTCAGAAGGCAAGAACAACCTCTTCCTTCTCCTCTTCAAGCACTCCCCAGCCAGCATTAAAAATCCTACATATGCAACGTTGTGCAACGTACTTATTTTGTTATTACTTTTGAGCCGGTGGATAAAAGAACCAGATTGGTTGATCAACAGATTCCTAAACATCTGTAACATATTTTTTAACTTTTCTATTAACATGCATATATTGTCATTAGAAAATTAGGGCATACGTTCAGTTAGAGATTAAATAAGTAATTATTCACCTAATTTTATTTTTCCATTTGTAAATCAAGAAGTGAACTTCTGTTCATTCTCACTTCTCCTGATTTTTTTCAGAGAGATTGTTCTTTTTCTGACTTTGCAAGCTAGCTATTATTTTAAGTAGTGTTATTGAGAATTAACTTACATTGTAAAGGAACAAAAATGATCTCGCAGGCACTACTGATTAAATGCAACATAAATTGCACCAAGCACTGAAACAAAGTCTAAGGAATATCAAGATACCATTGTTTAAAAGAGTACAAAGCAATCTCAAAACCTTTAGCAAACACACAGAAAGCAGGTGTGTTACCTGACTGCCAAAGAAGGCTACTAGGTATGATGTGAGAGGATTATAGGCCACTCAGCCTAATTTCAAGATCTGAAGCGCCCTGCAAATGACAATATAACTATAATCTGACAGAACACCCTCAGTAAAGCCCGATAACACCTGGTGAAATGTGGGTGAATCAGCTCTTGCTAAAAACATAAAAATGCTTTGGAATATATTTTTAAGTATACACACTTGCCCTGGTTACGCCCTCTTTTTGCCATGCTCTTTCAAAGAGAGAAACGAATGGATCAAAACCTGACCCTGAGGCAGAAAGCCATGACTCTAAGAATGACATCTTTCCAAAGATGTCAGCCATGAGCACTTCTCTCTTTGTAATAAAAAACCACACGAGGACAAGTTCCTTTAAGAAGAGTGTGCCACACACCAGGTAACTCAGCAGCACACACATTTCTGGGGGTAGTTAATTGAATTCATCTTGGTTAGTCCATCCCATCTCGAATTCAGATGGCCTTTAAAAGTTGGTTTCTGAATCTACTTGCTTGCAATAAGCCAGTAGTTACTGCCTGGTTTGCCTCAAGGGAGTTGCTCTTGAGTGGCTTTGGCAGCCACAACTGGGCTGGGGAGGAAAGTCCACATCTGGGGGTTTCCATGCTCAGCCTGACAGCGAAAGGAAAGCATATCCAGGAACAAAGCCCTCGACAAGAACCAGCTCTGTGAGGTGCTTTAGCACCTGATTTAATAGTTGACTCATTGCTTGTGATGCAGAAACCTCAGGGCTATAACCAATGTGGCAGAGATTTTTCAGGGATGTCTAGGAAAGCTCACTCCCTTTTTGAAAAGGACTAATGATCAGCTCCTTTGTGGGGGATGGGGGAGCAGAGTGGGTGGTAAGGTGATGGGAAAGAATGAACAACAGAAAGAAAAGCTAGAAGGATCCCAGGAAATAATTTACTAACTCTCTTCCCGAGTTCAACTCAGTACATGCATTTAATTACTGATACTTCTTGAACCTGCTGAAAGTCTAGAAACTATGATGGAAAGCTTTTGTTGTTGCCTAAAGTTACTATGATGTGAGATGTCCTTTTTCTCATGTCCACTCCAGACAACAATAAACTATTAATCCCGTTACAAAAATCTATTTCATTGTTGCAGTTTAATTTAAGAGGGTTTTTAGGAAAATGTTTCTCAACAGGTCAGGTACTTTTTAAGCAAATGCAAGTTTTATACTCTCAAATGCAATGATCTATTACTCAACGTAAGATTCACCCATTTTAGATTTTTTTAAAAAATCTGTTTCTTAGACATGCAGTTTAAATTACTTTAAAGTTATAAATTATGATTGTACTGATTTTAAGTTTCCCACAGATTGTCTAAGTCAGTTTACTCAAGGGAAGTAGTCTTTCAGCTATTACAGCAGTAGATATGAATATAGTACTTGTAGACTTTGAATAATCAAGAAAATAAAGTTTTACAGGTCAGAAAATTATATCATTTCTGAAACTAGCACTCTCACAGCATATAAACATATTCTCCTTGGTCTCTCACTGCTCTGACATAGTGTCCAACCTCCATCGGATCTGTAAGCTCTACAAAACTGTAGAATTGCCGCAAGTCTGCACTGTTTTCTCAGGGGAAAGTGGTTAAATTATCCTGTTTGTTTTCTGAAATCAGAAGGAAGTCAGGTATTCCAGAGGTAGTACAGACACGGGCAATAATGTGCTTGTGCATAGGTACACTTACAACTGAAATACTAATCATCAGTTTTTTAATGGTCTAACATATTTATAGAAGTTCTCTCAATGTATCACAGTCAGGATGTGACTATTTTAAGACTATCAGAGCATATACTATATGCTGTTGAAGAGAAGCATTATGCAATCACTGAAAGAATCTCTTCCTCACCCTTAATAAACGAAGTTTAATTACTGAACCCTTAACTAATGGACAAAAATAACTTATAGGAGCTGTAAAATACTTCCTGATCCTCCTCACTGAAAGCTATACATCTTTCTTATTACAGTGTACCTGAAAATTTCCATGTTTTAAGAGCTGACAGAATGATTTCCAAACTTTTTTCAGATCTGCAGAAAAACAAGCAAAAGGTTTTGCTAAATCTACTTCAGGAATATATTTATCCCCTGATTTAAAATTCCTGTGATCTAGAAGCTAAACTAAAAGCAAGTCTTGCTTCTTATTGCCTACAAATTCACAGGAAGATGGTGTTATCTAGACAGCAGCATTAGCTGTAGCAACTGCAAGCAGAAGGAGGTCAGGTTAAGCCTCAGTCACCTGTTTGTAGTGCATTTGTTATATTTTTGTATATTCATAATGCTGTTTAAGTTAAGTCTTCAAAACATTCTTGTAGAGACCGCATTACTCTTTTCTACCTACCCAGCAATAAACGTTGGAAATATTCAGATATTTCCAAGGTTTCGAGGCATCAGTAGCCACTATCTTTCTAAATTGAAAGAGGATCATGTTATTCATAGAAAATGGAGGGCTCAATCTGAAATCTTAAGGTGCTTCAGAAAAGAGTAGAAAATTACATTGCATTTGCCATCATAGTAAAGAGATTTATGTGAATGGCAGAGAGTATGATTTCTGTTTGTCACTTTTACAACATTAATTTTCACTGTTCTCTGCAAAAACCTGTTGAGTTTTTATTGTACGAGTTATAATACAATTATCTTTTATTTTCTATTCCGCTTTGCCTGCTCTTTTACATCTGACATTACCCCATCATTCAAAGAAATATTTTCTGCATGTGCTGATAAGCCTTATGTCCATGCACCTAAACTGATCTGTGCAAAGTCATTCCTCCTCTCAGGAAGGTGAGAAAGAGCATTTCTTCCAAAACAGGCAAGAGCAGATAGGTATTGGGGAAAATGCTACCTTTGTATTCATGGTCCTGATCCATGGACATCAGTCAAACCAGTAACACATTGCTAGTATTTCAAACTGGCTGTTTCACAACCAGCCATGGAAATACTGTATTTAGTTAATATTTAAGTAAATGAAAAATAGAATTAAAGTCACTCCCAAATCCCAGAAGCTCGAGCAGTTAAGCATAATCACAGGTTCTAGTGTTCTACACAGGCTATAGGTATTTTAGAAATGAAAGTGAATGCCAAGTGTATTTCATTGTGGAACTAATGGTGTTAAGATCCTTTCCAACATAAACTCTTTTTTGATCAAATTCAAAACTTGGTGTCTCAACAAGTAGTGGGTACCCAGCCTTCTGGCACTGTCTGTGACAGGAGCTCAGAGAACCTTTCTGGAGGAGTAAAATCCTTCTCTGTTGTTTGCTTAGCGGGACTCTCCAGCCTTCAAGCGATGTTTTTCCCTTTCCAGTTCCACAACCAAATAATGAAATCCTCATTTTATGACTTCCCTGCCTGCCCAGAAAGTGCCAGCAACCTAGTAACCCTTTACAGGGCTGGTGGTCTCACCTATTTATAGGCTGCAAAATGAACATTTCCAGAGGGCCTTGTTATGACTTCTGCACAGAAATTTCCATGCCATGCCTGAGTGAAATGGCATTCCATCACTCTTTAGCACAACACACTTTGTGAAATTCTGAACTTTCCAATAAAGCATATTATATTTAAATAGTCCCTAACATGATGTTTTCAGAAGTTCTCCTCCTCACAGAAGATCTCTTTACCTGGGGTAGAGGTACAGCACTTAATGCAATACAGTGATTTCATGGGTAAAGTCTGTCATCCTCAGATGTGGCTGAACACTTTTCTCTTTAGAAGACAGATTTTCTTGTTCTTATCCAAAGTCTGGGGCTCCTCACACTGAAGAAGATGTGTGCCTACAGAGAAAAGAAATCCTACTGAAGATAAATCCTTAAACCATAACTACAACACACACACACCACAATGCAAGTGGAGCAAAGGATGCTCCTGAAAATCAGCAGTAGCTGAGCACACCTCCTCAGTACACAGAAATAGAGACCCCATCCCTTCCAGCCACGTTCTCCTGATCTGCTACAACTGCTGTCCACATCCTGAGCCGGAGACGCACAAATAGCACTGCACCCATCTTTGCCCAGCAAGGCTGTTTCTGTGAGCAAAGAAGGAATGGTGCCCCACGAAGAAACAAAAAGAAAGAAGAAGAAAAATTAATCAGTTTTTCAGAAGTTACGAGAAGGTGAAACTCCAGATTTTCAAAATTTTTACATTTAATTATTTCTGAAAAACACAGCTGAGCTCTTACAAAACCATCATGCAGATTCTAAAGAATGTATTTGATTACCTTAATTCAATGAAGTGTTAATCTAAGAGTTAATTTATCGGGGTATTAGGGACACTTGGAAGTAGAAGAATCTGGATTTTAAGACCTGTTATTTGAAACATTAAACCAATGTACATCAGACCCTATGAGTCAATGTCAGTAACATTTACCACAAGTAATTATTCACAATATTATCTTAAGTCCCAGAGCAACCTTTATATGAATTCCAGCCTTTCCTAAACAGCAGTTATTTTACTAAATTAAAGTCTTTTTACAACCAAATAACCACACACGCTTATGTAAGCATTTTCAATGACCGTATGAGTTTTATTTCTGGTATAATTCTTGTAGTTTAAGTACTAAACTTTCTTATGACCACCTTCTAAGATGAAGAAGTGTAATATAACAACTCATGTCTCCACAAGGTAATGGAAGTTTCTGGACAGCACACTTGTTTAAACCAGCATGCCAGGTGCAACTCCACTAATAGCATAGGCAGTAATGATGAATTACTGGGGTTCGACCAACTTCAATAACATTACGTTCTAGTTTCATTCAATTTTTGTTTCACAGTCCCCATTCTCCAAGAATGGTGGTTCTCCTGTTACACTGTGGAATCTGTGACTATTCCTGTCTTTTAAGAAAGAAGGTACTGAATATATATTTATTTTATACATATATTTAAAGAAAGCTTCACAGGTGAGTAGAATGGTCTAATAATTGCAGAGCAATCCTGTTTGTGACGAGGCAGATAACAGGGTTAAAAGTGTATCATACCAATGTACCCTGGAGGCACGAAAAGAGCCAGCTTTGTAAGAAATTCCTCAGTAACTGGGGACATCTATAAAAAGTTAATACAGGTTTGGTATTACTTAGTCATCTCCTTTTCTAGCTTAAAATAAGATTCATAACACTGAACAAACATTTTCTTGACATCTTGTCACATAAGACAAAGATTCTAAGAGAAAAAATACATTATGAACGAAGTGAAAAAATACAATCAATTAAACTCAGTTTTAATTTTATTCTCTAGCACTAAGTCTTCTTCTTTTCTTCTCCCCCAGTGCTGGGATAATTATAAAATCCAGCACATTTCAAATCAACAGGAGATATTTTGGGCTGTGTCTGACAAATTTAGGGTCAGGGAACAAACCCAACGCACAGAATATTGTTACTGAAATTCTGACTACAAATTCTAACTACCTCTGCTTTCTCAGGCCAACCAATTTGAAATCAACAAATGTTGTTTCAGAGAGCACACAAAACCCTAATTAACAGGGACATAAATCAAGAATTTGGAAAAGGAATTAACAAATGCAAAAATTTAAGTAAGACTACATTTTACTGAAAATATAGAATTAGGAGACTAATGCATTTTCTTTCTCCATCACTTAATGGATTTAAATTCAGATTGAAAAGCACAGTCCTTTCTGCAATTCTCAGCAAGATCCCACTAATTTTACCCCAAAACTCATAAGTTTTCAGGATTTCAAAATCTGAATATCTAATATTTTGAATTGCTGGCACCAATGAGAAACTTGAGGATAAAATCATCTGCTGGCCTTATTTGTGATAGACTATTCCCTTCATACAGAAGCCATATGCTACCCTATATCCACAATGTGGGAGACCCACTGCCCTAGTAGCACAATACAGGAGGGCACTGTATTTCAAAGACTCTTCAGTAATAAAGAAATTGAGAGGTGTCATAATTGTATTTCCAGCCGTTTCATGGCAAACTTGTTTTCTGTTGCTTCCATTCAATTCTTTGCCCCAAAATGCATTCCTCACAAAAGTTTTGAGATCACTGCATGCTGAACTTTCCTCTTCTTACTTCAGAGAGATAACATAGGAAGAAGGGGGTGACAGGGGGTTCCAGAAAAGTCTGTAAGATTTTCCAAAGCTTGCTGAAATTATTTTTCCCTGAAGAGAGTTTCCAAACTCATTTCACCACCCTTCCAGTTTCCTACAACACTATGTCAGCTAAGTAGAATTGCCTGTTTTGCACAGGAACCATCTTTATATCTCAGTTTCCAGCTTGAGTCTGCCTTTTTGTGCACTCTCCATCAAAATACCATTTTGATTTCAAAACAGTCAGAGATTTAAAACAGCTTTGTCTCCAGCACAATCAAAAACTCTATCAGCATAAAAATTATTTAGTATCTCCACCAAATGCCACCAAAGAACCTCTTGCTTGGCCAAGTGCTCCCAGGGTATAACACTGGGTACCTGACAGAGGAACCAGTGAAACAAATTGTCTGGAGTCAAAATAAAGACAAAACCAAACCTGATTCATGGATGTCCAAGTGTCACAGGCACTCTGGGTGCTCTCCCCATACAGGGAGAAGAGGCTACTGTTTCCCAGGATTTTCCCACCTGAGCATCCCCTCTTTCATTTAAACAGTGAAGCTCATTACTCCCCATCTGCCCCTCTGATTTGCTAGGACTCATTTTGCAGGATGGGCCTTAGGGAGCACTTGACCAGGAGCTCAGCTGGGGTAGCAGCCTCTGGCAGAGGAGCTGCATCAACCCCTTTCATCAAGTACAGTGCTCCCAGGAGAAAATATCTATTTGTGGCTTCCACTGAATCAGAACCATCTCTGCATAACATTTCAGTTTTGACTAAAAATCAATAAATTCTGCTGAGTAGGTGGTGTATTGATTATTTTTTTCCCTAACCAGCTGTACAATTGCTAAGAAACTGATGCACTATCAGACATTTTGGTGACTAAGTAATGAATAATTGGCATTTAATTCAAGCAGCTGTCACACTAGACAGTCTCTGAAAGCCTGTTCACAGTAAATACTGGGTTTGAGTGGGAAGTTGCAGGTACAAATATTCCCAGTGTGAGTTTCTTGATTCTTTCTTCTTCAACTACTGTCTCCAAAATGCTCACCTCTCCTTTACCTATTTGCAGAATTTTAGTACTGTGACATTTAAATCCTGTGAGATTTTCAGCCTAAAATTTTAAATCCCACCTGCAGAGGTCTTGATAACAATACTTAAATGCTTGATTCTGCCTAGAGAAACATCTAGTAAAAAGCTTATCATGTGATAAATGACTACCTGTCAACTCTCCTCAGATCGAATTCCATATGCTATAGCCATTGATTATTTTTTCCACAGCTAGTGCCCACGACCAAATTTTTGGCATCATTTGCAACTTCCAAAAGAGAGCAAAAAGACAGAGAATTAGAGTTTTGGCCCTCTGAAACCTTCAAATTCACTTTCACAGGAATATATTGGTTTTAATATTCCCTTCCCTGGGTGCACCAGAAAAACTGTTTTGTGACAAAAAATGTAGTATTGTATTGGAATATAAGTCCAAATAATTATGTGAATTATCTCTCCAGTTAGGCCTTGCGTGAAAGAAGATATGGAATGGTAAAGGAAAAAAAAAAACAAAAACAAAAACAAAACCAACCAACCTATTTATCTCTTGGTTGGAATGATCAATAGTTCATATTCATGTAAAATATTTTGAATTTAAAAGTCCTTGTATGCAGCAGAGCAAACTTGATAAGGAAGAAGACTCTCCAAATTTCTTAACCTGAGACAGCTGTCTGCCACATATATCCAGTGTATCTTAGAGCATAAAATTTGCCTCCAGTTTCCCTAGAAATGGACAAATCTCACTACTTAGAGCAAGACACTGGTCTCACTCCAGGCACACCTCCTCATCCCCATTATTTTTACTGCCAATGTTTGCAGCAGTTCATTGTAGAAAAAGCTATTAAGGAGCAACTGCTCATTTCCTTTTAGCTTGAAAGGTAATTAGCCTGGCAAAGCAGTTACAGTGTTAATTTATCCCTGGAAGATAAATTAACTGGTCCTTTGCAGACACTGGAGGAATGACTCACATCATGAACACAAGTTCATTAACCCAAGTCGTTCCCTCTTTCCTGCCTCCCACCTTCTCCTTTGGGCATAAAATTGAGATTGGAAGGTGAGTTTCACTGTGTTTCATAGCATTTTCACGGATTGACTTAGTTTTCTATCTCCAGTCCCAGAGTTCAGCCTCACAACATTTGGGAGCGACGTCTTGCTCCCAGTGCAATAGGATCAGCTCCACTGAGAACCTTAATCTGTCCATGGTTTTCCACAGCCATAGCCATCAGCTAAATATCAGCAATACCTTCCACACCACAGCAGCAAGTCTGCCAGGAATGTTATTAGGATCTGATTTTTAGGTGTTTTTACACAAAGCACAGCTAGGAAAGCTCCCTACAGGCTGAAATTAGAGGGCTGGGTCCTTCAAGCAGTCATTCACACAAGCAGCCCTTACCTGCAAGCTTCATCAATGGCACTATTCACATGAGATTTTATGGTTTAGAGGATTAGACACTGTATGTAATGTCTCAGGCTGAGACACAGCCCCATACCCACATAAGGCTGAAAACAGGCCACACAGCGCAGTTCTTCTACCCTCTCTCCATCAGCAGCTGAGAGACTCAGAAATACAAATATATTTTTGAAAGTTGCCCTTTAAATCCTCAATTTCATCATCACTAAGAAAAATCCAACTGCTTGGGATATGTGTGCAGACTCCCTTTCAGCCCACCATGATGAATTCAGTCTTCAAACAGGCCAGTGTTGTAAATTGTGGTAAATGAACTGCTGCTAGCTCTATATAACCAGCGAATTCATTTTCTACGCATGCCAATGTGACCTGTTTCAACAAGACTTACATTCAGTTTTTACAGGTATCATGTTAATATGTTTGTATAATTTTTTTTCTTGTACGATTCCCAGCATATTTAAGGACCTCCATCATTGCAAATTGGCTCTTTATCTTTGTCACGGGATCCCTCTTTATCTGCAGGCCCTTTGGCTCAGCGAAATTAACCTCTTGCCACATCAAGAAAATTTCAGGTTCTCTTGGGTTTTAGGTTAAACAAGATACTATGGCAACTCCAAGCAGAACCTGTTGTGCTGCCTGAGGTCTGCTGGCAAGGTATGCAACTTTCAGGTGCTCACTTAAATGAACAGGGATAATGAAGGAGGCACTTGTACCTTAACTCTCTCTAATCCTTGTGGGAATAAAACTCTTAGAGCCTGCTTTTTGCTGGTGACACTACCACAGCATAAATATTAACTCTCAGTAAGTTCAAGTCTTGATTACCATGTCTGTTGAATGATGTCTGCACCTCATCTGCTCTTGGACAAGCTTCTGAATAAAGACACTGCAGCGGGATTTTCTCAGTCCATACACTGCTCACTGACACCAGTGCCATACCAGGTGCCCCACCCTAAATTAGGCCAAGGGAAGCAAACACAAAATCCTCTTCGTTATTCACAGAAGAGCACTGGGTGCTGTGTGAGCAGTGTCCTTGCAGGGAGAGCCCTTTCCAGACCACCTGTGTGAGCTCTCTGAGGTGCAGCAGCAAACCAAACTCTTCAACACCTAACAGCCTAATTGAAAATCCAAAATTGCTGGTACTCTCATCACTGCCCAGAAACACTGGTACAAACTGTGTTAAAGACAGAGCATTCTGCCCGACTCTGACATCTAATTCCACTCCCAAATTCTAGTTCTGTTGACCTTGAATGCTAAAACAACCCTGAACCTTAGTCCCTGCTGTTAGCATAACTGGACTGCTAACTCAGCCTACATGTGATTTTCATTTTCTCATTAGCATCAACAAGAGAATTGGCAACAAATGAGAAAAGAAATGACACTGACTATAATGAGCTACAGTTCAATTAAGAAAAAAACCCAAACCATTAAGCAACAGGTTCCAAAAAGTCATTTGGCACACCAGATCATGCTGGGGTAACAGGATTACTGCTTGCACTGGGATTAGGAATGGGTTAAAATTTTTTATTTAGGAAAGCAGAGAGTGAAGAGTTTGATTTCTGCTGAAGAGAAAGTCATCCAAATACGGCATGGGGCGGAAGATTTTACTTTAGCTTTTAGGTTGAGAACGATTTAAAGTTAGTGCCAGTAAGGTCCACACTTTGCAGGTGGCTCTGAAAGGACTGGTGTGAGCTGTGTGTGAGGACTAAAGCTTAACTCAGCTATGAGCAGGTCTCATTTGTGGTGGCAGGAGGTAACAGGGGCAGCAGGGACATAGGATGCCAAGCACAGGAAAGCTGTTGCTGTTCCCAGGAGGGATGAGAGAGCTCCCCGCTGGTGAATGAATGAGCAAATGTTCAAAATGTAGTGTAGAAAATGGGCAAGGTGCTGTATTGCCTGATGCCCTAGAGTAGCAACATTATCAGGACAGAGACTTGTTGATACTTGTGTTGGTCCAAGTGGGGCTTACGGGAGTAGTTCTGAGGATACTACTGTGTAACTCTACAACAGCTTCTTAAATCAGAGGTACAATATGCTTTTAAAGTTAATTCACTTCTCATTCCCATATAACACCCATTGGGCCGTGCTGTAGGCAGCTGTGGTGCCCAGAGACTCCTTTCAAAACACACCTGGAAGTCCCCTTCAAGCGTACTCCCACCCTTAAAGGGGCTTTTGGGTCTGTAAATCTGTTTTGCTAATGCCTCAAGGTCTGCAGGACAGTCTGTTCTTGGAGATTCCTAAGCAGGTTTTAGCAGCTGGTTGCCAGCTGCAGTGGGAGGCATTGTTATTGACATGGTCTTGTGGGTCCCAAAACAACCTGGCTAGATAAACTGCTATGCAAGGACCTGAGAAAAAACTGACCTTGTAGGAGAAAAGGTCTTATTTGTGTTTAATCTAACTCAGTAGGAACATAAACTGGATAGAGGCAGTTCAGAGACTGTAGCAGGTTAAAAGAAAAAATAAATCAGAGTAAGATATCCATAGTAGATGAGATAAAACCTCTGACTGGGTGTATAAAAAACAGTTTTGGGTAGTACAAAGGAGCTTGTTGATGAGAAAGGATGTGTGGTGAAGAAAACTAAAGAGAGATTTTCAGCATCCAACTTCATGGAGTGTTGCTAGAGCCTGAAAAACTAGAGGAGAACCTGGGACACTCTGTGATGATGCAAAAAAATCTCGTCAGCCCTCGTTATCTGCAGTTTGTCTGATTTTTAACAGACACAGAATGAGCTGGAACAGAGATAAGGCTTGAACATGGAGCGATGGAGGCAAGGCTCTTTTCTGCATGGTCCACTGATATGGAAAACAAATGTGGTCAAGCAAGGAACAGAACAAGTTACACTTTTGGGTTTTTTTTCCAGGTAGATATTTCTGCAATAGTTTGTAGGTTTACAGCTAGAGCTGTTGCTGCAGAAAGAGTCACAAAGTGCAGGTGATGGAAGGTTAAAGTAAACTAGAATGCACTCTGAGTTGGAATAAGGGTGAATACTGAAATTAGATTGTTGTTGCTGTAGCAGAAATCTCTCTGGCCCTAAACAAATCTAAGCTCAGGACAGGTTTATATATAGAACTCTGAACTGGAAGGATCAAATTGCTAGGACATTTGCTGGGTCCTGCGTGGTTTTTTCTGTGTTTTCCAATTTCTGGAACATTTGTGAAAAGAGTTTACGCTACTTCATATGGCTGCAGTTACTGAGAGCAAGAGCAGCTTTGTCATGTCACATGTAGAAGAGATAGAATGCACATTGGAAATAAACTGGCTTAATGTTCAATCAGAAGCTTACCTCTGTAGCTAAAGTGATCTTTATATTTCTTGAAAAATTATTTACACCTAAGATTAAGACTGGAGACGGGATGAGAGTTATGGAAAAGAGGCTGAAGATCTCAAGTTAGTGATGCCAGGGCCACTGCTGAGGATGAGATGTGGTTTCTTTTGTACTCCAGGTCAAGGGAGAGCTGCAGAGAAGAGACAGCCCTGGGCTGCATAATTAAGACAAGATTCAAGTGAAGAGCTAATTGGATTCACAGATACTGAAATGCCTATGGACTGGACTACTACCAATGGGAAAGTATGACCTTTCTTCTTGTTTGATAAGTTGTTTATTATGATTAGGCCTGTGGCTAGGGTTTGTGGTTAAGGTTCATTTACAGAGTCATTTACAGGAGGACTAGGATCTTGTCAAGCCTGGCAGATTAGGATGAGGACTGATACCAAAAGGAAGCAAACTCCTTATACTCCTTATCCATCTGCTGCTGGGATGTGTCTCTTGGTAAATCTACTGTAAGGAGTATGGTTACTGCACAACAGTGGTGGGGAAATGATTCCTCTCTGCTATTCACTGTGAAAGACTCACTGACAAGACTTTGGCTTAGACTAGTCCTGCATACTAAATGTATCTAATTGACATACCAAAACTTTTGGCTGTATTCCCAACCCATAAAGTTAGGCTTTAGTCTTAACACAGAGAAGCCTAGCTGGAAACAAACAAACCCAAAGTAAGACATTCCTCCCTTCTAGCAATGGCTCTTGCTGTAAGAGATTAAGCCTTGAAGACTGTAGCCATAAAACCTGAAATCTTCAGGACCTGCTGTTAATAACTGTACCAGTCATAGCACAAGGTAGATCATTAACCCTTTACACAAACACAGAAAATCAGTTAAGAAAGTATATACACACACATGCATCACTTACATACAGCCTTCTGAAGAGGTCAAACTAGTATGCAGACCATTCAAAACCACCAAGATTTTGCACAGCTCTTTGTCCTAGAAAGAGTCTTTGTGTTCTCAGTTTAAGCCAAACTTGTAAGGGCCTGGTAGCCAAAAATCCAAAATCCAGCTGGAATAGATTGTGAGGTAAAAAGCTGGTATCTGTTTGATTTCTAGACCCAGCACCTCTAAGGAGTCAAATGGTCAAACTAGTATTTCGGGATCTGCTTTTTTCAACCATAAAATTGATCATATCTTTGAAACCCTTCTATAGACTGTAGAGAATGTGAAGTATTCTTGCCCCACAGTGCCTTCTGTATTGCACCTTTAAACTGGTCTTCTGGCCCTCATGTCTATTTCCCTAACATGACACCTGGCCATAGTTAGAGTTAGCTTCTTATCACAGCTTGAAAAGGGAATGAGCTCTTACCCTCTGGCTACCAGTCCCAACCCTAAACTGCCACAATAATATCTACTTTCCATCAGGCCCTGGTAGCTATAACCTCTGCCTTAGCTGAAGGCTGCAAAAAGACACAAAATAGGCTTCTCTTTTGCAACCAGCCCATAACCATGGCCAGAGCAACATTCCTTCTGCAGATTAAAACCTGGTTGTCCAACCCAGCTGTCCATCACCTTAAGGAGAGGCTAAACATAACTATAACCCCTGAAACTGCTATTGCAGCCTCACTCCAATCTCCCTTCAAAAGTAGCTTTTGACACCCAGAAAAACCTAGCATTTGTATTTCTGATGTATCTGAACAGTGAACAAAGCCAAAGCAAAGCCTCAAGTACACTCCAAGTGAACACTACCCCACAGATATTTTGCGTCATTAATCTGCCTGTTTCAGGCACCATTCCTTAGTTACAAACATAAGCCCTTGGCCAGACCTCTTGATAAAGTAAAAACTTCAGCACTCACCTTCCAATCCTAGACCCTGGTCTCAGTTCCAGCATTGGTATCAAACAAAGCTCAGTGACTGCCAACATCTTCACAAGGTTTTTTTTCTATCTGCTGCCTCCTAGAACCAGCCTTGTATACATCGCTGTAAGCCTTGTGAAGTCCATCAGTGGAAACAAACTACTCTGCCTTGTACATCCAGAGCCATAGACTGGTGGTGTTTTTCGATTGTGAGGATGCTATAAACTATATTATGAAAGCCAGCAGATTCTAACTTGCACCAAAAACCAAGGGTAAATCTGTGATCCTCTCAGCATCAGCTTCAGCAATAATTCAGTGACTTTTCCAGGGTAAGCAATAAATCTGAGCATTCGGTTCTTTATAGCTAAAAACTTCAAACCCAGAACTTACATGAAGGTAGTCAGAGACCCCTCACGACAGATATGCTCCAAATATGGCTCCTGGAATAAAAGGTTTCTTTGGAGGATGACGAGGAAACAGACGTCCAAGCGAAGAAAGCCCAACACAGCTGACTACTAGAAGGATTCTTTGCACTTACCTGTGGTTGACTTTGACTTGGCGTATGAGGGAGAAGGGGCATTGCAGGGTTTCAAAAACTGGCTTTTCTTCTCTTGAGTTTGCAGTGCAAATATAGGCAGTATCATGGGGCATCTCAACACTATCACAGTTTAGGTTGTTTTGGTATTTGAAGCCCCAGAGTTATTGTGGTTGCAGGCAAAAATTTGAAGACCCGGATGAAGAGGGACAATTCACATTGTCAGATCTAGATATTCATACTGCAGATGTCTAAGTACTCTGGAACTCCATTGTATCTGATGGAGGGGAATAGGTAGTCAGAAGGAGAAATTTCTCTAGAGCTAAATTTTAAAATCTACTCTGAGATGACATGAATCATATTCATTATGAACCTATTACATTTTCAACTGTATCTCTGTGAAGACAGCTGAAGGTGAGTAATCCATAAGTAGACATCTACATTTAGCCAGATAAACCTTTTAAACTTTCTTACTAACCTGGAAGATTAGGTTCTTGAATAATCAGCACAGTTCCATACAAGATGCCTTTATGGCATTATGATTTATTGCTTCATGAAAAGGACTTTAAAGGGTATAGCATGACATGGGATTACTTGTATCTGTTCTAAGGATTTTAAAATAATAATAATAATAATTATTATTATTATTATTATTATCTTCAGAATTAAACTGAAGGAGAATTCTGTCTGTTTAAATGTTTGCAATAGTTAAAAAATTTGTTTAGGTCCTCCAGTCAGGTGGCAAAGACTGGCCTAGCAAGTCTAAAACCCAGCAGAACAGTGAAAATTTGTAGTGCATGAGCATCTGGCCTGGCTCTGCTTCCTCTCACCTCTCAAGAACCAGAGGCAGGAAAGCATCACCACCACCAGGAGTGGTTATGTTTCTTAAAGTCACCTTTGGGAAATGCTCCAGCATCTGGGAATTGTAAAATTGTTCCTCTACTCTTCACCGGGGTTTAGTCAACTGCTGTATGTAATACACACTTCTTACACATTACACTTAATTACTTAGCTGAAAAGAGCCATCTGCAACACCAAGATCAGGGCTTCTCAGCTGATTACAGAAAGTAATTTCTTTATGCTCATCCTTTCCCAGACATGGTTGATTAAATGATGAGATTCAATATAATGTACTGACTGCTGCTCCTCGCAGGGTGTCTGATTACAGGACATGCAGCTGTAAGAGTGAGCACTTTCTGAATATAAACTTGGTGCCTATTCATTTGCTGTGGACCATTCAAGAGGCTGATTCACAGAAATAAGTACAAGTAACACAGCAATATTTCAATTCCATTATTCTACCAATGGCATGTAATTTCACTGCCAGTGACAATTAAGCTAGCCAACTGTGTTTTTATTTAGTCTCTAGTACCCCATCACAGCTTTTTGCTTACTTTGCCTCCAATTTAAAATCCACATCCTCATCAAAGATTATATTAATATCATTGTACACAATACTCCAAGCCATTCTATCCTATTGAATATTCGGGGGGGAGGGTGTTCGTGTGAGTGATTGCCTGTCACTGAAGCCAAGAGTCACAGTCCATTTAATATCCAGGAAGCAGAATTAGCCCCCAATAAATATTCAAAACACTACCCATTAAAAAAAAATGCTGTGACTATGTGAGTTGCTCCAGTGCAGCTTGAATAGATCAGGTGCCACATATAAAACCCCTGAAGTAATAGTGAGGACAGCACAGGCTGCAAAAACCTTCTTAGGCCAGGGATAAATGACTTTACTTCAATTCCATGCCGCTTTGGTCAAATTATCAGCTATGCCAAATTAGCTACCCTGAAGCTGAATTTATCTTATTTCTGCCTTCCCATCCCAACCTGCTCTTTTTAATTTTTTTTTTCTAGTTTAAATGGATGAAATGAAGAAAATGTGAACTAGAATAGTTGAACCATTACACTGTTAGATCATGGCCAATGGCAGTTGAGGAATGGATGTCCTCTATTCTAAACACTCAAGTTTTTCCTTTCAGAGGAGAAATCAATCTATTAAGGAGAAATTTAAATACCCTTGGATATAAGGTAAGCTTCTCCATGTTTGCTACATATTAGTGAACTTTTCTGGCTGACAATGATAACCAGGAAACATTTCCTCTTCCCAAACCCTTATTAACCAATTTCAAACTGCTCTCCAAAGGTAGGTAGAGATAGAGCCACTTAGAGATAACCAAGATGGAGCTTGTGGACCTGAAAAACAGCTATCATCTTATCTTTTAAGTTTGCCAGAAGGATTTTAAGTGATAATTACCTTAAAATCACTCTAAGGAAAGCAAGGTTAAAATAAAAGCAAACAAAATCAAATAAAATAATCTGTTTACAAAATGAAAACAGGTGAAGAGTTTGTAGGAGGAAGTACAAAGGAAGAAAATGTCAATATACCCCTAGGGTTTGAAGGATGTTGAAGGATGCCAGGCCGTCCTGGAGCTGTATGACAGCAGTCAGTGATGGGTGAGGAGAGAAGCCAGGGCACTTCTATGGGCCAGAGAATGAATTGTAAACAAAGAGAGGTAAACGATTAGAACACAAGCAGCTGGCAAAGGCCTGGGCTGCACAGAGAAATCCTGCTTCCTTTCTGTAAGTGGGTGCTGAATGATGTCAGAGTAATGAGTTCTCCTCAGATGGAGCTGCTGTGCTGCAACCTCCACATTATCAACCATGTTACAGAGACTGTGAGACCTTTAGAGTTAGGTCTAAATACACTGAGATGTTACACAAGGGATTTTTCTCTGTGTTCAAGACCCATTAGCAAACCCTTTCTCTGTTTTGTTTTGTGTGCAATGGAAATTAAATTGTGACAATCAGCTCGTGGTAACAAACTTTTTGGTTTACAGCAAGTGCTGAGGTAGCAGGTTATTATCTTCTCCAAGACAGAGTTCCACAAACATTAATTTACAACAGATTGATTATAATTTTTCAAGGAAGTGCTGATTACAGGTTCAGCAGATTCTCTTTATTTAATGTTGTGCTTTGAAGAGACACCTTCTATTAAAACTCCATGCAACCAGCTTTCAAACAGTCTGACAACCTCTTTAGGAATACATCCCATTTCAGTTTCCTTGCTTTGGGGAAAAGCACTGAATTGCTGAGGCCCTTGTGTGGTTCAGAGATTATCATGATAACCATGAAATAACTTGATGTTAACTGATATCTCAAAATCACTCTTAGCACAAACCAGGATAAATACTTTCATTTTATTTTAAGGTCATTTGCAGAAGCCAAAAGCAATAAGGCGGTTCAAAGGTTTTTCAAATTCAGAAATGAAAGAAATACATGCTTCACTTGATTAATGTATATATCTGTCAGACAAGCTGACCTGAGTATTTGTCATTTTCTTGCATCCCTCAAGAAACAAGCTCAAGAGGGACTCTCAGGTTCTTGAGCCTATTATTTCTTTTCCTTTTAATTTCCAGGTCTCTTATTGAAGTTCTGCTGAAATTCTGCTTGCAAATCCCCACCTTGTCCTGGAATGATGCTATTCTGCACATCTTTCAAGGGGTAGCTTTGGCAATATGTCCCCCAAAGCCTCACCTTTCTGATTATCAGAGAAACAGCTATTTACAGCCTGATTCAAGTCCTATAAGGGGGCACCATTTCTGGATGGTTGTGTAATCACTTATCCTGCAATCTCTGTATTGCCAGTTATTTGGATAAGCACAGCAGCCAATCTCCTCACATCAGTCAGGACCAATTCTGCTTTACCATGCTTCAGGTCCCTCACTCATATTTTCCTTTGGCCTATGCAGCCATGTAAAAGTATTTCCCCCACTTTACTATGAGCTTTATCATAACTATTCATCTAGGTCTTTTTAACATATCATTTTAATAAAAAACAACTTAGTAAGTAGTATTATTTTAAAATTCAAGAAGGGTGTTGATAGAGAAAAAGCAGCGCTTGGAGGCAAAGTGGCAAACTGCCATTGAAAGAATTTGCATTTACTTTCTAGAGAATATAATTTTTTAACTATACAGTTTTAGATCTTGCTTTAAAATCCCTTCAAAATATGTTGGTTTTTAAATTCTCTCTATTCTTCATTGTCTTATTTGAAGTATAAAAACTGAAAGTATTTTAATTAGTAGAAACACTAACAATATTAATTTTCTTTTTTTTCCCCTATGCCTTTCTACATTCTCATTTAAACACAAGCTTTAAACAAAAATGCATTGGAAGTGAAACACAGCTGAGCATTCACCCTTGAAAACTGAACATAACTGCTTATAGATAATTTAAAAGTGCATGTATATTATGTTTGGCTTCCTTGGGAGTTATCAGAGAGATGCCAGCTCGTTTGCCAACTATTTCAAAGTAATTTAATACATAATACATTCTAAATGTATGACACAGTGTGTGGGAAAATTGGCATTTCGGTAGTAAGTTACTATCTAAAGGAAGAGGAAAAAGAAATTATGACAACTGCTTGTCAAGACATTTATTCCAGTAGCATCTGCCAATGTGGAAATGAAAAAAGAGCAGCATCAATGGGGTGTTCTTAAGATGTGATTTAGAGTGTGGGAAGTGATGACAAGTAGTGGAAGAAATTTGCTGCCATTAATATTCCTAATAATTTTTTTTAAACCCATGATGCACTGACTTTTACTTTAAGCTTGAATACATTTTATTGAATAAAGCCTTCTGCAGGCTTCAGATGAGATTTTCAGTCAAGCACACTGACCATCCTTCTGACCAGCTGCCCTAAGTTACTCCACAGAGATTGCTTGATAGGAATTTTCCAGCATGGGACAAAAAATATCACAAATATTTCTGCACCATTAAGGAAAAAGATATAGTCCCACAGTGTCTCCTGCCTTGTCCCTGCACTTGGGTCTATGCTGGTCCTGATGATGGCAATGGCAATGAAGAAAACTCTGCCTGAGGAGGGGTCCAGGAAGTGACTGGAATAACTTGTCAAAACCTAGAATGTTCAAGTGTGAAAGTAAAGAGCAAATGGAATACATCAGCCTTCACATGGCAGATACTGACCTCTAGGAAATGACAGATGGGTGAGAGCTTTGGATGAAGTGACTGGCAGGTGTGAAGAGTGCAGCAGTCCATGGTAAGTCGTGATGCACAGAGCCAAATCTGGCATTAGCTGTGCTGTTTATTGTGTGAGAGTGAATGCAAGTCAGCAGATGAAATGCCAAGGTAGAGGGAAATGAGAAAAACTGGACCTGTTCCTATTTCTTACTCTGTGCAAGTTCATCAACCTTTGTGCCATGATTTCTTTTTACATCAAAATGAGGGGAAAAGAAAAAAATATAAAACAAGAAAAGATCTTCCCTCGTGCTTTCTTATAAACCAATGAGATCTATATAGGATCTTAGCAGTCATCTCAGCAATTGAGCAATTTGCCATAACCACTGAAAATTGTGGCCTTGATCATGAACCAGAATTTTAATCTCAGGTTGTTGTTCCTGCAGAAGAGCTTGGCTGTACATGAGGACACTGAAGAGGAAAGCCTACAGTTTTCCCCAGGATATGGCTTTCATTTACAGTTATGGGCTGCTCTTTTCAGGTTTGTTTTTCAGCCTATGTTTCAGGTTTCCAAGAAACAGATGCCCAAGGAAGTACAGTAATTTCATGATTATAAGCCGCACCTTTTTAATTGAAGAATCCAGCCTACCCCAGTAGTGCGGCTTATATTCAGGTGCAGCTTATCTATGGACAAATCCCAGTGAAATGCCACCCCGGAAGTGAGAGCCAGCCGGGGAGGGTGCCTGGGGCTGCCTTTAAAGGCTTCGCTGGTCTGTGAAAACTGTTGCAACTTGAGCACCTGACACCAAACCCTGCTGGCAGCGATTCTGTTACTAATTTGTTACTTTGTTACACATGGATCCTCGCGTTAAAAAAAAATAAATTGCGGCTTATATTCAGGTGCGGCTTATATATGGACAAATCCCGTGGTCTACCCGGCTATGGGGGAGGGGGTGTGGCTTATAATTGTGAAATTGCTGTAATACAGAGTTCAGCTTGGTGTAGCTTGTATGTACATGGAGTCACCACAGGGAACTTCATGCTGCTGCCCTCAGAGAGTGTCGGCGGAAGAGGAAATGCACATTTAGGAACTTGGAAACAGCTATGTCAGCTGTAGAAGCTGCTCCACAGGAAGAACTCTCATTTGTAGTATGGTGGCATGCCAATTGTAAGTCCCGCCTGAGTATTGGTTGCTGTAGCTCGAAACTGGTTTAATGTAAAACATAGGTCTGAGGTAAAGTTTTTTAAGAACTGCTGAATTTTTCATTCTTTCACATCAGAAAATATAAGAAGGCAGATCACTACAGATTTGGTGGGTAAGGATAAGGTAAGGAGGAGGAGGGAGAAAAAAAATCTTTAAAACATTTCTTTATTACTCAGCTTTGCATCTTACCTTCTTCTTCACTTTCCCATAAGCCACCTAGCAGTTGAATTTGTATGCTGTGACCTTTTAGCTTTAGCAGGGAGAAAAACAAAAGCTCTGGGCTTTCTCTGGCTCAGTCTGTGAAAACTGGTGAACATTTAAGCTTAATATACTAAAATTTCAGTTCCAGAGACACGCTGCACAGCATTTGCCAAATAGAATGCCAAGGTAGTCACAGGGAAATTATCTTTTTAACAACACACTGTATAATGTCTGCTGGAGTGACTCCAGTCCCAGCAAGTCATAACTAGAGGTCACACGGTCTGGATGCACTCTTGTGTCCAACATGTTTTCCACCAGGTCTAATCTTCAATGAGAAAAAAAGGCAAGATACATTCCTTGTTTTGGCATTTCTCATTATCTGAAGACTGTTAAGAGGAAGAATGTTAATATAAGAACAGAAAAGCAGGCACACTTGGGAAGCTCACAGGTTCATATTTTCTGTTGCTCTGTCTCAATCAGTGGCCCAGACTGATGTCCAAGAGCAGCTGTGTTTGCTCTGAGCTTCCTTGGTGCATATCCCAGTCCACCATGCAGGGGTCTCTGGGGTCAAACCTGGCACCTCTGGATCCTATTTTTTTTTTTAATAATTTATCCAATAGCGTTTTGAAGAGTTATAAACCTCAGACTTTCACAAATTCCTGTGTCAAAAGTTCCCCAGTATATTTGCATGTTTCCCAAAAGTTATCTGCTTTGTTTGTTTGGAATGTGCTGAGTACCAGTTTTGATTGAGGATCCTAGCTATGGTGTTGCAAGGTACAGTAAGCATTCTTCCCTAGACTTGTTCTTCTTACCCACTAGCAATATTATAGTATCTCCCTGACTCAGTCACCTTGCTCCCAGAATGAAAAGTCATTCCTTGTTTGCTTTCAGCCCTTTTCTCCCTCTTCTCTGCCTTTCATGGTTGTATTATACCTTTTCTGAGAGCTGGAAAGTGATTGGTGGAGTGCAACAGGAGTGTGCAACAAGATGATGGCCAAAAATCCCTAATCTATTTAGTCTCCCCTTCCTAAGTTTCTTGGCAATGTCTACAATAACTCCAATGTCTCTTTTCAAAAAGGGCAGCTCAGATTCCAACACTGTAAAATTAGAAGTGGATTTTGCCTCGCTTGATATTTATCTATGTTGAATTTTACCTGCTATTTCATCACACAGAATTTGGAGATCCTACACATTTAGCCCTTACCTTTGCTACCCTGAGTATCTTACTGCTCGTTTGATCACTTTGTTCAGACCTTTCACTGACCTTGAACACCACTCTTTCCCAGCACAAAGCTATATTAATCTCTGCTGGCTGGAATTCAGTGTGAAAACTCTCCAGGACTCCTAAATTCTCTTTCTTCTTCATTAGCTAGTTGTATATCTCAAAGATGAATGTCCACAGCAGCCTGGTTTAAAACCTTGCTGCATGCCTTTTGTTGGCTGAGCAGCTGGATCTCCTATATCAATATCCCTGCTGATATCTTCAGGAGAGCAGCTCTGATATGTTTCTGAAGAAAAAGCTTTGGCAGTGTTTGCTCATCCCCTATGTTTCATATTTACACATGTGTACTCTTTTATTTGGCGCAGGTCCGAATGATTTGCCTGCTAAGGACACAGCAGATGTATTTATCCATAGTATCCCAGATCTCTTCTGAAGCACTTTCAAAAATTGGTGTCATAGTAGAAACCAGGCTCTCCAAATACATAAACAAGAGGTCATGGATCACAGTTAATTCAGTTCTGAACTCCTTCAGAAAACGCAGTGTGTTATTAATAAACATAAGCTCCCAAGTTCCTGAGAATATTTCAAAGGAATTTTAAATTTCTGCTTTCTGCCTCACCAAACACCATTTCTATCTCCGTAGAGGCTTTTCATTGGGTATTTTTCACTCTCTGCCACTTTCACATTGGACTACTTCAAGCTCCCTTTTGACCTGAGTATTTTTTCTAAGAAATTCACCTGCATTTGTGGAATCTGAATACTAGTACTTCTGTCTCGTGCTTCCTCATGCTTTTAGTTTCTTTTTCACTTTCTTCTTTTTTTGGCCAAAACTCATTTCAAACATTAAGAAATATTTAGTGCTTTTGGAAACTGCCTGGCTAAAAATACTCACAATATTTATCCACCAACAAAGACTACATGGGCAGCACCAGTAAATTACAACTTGACCTGAAGGAACCTGGAGTGGAAAGCGAAATCCATCAAGAGTTTTAGGGCCAGCATTGTAAGTATCAAGTCAAACTCCTAGCATACCTGATGTCAACTGGGGTTCTGATTCACTGCAATCTTTTAATCTGTGTTTCTGCATTTAAATGACACTTTGCAGTACCAGGATGATGCCAATCAATCTGCCCTTCCTATTCTGTGTAGTCCTTGCTCTGATTCAGCTGTCACACTTACAAGGGGGACTGTGTATTTCCCCATTAAAAGGACATTACAACATGTCTTTTTAAAGAACACTTTCTCAGACTTATTTCTCATCTCCCAACCCTGAGGGATTACCTGGTATTCAGGGTTGGTGTCTGGATTTGTTACAACCTTAGAATCAAAAGCAAGGTGTAAGTCTAGTAAGACAAGTGGAGCTGACAACCCTACAGAGCAGCTGTAAGTATACACAGACTAGATCCACACTTCTCATCCCAAGAAATTCTGCCATTTCCCTCTTCCAAGGTTCAAATTCACTGGCTACTTTTTCTGCACACCTGATCAATAGGACTGAATTTTGAAAATACCATTAGAGAAAAACAAATGTCAACAGCAGAATTAGGGCCCTTTCATTTCTCCCCAGAAAATAGAAAACAAACATTTTAAATTGCCCATCAATTACTCAAATGGAATGCTTGAAGTTCTTTTCCCTGTTGCAATTATAGAAGTTGTTCCATGCCATAAAAGGTTATTAAGGCAATACTTAATGGCCTTATTCATAATTCTAAGCAAGCATCATTTAAAATTTAAACCTACCAGGCTGCTTGAATGTAAATCACAATGCTCTTGAGTATAAAAAAAGAGTGAGAACACCATAAATTTCAAGTATTTTCAGACATGTCCCTTCCCATCACTTCTGTTACATCAGCCTTACCGCTCACTCTTTCTCTCTCAATTAGGCCATTCAATATTCTCGCAATGCTCTCAGTGTGTTTTTCCCATTCTTGGTTGAATAACTCTCCCAACACTGCCATAGCAGTGGAGGAGGGGTTGCCTTCCTGGAATCTGCTTACTTATCAGAATGGGCATCTAAATGGTCTCAGAGCAAAAATTAATGCTATCAGGCCATTACAGGAGAGCCCTCTGAGATCATTAGGCAAAGCCTGACCGCAGCTCTGCGTGCACAGGAGCACTTGGTTGTACAGCCACTCTCAGTACAAGCACCCTTAATCCTTTCCTGTTGAAACTTTGGTCGGAATTACAAAAGAGGTTGAGGGGTTTTTGTTGGTTTTGGGTTGTTTTTTTTTTTTTTTCATGGTGTTGTGAAAGGCAGGACTGAGTTTATGATTAACTTAGCCAGACTGTAGACCTTATCTCAGCTCATAATTAGCATGGCTGTTTTTTGGAATACCGCCTGGTAGCAAACCTGCTACACACAAGTAAATAATTTCTCCCACTCTGAAGACTTTGCCAACTTCACTTGAGAAGCATCCAAATTATTTGAGCTAAGAGATACCAGCATGTGAAAAGGACATGAATATAAGAAATCCCTTAATATTTTCTTTTGGTCTCAGGAGCAGAAAGGTTTCCAGGAACAGAGCACGATAGGGTTCACCAATTTCAGTCTCACATACAGCACATCTATTGCTGGAAAAGGTCTTTTGATATGTTCCGTGACAAATCAGTAAGAATTGCTCCACAGGGGGTCCAGCAAGTACTGGAATAAATCAAATTAGTTGCTAGGTAAATGCATTTATTTTTGTCTTCTAAATCAGTTTTTTCTTTCATGAATGATCTTTCTGGACACGGAACAACATGAATGAGCAAACAAATGCTATTGCAGCCAGGGCAATCTTTTGATTAAGCTAAATGTGGGCTCCTTCTCACATCTGCTGCTACATACTGACAAAGTGAGTGTGCTGTAAATATCAGTTAAAAATTACTTTTTGTCTCTTCTGTCCATTTCAAATGAAACAGAGAAACTGAAGATTGGCTGTGAAACATCTCTAGTGTGCAGGTGAAGAGAACAATTAAGCTCTTTTACTGACAGACCCCACATTCAGGGCTAAGGGGCTCAGCCTCTAAAAAAAAGGTCCTCAAGGATCCTGAGATGTGGTTCTTTCTTCCGTATTTAGTAACCAGCAGAAACATACAGACAAAAACAGAGAGGACAAAAACTACACCCCACAAGGAGAAAAAAAAGAGACTGCATTATTTTTTACTACTTAGAATAGTCATTATGCTGTAACACAGAAAAATACTATTTTTACAAGATAGCTGAGAAATACCATGTAGGACCCAAATTAATTTAGCTTATCTCTAGACCAAGAAAATTATCTTTAAAAATAGTTTAGGAAAATTATTCTAATTCCCAAAGCAAGTACCATGAGGTTGGGTTTGAGTGTAGTGATAAATATCTGCTCCTTTCAAATCATTCTACACCGAATGACAAAAGGAATATGGATTGCAGGGGGGATTTTGCCTGCCATAGTACTGCTACTGCAATCACAATATTACTTATGAAAAACCAAGAACTTTATTCAGTTTATAGGAAGAAGGTACAAAGGAAGAAGGAGCAAATACTACATGAACAAGAGCATACTTTGCTTAGGATTTTATTTTTTCCTTTAATGATCCATGAGATCCACGTGTCTAAAAGATTTTGAAAACGAATTGAAATCAGCTGTCCAGCAGAGGGCCATAGAGATGATGAGGGGTCTGGATCATCTCTCTGATCAGGATATACCACGGGAGCAGGACTGTTCAGTCTGGGGAAGAGAAGACTGACAGTGGTTCCCATGAATGCCTGTAAATATCACCAAGGCTGGTGTCAAGAGGATGGTGTCAGATTCTTTTCGGTGGTGCCCAGTGACAGGACAAGGAGCTCCACCTCAACGTGGGGAAGAACTTTTCTACTGTGAGGGTGGCAGAGCACTGGAACAGGCTGCCCAGGGAGGTTCTGGATTCTCCCTCTTTGGAGTTATTCAAAACCCCACCTGGATGCATTCCTGTGTCACCTGTCCTAGCTAACCGCACTGTGGTGGTGATCTCCAGATGTCTCTCACAACCCTAACTGTTCTGTGATTCTCTGTTTCTGCAAAACGAGTGAACTCCTTCCAAAAAATGCCCTATGGAATAGGAAGAGAACTTGCAGAATGCTACAGCCACTGTGCAACAAACCTTAAGTACCTTACCTTTAAGATTTTAAAAAGCCATTTTTCAGATGCAAAATTAATGGATATTCAATTCTATAGAGAGATTAGGAACATTATACAGAGAGCTTTTCTAGTAAGTAATTTTACATTTCACAAAGGAAGACCTCTAAGCACCATACTCAATTTTCCAGTTGAAATGCAGCCTCAAAGATGCGTGAGGCATCATCCAGCACATCTCTGATGTAGCCTCACTCCTCTCAATTCTCTCTAGTCGCCAGCCAAATTTCAGAGCTCTGTGACTCACTGTCCTCAGAGAAACATATCTGTGTCACCTCTTTCCCTGAGTCCTTCGAAGGACGTTGCCACATGGGCATTGGTTTCAAAGCTCTCATTTTCAAACACCTCCACATCCATTTCAAACACCACCTCCATCTCACCTTGTGAGATGACAGCATTTATGAGAAACAGAGCCAGAAGATGGAAAATTGAGTGACCTTCTCCTTCCTGTGATGCTCCCTTTCCTAATGCTACGTACAGTGGGTGAACCCGAGAGACCTGCGTGGTGAAAGCGTGGGCATGACATTTCTAGGAAGGTAGTGTTCTCTAAAGTACCAGAAATGGTTTTTACTTTATTACACATGCACTGGAAGATGTTACAAACCAGACATTCTAGACACAAGCTTTAAATCATGGCTTATATTGGACGTGACAGCAAAGCTGAAGATTAAGACAACTTTCACACCAGATGTATTTGCTGACTTGTGACAGTGAGAGAGGAGGAGGAGGGCTCCAGGACACAACAGGAGGCCTATCTCATGCCAGATTGTTTCAGTATGGATTTTCTTCTTGGTTGTAATGAAAATCCTGTGTTAACTTGTCAGAGACACACGATACCTGTATGGGGGTGGTCAGAGCAGAATGTGCCTCCTCTGCTTGCGCCAGAAGCATCTTCAAGATTTAGCAATAAGGGTATCCTTGCTGTTTTATCCCAATTACCTGTCCAAAGCGTAGCATGTCTGGCAAACTAGGTAACAGTCTCACTGGCATCAGCAGGGCTGCATTTTGGAAAGAGTGCTGTACTACATCGTTGATGAAAATTCGAAGATCAAGTGGGCTCACTACACACACCAGGACAGAGGAAAGAAATACAAATGGCTCCTCCACCTCTGTGTCCCTGGATGTGGGTATGTAAGGCCTGGAAGTTTCCTTGTTTGCAGGAGAAATCTTACCAGAACTTGCCTCCAACTATTACTTACGCCACAGCTTTAATTACTCAGTTTTGCCATTAAGCTATGGGCCATCAAGTTTTAATGCAATCTTACATTGTTGATTAAAACATTGTGTTATTTCCTGAATGTCAAACAACATATGACAATAAAGTAGGCATAAAACATCAGGAAAACAAATGTTCAGCTACTTCAGTACTGAATGCAAAGCGTAAATGACTGATCTTTGAGTGCTTTTGTATTTGCTTGAAGCTTTATAACATTAGAATTGACAATAGTAATTAGTTTGCCTTTCAGAAAAATGAAATCTAAATATTCCTGAACTCTCCTGGGCCAAACAGCCTGTAGCTAAAGCTATTTGTGTAGCTAAAGCATATTAACTTGCTTTCATTGGCTCTCCTGTTACTGATGAGCAGTTGTTTTTACCTAACATGGACATCTTGCAGTTATCTACATCATCCTGTTCTCCATATATACGTGACAGAGAGCTACAGATACCTCAAAAGAATGACTCACCAAGTGATGTAAATTAAGTGGGTCTGATGAATTACCTTCTCAAGGGGCCTATTTCTTTCCACTGAGGTAAATAAAGCTCAGGGTGACTAGCTTGGATTTAGCAAGGTGATGATGTTCAGATAGACACGTTAAATTACATGTATTTTCCAATTTTCTTAAAATACGTAGGGTTTACACATTAGAGCACTTCAAATTTAAAAAGATCTTCAAAAGCACAGAAGAGCTATCTGACTTCAGATTTATTATCTCAGTCTCTTTAAATATTTTAAGTGTATTGTTGTATTTGCTCCTGATGCTCTTGCAGTCATATCTGCCCCCAGATGAATCCCTAGATCTAGGAGGAATCAGAGGCCCAGAGGAAACTCAAATGCTGATGATTTCTTTGACTTTGAGGAATTTCTGGTTATCATCTATAACCAGGACTGAGAAAATAACCCCCTAAAGAACAGAGCAACTCAGGTCTTCTGAAATGAAAACATCTCTGGAAATTGAGGCTTGTGTCATACGTCTCATTTTGTGCCTGTGAGCAGCAGTCAGCAAAAAGAAAGGCTACCTGAAAGACTCACCATCTCACAGCAGCAGATTTTTGTAAGTTTTGCTATAAACCATTCTGTCAGCTTGTCAGAAACACTCCAACTGTTATGAAGCTTAACTCTCCCCTCCCCATCCCTCACAACCCTGAGGTTATTTCTCATCTACAGCTGGGTTGTTTACTCTGAGCAATCACTGACCTTCCCAGAACTGAGGAAGATCTGTCACTTGTTGAAACTTCACAAGACTCTGTCTGAGACATGACCCATCCTTCTCCCAGGTGGCTGGTTTCACATGAGCATATTCCATTATAATGTACCACGCTAA
>VRYO01002297.1:58027315-58044244 GCA_009812075.1 Sialia sialis | reverse complement strand
TTTTTTAAAAAATACTGAACTATAATATGTTGACTCAAAATAAGAACTAAGGATGGTCCAGGGTTCATGGTAACTGGAAGATCAGAGCAGGTGAATGCAAAAGCTTTTGCAGTTATATAAATATTTCACCTTCTGTAGAAGAATCTACAGTAATTTCACGATTATAAGCCGCACCTGAATATAAGCCGCACTTCTGGGTAGCTGGGAAGACCACGGGATTTGTCCATATATAAGCCACACCCGAATATAAGCCGCGCTTTTTTTTTTTTTTTTTTTTAAACTCCGCACGTCAGATGGGGCGGGGCGCTCCGGCCTGGCCCCACACAGCCCGGCTTCCCAGCGGCACCCCGTTCCCGGCGGTCCCGCGCTGCCACCGGCTGCCGGGGGCACAGGGGCCGGCCCGCCCACTTGCCACTCTGCTTGGCCGGCTCTCACTTCCGGGTTGGCGTTTCGCTGGGATTTGTCCATAGATAAGCCGCACCTGAATATAAGCCGCACCACTGGGGTAGGCTGGATTCTTCAATGAAAAAGGTGCGGCTTATATTCGTGAAACAACTGTACTTATTTTTAAGCCATTGGCTCTAGGAATGCCTCCAGCTCCCGATTCTGAAACCTCCCTTTCTTCTCTCTCCTCCCTGTGAGCTTGTCTGCCTTTGAGGTGGGTGCCAGCAGAGGAGTCCATTACTGCTGCAGTCCAGACTGGCTGGATGCCTCAATCCAACCAAAGGAACCATCAGAAGAGAGCAACACTTTTTGACATTTAATTGTACAGTTTTTCTATTTGATGCCATTTCCACGCCCTGGGAAGAGTTGACCACACAGATTGGAAAAAATTCTGTAACTTGCTGTGTGTGGGCTCTTTCTGTGAATTGCTCATCACTGGTCTAGATGGACAGCATATGTGCCCCATCCCATTAAAAACACCAGAGGGGCAGACTTTGAACTTGGCATCCTAGATGCAGCCCCTGTACAATGTACACAGCAAGCTGTTCTTCACAGAGATTTTGTCAGAAAATATTTTCTTTCTCCCTTCACACAAACACACACGCACACACATACAAATAGCGAACTCTGCAGAGCTATGCTTGCAGTCTCATCAAATTGCTTAATTGGGTTTTTTAAATGAACTACTGCCAGTCTCCTAGCTCTGTGATTAGTAGTGTATCTAAATCCTCTTAGGAACTTTGTGAATCTATTAATCTTCCTAAGAAAGTATATCAAGCCGATTAAATGACAGTTGAAGTGTTCTGTGCAAAACATAGCAATAAGACAAAAAACCCTCTGAAAAGTTATGATATGTATATACTCACGTGTTCAGTCTCCTAGAGGAAAGAGCTAATTCTGGTACACTGAATATCTTAAGAGATTATTTCTCTCCAAAGTTCCTTTTTCATCGCAGCATTTTTGTTTAACTAGTTAAGATAAAACCTATCAGTCATGGAAGAGCAGAATGGAAACAGCTTCATTAAGGCAAACCCTCTGATAGTTCCCTTATTTCTGAAAGTTAAATTCTCTTGAAAAATTAATCACAGCGAATCTGGCAGAACTAATTTTAAAATGTGAGAACATGAGAGATGCTCTACTTGTAGCCTCGAGTGAGATGAGATCAATATGTTAAATTAAGTCTACATAAAACCATACAGGAGAATTTGTATAGGCAACATTTATTCCCATTTGGGAGAGTAATTGCAATTTAGAGAGCAGTGAAAAGAGATCTTGGCAAAAATATCACTGGCTAAAATTAACGATGATAAAAACTGCACTGAACTCGTTCATTGCCAGTCAGAAGTTCAGTATCAGTTGTATTCACTTTAAATCTTCAGAAAAAACCCAAACAAACACACAAAAAGACCAGAGCTGTGAAATGTGGGCTCGCAAGTACATAAAGAAAAGTTCCCTAGACTGTGATGATTATTCTAATTCCTAAAAAATTTCTTCCTACCTCCAGAAAGAAAATAATCAAAGACACAGATATTTGGGGAAAAAAATTACAAAATGACTCATGAATCCTTAAAATTCTATTTCGCTAACATCCACCTTGTATACAAATTTTGTAATTTAACACACACAAACGCAGATATACAAATGCACTATTTGGGTTTTCAAATCATCAAGGAGAAACTAATGGCTTGCATTATTTCTTTGTTGGGAGTGGAAAGAGCAGACTCATTATTATGTTTTTCCCTACTGCAGTTTTATTCCCATTAATTAACTATTAATTGAACACAAGTGGCATTAACAGCAAAAATGCCAGCAAAAATAACTCATGATGTTGCAGAAAGCACCAGTGCTCAATCTTCCAGGAATTTTATCTTCTATCAGCAGTCCAGATATTTTGATGCTTTAACCTCTTCTCAACTGCAGTGTCTGGACAAAATTTCCAAGCTTCCTGTTTCGCTCACTTTTCTTCCCTGAATCCAAGCTCTCTAAAAAATTGGAGGCCATGCCGTGATCTGTGCCCCCCAGGAGTTAACACAGGAATTACACAGATAACCCGACCTGGGCTGTGCATCCAGTCCTGTGCCAGGGCAGGTTTGTGCAGGTGAGGGAATTGCTGCTTTACAGCAATCTGTACTGACAGGGCCAAAAATTCACTTAACTGAGGCAGCAGAGCACCACAGCCTCACACAGGGCTGTGTGTGCACTGTCCTGGTCACCAGCAGGAGACCCCAAAAGGATGCTACTGAAGATGTATACTTACACTTCAGAGGAGTTTTTATGTGCTGCCAACAGATCTTCTTTTCATCAAATAGTTCATCATTCTGTTAGTTAGCTATATCTGCAACATTCAGATCACTGTAACTAGAATTGGTCATTATCTGGATCCAAAATGTTTAAATGGAAGTCAATAAGGGAAACAAGCACTTCACCAGAGCCTGCTGCTGGTGGTGACATAGTATTAAACAATACTAACAGCAGAATAAGATGGCCACAGTTATTGTCCCTTCATTAACTCCATGGAAGAAAATACAGTAATTCCACAATTATAAGCCGCACTTGATTATAAGCCGCACCTCCCGGTAGCCGGGTAGACCACGGGATCTGTCCATATATAAGCCGCACCTCAATATAAGCCGCACTTTTTTTTTTAAGTGGGGATCCATGTGCAACAAAGTAACAAATTAGTAACAGAATCACGCCAGCTGGGTTTGGTGTCAGGTGCTCAAGTTGCAAACAGTTTTCATAGACCAGCGAAGTCTTTAAACGCAGCCCCAGGCGCCCTCCCCAGCCGGCTCTCACTTCCAGGTTGGCATTTCGCTGGGATTTGTCCATAGATAAGCCGCACCTGAATATAAGCTGCACTACTGGGGTAGGCTGGATTCTTCAATGAAAAAGGTGCGACTTATAATTGTGAAATTACTGTAATTATGTTTCATGGACTACTTTTTCTCTGAAGGTCTGATATTTTTAGTAATAACATTGATTTAAAACCACTCCCTCTCTGGTTTCTAGCAAGCAAGCTAAAACTGTCTCCATTGTGTCTCCACAGAGGACCACACCAACTGGGCTGCTGCTGTCCATGCCACAAGTGCAGCATTTCCCCAGCCTTCAGCCACAAAAAAAAAATCTATCTACAAAATCCCTACCAGTGTCTTAATTGGTGGGATTTTTTCTAAGTGGCACTCACCTAGAAAAGTAAGTCCATGTATGCCATGTAGTAGTCCATGTGCAAGGTATTTCCAGCTGATTTTGCACCCCAGAAGGCTTCAAAGGAGCTAAGCAAACCAAAACACAGGTGGGAAAAGTGAGCTACCAGGCATCAATTGCTTACTTTGCAGCTGATTTTTCCTAGGGAAATGTTCTCTAAAAGGAAAGGCAGCTTTGTTTTGAGAGAAAGTTGGAATGTAAACACTCTCTTTAGAAGCAGCATCTGCTCTTTTTGGTCTTTTTACCATATGCTCTTTCATTTACAAAAGGATTTTTAAATCTTTTCCAAGCTTTTAAAATTTGTATATTGAAAATTTTTAAGACAACCATCAAAATCAGAACAGTTTCATTTCTGTTTCCTTCTGATTGCTTTCATTTTTTTTTTTAACATAAAAAGAACTTTTTTTTTTTTTTTTAATTCTAGAAAACTTAGCAACAAATAGCAGGTTTGGGAACCCTGGGAATTTCTCATAACAGGAATAATCAAGCTCCTGCCTAGATCTAGCCATTACCAAAGAGTACAGCCTTCAGCACAGGCACAGGGAAGAAGAAAGACTGAAAAAATGGTTTCAGGCTCCTTTTTGGGTTGTATTTTCATGACACCAACCTTCACTTGAAACCAACAGACATAAGACAACACAGAGGACACTGTAGTCAATTATAAATCTCCTTCTAAAAAAAAAAAAAAACAATAGCAGCCTCCCTAAAATAACACGAATTTCTGTGCTCAGTGAAGTCAGTGAGGCTTTTGTTTTGGTGATGGATGACAGCATAAAGCAGTGCTGATATGCCTGGCCTTTCCTTTGAGGAAGAGGGCTGGAATGGGAAGGAGGCAGGGCATGGGCAGAACGTGCTGGGTACGATTGAATCCACTCAACAAAGACCTAAACAAGGCACTGCATTTACCCATGCCCTGCCTTTCAGCCTATCCAACCCTTCAAAGCAGTAAGGGTTGCACTGGGAAGTGGTGCAGCAGCAGGCATTCTACCTGTGTTACATTTATAGCAGGTTTTCCAGAAATGTCCCTGCTATCTGGGAAAAAACTTGGGGCCCTTTTTCACTGGTGGTGCCCATAGATGTTGATGGCCTCCTAGCACCACATCTAGCTGTATGTTCATGGATAAAACTTACACATAATGCCACGGGAAGAGCTTTCTGGTGTAGTAGCTCAGTCCTTTGTTGTTTGCAGGCTGCTTGAAATGGGTGGAAGGGAAAAAAATATCTCTTTGCTTTATAAAATGCAGCTGTTCCAGGGAGAGGACTAATAGAGACTGCTCACATGAGAGCAGATACCACAGTAAGAACTGGTAGCTTGTTGTCAAAAGGTATTGATAAAATACAGATAGTTCAGTGAAAAGCAACAAAAATTGTGCAATGCCCTAGAGAGGCTGATTTAACAGGAAAAAATAAATTGAGAAACATTCTTAAGAGTATATGAGCAAGGACGGGTAAAACTATAAATATTTGAGAAAGGGAAGAAATATGGTATAATCAGGAAATCATGAAGGCAGGGAAACAGTTGTTAATTAATCCATATCATGACCTAGCACTAAAGCTTGGGTAGCTTGTGAAATAATTCCCTTTCTTCCTTATCATGCATACAACAAGCATTCTTCAAACCCTTGGAGTGCCTTCTCTTTTCCTCAAGATTTTCTAATGTATATGAAGGGCTCACAAACATCCTAAGGTACAAGGCTGTCCATTTACACACTTTTTTAATCTAAATCCCCACAAATATAGCTGACCTAGCACCTGAGGGTGCTGCTTATAATGTCATGCTTAGCAGATATCCCCTCTTCATACCAACTTCAGCCCTGTGAAGAGTATGAAAAGTCTGTCACATTTCTATCCTGCCTAATACCACTTTGATTGCCATGCTAATATCAAGGCATATTACTGTATTTGGAGATTTCCGGGCTGCCTTTCTGCCAAAGTTATATTGTCTCTATGATGTATTTTAATCTTTTTGATCTAGTTATGACTCAAATAGGGAAAAGAAAGGAAGCAAAATAACCTTTGCCGACACTGAGGCCTTAGTTGAGAAAAGATTATTTACATGCACACAAACACAAGCAGGCAGCTCTGACTTACTGCTGTTGGCATTTTCCTAACATTTGATCATCTGGTTGCTAAGCACACTGCTACATTACCACTTGACATTTACATTTTATTTTCGGTTTATTACTAAAGGTAGGAAATGAAGCACTCTCCTACTCTCTTAAATTATAGTCATCTTGCTAATAATACTGCTAAAAGCCCCATTCCATTTCATTTAATGAATTTAGAATACCTGATAAACATTCAGATACTGCCAAGCAAACTATTGTCTTCTGCCTGAAGAGGCAGGGCCTGCTGAGAGCATTTTCTCATCAGAAAGAAGGGTTCCTGAAGTAATCCTGCTCTTGTAATCTGCATGGAAACTCACTGGAGGTTTCTAGAAAAGTTAAAAACCGTAGAATAAACCAAACCTACAATGGCCTCAAGCTGCAACATCAAAGAACTCAGCTCCTGTAATCCTAAAGAACTAGCAGGTGTTGTGCTGCAGAGGAGACCAAAGCAGAAATCACCATGTGTTTTCTCTGCCGTCAGTCAGCAGGGCAGTAAATGGCAGAGGCAGTTTAATGCAATGCACTCCTGAGCACCTGACTGTGAGGCCAGCCTTCCCCAGTCTATCAGCCTGATGAAAGATCAAAAGTAAATTTTGCCAAACGCATCATCTCTGGAAGACTTTGGCTCACTGGTGGCTGCAGTATAAATCACTCAACAGCTGAACCACCTGGGTCTTCTGTGCCAGAGGAAAACATGTGAAATGAGAGCTTCATCTTATGTATAAATAAGTGACTAGGGTGACCAGCTCAGTTTCAGATGTCTGGCTTCCAGACTCCCTAGTTAGGCATCCCACGCCTCAGGGTCCATCTAGAGCAGTGCTGACTATCTCCAGCTCCTGCTGATTACAATAGCAACTATAATTTTCCAGCCACTGCCAACAGTGAGAAAAACATTGTACTCTGATAAAGGCCTCAGAAATACAGCTGAGGTCTTATTCCTAACTCCAAACAGATGGGAGACGGGGGGGTTTGGCAAGGATAACTCTTGTACCCTGGGAAACTCCCACTGTAATGGGCAGCCAAAGCCAGAATGTAAGTGTCCACCCCCAGGAGAACGTGCAGGATCCAGCTCTTCCCCAAGTTTGAGTGGGGAACAGGCAGCAGGGGCAGCCCAAGGGCTGTGGAGATTTCTGCAGCTCTCCCCTTGCCTGGCACATAGCTGCAGGGATGGGTGCAGGAGACTGGGAGGCAGTCGTGCTGTGGTTCGAGCCTTCTGCCAAGCACAGAGGAGGAGATGGAGGAGCAGGGTCAGTTTGGGGCAGGGCTGGAAATTATTTTGTAGGATTGTGAGTTTGCCTGTACTCTGTTCCACTTTAGTGTCTCCACACTGGTTTACCCAAATCAACACACAACTTCTTCTACCTCCCTCTTTACCTGTCCCACAAATCCTCACAGTCCTGCATGTCCTGAGTGCACAACCACAGCCCTCATTCATCCTTTCCCACTCCTCTCCCCTGACAGTCTCCACTTCTCACAGGTCTGACTCTCACCCTGTTTTCTGCAAGCTGGGGTAGCAGGGAAAGCTCAGGAGCAGCTCTCTCTTTCTTGCAGATAAACAAGTTAGCACCTGCCAGCTGCTCTGCCGTGACACACACAGCAGCCCACACACAGGTTCTTCTCTTCTGCAGAGGAAAAACAGAGTTTACCCCTAGACATGAAAATAAACCTGCAGAGAAGAAGGCTGAAGGTGGGCACACTCCTGCTGCAGCTGGGGCTTGGCACTGCCACGGTGCAGTGGGAACTGGAGCATGAGGAACTGCTGGGACACAAACATTCCCTTGGATGGCAAGGAGTGAATAGATGTTAAGAAGACGAGAAGTGGGAGTATCAGCCGAAACAGCACACGGAGAGGGATTTCTCTGAGTGGGTTGAATATTCTGGAGAAAAATATTCCCTTATTTTCCAAAATAATTAGAGTTCTCCTGTAGAACAATATATTTTCTAGTAGAGAATGTCACTTCTATTTAGTATTAGTGTGCCTTGCTGAGAATCTGTCTGGTTTAGCTCTTCCAGCTTTACAATGTAGAAACAATTCAAGCTGTGAGGAGGCCTTGGGAAGTAGAACAGGTCTGTGCTCATTACCATGATGAGCCAGGGAGGCTGCTCTGATACCACTTGGGTGTACATACCCAGCAACCACAGATTTCAGCATCCACAGGTTTCAGCAGGTAAAGCTGGCGATCACTGCAGCTGCAGACCACTCCACATTTAAGCCCTGCAGTGATCTGAAAATTGTCATGTCACTTCTCCTGCCTGTGTGGCTCAGTGTACAAGCCCAGTGTGAAGCACTCCTGTGAGCTGTGCAGAGCTGTAAGCACAGTTCAGTACCTCCTGGTCCCAATGAGGTGCTGCAGCCATTCTGTAATTCATGCATTACAACTGTGGTCTAACAAGCAATTTAAAATTAATTTATTGAAAGAATAAACATCACATCAGTTACTAAACTGCCAATAACTTCTGTAGGTCTACAAATGAGGCAATGCCAGGATCTTTAATTTTCTCTTTTGAAGTTTTAACAAAAAAAAAAGATTCCTTTATTATTATATGAGGTCATTTTATTGTTTGGGAACAATACTCATAATACTCAACAATACTGGTAATACTCGTGTGCAACTCTGATTATTTATGAGCTAATTGTCCAATATGTGTTGCAGTTAGTCCTCATAAACCCTAGGTTTTAAGAAAAAAAGGAGAGCATAAGGTTGCAATATCAGTGTGTACCAGTAACAATGCCTATGTGAAAACCTGGTACCTGAAAATTTCCTATCTGAAGCAAAGAAATTAAATACTCAAAGTCCAGAATTTTTTCTTAGATTTTTATCTCATGTGGCCTGAAATACAGATGGCAAATGTGACTGTGATTTCCATCCTTCATCCTTTCCATCTAGGGCTTTCTAAATATCTCTTAATTATATGGCACGCTTTGGATTGCCAGATTTTTAAAAAAGGATTTGTTCATGATTTTTCTACATTTCTGCCTAATTAGATCTGCATGCCAGAGGAATCCCTGCACTCTGCCACTGCAGCAAAGCCAACAAAAAAAACCAGATCAAATCCTGAAGAACTGTGAGGAAGATGTGCTCATGTCACAGATACCCAAGGGTTTCAACACCCTTGTGTGGCTCCTGGTTCATGTCAAGGCACTTGGCAGACTTGCCCAGACTGCACTTTGCTAAGTGAAGCAGTACTAAGTCCTGCTGCAGTAGTCCAACTTTTCTCCTGTAAATGTTTAATCTGAGAAGAATGTGCTGTACTGTACAGTGGCAGGTACAGAAAGCCTCCCCTATGCTCCCACAAGTTTCACCAGTCCAGTTACCACCCTGAGAGGCAGCAGAGCGCTGGGCAGCGCCTTACAGGCAACCCATGCTGATGAGACAGAATTCAGACACATGAGAAGGGAGTGTATCCAGCACCTGTTTGAAGAAAGAAAATAACAAATAATTAGGGAAGACAGTGAAACTTCACTGAAGCCAGGAAGTAAGTTTAGCTCCACATGTACTGACTCCTGAGGCAAAGGGTTTCTAATTAAAAATTTTGTTGTGGGAATGCATCGCCAGGCACCAGCTGGAGGGAGGAGACAATCCCTGTGTGTTCAGTGAGCTCACCAGTCTGCTGCTTTCCCTCACCACATCCCAAAATAATCAAGGGTGGTGGGTGTGGGGCCTCCAGGGAGCAGAGCTCCAGCGCACACACAGGATCCACAGTCAAATGGAAAGTGGTGCCACTTTCACAGCTACTTTTGCCCAGCAGTTGCCCTTGGGCAACTTGGAAACCAGCATTTCTGCAAATTAAGGTATCATTTCAATTGCAAGGTGGCATTTTCCGAATGGAAATACTTCAGATCAGGGGAACATGGTGGTGCACTAGGGGAAGGAATGGCTTCGTTAATTTCCACACTGTCGCCATCTCAAGGACAGGAACACACTGTGTGCCTATCACGCCCCAGCAGTTGTGCCTATCGTGTACCATCTACAGCTTTAACCAGACCATGACCGAACTGTGGCCAGGTATGGTACAAATATACATGAGATCCAGCATTCCTGGGATGCTCCAAACAGTGACTCCACAGCACAGGCAGTTTTTAACCCTTGTTTAACATAATATAGAGAAGAACAGGAGCACAATTGGCAGAAGCCAAGTTAATACAAGGTTTTGCATTATCCTTGGTTTTACCTTACCCAAGCTACCCCACTTCTTCCTCATTCTTGTTCCCTTGGATAGTAGAGGAACAGGTGGAGATAAATTAAGAGGAGTCAGCAGAGACTCACATGTAATCTGGCACACACAAATTTGACATCAGTGTTGTTAGGAACAGACTGAATACTTTAAGCTCGTGTTTGAGTGGCACAAGGAAGAAATTACCCTAGCAAACCTGTTATGTATGAGTGAGAAACTCTCCTAGATTCAAGCACATTTCTGGGCAGCAATAGCATTTTTGGGCAGCACCAACAGAGCCCCCTAAGTAGGCAGCAGGAGTGTGTCAAAGGAGGGGACAGTTACTTCTCTTGCAACAGGATGAGCCACAGTTTTAAGAGAGGTGATCACATCTGTGGAGGAGCGCTCAGAGAAGCCCAAAATGAAAGTGATCCCTCAACTGCAATAACAGATGGTCTTCCCATCCACAAAACTAAAAGCCAGAGTACTTGCTGACTTCCCATGAGTGTTCCAGGAAAGGAGGACAACAGAGCACCGCTGTGTATGGCACAGGAATACAGAGCTGTTGAATTCTACCAGCTCTTCATTGTTTTACATTATCTTCTGGTCAGCGTGGATCCTCTGACCTGCCCAACACCCACACCTGAAACCTGCACAGCACAGCACATCACATCACAAGCTTTATCAAACCATGTTTGCTGCTTTTTCCAGCGTCTCCAGGATATGATCCCATTATCGAGGCACCGAGATTCTCACACAAGCAGAGCTTCTATGCATGAAAACTCTTACACAAACAAACACACTCACTCATTTCTATTTCAATAGGGTCCCCTTTCAGGTCAGCCATGGGCATCTGAGCCATCAAAGCAGCCTAGGTGAAAAAGAAGGTTGTGAAAATTCTCTAAAATTTCCCTCTAAAATTTCAGACATTTCATTTTCATAGAATGATTTGAGTTGGAATGGAGCATGTTCCAATCCTGCTGCCATGCCCAGGGACACCTTCTGTTAGACCAGGTTGCTGAAAGACCTGTCCAACCTCAACTTGAACAGTTCTGTCTCCAGATTTCTTTTAGGCCCCCTTTAAGTGCTGGAAGGCTGCTGCAAGATCTCCCAGGAGTCTTTCCTTCTCCAGGATGAAGAACCTCATGTCTCTAAGCTTGTCTTCAGATCAGACCCCCCTCTGAACCCTCTAGTTTGAAGACCCTCTTAGGTTTTACTACTCTTCTGCCTTTTGCAGCTCCTTATAACCCCACAGAAATCTCTTTGTCTCTCAGTTTAATCTGTCCTTTGTCACTGAGACTGCTGAGCACTCACATCATCAGTGATGTTTTCTCTTCACAAACTCAGCATAACTTTGGATCTTGGATGGGAATTACATCTTCTTCACCAGCATCATGTCTTCCCTCCTACATCACCAACTCTTTTTTTTGTTTGTTTGTTTGTTTTAGTGATTGTCTGTATTTCAAGATCAGTCTACACCATTAAATTATACATTCCTCTTTTTTGGATGGTCACACTCCTCATTAAACAGTTCATGTTCAGGTGGGTTTTTTGAGCCAGCTTTGAGCAGCCCATGCAGCTGCTCTTCCCTTTCCATCAGAAAATCTACACATCTCTATCTGAACTCCGTGCTTGCCGCCAGCATCATGTCACTAATCCTCTAATCCTTGTTTTCAAGACGTGCAGGAGGCTGAATTCTATCAGTAAGTCGATCTTGGCAGAGACTCACTCACTCTAAGGTAGAACATGGCAGAACATCTGCTAACAAAAGTACCTCTGACTGCTCCTGGTCATTGTCTCCCATTAGAGTCTGCTATTCCTAGCCTCTGAACCTAAAAAAGAACAGAACACAATCCCACCAGACTCTCCTAGATTTCCTTCTTCCTTTCTCAGAAGAGATGTAGCCACAAAAACAAAACAAAACAAAACAAAACAAAAAAAACCCAAAAAAACAAAACAAAACAAAAAAAACCCAAAACAAAAAACCAAACAGGCTTACTTATCTGAGTGTGCATCATATTACGGAAACCTAATAAGAAACACTGTCCCAGGCTTCCCTGATGGCTGACATATGAGCCTGGTGCAAGAAAGGTGTCAGCATTACCTTTTCTCCCTGCTTCCTAGTGGGTACTGCCACTTTTGGAGTCCTTTTTGTCACCATCTTCTGTGCAGAGTCTTGCTCAGGCCAGACTTTCAGGTAACTAGAACATTGCCAAAGCAAACAGACATAATATTGAGAAGTAGAATGAAAATTAATTGTTGGTTATGCTTTCTTGTTTAATACTAGCATAAAACCAACCAAACAAATCAACAAGTACAACAACAAATCCCAAACAAATTATTCCTCAAACTTTTAACAATCATTTTTTATTCCCACCTTTCAGAATGTGCTTTTTTGGTCATTTTCACATGCAGCAGCTTCCTTTAGTTTAGTTTTAAATTGACAGCCAAGGTTGCTTGTAAATTCCTGGTTGAGATATCCTGAGCCATGCCACCAAAACAGCAGACTGGTGTGTCCATCTGTCCCAGGCACCTGGATCTCTTCTTCCTCTTAGAATGGCTTAGGATTATTTTAAGTCCCAATGATTACAATGAACTAACAGACATGTTTTGGTGTCTTCGCTTCTTAATTATGAAAACAAAACAAAAAAAAGGATCTCTCTGAAATTTGGAGGCTGAAACAGAAGGATATTATCATTTTACTCCCAGGTTGTTCTCATACTTCCACCTGAGACTTTGTTATTGAGCAAATTAGCTTGTACTGAATAGCCTGTGCAATACTGTTCAGCAAGACCTCAAAAATGTGTTTTATAGACGCTTTCCTTGGTGCTTTGCTGACAACTTTCTCCTTTAACTTTCCTCAACAGCTCAGATCTAATCACTCATTATTTCTGATGCAACTAACATACTATGCCATACTTTCATACTTTTTGTCTCCTCTCCCATTTTTCTGCAAATGAAAACATAAGCTCTGAGTATTCTCTTCCCTCTTATTTTTCTGTTTACTTTTCTGGGTGGTGCTTCAGAGGAAATGTGGAAACCTATTTATGTTTAGGAATGTTTAGGAATGATTCTAGGCTCAATTACTTTCACCCCCTTTTGCAGCACTCCAGCCTTCATATTCACTGTCAGCCTTATCAGTTCTCCAGCCTGGATGATGGACAGTACATATTCTGACAAATCTTGCTCTAAGGAGCCACCACACCTCAGAGTATCCTCCTCATCCATACAAAAAATAAAAAAAACCAGAACCAAAACCAACAAGTAAACCCCCAGACTTTTGCATATCAAAATAAAACTTCAGTTCCATTCTCCTCCTCAAATTGAATTTTCAGTCCTTAATTCGATGAGTGGAGGAAATGGACTGTCCCCCTCTGGACAGATGAGACAGAGGGCAAATAGAAGAGCTGAATATCTGCTCTCTTTCAGGAGTAGTTAAGGAGATTCCAGTAAGAGTTGTTGCAGAATAGCAAATGGCTTCTTTTTCTCTTCAGATGCTGACAGTTTTCCAGATACTTTCATTAAATTAGGAAGGCATAGTAGGTCTGTACCAGAGCATGGGGCATGAAAGTTTATTTCAGTTTTGCAACAGTCTGTTAACTAAAGTAATAAGTGAAGCAGCAATAATATTTCAATTCTATAGCTGGCATGAAAGTTATTACACAGACATTTCTAAAACAGCAGTGGCAGAGGCCTGGTTTGTAGGCACTATTTGGGATAATACATTCTGAAGGGATGTTGTCAACATCTTGCTCCTTGCAGAGAGGCTGAGTAAAAGGGCTTAGCCACTTCTGTGGGGTTGTGAAAAGATTTCCTTTGAAGAAATTAAGGAAGTCCCATCAGCTCTTTGCAATACCTGTGGTGTCTCAGTCTTCCTTTAAGCCTCCCATAATCTGCTGCACTCCAAGGCTACACTGACAACCAGGATAACAGCAAGTTGGTTTGGAAATTAATTCAGTGACAAAGAAAATGCTGTGTAAGGCTGGCAAACAGAAAATCTGTGCCATGGTTACTGGTAGCTACAACAAGGTTTTCTACACACACCCATGTGCTGGGATTATCCTCAGACCCCCCCCAGGTGCCATTCCCTCTTTTGTTATACTGAAATGCTGGCATGAAAAACAGGAGTCTGCTCAGTCAACCCCTTGCAGGCATCTCTAAGGAGCACAAACAGAGCTATTTTAGCTAAACAATAGCTAAACACTACTTGAGAGTGAATTCTGGTATTGAATCAGAGAGTCCTACAGGGAGCAGAGCTGGAGATAACTCTATTCCACACCCAAAAATCTTCCAGTTCTTTCAGAGATCTCTGGTGTGTTCCAGTCCCCGAGATGTTCAGCAATTCATGAAGCATATTCCACTGCCTTTTGAGGAGGACTGGTGAGGATAAACGTGTCCCACTGCCCCACAGAAAAAATCCCAGCTCTGTGTCTGAAGTCCTGGCAAGAGCCTGGAGGAGACACTTCAGGGCAGGCAGCCAAATGTCCCACCAAGATTTTGTCAGCAGTTGAACGCGGGCAACAAAATCACTTCTACACAGCAGTTTGAATGTGCAAAGCATTTTTTTGTATTGTCAATAGGCTTTGATAAATAGTTATAATAAAAGGAATCAAACCAAAACAGCCAAACCAAAACAAGACAAAAAACCCAACAGAAACACTTAAAGATTTTTGCAGACAGCCACCAAGTGTGTTAAAATAAGGGCTGAGAAAACCCAGACACAGCTGATTCTCAGAGAAAGCTTTAATTAAAACCTTTGGAGCTGATTTCTGCCTCTCTCTGCTCTCAGCTTGGATGGTTTGGTCTCTTCTCCCTTTCTGAAAGTGCAGATTTCTTTTTCCTTAGACTGGCTTAGAAAACACCCTTTTCAACCAGCAGCTATCCATATGTTTTCACAGTCATAAAAAACCCTGTTCTAGTAATTCAAGAGAACTAACCTGCTTGGGTTTACAATTTTTTAATTTTTTTTTTTGAACATTCAAATTTCATCTGCTGTCTTTGTTGGTTTTTAGTTTACATCACCTTTTCCAGTTTTACTTTTCTTCCACTCTTCATCCTCAAACCTTTTCTTCCTAAAGAGAGCAGAGTGCTCAGAAACAGGCCCACTGGACATTCCTTCCTTACTTTAAATGAGTAATTATTTTCCAGGACACTCACTGAATTTTCAGCCAGAAAGAGAGCAGTCAGCAATATGCAGGAGAGCTTGTTTCCCTTCTTGCAGCAGAGCACTCCCAGGCAAGTAGATGCAGCATTTGCATCTGCATCCTGCCCTGAAACACGTTAATCTGCCCGTTCCCAAGGCACCATTTGCATAAAGAGCTACAGGAGAGCCACCCAAACAGTTTTGCCTCTGCATCAGCAGGATAGCTTTTTTTTTTTTCTCCAATGAGCAAAGCACCTTTATGTGTTAAACCATTTCAAGTAGGAGGTATCCCAATAAAACATTAAAGGTATTTTAATGAGAGGGCAGCCCACTGGAATTTTAACTACTATTCACAGAGCAAAGTGTGTGCAGAGAAGCAAAATATACAGAAGCACAGGGTGGAATATTCAGTCAACTTTTAAAGCGGCGCCTGTATCAGAGAGGCCTGAAAACCTTACATGACCTGCTCTTATGATAATAGGCTAAAAAAAAAGAACAGGAGGAAGCACCCACAAAACATCATCAAGAGACTTAAACAAAACACTCTGCTTAAAAAAGTAGTGTTGCTGTATGTTTTATTCTTTGTTTTGTTTTGTTGGGGTTTTTTCCAACTGTTGCTGCCCCTTAACTCTTTCTAAGTCTCTGCCCATCTGCCTCCCACTGTTCCTTTTGCTTGTGCAATAGCAAACCCTGGGTGCTGCAGTAAATCCTTCTCGCGTTTCCTCCATCACACCAGAGATCAGGAACTGGCCCCAGAGCACTGCCTTGAACGCACTGGCTGTGGTTAAACGGGGAGGAATTTGTAACACCCTGATACAGCCATGGCACTAACGGCATGCAGAAACACAAATAAAGGGCGGGATAAAACTCGCAGGGGAAATACCCCTTGGCTTGTTTTCCAACAGTCAAACTGTCTCAGCGCCCTGGACACAACCTTGGTAACATTTATATGGGGTCAACTGGGGCTTTCTTCTCTCTGTCCCTCCACCCTGTGCTTAGGATACAAGGTTTGAACTGACTGCAGCAATCAAACAAAACAGTGGGGCCAAAGTAAGTCCAGCACCAAATACTTCCTTGAACTGCCCACTATTTATTTATTTTGTTTGCAGCCAAGAAAACTTTGAAATCCATTCTCGTTTGTGGTTTTGGGTGGCCACTCTGCATCATCAGTGGCAATTTCAAAATCCTATATTATTTCCTGCAGTTCAGATCCTGACCTGCATGAACAATCCATACTTGTGGCGTTGTTTTCCTGTAGTGTGTAAACAAGAGGTTATTTCTTTGGTGGGTGCAAATGTCAGGACTGGTGTCTGCTGTACATGAAGTGCTTTAACCCATTTCAGCTGAATAACTGTGCAGCAAAAATTGCTGTGCTGTGCATTCCAAGATAGTAGTTTCACCATCTTTATTGTACCCTGAGCTGCAAAATTAAGGGCATGTAGGAATTACCTGTCATGGCACACAAGTGACATCTGCCTTTATTAAGGTCAGGACCAAACACCTCCCAAACTGCCCTTCTGCAACACCTCATAATTTCTCTTGGCACAGTAACCTATATACAGTAATTTCACGAATATAAGCCGCACCTTTTTCATTGAAGAATCCAGCCTACCCCAGTGGTGCGGCTTATATTCAGGTGCGGCTTATCTATGGACAAATCCCAGCGAAACGCCAACCCGGAAGTGAGAGCCGGCCAAGCAGAGTGGCAAGTGGGCGGGCCGGCCCCTGTGCCCCCGGCAGCCGGTGGCAGCGCGGGACCGCCGGGAACGGGGTGCCGCTGGGAAGCCGGGCTGTGTGGGGCCAGGCCGGAGCGCCCCGCCCCATCTGACGTGCGGAGTTTAAAAAAAAAAAAAAAAAAAAGCGCGGCTTATATTC
>VRYO01002297.1:57964742-58020938 GCA_009812075.1 Sialia sialis | reverse complement strand
AGAATGATCTGTCAGATGTGAGGGATTGAGATTAAAAGTGAAGAGTGAAAGTGAACAGTGAGGTGCAAAAAGGCAGGGATTTGCCCCAAAGCAGCAATAGCAAATGGTACCTTGTTTGAGTGCAAGGTCTTTGCAGCAGGGGCATCCTGCTTGTTGCTTCTGCAAGAGTTAGCAGGGTTGTAATCCGTGTGTAGTGCTGCTAGTGCCACCTTGACTAGTAACACAGTGGGCTGCAGAATTGGCAAGTCTGGAAGGTGAAACAAATTGTTAGGTTCAGCAAAAGATTATCCAGTTCCTGTAGAACACCACTTCCAAGCCCCTGAGAAATTCTGCTGTTATCTCACCTGATCAAAGGACCCGCATTGCATAGAAAACAGCAGGTGAATAATCACACCTCACCTGAAGAGGAGGGGCTCCATCAGAAACCATGAAATTTCTTTTGCATCTGGGATGCAATGTGGGATTCCTGTGAGGAAAGGAGCTTAAAGGTTGGGGAATCTCCTTTGCTTAAGCTCCAGCATCAAAGGCAAGCTGCTCTAACATGATGAATTAAAAACAACAACAACAACTACAGTTCCAGTTTAGAAGGTGCAAAAGCAACTGGCCCAAATGAAGAATTTGATACCCTTTATTCAGGTGCCAGTGCCTGACTTTTTGGTGTCATCCAGGATATCACTCACCATCACTCTCCTCCTGTCTACCCCCAGCTTCCGCTTAAAAAAAGAGCCAGAAAAAGACCCTGCACTGCAAGGGAATACTATGGACAGAAGCTTAATCTGTCCATTAGTGAGATGCACTATCTAATAGGTAACTTGGCTTTCCCTCATACTCCATGGATCAATGCAAACTTCTGGTTACTTGTAAGATAAATATCATGCCATTAGCAGAAGCCACTCATGATAAACAGCTCAGACATTTGACTTCCACAAAGAGTAGATGTTGATTTTTGCTCTAGCTCCAGCAAAATAGTGATTAATTGGAAGCTATTCAGTGTTCCAGTGCCAAGGTGGGTAAAAAGCACCAAACAACATCTTGTGAACATTTTTCTCTGTGCTACTAAGAGAAAAAATTACACATTCAAGATAGCTGTCACAGTCAGTTCTGGTGCCTTCGTTTCTGTCTCTCTTTTCTAGGCACAGGTTAGAGTATTTGGTATAACACCACAATGTCTGTTTCTCTATTCAAGGGTGTCAGAGAGTGCTGCCAAAGCAGAGCTCTACCATGGCCTTAAACCCAGAGGGAAATTCAGGTGCATGTTATGTAGAGCTGTCTCAGCTTCTGGCAGTTTTTGCTCGAGGAGCAGAGCAAAGGGAACCCCAGAGCACTGCTCCATGCTAAACACAAGCCTCTGGAGCCCCAGGAGCAGCTGGTCAGGGTCTGACCAGAGAAATCCCCAATTTTCTTGTTCTCCAACTCATTCTCCCCTGAGAAATGCTTGTGACACACAGAGATGTAGATAAAGCTCTTTCAAAATTGCACCAAAAAAATCCATAAGGTTGGAACGTACAGAGGGGAAAAGAAATCAGGCCACATTAGAGTTATTCTGTCTTCTGACCTGGCCCATAACTCTCTTATAGCTCCTCTTGCACACATTTAGACAAGCCTGAGGACTCATTTGTCTCTCAGGGATGTCTTAAGCTGTAATGAATGTTTTACTACATAGCACCATAAGTCCTCAGGATGAAAGGAGCAACGTAAACTCAAATAATTTACTAATGAAAATCATTAATAATAAATGTAATTACAGAGCTTTTGCAATGATTCAAGATCTTCAGACTATTTCACCATCTGCATTACCCATTTATGATTTTAAAACAGAGGAAGATAATAGGATTTTTACAGAAAAATTTAAAAGGGATGAATTCTACACAATTACTTAAAAAGTAAGAGTTTCTCCTGGAAGAGAAAAAATCTGGGGAATGGAGAAAAAAGGAAGAGGAACAAGTCTTTAAAAAGTGGTGTCAGTTTCTAAGCCATAAAATATACCCATAATTTAAGGTGGGAGGAGGATTGGCTTGAATAAAGTCAAGACCAGCCATAGATTATGGCACTGAATATCATCAGGGGAAAAAAAAATCATCAACATTTAAAACAAAAACAGTAGCTAAGAAAATGGATGAAAAAACAAAAGGAGGTAATTTCCAAGGGAAAATAAAAAGAAAATAAGAAAGGACACATAAACCAAATAACATATAATCAGAGAATTTTATATCAGATTTATATCCCTCCTTATCTCATCACATTTTTCCTTACATAAATACATTGAATATAAACATGTGCAGTGGTGTCACTCCTCCCTAGAAATCTTCCAGCATTTTCTAAATTATTTCTTCCTTCGAGATGAAGAGGTTTTCATTTTTTTAACCACTGCACACATCATGAGTCAGGACTTATTAAATAAGCATCCAGCAGTACCAGATGTCAGAACTGAGCAATTAACTGGTCCATTTCTTCTCTCCATCACCTTTTCTAGCACTACCATCTTTACATATTGCCTGATAAATCAGAGCTTTTTAGAGAATGAAAGCCACTCACCAAACAGAGTTTTCTAACAATAAACCTTTATGATACCAGGTTTTTATGGTATCTTCCCAGCCTTTGTTGTCAGGACCCAGCACATATTCTAGATAGACTTTTCATTTCTCTTGATGCATTCTAAAAGTGGTAGTAAAATCAAGAACAAGATGAATAGAAGGAGACACAAAAGCTTTGATCAACCCATACACATTGCAAATAATAAAAGAATTGCTTCAAACAGAATTCACTGCTGCAATCTTTGACTTCAACAAAAACCTGAGCCAAAATTACAAAGCCAGGCCTCAATAATACAAAATCTTCAGCAATGTTATTTATCACTAGAAATCCAACGTGTTATTTTAGTTTGAAAATAAAACAAACAAAAAACCCCAAACCAATCTGATTTTATTCTAGTTAATTTTTGCAAAGTTTTAAAATTACCGCTAGCATATAAAAATTGCCACAAGATTTTACAAAAAGTCATGATCTGTTGCATGTATTCAACACAAGTATTTTCTAGAGAAACTCAAGTTGATATGCCTGCTTGATGTTCACAAATCATTTTGAAGATGAAAAGTAAGAAGCGCTAAACGTTAAGCTAGTCTGACCATCTTCTCATTACAATACAGATAGACAATCTCGCAGAACAAGAAAAACGAGACACAAAGCTGGTCTGGTGAGGATCCTGTTTTGCCTTTGAAAAATGTTAAAGTAATTGATAGTTTCAATAATGCATAGTTTCAAAGTATTAAGCATTCCTTTGCTCAGTGCTTCAAAGGGGTCCCCAAATGCCTAGAAATGCAACTATTTTCCTTTTCATGTTTGATAGGAAAAAGTATTAAAAGGACTCTTAAAAATACAAATAAAGAGATCTATCCACTTTTTGATCCACCTTTATCTGAAATTAAAAAAGAAATTCGAGTGCTTTACATGTCCCCCTGTAATGAAAAGCCTCACAAAAAGACTCTGATGTGGAACTAATTTGCATTCTGAATGTGCTGAATGGACTACAGGGAGCATAGTAACCTTTAGAGAATCTTTGCTGCGTTAAAAAAACAATTCATATTCTACCTCCTTCTACAGAAAATGAAAGGTTCAAATATGTAAATTAGACAAAGCAAACAAACCTTTCATAGTATATTATGAGCTCCAGGTTTCCTGGGCACTTACTAAAATTTCAGTAACTCCTCTTCCAATTTCAATCAGAGTAAATTTGAGCTATTTGACAAATGTCTTATCACCATTTGATTTAAGTGTTGCTGCATACAGATATATATTTCAAGGGATAAAGTATTAAGAAACAACTTCTTTGAACTTCCTTACTGTCTCCCTCATGCCATCAAAGGAATGATAGCTTTTTGTTATTTAAAGCTCACATAATTTCTAGCCTGTCTGACTTCAAGCTTACATGACCACATGGTGTATGTACCTCTTCACATTTCCTTAATTCAAGTGTTGGAACCCACTGACCCGTGTCAACAGATTTTAACAGGGTGATCAAAGCCATAAACAGAATTAAATTCCTGCTCATCCCATGAAAAAGGAGGGTTGAGGGTAAAAAGCATCATCTAAAAGCCTTAATTAAGAGGTTGGAAACAACGCACACTCATCCCATGTGAGAGACAGTGAGCCTTTCTAAAGACTCAGCTCACTCAGAAATGTCTGTCAGACACCGGGACTCCCTTGGCTTTGGTGTTTGTGGGGTTCTGCACTAAGGGGCAATCAAGTTAACTTCAAAAGCAGTGAAATTGTGATTTGATAGCAATTCCTTATCCCACCATGCAGCATCATTAAAATTATCTTTCATCCACACAAGCTGTCTGTCTTTCCTTATTCACCCTTGTCCTTACAACAACTCTGCCAGTCCCACATAATGAGGCCACGCTGCTTCTCCAGATGCCCCAAATCCTTGCATCAATGCTATTATCTTGGAACCAGACAGGAAAGAAGGGCTGTGTGAGGCCCTCCAGCCTTCCTCTTGCCCAAAGGTGTGATCAGCTAGATCTGAATTATTTTGAAATGGTGTTTATCTAACCTGCTTTCACAAACATCCTCAACATTCCCCAGCAACCGAACACGACTTGTTATCTTCACAGCACACAGGAAGGACAGGGTCTGTCCCTACATCTCAGCAACTGTCTTTTTACCTACAGGTCTCAATATACTTCCTATTTTTCTCTTTTGTAGCTAAAAATGCTCCACTCTTTCTACTTTCTTTTTCCATCTACAGCTGTTGTAATTTTCATTGCACTACTCTGAATTTTACCAGTTGATATCTGGACACATCACTTCTTATTTGGAGCTTGTAAGATTTCTTTTGAAGGGTTTGCCTTAAGCATCTTTCAGAAGTTTCTTTATTTCTTGCAGTGTCCTTTCCCCCAGCGAATCCACTGCCTTCTAACCCAACCCTGCCCTCTCCCCAGCCTCCCTGATGCCCCATCCTGTAATGTGCAGGACAGCAATTAAACTCCTTTTTTTCTCCCTTCTCCAGGTGGAATAAACCCAGCAAGACTGCAAGCTCTTCAGGGCTGAAACCATATTAAAAGGCACTTTGCTATAAACTATTAGCTATAATTTGCTATACTAGCTATATTAAAATATATTAATATGGATATATAGATATATATATAATTGGCTATACTCAGCTGATAAGTAAGAGTAAATACAGTATTTCAGTGCAACTGGAAATCAAATTTGAAGGGTCCATGTGGAAAAGGATGCAATTTTGCATGTTGTCAATTCATCAGCCTTTCACTCAGCCCCTCCTTTCTGGTCAGAGATGGACACAAACCCATCATTCTGGTCTTCAGCACAATGGGTGGCTCAAGCCCAAACTGGGGCTTGGCTGGTGAGAGTGTGGCTGCCCTGGAAGGATGCTGATGCCATGCCTGAGAGCCTGGGACAGGAGTATGGGCACACCACGGAGACCAGGCAGCTCTGAGCTTGTTGAATTCCCCCCATCCAGCTGCAGCAGAGGTGAAGGACACCACCTTCAGACACTCCTTCTGCCACAGCAGTCAGAGGTTCTAGAGTATAAAAAGCAAAACAAGCAGGCACAAAACAGAAGAGAAAACTAAGCAGAGATCCCATGAGAGCTCTCAGTGTTATGCAACGATTTTACACAGAAGGCCATCACACTACAACTGCAAGGACACTGATCTTAACAGGAATTCAAGTCAGGCAGCAAATTACCTTTGAAGACCTGAGCTTTAATTACTGCTGTTACAGAAAATGGTATAAAATCTGTTGACAAATGGCTAATGTCTACCAGGAGTTTCGCAAGCTCTTAGCAGAGACTGCCTCTGCTCTGAGGAATACTACTTCATATCAGACTGGAAGAAAAGGAAAAAGAATGAAGCAGAAGTTGAACAATGTCAGCCTGTACTGCTGAGTAAGAACAGACCTGCTAAATGTAAACACATTGAAATACTAATCAAAGTCACAGACCCCCCCATCAGCTGCCTAGCAAAATCCACCAAATCCCTAGTGGAATGAATCACACATTTTGGGATCAAAGCTGGCGTCTCAGTCAGGTCACAGGAGGATGTGTGGCTGCTTTACCTCTCATGCACCATGCTGCCAATGTGCTTTTGCTTACAGTAAAACTGTGTTAGAGGCCTCAGATCAGTGCCAGACAAACAGGGCTAAATTACTGTGGAGTTTGTGTTCTGAAAATAGCTCTATGTTCTTTTGATATTTTAATTTCAGTAAAAACACAAATTAGCAGGGAAGAAAATACCCTGTCATCCCAGTAATGCTTCAAGTTGGCTCATTTTACTGATGGCACTTTGCAAGGGGGCACACCTTACAGAAGCCTGAGAATTTTGGAATGGAGGAATTCCAATGTGAAAAAATTGCTGTGTTGCATGTAATTTTGTGTTAGTTTCCTGAAGCAGGAAAGGAAATAAAATCAGGGTAGTGACAACAGCCTTAAAAAATTAAGTTGAAGATACTGTTGGAAACATAAAAAGACATAAAATTCCAGCAAGTTTTAGAAAATATATATTTTAAAATGTAGCTAAGCAGATAAGTGACAGCAAATGTCATTGTTGTGTCACAGAGTAATGATGCCATCTCTTCTTTGCATTCCTTGCACAGTCTTGACAAAGGACTTTTCTTCCTCATTGTTCAAAAACTTCTTCATACTTCATACACTAAAACACTGAAACTGCCATGTTTGAGCAAAGACTACATCAAATCTGTATTCTATATCATGTTTTATGATTCGCTGAAGTCCATTTTCATTCTACTAACATGCCTCAGACTCTCTTTGTAACTGAACATGTACCAGATAATCTTCTTTCAGAGGAAATTCTTCTTGACTCCTAAAGCAAGGAAGGTTCTCACAACATGCTTTCTAGCCATTTTAATATTTTTTTTTAATTCTTGCTATTATGGTTTTAATTGCTATAATGAGCTGTATGTACTCAGTTTTAAATCCTACTAGTCCAAGCAATCACACAATATGCATTTGTTGTTGTACTGGGGTGTATTTATCCCTCTGAACTCAAGGTTTTCTACAACTCAGTAAAAAAAATACAGTTTTTGTCACGTGAAGTTTACATATTTCAGCATAATGAACACAGGCTTTAAGTCCAGGTTATGCACACTAAGCGATCTGAAAAAAGTCCACGCTGTGCTTTTAGTCAGAGTGGTTGAAAAGCGGGAAACAGAACAATTGCTTTACAGAGGCGTTGCTTCCTTTAATAATTTGTGCCACATAAAGAATACTTTTCACGCTAGGTCATTCAAGAGAGATTTTGGTGGAATGCGATCATTCAGTTTATGCAGCAAAACCAAGCTACCACGATTTAATTCTGCTGTGTGCTCAAATTTTATATTGTACACCCATCAGTTGTTAAAGCATAGCTCCTGCTAAGCTAAAAGCATAAAAGAAAGAGTCTCGCTTCACTTCTGAAAAGCCTGAAAATGTTTTATTCATGTATTTGTAGCACATACATCGCAGGGAGTATTACTGGATTCAACAGAGAATTGAATGACACTTCTCAGATGAGATTCTGTTGGTTTAGGATTTTGATTGGGCAGTAAAGAATCTATCAGGGTTTTTCTTCAGCTCCAGGTCATTCATTCTGGACATTTTGATGAAGTCTAAACCAGAGCAATTATGCATTCATGAGCGGGATGCTGAGGGTTTCACTTGGAAAACCGAAGGCTGATAACCAAAGTAAGGATCAAGTATCTTTCCTGAGGCTACTGCATAATGATGAAAAGACCACATCTCAAAGCACGTATTGCAGAAAGCCTAGTGTTGCTCTTCAAGCTGCTGTAGATAAACTGATGGATTTAAAATAACCAGCCCCTTCATCTGTCGGGGCTCAGTAGACCTGCACAGTGCATCAAACAGAATGTGCGTTCCAGAATGAAGAGCTTTGTGCTGCTATGAGGCAGAGCTGACAGCTCCTGTTTCAAAGTTATCTTTAATGCAAAAACAAGAAACGTTCCCAATTGTATCCATTACAATAAAGATGCTGGATGATAAAGTCTGCTACCTAAATCATTTCAGTCATGTATGGGAAATCAAATCTCTATAAGCCTGAATGCACACAAAATGCAAATCACTCTGAACTGCCTCTAATACAAGCACATTCACATCCACCCTCAATTTCAGATACAAGGTGTTATTGTGAGCTCACTGCAGAGCCTGGTGTAACCCGAGTCCAGGGAAATGCTGACTTGGAAAGATGCGTGACAAAGAGCCCAGCCCTGCAAGTGTCTGTTCCCATGAGCCCTTCCAGAGGCCAACAGGCTGCATAAGAACGACTCTGGGGAAAAATTACTGCATATTTAACAATGTACTAACAACATTAGAGAGCAGGCTGCTGTCACCAGCTAGCTCGAGAGTGTTTGCATTGTACTGGCAAACCCTAATTTGATGGATTCAGCTAAGAGTTGGGAACGGCTTGTCAAAATAGCTCTGAGTTCATTTATTGAGACAGCAATAATGTCCCATCCCCATGTGGACAAAGGGGGAATACCCTTGTACAGCACAGCATTGCTGTATGCTGTTCTTGTGCGGAGAAAGGCCCAGGGGACAGGGCTGGAAACAAGGAGGCCACTAGCAGTCGTGTTGGATCTGGCCCAAAATACTTCACCTTGTAGAGATTTTTTGCTGAATGGAAGTTGTTCATTCAAAATCCCTGTGGATTTCTAAACTAGCTGAAAACTGCAATTTGGAAAAATTTAAAGGCTATTCGGAGTATGATGTTGAGAAGGAAGGAATAGTAAGCTGCATACAAACTGTAAGTGCTCATTTTAGGTATTTTCATTCAAATAACACCACCATACTTTTTTCAGGACATACATGGCTAGCGTATGTTTACAATGAAAGCAGTGCCATGCGTCAAACAGAGCGGTATTGTTTCAGAGTGGTTGCAACATACACTATCCAGACACACTGCAGCTGAGCAGATCTGTGAAAGTGAGAGGCACAGGTAGGTAAGAGCTGGCTCTAGTTAGTGTAGGTGCCATTTTAAAAAATTAAATAGCTGTGAAGTGCGTAGGCTCCATTGTCCTCCCTCCCCACCCCCTGCCCTGTTAAATACATCCATCACATCCTCTTTCCCTGGGTGGATTTCTTCATCACTGATTCCATTGTCCTGTGACGGAATGGAACAGAACAAAGGTTACCAGATCATTTTCCTAAATCACTCATCTGGTCTTGTGTAAAAATCTACAACTCAAGAGAATTTCAATAGCGCAAATACTATTAAAGAGCGATCTGGCTCTATTTCTAAAAAAAAAAGGAACTAAAAATTAAAAAAAAAAACCAAAAAAAGGCACAAATCAAGCCAAGCATCCCATTTTGTCTGAGTATTTCACTACAACTTCAAACACGTTCCTTTACTCCTTTTATTTTACTGGCATATCATAGAATTAAGGCCCCAATGTTGCAGCCTTGTCTGAATGTCTTTGGAGAGAGTTTATTTTTAGTTTTATGTTTTTATAAAAAGGTACGCAGCCCCGGTTGGTTGGTTTGTCTTCCTGCTTGCTCCTGGAGCATTTGGAGAAAAGCTAAACAAAGGAACAATGCGCTTTGATACTCCCTGCACGTTCCAAGACTTAGTTAAACAGTGAGCTTTGATAAACTTATCCTGCTCCTTGGGTTTGCAAAGGAGCAGAAGCAAAGCCCTGCCACGCCACATTCCCTCCGCTGCCTTGGGAGGCCTCTCCAGGGGGCTCTTTCCCATGGCAAATGCAGACCCTAAATGCTCAGGCACTTGGAAATGTGTTGCTGCACATGAAGGGAGTGAGGATAACCACACAGAACAACCTTGGGCCTTTAAGGGGTATCGGAAAGGAGCATACCTGAAAAACAGCACAGACACACTTTTGGGGTGTCACAAACTGCAACTATTTGTTACTGAATGCTCATCTGGTTAGTTTTCGCTTTAAAGCAAAATTTTGCATAAATGCCTACCTCTTCCAGCCTCTGTCCTTCATCAAGTATGGTTCAGCTTGGATTATTGGGATATGCCTACTGTGTTAGTGTAGTCTGTGGGAGTCAGAAACCTTAAACAGTGAATTCACATTGCTTGATAACCAGAAGCTGAGAAACAGCTTTAGCCATCACAAGGAAAATTGCTCCTTGCCACCAAAAGAAATAAAGAAAAACTCCGTCTAAGCACAGTTTGTTTTACATGAAAACATGGTCATACTTGGAAAGAGAAGAGTCTGTAATAAGCATGGAAAACTTACTGGGTTACCAGAGATGCTAATTCAAATCTCACTCCCTGGTTTCAAAGAGAAATCCAGACTCCCAGTAGCACAAAACCTTCCAGAGAAAGAAAACTAATTACACTTCAGCATTTCTAGACCTTGAGGTTTTTAATCACATATACCATCTTGCTTAACAGTTCATTCACTTAACACAGGCAAGGTACAAGTTTTTGTAGAAGTGTCTGGAAGTGCATCTAGAATGCATTGCCTGTCCATTGTTTTATTTACAGGTTTTTTCAATGAAAATCAGTAGCTAATAAATCAAAGCATTATTACACAAACACAAAATACAATCATTAACATTTTACTGGATACAAATGATAAGCATAAGGAAATGTCCATGTACACTCACTGACATGAATTTGTGTTAGCTTGCTACTAATATATGATACTGTGAATTGGTGGTAATATAACTGAAAGACAGATGTGTATTAAAAAAATTAGAGAGCCACTCATGTTTGACATGATCTTATACTGAGATAAATATCTACAGACAGTGGTATATGATCATGTACACTCACATGTGATCATATCAACATAGTTAATTTTTTCTGACAAGGTATCATCATCAAGGTAGTTGAACCTCCTCAACAAAGCTTGCTTTGATCAAGTACCAGATACTATTTTCTAAAGTGTTGGATGATACAGAAACAATCTGTGCAAGTGTAGCAATTTTGATTCAGAAAAAAAAATTAAAAAGTAGTATTTACAAAGGTAACTTTTAAATTCAGTGATTAAATTAGGACTCCAGTCTTCATATTCCAAACACCTGTTCATTTAATTTCTCTTTTTTTGGCGGTTTGTTCTCCTCTCCCCATTCCTTCTCCCCACGGCAAATATTAGCCCAGGTTTAAAGTAGACTATCACAATTAAAACTCTTCAGAAAACAGTAAGTTATTCACCTTGTGCCACAAAGAAGAAAAAAAAAAGAAAGGGAAAAAAAAAGCAGCACTATAACATTACTCATAAGATTTCATAAATCCTTCATAATTAAGCAAAGTTCCAGGAGCAAAAAATCTTATACAACTTGTAGAACTTGGGAGGAGAAATAAAGGAAAGAGGAGACATACATCCATTGACTTTTTTGGTTTTTTGCTCTTTTCTGAATTTCGTTTACAAAAAGCTCCTGGTACTTTTTCTAATGTTTCCACACATCCTTTCTCTGGCACATATGGTTTAATATACAAACAATTTAAATAAAATGTCAAATTCAAATTCCCACCATAAATAATTCCACTCTTATGAAAACTGGTGGGGTTTTAGCTATTTCAAAACTAGCCCTGCCTGGCTAACCATCTGGTTAGGAATCAGGCGTTAAATAAGAGGATTCTTACAAAAGTTTGTAATTCTATTTCAGCTTTGTAACAATTTCATACAAATTAATTCTAGAAGAAACCCTTCTCACTGATGTTTCTTTCTCATACATCCTAATACTCATAAGTTATAACCATGCAGGCTGTGCAAGAAACAGAATTATTTGAGCTTTTCTGTGTTTTCTAGGGGTTCTATGAGCCTGTTGAACTTAAACAAAAAATAAAAACTCTTGAAGTCCTTATTCTAAATGGTAGATAAACTCTCTAGGCTTTTTTCTTCATGGAGTGTTATTATCCATCCTTATTATAAGATAGTGTATTTCTTCTCAGCTTTAAATTTGGTTTGTTAGTACTGTCTCTTTTTGCTTCCATCTTGTTTTCCGATTCCAACTCATTTGGTGAAAGAGCTCTTAATTTTACCTCCTTGCTGAAGCTGGTCTTTTCACACTGGTCAGCTTTGAAAGTCAGAATACTGAGTGTTTCTCTAGGTCAGACTGGTACTAATTTGAGTATGGAGTGGAACCAAGCTGGTTTGATGCGGAGTTTGGATTGATTTCTTCTCATGCTGGGTTGGAGATCTAGCCATCTTAGGCGCTTCAGGAAACAGGGTGGGGAGTGGTAGCCATTTCCATGCCAGAGTCTCTTAACAGCAAAAATACAGAAGAGAAACTGAGAGAATGAAAAAAAGACTTGTGGTTGAGTGAAGAGAATTTCCATGTCCGTGAGTGGTGGTATTGTTCACTGAATTTGTGACAGCTGACAGGGAAGTGGAACTTGCTGAAGAATTGTTTGAAGGTGTTGGACTTGTTCCATTGAGACCACAGTAGATCTAGAATGTGGAGAGGAGAGGAAGCAACAAAAAGGGTTATATTGTCTCTCTTTAAAAATCAGAATACATATCAGTAGTAATGAACACTGTGCAGCCTCACTCGCTGAGGGCACGCGATACGTACAAATGCTCATGGCTTTCATTGTGCAGTTGAGGACAAAGACATTTTGAATTGCACGTGGGTGATTTGTTAAAGAAATAAATCTAATATTTTTCTAAATTTATTTACATAGCTATTACTTTATGGAAATCCTTCCATAGATTAGAAGATATATAGGTTTCAAAAAAGCTCACACACGCAAAAAAATTTGCAAATGTAGAGCTATGTAAAGGCAAATCTTAGGATAAGAAGGACTTTCAAGCAACTGCATAAATTGTAGTCTAGGTTTGCAGAATAAGCCACAAAAAATATGAGGAAACAACAGTCAAAAACCTATTGATATTGTTTCTGTGGCTAGTTTGCAGCTTCTTCTGAAGAAATGGTGGGGCTTTATGTGAGTGGATTTAATACTTCAGCGTCTCTTATCTTGCTGTGGTAGCACTGAACTGCAGAAGTCAGAACAATGAAACCATACTGATTAAATCACAACCTATTGCCCTTCTAGAACATACAAAATAAAAAAACAGTGTGGTGAAAACACCATATATTAGCAAATTTTTAAAATGCTGACAGAAAGCAAAGTAAGGAAAAAAACCCAACCTTTTCCCCTCATAACTCCGCATTATAGGGACAGAAAAACTTGCAGGATGTGCAACCTCAACACTGAGTTATTTCCTACACATGCACAGGAAAGCTTTCAAAGATAACCTAAAGTTTTTTTATTCCAGTGAAAAAGAGCATGTGAAACACAAAGAAAAACAAGAAAAAGAATCACAGTATCTCATCCCCAAAAATGAGCATAATAGAGAAAGGTTGGCTCCAACTCCATGGCAGCAAATTTGTATTCTACCAGAGCATTCCAGTAAGCTCTTAAAGTTAATTCAAGTAAAAACATTTTTTTAAGAGGTTAGTTAATTTAGCAAGTAATTCTGTCCACAAAAAGTGTCCTTATTTTCTCATGCTTCTAGTGCTGCTGAGAAAATAGATTAGCAGGAGGGGGGGAAATTGATCCCTCAATACTGAAGCAATGAATCCTATGTTAAATTAATTTAGAAAATTGCATAAGCACTTTCTTTCAGTAATTGTACTGCAAAAAATATACAAATAGAAAAATGTAAGAATGATGTGAAGCTTCTGGTAGTTAGCGTTTTTGGCAATCGGCACCGCGGTGGAAGCGATTTAGGACTGCAGGATAAAAATCGCTGTGTTGAAGTTTCTGTTTAAACCGGTCTGAAAGTGATCAATAGTGAATTGCTGAGTTAATAACCTACAAGGCAAGTGCCAACCTGCCCGGAATTTTTTTCAGTCTTCATACAAAGACTCCACCATCATTCCACTCTTGGTTATGCATTTTTAAATTTTCTTGGTTTTAAACAATAAAAACAGAGTTTCTCAATTTTTTTCTTTGTTTGGTTTTTTTTTTTGTATTTTTTGTGGAAGAGAATGGGCTTATGTCCAAGCTCCCCAGCGTCACAGTAGATGGGACCCCAGAGGTTTTCTCAACGTGAATGTGATAAAGATGGGTAACCCAAAGGGTCTGATCCTGCTCCCATCACTGCCGAGGGCAAGGCTCCACCGAGCACAAAGGAGAAGGCATAATGCCCTTCCTTGCAAACAAAGAGGAGAGGAGGAGGGAACACGATTCAGCAATACCGCTGCTGTTCATTTTTTTGATTCTGTGCTATTCGCCCCTTGAAGAGGTGGTTTCCAGGAACACCACGCCGATACAACAAGCCGGGAGCCCCGCTCGCTTGGCCGCTTCGGGAGAAGCGGATCGCTCCTGCATCCATCACCTTTGCGCCAAGGGCAAGGCTCGGCCAGCGCGGCAGCCAGAGGCTGCTGCCTTTGCTTTCAGCCTCTAAACCTCCCATTCCTGCCCAGAACCGAGCCAGGACGGGACCAAAAGCCCCGCAGCTTCAGTGGGGAGGGGGCCAGAGCCGGGTCTCGCTGCAAACTCGCGCCTTCCCGGCTCTCTCTGGGGTTTGGAGGGATCGCTCTGCCCCCGACCACCGGAATGAACGCCCAGCTGCCGCTCGCACTGTTCCGCGGCTTTCCCTCGAGGATCCCACGGGAAAAGAAAAAAAAAGGCGGCGAACTCCAACTTCATCTTATTTGATCTGACCGGGATCAGCACCGCCATCCCAGGGCTGCGGGCTCGCCCGTCCGCGCCCACCCCCTCCCGGGCTCGTTCCTCCCGCCCGCCGCCCCAGGGCGGAGGAGCCGCCACCACCCAGGGCCACCCACGGGGCTCCGGGACGGCGCGGAGGAGCGGCAGCTCCTCTCGGGAGGAGCCCGCCCCTCGGGCTCCGCGGCCAGGGGGACTCGCAGAGAAAGCGCCGAGCCGCTCCGGGGCTCACCTGCGTGGGAAGGAGGAGGGCGAGGAGCAGGAGCCCCAGGCCGAGCCGCGCCGCCAGCGCCGTCCCCATGCCCATCTAATGCTGTCCCGCCGCGGTGCCGCTGCTGCTCCTGCCGCTGTGGCTGCGGGCGAGAGGGATGCGCGGCTCGGTCGCGCCCGGCGCTTTTATAGCGGCGCGGGTGCCGTGACGCCCCGCCGCCTCCTTCCCCCTCCTCCGCCCCACACCTCTGCTCCCGCCCTCCGTGCCCGCCGGGCCCCGCAAGTCGCTGCCGCCCCCTGGTCCCGCTGCTGCGGGCTCCGCTCCCCCTGCCCGGGCTGTCCCGCTCCTGCCGGCCCCTCTCCCGCACACCCGGCAGCTCTTACAGGCGCTGGCCCCGCTCTGGTGCCGGATCGTGTTCTGGGATGGAGGGACTGGCACAGGGCTGTGGCTCTTGAGCTGCAGTCACTCCAGAGAAACACGAGGCTTTTCCATTAAAAAAAATAAAAAAAAATCATGAGTGAGAGAAGGAAAGGCAAAAGCTGCTGTAAATATTTCTAAATGGAGGGAACAGTGGAAGAAAAGCCGGGGAGTTAAGATTCCATCTTGTTCAGAGCTGCATCACCATTAGTGCTCAGGCTTCAGACCACAGGTTGCAATTTCAAGCACTCTTTGGATCTAAATATTTTATTATTACCATTATTCTTTAAAGAAACCCGTGTAACAAGTGGAACACAAAGTTCTTCCAGTTGTAGCCTCTGTGTAGGTGAGGTTCTACCTTCTGGCACAGTAAATGCTGTGCTTACATTGTCTCTCCCCCTTGACTGACTGTTTGGTGAGGCCCTACCACAACCTTTCAGATGTCTCAGTGTATGGACAACTGAACAAAAGTAGTTTATAAAGAGTCCACTTTATAAACTGCAAAAGAGACACCAATGCGCTGAATCAATTGTCATAAAGCATTTATTTCTATTTAAATGAAGAGCAAGATTTTCTGCTGGCTCAGACAAAACAAGAGGTTTCAAAATTGGATAGATTTGTGTTTATCTCAGAACAAAGTGTGAGGAGATACCCAAGCCCAGCACCACATAACCTGTTGGCCACTTCAGGGGCTGGACTGCTTTTGAAGGCGCTTCCAAGGGTGTTGCTGGAACTCAGTCCAAAAGCATGGGAAAGGTGGAGAGGTGCACTGTAGGACCGGGTGCTGGGACGTGTTTTGGACAAGAATATTTCATTCCAAACTAAGTTTTGCATTAATTCCTTCAGAGTGCCCGATAAAGCTGTAGCGATTTTATTTTTCCAGAAATAAAGGCATTTTGTAAGCTGTACCACCCAAATTATCAATCCTTATCCTATACCAAGAATAGCAAAAGAGTTTTTGAGGGCTATGCTAAGTCTGAAGCTACTTTTGAAGCAACATCTTCCTCATTCTGTTCACAGTCAGTCCAGTTCTTAACTATAAGAGATAGTCTATCAATAGAGTAACTATGGGAACAGTCATCAAATTGATGACTTATGTCTCTGAATATTCACTGGTTGTCTGCTGAAAGCTAGATGTCAGAAGATTGGTTTTGATGATTATGGAGTTATAAGGAGAGAAAAAAGAGAACTGTGGTGGACTTAAAATGACAGAGTGACAACACTGAAAACATTTCTATCTACTTTCTACTATCTACTGCTTTCTCTTGCCAACAGTTAGCTTTGGTTGTCAGAGTTAAATGAAACATAAATGTGAGGGGGGCGGTCACCTTTTCATTCAGTAGATAAGCCTAACACCACAGAAAAGTGAAATTCCCTGTGAGAGAAGTCATGTGAATAAGAGCAATAAAGTCAGGGCTCACATGACTGTGACACCAGATTCTTTGGAGGAGATGAAAAATGAAGGGAATCCAGTTAGAGCTCTACAACAGCTAAAGCAAATAATATTCTAGTGTAAAACTGACAGAGATGATTTCCATTATTATCTCTCCCATCCTGTTTGTGAGAAAAGGAAGTGATACAGCTGTTGCATGGTCCTGTAGGGATCATAACTGGCTGTTCCAGGTTGAAGCAGCAGCTGAGACACTTAAATGTCAACACCAGGACAGATGAGAATGAGAGAATAACAGTCAGATGGCCTTTCCCACTCTCTCCACCGTGCACCTTGCCTGAGGTCTGTAGCTGTAAAAAAAGAGGATGATGCAAAGTTTTTGTAAAATGGCATGAACCAATACAGCATGATACAACTATTATTATTATTATTATTATTATTATTATTATTATTATTGTTGTTGTTGTTATTATTATTCAGTGTTTTGCACTTCTTGTGTTTTAACAAGTTTCAGTGAAATTGTGGGTATCTGTCTTTTTACTAAAAATATCATGGAGTCTGTTCTTTTGTTTAAAAATAAAGATAAATGCCAAGGTTTAAAAACATTTGGCAGAAATTATAAATTACTGAAATAGTAAAACTCTGTAAAGTTTATGTTTGGAGGCCAAAAAAATGCCTTTCTGAAATATTACTGAAATACTAATGTAAATAAGGAAACATGCTATCAGCAAGGGAGAAACACTAAAAATATTTTAAGCCCAAGATTTTCATTGAAACTTTTGTCATTGGAAATTATAATGCCTAACACTCCATTAGATTTTTACAACCAACTTTCCCCATTCAGGAAAGCTGCAATATTCTTGATTCCTCCTGAACATATAAATCACCTGCATTCCTAATTCCAAAATCTCTTTCTCACAGCTGAAGTCCATCAAGAAGTCTGCAAACAATATATCTGAGCAGGAGTCCAGAATCAAATAAGTGGATTTTTCAACAAGGCAAGGAATGCTGTGAGCTGAGAACCGTATGAAGTGAAGTACTGCTATCTGGTGGCCAAAAGGAACTTCAGATATTTTTCTTTCAGAAAAGACAATATGCTCCCTTGATTAAATACCCTTTCACAGCAGTGTGCTCTTAGAATTCTCATCATGCTGAGATACACTGTTAAATATTGTTAAATCCCCATTGCTCTGCTTCCTTCAGTTTTTATCTGTAGGTCAGCACCTCTCTCAGTTAAATACATAATATTTGATAAGAAAGGTTAGTGTAGAGAAGGGAGAAAATGAAAACTTGATCTTTTGAGTTAAATGTAAGTTCATACATATATTCCACCAGTGATTTTAAGTTGATTGAACTTTGCAATAGGCATAGTTCTCAGTTCAGTGAGCAGAAGCAAAACTTGTGTTGCTTTGCAGAATGCATTGGAAAACAAGATCAGCTAAAATGACTGGCAGAAAACCCCAACAGTTGTCTATAAAGGAGACAGAGAAGTCAAGCAAGACATTTAAGTAATTTATTCAAATGCATTACATTTAAATAAAGAGCTTTAGCAAAGTAAGTGTAGACAGAGCTTTAAGTGGAATTAATGAGAAATAGTTTTGACTTAACCATTAATTTACTCTTACCTTTTAGATGCTAATCTTCATCCATCAAAAATATTTTAGGAGCATCAATTGCCAATGAGAATCACTGGATCCTGTGCTCCCTCAACCAGCTCTTCACTTACCTTGGCTGTGCATAGACTAGAACTTCCTACTTACATATTAGAACTTACACACCTGATGCATCCTCTCAGTGTCTTTGTGCATTTCAAGCTCAGGCCACTGCAGCTCTCAGTACTCACCTGAGTCATATTATGAGTTATTTTAGTTAATACCCCCCTGTGAACTTATGTATTTATGTATCAGAACCCAACGTTTTTTCAAAAGACTGATTTGGAGAAATCCATTTTTGCAGTGTTCATCAACTAGCACACATATGCTGATCTAAGATGACATCATCTGGTGATGGTTCCTTGATATCCATTTTTAGTATATGGTTATGCCTTGAGAAACTCACAAGTCAGTATTTCCTAATATTTCCTAATATTCCATTAGCTAGGCTAGCCCTTCTCTTGTTGTTTGTCTAGTGCTGCTTGTGTTGCAGCAGCTCCAGCCATATAATCAAAATTTGCCAGGTATTTTGAAGCACCCTCCTTATAGTTTTATCTTCACTATCATTGCAGAACAAGACATAAATACTGATGGGACTGGCTGAAACAGATTTTAGACAACTGGACAAAGCTGTTTGGCCTATGCCTTGGACAAGAACTTGAAATATATATTGAAGATTGTATTTCCTTTTCCAGTGGAGGGTTTGTATTAAATTTATATTAGTAAAGCCTTTAATGGAAGGCATGACTGGTGGTTGAATAGATCTAGCTATACATATCTTCAGACATGGGCCCTGCTGCCATGATGCAGAGCCAGGATTCCAGCAGAGGCACTCTTTTCCTTTTGTGTTGATCTGAGACAAAGGTATTAGGCTGGTTAGTTACAGGTGCAGTTATGGAAGTAAGCAAAACCAGATCTGCTTGAAAGCACACCTTTCTCCCTAAGTCAAACAAACTCTCGGGTGACATCAATACAAACAAATTAAATGGCAGCAGAGCCTGTTCTTTGGCCTTCAGGCCAACTGACATGTCTAATCCTGTCCACACTATTAAACTCTTCCAGTCTCCAGAAAACGGAGGCCAAGTCTAAACTGCCTATTGGTAGGTAGCTGTCCCTGAGCCAACCCCTGAATCATGGTCAGGAATTGTTTGGGATCATGCTTCTTGGAATAGGACAAAACCAAGACAAAGCTTTTCTTCACCCATGAGGTATAAGGTCAGATAACAGGTATATAGACATGAAGAAGTAAAAATGATCAAAAGTAATTTATTCCATCTTCTGATATGAGGGAACTTTAAACTTTACACTCAGAAAAAACATCAGTGAAGGGTATTCCACAGCCCACAGACCTTCTGTTTGTTTGCCAAACTATCTTTGCATAATATTTCTCTTAAATCTTTGCAGCAAGTTTGCATTGCATCGCAACAATTTATTGCATTGCATTGCAACAATTTATTGCATTGCATAGTAAAGTGCACAGATAATAATGATGACCCGATTTGTAATAAAGTGTTTACTGGTTGAAAACATATCAGACACTTTGCTCTGGGAGAAGGAAGGGTGGCATGACAGCAGCCATCTACATCTAAGTGAGTCTCCCTGGAAACTCTTGATAGATGATGAAAGGAAACAAGTGCTTCTATGACGTAATTAATCTCATTTCAACACAGACATCTGAAATAGATTAATTACTTCCTGGAGATGCTGACATCTCTTCACTGACTCCTAAAAGAGTATAGATGATTGACTGCGACATTTGCCACTACATTTTCCTGTAGTTTGAGGGACAGATTCAGTTCTTTCAAGCTTTATTCACAGAGATTTTTTGCTTTTTTTTGTCACTTCCCTTTGTACTCTCTCAAATCTGTCTTAATAAAATCATGGTTTCCAAAGTAGCTCACTCTACTCAAAATGAGACTTCAGCATGCAACAACTCCATTGATGCAGCTTAGAAAGAATAATTTTTCCCAACTGTTTTTGTTTCATTTGTGGCTTGATGCAATTTTTAGATTATCTCACTGCAGTTCTTGAGCAAAGGTGCATTGTTAGCACTTTTCCCATCTCCCTGAATTTTCCTTCTATGGTAAGAGTTACTAGTAGTTGTAATTATTGCAGCCAAGTTCTTCTTACCATTATCTTGAGCAGTAGCTGCGATTTCTTCCACTGGATTTGATATTCTGCATTACCTCTCTTACCTGGGTGTAAAAAGTCAGTTATCCTCATACTACACTGCTTCTTCACTGTGCTTCTTTCCAAACAAATGAAAACATGTACACTGAAAATCTCTGCATCCTTATTAATCATTTTAATCATCATCATTAGTTTATGATTCCTGGGATTTCTTCTATCCCTGACATTTTACAAGGTCTATGTTTTCTGCCCTACATATGAAGCAGTTTTTTTCTGATAGCAGTGGAAGACTATCTTCTTTCAAGAAATGTTGAACATTTTGAATCTTGTGTTTGTTTTTTCCTATTGTTTCCTTGGTTTTGTAGTTTGTTTTTTTGTTGTCATTGTTTATATTATTTATTTACTGCCTTCTCTCTGCCAGGGCATGACAGGGCAGATTTTTTCCCCACAGTTACCAAGCAGACAGTCTGTAGCAAAAGAGAACTGTCTTATGGAGTACCCAGCTTCAGAATTCATTCCTCATCATGACTGATGCATGACATTCTGAAGGGGTTATTCTTTTGTAACCTTTTCTGGGTAATTTCTAGTTTGAGTAGGGGACAGGCAGAGATAACAAAGTAATGAGAATGAACCATGGAGAAATCTGATAAACAGGAAGATCTAAAGTTGGATGGGAAGACCCAAAATTATAGACTAAAATAAGAACAAATAGGATTAAAATGTATGTAGAGCAGATCAGCTCTTCTTCCCATTTCCTAATAGAAAAAAGTCCAGGATTTAAAAAGATGAACTGCTGAAAGGAAACATGTATCATGTATCACTAGGAGTGTTAAGACTTCATGTATCTTTTAAATGGTGAAAACTTTATCAGAGGGTATCATTATGCAGAGAAGGAGTGGTCACACTGTGATGAGAACACCCAGAGTTTAAACAGCTAGTGTTGCAAGGACACGCTTCTTCCCTGAGAGATAAATCATCCCAGATTTTCCTACCGTATGATTTACACATCTTTTACACCTCTGGAGCTGGACATGGTGAAAGGGCAGGATGGCCCTGACATCAAGTAATATTATTCTGACATTCTATCTCTCCTTATTGCACCTTTATTGTTAATATTTCTTTGTGAGTGTGTGTGTGTGTGTATCTCAAAGGTGCATTGAAACATAAATTTTTCTGTTTATAGATGCTAATCAAGAAAACTTAGTCCCTGAGTCACACTGGAAGCTGAAGTATTTTTTTCTGCTTTTTTTCCTGTTTTTATAAAGCAAACCTGACACAAAACATTGTTGGTTTGGTTTTGTTTGGGGCTTTAGTTTGCTTATTTTAAGGAAACTTGAATTATACACAGATGGAGGAACAATTAACATTTCCCCACTGGAAATTTATAATGCTAAGCTTACATGTGTATATCTTGAATTAGTTGCTATCACCTATAAAAGAGAACATTATTTTTTAGTAACTAAAGACATTAATCTGAGGAGAATACAGAGGAAATACAGAAGCAAACAAATAATTCAAACTACTTAACATTTGCTCATGGACTATGTTGTTTTATGGCTAATAAATAAGGTTCAAATAATGAATGCTTAATTGACTGGTTTAGTTTTTGGCATTTGCCACCCACTGCTAGTGTAGCTAGATAAATCCTAGAGCAGCAACCAACACCAGCAGGACCTGAATGGTTCACTACAGAATGAAAGTCTCAAAGCCCGCCTTAGGAAACAGCACAACAACTTTTCCTACCAAAACATTAACAAACAAGGAAGTGAGGGTGGAACAACAAAACAAATCTCATTGCAAACCTCTCTGCAAACTGGGAAATGAAAGAATTAGCAGTGAAACTGCAGAGCTTTTAATCTTAGTGCAGCTGATTTAATACCAGACTGGCTGAAGGAAGTTACTCACTGTTTTCCTCCCATTTGCTTAACCACTGATGTCACTCCAGTTTTCACTGGCAAGGCAGCAATGTATTTCTGGTTTAGGTGGTTCACCATGCTCAGAGTGATGGAGTGGCATCACATCACTTCTTCAGTGCTGGTCAGAGCAATCTGCACTATCCACCTCCATCTTCTTCCTTATTATGGCTCGGTGTGGCCTCCTACTTAAAAGACAATAGGAAAGCAAAACCCAAATTAGTCAGGTAGTGAAAAGGATGGGGGAAAAGAGAGAATGCTGCATTAACAAATGGCTGTATCTCCATCACTTAAAGAAATACAAAACAATGCCTGAAACTCATCCACCCTCCTCTATTCCCCTAATTACCCATCTTTAATGTTTAAGATGGGTGTTCAAGGAATAAGTAAACTGCAAGTAAAGGTGCTTTGTGAAACCTTGCTAACTTCTGGAAAGGGATTTCTTGTGCATGGCACCAATGTGGCTGCAGGAAAAAATGGACAGAAGTTCACAAATTAGTTGTTACCACAAGAGATTAAAGACACAAAGACTTGGTAAGTAGAGAGAAACAGAAGTCTCAGTGTACTGGGATAGGAGCTGAATACATTAAAGGTGTCCTAAAGAGAATAAACACAATGTTTTATAGTAAAAGATAGCACAGTATATAATATGGGCAAATGTGTGGGAAAGGGAAGTTTAGAGCAGCATGTCAACTGAAAAGGCAGCACTGTAAGGGCTAGAAAAGGAGCTTCGGCTGTATGAAAGGTTATTTTTCATAGAGAAAGATGATAGGATTATTGGGTCAAAGATTGAATGCAAGTAACCAGCTAGAGGAATTGTGTCTAGGCTATGGACTAAGGAAAAAGAACATCTAAGCAGTTACAATAGGTGTGACACAGGAAGAGATGACAGGAAGCTCATTATTCAAATGAATATGGACAAACCTGAAGGTGATGCTCATATGGGAACGTTCTGTTAGGCCAGGCAGCATAAATATGCATAGAACATTGCCCAGTCACCTTCTCACCTTGAAATAAGTGGTGTACCTTAAAAAGTGTGTGGTCTCAACGATGCAATGCTGAGGCTAAATCTGCAGAGGCAAGTAATCTGGTGAGATGTGCACTGCAGAATGTTAGTCAGAGCTACTCACAGCACTCAAATGGCTTTATTTTGAGATGCAACAAGTGTCAGCAGATCCAGCACTGTCACTTGACTGGCCTTGCAGGAAAACAAAGGTAACAAGAACCCTGGGCAGTGGGGAGCAAATTCCCAGTTACACATTCAAACATACAGGTCAAAAACTACTAAGAATTTTCTCTCTTATCTACCAAACCTAAAAGACTAATCTCCTTGTGAATGAATGGCATAGGGAGTATACTGAAATATACAACATGAAAATCAAACAAGAGAGGAATTACTCTTCCTAGAGAGAAAATTACTTCACTGAAAAAATCAACCAACAAACCAAACAAAAACAATTCTATGAGAATAGCCATGGGAAGAAGGACACATCTTGATCAGACTAATTAAAAAAAAGAAATCATACTACCATGAATCTGCCAGAAATGAATGATCACTGTTTCTTACCAAAATTGAAAATTTTGACCGTAAGTTGGGGAGGTGTCATATTAAAAAAAAAAAAAAAATTCACTTGAAAGCAGCTTGAAGAAGAACATCCTGCTCAGAGATAGGTATGACTGATCTGTGCTTGAGCAAAGCCTCTTCTGAAGGAAGCCTGAGCCAGTGGCAGCTTTGAGAGGAGCTTTTCACTGCCATCTAATGGTAAACTGGGAGAAGAGAAAAATTACACTGAGGTCTTCACCCCCTCGGAACATTTTGGTCATAATTACAGTTCCATATAACTAAAGCAGGATTAATAATTCTTATCTTCGTTTTTGCATTGTTTTTTGTTAATTAAAAAATGCATACACTGACCCCGGCTGGGAGTTCCCAAGCACTCACATAACTGTAGTACAAATCTTGTCCAAGGGCTTTCATGGCCCTTCCACTCTGTTGCATGGAGGAAGTTTGACAACTAGAAGACCAGGGAGACACTGAAGTTCTCCTACAGTCCAGGGCTGAATGAATCCTGGGGGGAGGGAGGAAAATAAAATTTAAAAAAGCCTCGGTAAGCATCTGCTTTCATGACTGAGACGAAATAATAACACAATGTACCTTCCAACTTGTACAACTGGAACAGTTGGCCTCATAGCTGCACTAGGAAATTGAGCAAGTGTGGCAGAGGTGATGTTTCTGTTTGGAATTGCGAAATGATGAGATAAATCAGATTACTGATGCCTGTTCATGACAACCAAGTCACATTTCCTCTGCATCTGATTAATTTCTGCTACTGCAAGATGCCACTATATCATCATATTTTAAAATATTAAAAATGGGGTGACTTTAGGCACACTCTATCTTGCTGTTCAATGTATACTATATAAATATGTATAGTTGTATATATATACAATATGTGTATAATATACTCACATTTTTGTTTAACTTCATTCTTAGCAATGTTAGATCATTACTTTAATCCTATATGAGACAAATAAAATTGCAAAATATTTGAAGATAATGGGGTGTATGGAAAGATAGGCTTGAGGTGGTTTTTGTTGGGTTTTGGCTGTGGATTTTTTTCCTCCTTGGAGAAGGCAGCATTTCTGCTTAGGGAATCCACACTGCTGTTGACATTCTTTTCTGTTCTGATTCACTATGTGCCCCTATGAATGCAAGAAAGTTACTCCTAATAACTTTTCTTTCCCCTCAGTATGTATGTTTGTATACTATGTGATATATAGGGGTAAAGTGCTTAAATAATTAGAAGCTCTATTTTCAACTGATCTCACAGAAATTGACACTAGAACATTCAAAATACATAAAGACCCAAAGGTATTCAGAGATTTCTTCCAAGTGAAGTTTCTAAGGAAAATAGCTTTGCCTATGAATTGCTCCATTACCAAATATCCCTGATACAAAACCCTCCCATTCAAACATTTTATGACAAAGTTTATACAGGTGTAAAATTAAGCAAACATTTAAAATGCCCATGCTAATTGCACAGCTGCTGTTCAGCAATAGTTCCGCAGTTATATCACTTTTCAGATTTGCCAGTATTTTTCCAAGGGGTGACTGTTCTGTCAGGTGAGGTGGCCAGCATTTTAAAGCAATACTGTAAAGCTGAGGAACTTTTCCATCTGACAAAATTACCCCGAACCTTGTGCAGCCGCTTACATCAGGGCAAGGTGCTACCAATCTGTTTGCACTCTCTGCCTGTTCTGTATGGATGCAGAGGATTCCCCAAATTCTGAGAAACTGGAGCATTCAGAAGCACCAAGAGATTGCGGCACAGCACAGAGAAATCTGGGAGAAGGCAGAAGAGGGAAGGGACCTCTCCTAATTTCTGAGCTCTAAAGAGAAGGAATTATGAATTAACACCAGTAATGGAGATGTGGAGCAAGAGGGACATATAATGTGAAGGGAAGTAGGAAAGATAAGAGGAAATATAGGCCACAGATGGGTTTGGATTAGATTGTCATGGTCAAGACCTTCAAATCAATCAGTGGTTGGAAAACTCGCGCATCGGCTGGAGTGATTTCCCCAGTGAATGATTTTTGTGGTTTTCTGATTTGGACATGTCAGAGCATGGGGAGCTGAAAACACAGAGAAAGCTGGGAAAATTATAATGGGAAACAGCTCCAGCATATCTCGGTGGGGCAGGAGACCATCGGCGCCTGGACCAGTCTCCCAGCAGAGGAGAGGGCACAGGTTGGTTGGCCCAAGCACAGCGGGCCCCTCCGGCGGAACCTCCCGGTTTGCTGAGCAGGGATGGGCAGGTGACTCGCTGCCCTCCTGCCTCTCCCAGCTCCCAAAGCGGCGGGCACAGCGTGCAGGAGACAGGCAGCCCCAAGTGTCTAGAGGGATGATGCCAAGAGGATGGAGCCAGGCTTTTCTCGGTGGTGCCAACCATTAGGCCGAAAATGATGCGCAGGAAGTTTCACCGGCACATGAGGAAGAACTTTACTGCTCGGGTAACCGAGCACTGGAACAGGCTGCCCAGAGAGCTTGTGGAGTCTCCTTCATTGGAGATACTCGACAACTGTCTGGCCACAATCCTGTGCCATGTGCTGTGGGATGACCCTGTTGAGCAGGGAGGTTGGATCACAGAGCCCCCTGTGGTTCCTTCCAACCTTGCCCATTCCGTGATTCTGCGAGAGGCCCCTCGGCTGCCGGAGCGGCGGGCACGCGGCGGAGAACGAGCCGAGCCCGTCCCGCCCCGGGGCGCCGAGCGGGTCCGCCGAGCCATGGTCCCGGCAGAGGGCGCCGAGCCGGGGCTGCGGCGGCTCCGGCTCCGCCTCCGGCGGGCGAGCGGCGTTGCGGGGACGGCAGCGCGGCCCGGGCCCGAGGCGCCGGCCGCACTCAGGTAACGCCGCTCCGCCGGGGCCGCCGCTCCGCCGGGGCCGGGCCGGGCGCGCCGCGGCTCCGGGGTGGCGGGGCCGGGTCGCGACGGGCAGCGGGCGGGCGGCGAACGAGCCCGTGCGGCCCCGAAGGCGGGGCCCGCCCGGTGGTGCCGCCGCCGCCGAGCGCCCCTCCGGCGGGTCAGGGCCAAGCCAGGCCGTGGCCGCCCGAGGGCTCCAGCCAGGCGGGGAGGGCGCGCTTGTACGCGGGGCGGGCTCAGGGCCCTCCTGGCCCGCCTGTGCCCGCTGGCCTGCGGGGAACAAACTAAGGTCGAACCCTAAAAAGAAGCAGTAATATTTGTTCGTACGTTCAAATAGCTGTTGGAATTTGCCCCCGAACTGAGGAGAGGCCTGTGTCTTCTGAGATCGCTCTACCGTCCTGCAATTCAAACTATATGTCATATATTTTAAGTTCACATATTTAGATACAAGGAAAAAAAAACAGAGGATGTGTGGTTATTTTTATTTGGCCGGCAATTGCCCTCATTGATCAGGGCTTTTTTCCTCAGCCACAAATACCGTCTCATTTCATATTTCAGCAGGGGTCACCTGGGTGCGGAGAAAGCAAACGCTAATCTCATCAGGAAACACGTGTTTCCCTGCATGTAAGATCACAGTGCAAGCCAGCTCCGCACCCGCCTAACAGAGACTGTAAATCAGGTTCTGGGAGCTTCCAAAGACACCCGGGGTGTTTCCACGTGCTTGTCCCAGGTTAGAGAGAGGAGCAGCGCCAGCGGGGAGCTTTATACGAGCCTGCTGTTGCCGGTGTCACTGCTGGGGTCACGCCTGGAGCCCTCCTCTTTCTCCTGAGCACTACCACGGCGCCAGTTCCCATTTGGAGAAACTGGGGGGACGTTGTGCAGCTTTTTGCCACGCAGGAGTGTTGTGGTCCAAGCAGAAACTGAGGTTAAGCAGCTTTCGGCTTTTCTGGATTTGCTTGCTTGCAGTGTTCAGCACCCTGACAATGACTCGTGATAAATAGAGATCTCCCTGTGCTTTTTATGACACAGATAGCGGCATTTGTGTGTATTTTGTGCACTGAATTTCAGATACAGGGAGGAAATTGCCACAAATGTGTTTGAACACCAGTTAATGTTGAACACCAGAAAATTAAAAATTGAGTACTCTGCTGGACTTTTCTGTTTGTTTTTCATCTGATATCTTAGCTCTTTGTAGTGTTGGCCAATGTGTAAGAAAGTCAGATCATAAAGCCACCTAAAGCCTTGTGCTTTCAGGTGATGCATCACTGTAAGGGGAGCTAGATACTCACCTTTTTGTAGTAAGTGTTACGCCATATGTGGGCAAATCCTTCTAATCCCTCAAAGCAGTTGGTCATTTTTACATATGAATGTTTGTTTTATTTTAGGTTATGCTATGACTGGCTTCAGGCTCCCCATCAGCACTTTCAGAAGACTAAATGTCTGGTTCGGACTGTGGGAGAAATTTCCCTCAAATAAACTGTATCCCACGTGGAGGAAAAGCTTATTCTGTAGCTGTCAAGCAAGCACAGTAAACTACAGAAGATGTTTCAGTTTTTCTCCAGTCAGACTCAGTGCACTAAGACTCTCTCCAGAGTATATCTCAGTACTTCCTCTGCGGAACAAAAGCAGCAAAAGCTCTAAAAGGAGCAGACAAAGCGTACAAGAAGAGGAGGAAGAAGAGGATGAAGATGAAAGTAATTTGGAAGATGAATTTGAAAATGACCCCAACGTAATAAAAGATTACAAAGATCTTGAAAAAGTAGTGCAGTCTCTTCGATATGACGTGATATTGAAAGCTGGTCTAGACATGGCAAGAAAGTAAGTACAGAAGAAACAACTTGCTAGTGAGAAAGATGTCATGCATCTAAAATTTGACTTTTGATAACCTTTTATTGCTGGAATAAGTCTGTATTTGTGGGGGATTTGTTTTGGTGCAGCTTTTTTGACTCTTAAGTATATGTTTTGCATGTATGGATTATTTGTATGTTTGTGTTTATTTCACCCTACCTCCCTTGAAACAGCCTAATTTTGCTTTTCCCTCTCTGCAGTATTTCTAAGACTGCTGAGGAGGCATTTTATCACTTACTATTTATTTAAAATGAAGAAAATGCAAAATACTGTGCTGTATAATACAAGAATGTATAATTTGAGATTGAGGGAGTAAAATAATGCACTATTTAATGAATGGAGAAATAGGGGATGGTAAGTATATTCACAGGTCCACCAGGTAAATGTGCAGTCTATAAATGTATCACAGACTTTGATCTAATGCAAGCTGCAGAAGTCTGATATCACTATGTTCTTAGAACAGAGTATTACTATAACTTGATCTCTAATAAGTTATTAAACTGGCTGGTGCAGAAAAGGGGACATTATTCATTAGATATTCAGGAGACAGATATCTAGAAACAGCTTTTCTGGCACAGAGCAACTATATGCTATTATTTCATTTAATATCTGTGAAAGCCCTTTTCTTTACTTCCAGTTCAAGTCTGTCCTGACCTTAAGTGAAGGTGTCCTTTACACACAAATTAGAGTTGTAGAAATGTGCCTTGCCCATGAATGGTGATGTTGTGTTTCTGCTAAGAAACAATTGCATTTGGTTTGCTGCACACTGTAACTGCAATAAAACCTTGTTTTTCTTCAGTAAAGTAGAAGATGCATTCTACAATAATGAACTCAGGCTGAATGGAGAAAAACTGTGGAAGAAAAGTAGAACTGTAAGACTTTTTTAATTTTTTTTTTTTTTAATATAGTACAAGAAAATAGCTAAGGCATGATCCTCTCCCTCTAGATCACTGCAAAGGTGAATGCACAGCATTGCAAACCCCACTTCCACGTGGGGGAGATGGTGTGACCACAGCTCCCTGGGTAAAATATTATTCCCTAAGGCAGACAGGAAACTTGTGTGTTGGAGAATCAAATCTAAGGCTGAAAGTCAGGAGAAGGCAGCAAGGACAGAACATTTTAAATTGCTGTAGGAAATGATGGTATCACTATGTGAGGTTGATGGAGCAGGAATGATTAAATCGAGATATTGATGGAGCAGGCACGTGATTAAGAAGAAAGCGAAAGTTTGATGATAGAAAGGGATTGAAACTGAGGTAGCTGAGGGAAGGTTGTTGTAGAGCACACAGGACCAGAGTTAGGAGAGAGCCAGAAGCGTCACCAGACACGTACTTCTCCCAACCCTTTCTTTATGTGAGGGTGATCCTCGATGGTGGCTACTGTCATCAAAGAGCAATATAATGAGAAGTTTTGGTTCCTGATCCCATAGAGTTAAGACTGGTGTATGTGAGGTGTACTGCTTCTGTGACCTTTGAGAGGAGCACAGGCAGTTGCTGAGCACTCTGTTCTTTGAAACACTTCAAACTGTTTTAAAGGCATGAGGAAGAACTTCACATTTTGCTGGTTTATGTCTGTGTTGACAGAAGAAGATTGGTGGGAAGCACACTTAATTAAAAAAAGATACGTGAAACCTTTTTCTCAGTTAGGTGTTGGTTGTATAACATGGAGGGTGAAGCTCTTGGCAGGGAAGGTCATGGGGCATGTAATTGCATATTGCCACGGCTTTCCTAGAAGTTCATAGCTGGAGGATCTATAATAGGTCTGGTATTGGCTGCCTTCCTCCTCTCCTGTGAGATAAGAACATTGAGTGGAAAGAAAGGAAGATTGCGGGGATTTGTTTTTCCCAGGGAATGTTTATAATCACTCATGTTCTCTTTTTGTTTCTAGGTGAAACTTGGTGACACACTGGATCTCATAATAGGTGAAGATAAAGAAACAGGAGCTGCTGTAGTTATGCGGGTAGTCTTAAAAAAATTATCTGACAAAACTGAAAGTGATAAATACAAAGTCACTTTGAGGCGTTGGAAAAATTTAAAAGTGCCCAAACAGGATGTACTAAAGTAAAAAGGGGTTGCATGGGGCAGTATAAGATTTTGCAGAAAAACATATTTTTTGTTAAATATGAATTTTGGTTGAACAAAATTACAGTACCCTTTTTTAAGGGCTTGTGTCAGAATGTTATCTCGCTCTGCTGCACACATCAATAATCATGCAATAAAGCCTGTCACTGTTAGCTTTGTTTTGTGGTACTGTAAGTTAAAAGATCCAACACATATATTACGAGGAAGTTTCTTATAAATAATGAACCAATAAAGACTGATTTGATCACTATTTAATTGCTGTCTAATTTTGTTAATCAGAAATGTTACATTAAAGTTGACATCATGTCAAGCAGAACAGTTTTCTTTGTTTTATCTCTTTATTCATGAAATAGTTAGGGCTAAAGCCCTCAATTATGTAAAATTGCTTCTTTTCTCATTATTTAATCTTAATTAAAGGTTAACAGTACCAATTCCATGCTTACATATGCTGCTGCTTTACCAAGAATACAGCAGGACACTGATTGCAGTGGCATATTTCTAAGCAGGAGAACTTCACGGTTACAGAGAACCATAGAATCAGAATAGTTTATGTTAAAAAGACAAGACTGAGTCCAGCTATTAACCCAGCACTGCCAAGCCCATCAGTAAATCGTGTCTCTAAGTGTCACATTACAGGCCATTTAAATACCTTCAGGGATGGTGACTCCACCACTTCCTGGGCAGCCTGTTCCAATGCTTGACAACACTTTATGTAGAGAAATATTTCCTAATGTCCAATCTAAAACTCACCTGGTGGCAACGTGAGGCTGTTTCCTCTTGTCAAATCACTTGTTGTCTGGGAAAAAAGACCATCCCCATTCCCCATTCTCTGGGCCTAGCCATACAGACAGGTTTTTACCCAGTGAACAGTGTCCTTGTCCAAGCCATAAGCAGCCAGTTTCTCAAAGGAGAATGCTGGGCAAAATATTTTATTAGCTTTACTAACTATTTCTAAATATTAGCTTTACTAAAGTCCAAGTAGACAACATCCACAGCCTTTCCCTCATTCATTAAGGAGGTCACTTTAGCACAGATGGAGATCAGGTTGGTCAAGCAGGACCTTCTTTTCACAGAGCTGTGTAGGCTGGGCCCAGTCCCCTGGTTGTGCTGCACATGCCATGCAATGCACTCAAGACTATCTGCTCCATGACCTTCCCCAGCACTGAGGTCAGGCTGACAGCTCTGTAGTTTCCCAGATCCTCCTTCCAACCCTTCTTGTAAGTGGGCACAGCACTGGCTGACCTCTAGTCACCTGGAGCCTCCATGGTGAGGCAGGACTGTGGGTAAATGACAGAAAGTGGCTCAGTGAGCTCTTCCACCAGTTCCTTGAGTACAGCTGGGTGGATGCCATTCAGCACCATAGACTTGTGTCTAAGTGGTACATCAGGTCACTGACCATTTCCCCTTGGATTATGGGGGCAACATTCTTCTCCCTGTTGTCCAGCTCAGGGGTCTGAGTACCTGCAGAACAACTGTTCTTACTTTTGGAGACTGAAGCAAAGAAGGCATTAAGTACCTCAACCTTCTTTATCAGTACATTTTCCCCCACACCTATCCAATAAATGATGCAGATTCTTCTTAGCCAACCTTTTGTTGCTAATATATTTACAGAAACATTTTAAAATACATTTTATGGCAGCAGCCAGATTAAGTTCCAGTTTCTTCCACTATTCTCTCTGCATAACCTCAGAACATCCAGTCTGGGTCTGCTCCCAACCTAGTCTAGGGAGCCCAGAAGGACAGAGTTCTGAAGAGGCAGCAAGACTGTATTTCAGGATGGTTTTTCTTTCATGCCAACAGTTAGTCAATAGCTGTGTTTAAGCAGGGTCTACCTCTCCACAGCTTCAAAGTGATGGCTGCTGAGTGAAGGATTTGAAATAATTTCTTGCTTTCTTCAGACATAGCTAAAGTGTGTGCTGTTTTTGTTTTGTTTGGTTGGTTTTTGGAGTTTCTTTTGTATGTTTGTTTTCTGTTTTGCTTTGTTTTTAATTTGGTTAGGTTTTGGTTTTTCCTTTTGTTTTGCTTGGTTTGGGGTTTTTTCCTGATTGTGTAGATGTTTAAAGATGCAGATACTTGTCTAGCTATTGATTTACAGGTATAATGACCTTTTGAAAAAATTATTGTTAAGAGGACACGATCCTGGAGTGTCCTCCTAGGGAAATTTTGGTGATCCTTACTCTGCAGAAGTGAAGGGATTCTGCAGAGCAGCACCCGGAGGAAGACAGCAGGCTGTACTTTCATTGTGGGCATTGCTGTCATCACTCTGCTGCAGCTTGCACCAGGAAATAAATGAGATGAGATGCATCCTCTGTTTCCCAATTCCACTTACTCTTGCTATTCTAAGTGGCTGCCCTAATCTTCAGGAGTGCTGAGAGAAACAAGTAGAAAGGTGTGTTGTAATATGTCAGTGAGCTCCAGCTGCTGGTCAGCAACCTGTCAAATGCTTGTCAGCAAGTACACACCACCTGTCATCTTCAGCAGTAGTAGCTTACACCACAGCATGCAGGACCAGAGGAAGACTCAAAAAATGCCAGGAGTGCTCTGGGGCATGGGAATAGCTAAGGCATGGATGTGAAGAAATTACCTTTCTGAAGGGGTCTGTTCTGTGCAGGATAAAAACAGCAACAAGAACAATAAAAAAGCCAACACTTTACTGGCATCCAAGGTGAGCAGGGAAGTTGCAGTCCTGAGAGCCATTAACATAAGAAACAGCACATAGCAAAGTAATTTCTTGAATTGGACAGAACATAAATGAAGTATTACACCAAAAAGCTAAAATTTTGACTTCTGGAAGAGCCTTTTGGAAACTGAAGTAGACAAGCACAAGCAATAGCCTGTTCCTAATGATGACAGAGACTTTTCACTACAGCCTGTAGTGACAGGACAAAGGGCACTGGTTTTAAACTGAAAGAGGATAGATTTACATAGGATATAGGGAAGGGGTTTTTTTGTTGTTTTTTGGTTTATTTTTAAGGTGAGGGTGGTGAGACATTGCAACAAGTTGCCCAAAGAAATTGGGGATTCCCCATCCCTGGAAGTCTTCAAGGTCAGGCAGCCTGGTTTGGTGGAAGGTGTCCCTGCCCATGGCAGGGAGTTGGAACTAGATGATCTTTAGAGGTCCTGTCCAGCTCAAATAATTCTGTGATTCTATGACTGCCACCAGGTCCTCACTGACAGTGGAAGGTAAAAACAGGCTTTCATAAGTTTTAAGTGTTAATCCACCAGTAGTACGAGCTAAGGAAAAGAAAGGCAGACTTCCTAAGGAGTCTTGTGAGCTGTGAGAAAGCTCTTTGTGGCTTTGGGATTGACATGGTCGGAAAGGGAACTGTACCCATGTGCTTCAAAATAGAACACTTCAGTCACAAGGCAGGGTGATCTCAGAGGAAAACTATGACAGCAGGAACGTGAGTAGTGGTTCCACTTGGCTACATTGATCTGTCCTGGATAACCTTCTCTATTGATCAGACCTTTTTACTGGGGTCAGACACTGCCAAGCAGGTTGCACTTGTTTCGCAGCCTTTAAACATCACGTGAGTTAAAACTGTGACCCAAAGAAGGGTAAGCAGGGGCAGCATGTGTTCTGGGAGGTGTAGGAATAAGCTATGTCACATCCCTGTTTTTGCTGGACTTTCAGGGGACACATAAACTGGTCTGGCAATCAATCAATCACTCTGTGGGGTAGAGGAACTATATGAAAGGGCTTCTGCATGGAGATACTGCTGAGAGGTGGAAAGGGGAGGCTTGGACAACTTGAGAAATGACTGACAGGTTCATAGGAGGCTGCCCAGATGACTCTGCTGTCCAAGCCACCTCTGCATTAATCACAGGCAAACTCAACTTCATGTTGGAGTCAAGGCATGGCCCTGGAATCTCCAGCCTGCCTGCCCTTGCACAAATGGAAGATCTGATCCAGATGACTTTGCCTGGTCCCATGAAAGGCAGGCACTGTCATACTGTGGGTGGAGGACCCCACTGTCCTGGCACAGCCTGCAGCATTACCTGGCACCTTTGTGTCTCTCACCTGCTGCAGAAGCAGTGCTACACTGCTGCAAAATCTGCTGCACACAGGCCAGCCTGCACTATGGAACAAAGCGTGGGATAGAGAGCCCTGTAAAGGAATAGCAGGGAATGGCTCCCACAGGGAGCAGAGGAGAGCCTGGTCAACTAAAACAGGCATACCCTGACACTCCTGAGTAGGTTCTGAGCTCTGCTGCTTACAGACTGAGAAAGGCAGAGTGGATTCCCTGACCCCTCTGGCCACACATAATAAGCAATTCTTTTCTTCTTAGAACAGAAAAGCACCAAATGTTTCTGGTGGGGAGTTGGGTTTGGGGTTTTGTTGGTTGGTTTGGAGTTTTTTTGTTGTTGTTTTGTTTCTTGGGGTTGGTTCTTTTTTTTTTCCTGTAATAGCATGTCAGAACAGGACAGTTTGCCTTCAGCACCTACCAAATTGCAGTGCTCAGCCTGGAAAGGCAAGGAATGCAAAGGGATGCATGTGAGCCATGCACATCTGAGCATTAATGAAGCTACAATTCATTGGTTTCCAGTGCTTCTGCATACAGACTAGAGGGAGGGAGGGAGATCCTCTTTTGTTTGAACTCTGGGAACAAGGAGAGATAGGGAGCAAGACAAGGGATATTATATGACAAAATACCAAAATCTTGGTTTTATACAAGGGATCAGATTTCAAATGTAGGACGCAATCCTATGAAGTGACTCATTTCCACTGCTGACAGTTACCTTAGGATTTTCTTCTCAGAGGAACCATTTGTAGACCTCACTAACACACCACCATATGAGCCAACCAAAAGTGTGATGATTAAAGGAATATTTTGACTTCCAGAGAAGTGAGCATTAAAACACAAGACTACAAAATGCCTCTGGAAATAAGAACAAACAGTTGTTTTGCTATAATGAAATTTGTGAAGGAAATTGGGAGTGATTACTTGACATTTGTGTGTGTGTTCTGTGTGTACAGATACTAATTAGCTGATCTTCCTCCAATATCCAGTAATAATTTGATTCCATCTATTAAGATCAATTTTAGTGTGATTGGACATGTAGTGATTTCACCCATTTTATGACTGAGAAGTCAGTTTCACTAAATTTTAAAACAGAAATTAGGGAAAACATAGCCAAAAACATAGCTAAAAAACACAATATTCAATTTCATCTTGGGGTGTGAATAAAGAAAGGGGAGAAGTGGGGAAAGAACAGCTTTATTTCTCTTTTATTACAGTTCTTCCTTTCCCATGGGAATCAAAGTTCTTCCTTCTGAATCATTAATCAAAGAAAAATGCTCAGTGGAGACCACAGTCCCATGATGGAAAAGACCAGGAAAGGGAGAAAGCAAGTGGTCTGCTCCTATCATTGGCTTTCATGGTCATCAGCTAGAAATGACAGCATCCAGAAAATGACAAAAATGAAGAATATAGTGGATAAAAATAATATAGTGTAAGGGCTAATCTCCTGCCAGTCAGATGAGGTACAAGGAAAATGTGAATGTGATGGAGGTTTCGTTTTTTTAGGAGTCATCTGCTTCCAGCAGTGGAACTGGCAAAGCCAGGGCAGCTCCTTCAGCTGTCACTGCTGCAGGAGAGAATGACCTCTCAGAACAGGATTTATGTCAGCTCTGACAAAGACAGCTACTATGTATTCTAGAAGAAATTAGGACTATTAGTACCAGTGAGAAGTTTAGATGAATGAATTTTAGGGCAAAATGAGGATTTGAAAGCACTATTATCACTAGAAAATTATCTGTCTTAACATTTATAACAACAAAAAAGGTAGGTAGGAAAAGATAAAGACAAATATGTATTTCTTGCTTGTTCTGACTTTCTTAGCAAAGTCAATTTTAAGAGATAATTAAGAGGAAACTAAACAGTAACTTCAACTACTCATTTTTATCAACTTCAGGCACATTAAAAAAGATATAGTCAGAATGTTTCTGAGGAAAAAATCTGTAACTCCATTGGTGCTGACTTGCAGTAATAATGGAAAAAAAAGTCAGAAATTCAAACCAAAGCAGTAAGAAATGTTTGCAACAACGATGGGAGTTTGTTTCATTTACTCAAAAAAACCTGCCACATTTGTTCTTCCATACATTTTAAATGCAATCAACTAAAATGTATTTTTGTAAGTAAAAACACTTGTCAGTTTATGCCCTGTCCTCAAGGCAAGCTTAAGAGATTGAATTTTCCAGGTGTTTCACATTGTTTTAATCAGCAAAACGAAATCTCAATGAAAATAAATTATAAATAAAACCTGCACATTATTTTCTGTGCTTCTTGGGGGCATAGAATTCATCTCAGCCTCTTCCAGCATGAAACTAGACCTGGTGTGCCTTCATAGAGCATTGAGCACACAATTCTGTTTCTCACTGCTACAACATAAACATCAAACAATAACTGAAAAGAGATAAATGTCAGATTTCAAAAAATGCACCTAGAAATAAATTAGAGGCATTTTGAAGATAATTTTAAGTCATGAACATTTCTTAGAACATGAAACACTGTTGTCTGTACTGCATCAGCACAACAAAGTGATTTCAAGTAAAGATTTTTCTCATTTGCCAACACATTTGTTGTTGATTCTGTCATCTGAATACACTTAACAAGCAATAAACTGATGTAGGCTTCACCTCCCTTTTGATGTGCTGTTTTACATTTTTACAAAACTTGTAGGGAAATGTTTAAGTTGTAGAAAATGCGTAAGATGCAAAAATAAAGAATTGTGACACATACTACACTGTTTCTTTTAGAAAGCTTAGAAATGGGCTACTCAATACTTATTGAAAGCTGATATATTTACACTGTAAGAACTAGAGACACTTGATACCCACCTTAACTGGGTAAGTAGAAAGTAATGCTTATTCACAGGAAGTCAGTGTGCATGGTTACTTATGTGCCCAACACTTCAATATCTAGCAACCCTCTTATCCCAGTTTCCCTCTCAAAATTATGATTTTATTCCTTTAAACAGAAGAAGTCTGAAAGACGGAAGAATATTTTTAAATGGCTGCAGCAAACCGGGGTGTTTTCCTTTATGTATTTGTCTGACTAGCTAAGGTTATCTCAGACCTTAGTAACTGAGACTTTATAGGAAAATAATCCTGCTTGTACCTGAACAATCACCAGACAACATTCCTCTTGTATGAAAATAATATACCTTTAATATATTTACAAGACTGACCAACTGGATGAGGTGGCTGGACTTCAGATGCTCTGCAAGAGCTTTTGTTAGTGAACTATGCCACTATTTATATGTCTGTATTTTCTTGATATAAATCATACAATCAAACAAATCATGAAAGGGTTGTGAAGAGTTGAACAAAAGGAATGTACACGGCAATAAGAAGAGAAAAAAAAACACAACAAAAATATTTTTATACCCAGTTTCAAAATTATCTTTTTTATGGTCAAAGTTGTCAAACTGTTTTTTTCACTACTTTTTAGATAGTATCAATTGTCTGATTTTTTTACCTAATATCAACATCTACAGTAAAAGCCAGTATGTCTCAAACTTGCATGCTAGCTAGTAACACCTATCCCTTGTAAAAAAGTTCATTATATATTGAATTCTTCTGGGAGCTTTGTATCACTAAGTGGTGAAACGTATGACATTAAGATAAGAAAATGAAATTGCATTTCTTACCTTTTGGCCAGCCATTTCCAACCACAAATTAAGCAGCCTTTAAGATCTTCTGTTATTTTATATATCCCATAAAAGTGCATGTAAAAAACATTTCACAGAGTTTCTAGGTAGCATACAATGACAAGAGAGTATTGGTTTCTGATACATTCAATTTGATAAATTTATGCACTAAAATGAACAGATGCAGACATTGCGGTATCAGTTCTTTATCTTTGGTAAAATGATTTCAATTTATTATAGCCGTATTTGCTCTTATATCCATTTTGAGTATGGTCTGCTATTACTTAAACCAACAGAAAACATTTAAATGGATATAAACAGGATCAATGTGTTATTTAGTACATTCATGAATTCTTTCATACATTCTCTGAGAATGTTTCTAGCATATGGGCAAAATGAGCAAATGCTACTAACTATGATTTACTCCCAGTTTAACACAATACATTTACTAGTTCTTGCCATCAGGAAAAAACATTTTGTTTTCCTTTTAAAGGGATCAGTATGAATCTAAGAACAATAAATTCTAGAAATCTGAAGTAAAAATATCAAATATTTTGTACTTCCTTACAAATGCTAAAATAGAAAATTACACTGGAACTGACTTAAAATTTGCTATGACCCATCTAAGTAAACAACAGAAAAGGACCACAGAGAACATCAACAATTGCTCCAAGGTGTTCCAGTGATGCTCTGTAAGCAGCCACTGTATTTACTGTATTAAGAATTCATATTTGACTCGCTCACCATTTCTATCAGTAATAAATTTTTTTAAAAAAGAAAGAGAAAACTAGTTTTAAAGCAGCACTCTCCAGTGACAAGTCATACAGCAAATTCATGTTGGGTTCTTGTTGGTCTTTGTTACACTTTAACATATTAATGATGCAAACTTGACCATATGAACCTAAGTTATACATACACAGTTATGTCTCCAAATAGCTACTAATTACACTAAAATAATTTGGTGAAGTGAGGGGGTTTCATATCCCTACAGGCAAAATATCCAGAGGCTGCTGCATTCATGGAAAAAATAACTTACATTACCACAGCTCATATGCTGGGACCCTGAAACACTGGATTTCACCACAAAACCAATCTTTGCACATACTTATTATATATGCAATTCAATATCAACACTGGAAACCTTTGGAATCATGATTTTGACAGAAAGTGAGATCTAAATTTTTTAAAGTTCTTGTTTCAGGCCTTTTTGATGTTGCTGTTGCTATTTTACAAACAGGGTGGCAAGCAGGTGATGGGAAGACATTCCATGGGTATAGGTTTGGGTCTGTTCTGCTGGCTTTACTCAAGATGAGCAATCCTCAGTCACTCCAGCAGTAATACTGGACAAAACAGTAACAGAACTTACAGGGATAGGATCAAGGTTGTGGTGTCAACACAGAAAAAAACCAAAACATTCACAGTGTCTATGCTCATGTCTCAATTCTTCAACAGGAAATTCTTGATTTAAAAATAAAGCCAACGTAACAGTCAAAAATGCAAATGACACCATTCTGACCCACTTTTGGACAAAGTATTATAAAACTTTCAGTACCTCAATATCATGAAGAACAAAACAAGTGTGAAGCTGCAGTTACTGTAGAAGCGAAGCCTAATATTCCAATGATTTCCAATGAAAATGGCACTTCCAAATTTAAATTAAGCTTAGTCTGCATATTTTTAAATCCAAATTAATTAAAAATACTGTTTATAATGGTATAATGAAAAACTGCTCTTGAAGAGCACAACCACTGAAAAAAAATCTTTATTATTAGAAAATGATGGAAAAGGAAGACGCAGAAATGGGGAGTGGAGCAATAGTTTCAATACATGTATTTGCACCAGTGAACATCATGCTCTTAGTGAGTCATTGACAGCTGTCACTGATGGTCTTTACCCATGTACAAATGTAGTCAGCCACTTCCCACTGCTGCGGTGCCAACAGAAATGCAACACACACACTGAAACGCAACAAATTTAGTGCCTGTCTGTCCCATGTGCTGAGAACCCTCAGCTCCTGACAGGCCCTTCAGTCTAAACCAAAGCATACTCTTGACAATAATTTAGTGGTCAAAGTCTTAGCAGTTTAGAGAGCCTGTCACTTTTTTTGCTTTCTTAGCTTTTTTCAGTATATCACACTTTTTTCTGTTAGGACGCCGGCACCTTTCATCGATGCTCGGTATACATTCATAATGCCACACTTCTTCCATTTTCTCCACAGGATAAACTGCCTCCACATAATGACGAATCAGTCTCAGTCTGATGGGATCAAGCTGTTTCTTATTACAAGCACCTGAATGGTTGTACTGCAGTCTCAGATTCTCGGGAGTAAAGAGTTCAGGAAAGAGTCTTACTAGAAGCCTGGCAGCAAAGTTGCCGACTGACAGGCTCTGCTGCACTATCTCTCTTATCTCCTTATCAGACAGCAAATACAGAGAAGGCACAGGGAAGTCTGGATTAGGAACAACAAGTTCATCGAGTGGTATCTTGCAAAAATCCTTGCTACTTCTTTCCGGTGGCAGTGGTGGCCCTTCAAATTCTTCCCGAAATCTCTCGGGATTTATTGCATAGGTGAGAAATTCTCTCCTGTCGGGCCCTGGCACGTGGATTTTCCGTTGCTGTTGGTACGAGCGCCTTTGCTCTGTGTCTCTTCGTCGACACCTCTCGTCAAGCTTCCCAACAAACTCCAATGTCCACACTCTGTCATTCTTTGCTCTGGGGTACAGTATCTGCACATAATGTCGAATTAATTTAATTCTAGTGGGGTCAAGCTGTTTCTTGCCTAAAGATCCGCTACAGTTGTATTGCTTCCGTAAGTTTTCATGAGTAAATAGTTCAGGAAATAAGAGAACAAGCAATCGAGATGCGAAGTTGCCTATGGAAAGACTGCTTTCATATATGCTTTTAATCTGTTCTTTGTTCAACAGGTAATCCGGGACAGGCACATCAAAATCAGGAGGGGGAAAGTCAAGTTTGTCAAAATCTATGGGTACAAGCCAAATTTTTTTTGACCGTCTGCCAGGCTTTTCATATTCAAAACTGTCTTCCACTTTTATGATTGATACATCATCTGGTAAACTAGAAGAATCGTAACAGTCATCTCTCATCTGGTCACATTCACTTCCATCCATATATGTACTTTCAAGCTCATCATTTATTCGCTGAACACACTGCTGCAACCAGGCTTCTTCTTCTTGCACATCTGGAAAGTAAATTTCAGTGTATCTACGGATTATTTGAAGCCGATGAGGATCCAGCAGTTGTTTTCCAGAGTCCCCAAAGCAGCTGTACCTTTCAGCTAATTTTCTGTGATCGAAGAGTTCTGGAAACAGTCTGTGTAACAAGAAAACAGAAAACTCTCCTGGTGAAGAAGCTTCATCTAAAAATTCATTGAGATCCTGAGCATCCAGCATGTAATCAGAGGCAATGACATTACTCCTGTCCAAGGACAGAGCTTCTTCCTGCTCTTTATCCTCCATAAAATGAGAGGATTCGACCTGCTCAGTCTCATAAAAACTGGATGATTGCACATTCTGTTGACTGTTTTCCATTTCCCTTTGAGCCCAAAATCTATTGAAAAAATCATTGACTTGAGGCAAACACTCCAACTGCCACACAGCTGTATTCTTCACAGAAGGGTAACAAACTTCCACATAGTTACGAATAAGCTGCAGATGAAGAGATTCAAGTTTCCTTTTGTTGAGAAAGCCACATGCACTGCAGCTCCTGCCGAACTCATCGTCACTGAAGAGCTCTGGGAAGAGCTGCACGAGCAAGCGGCAAGCCAGGTCTCCACCTGATGTGCTTTGATCCATGATTTGTTTGAGTTCCGTAGAAGTCAGCTGGTACTCCGGGGGAGGCTTGAAGTCAGCAACAGACTCTGCTGGACTGACCTGCTTTTTAATTCTGCTAACCTCCAGAGACAACAGGTCAACTTTACTGTGAAGCTGAGTCATATTGGTATTGAGGGTGTTCAGTGTGTAAAACATTTTCTGTATCAAAGAATATATATTTGATTCTGAATCTGCTGTGGCTGCTGCTACCGCAATGGCTGTGGCCGAGTCTCTTTTGCGTTGATCGTTCAAAGTCCGAATTTGCGAGGGACTGCTGGGGTTGATTTTTTCAAACAACTCGAAAGAAGCAAACTGCTCTGCTCCTGGTGGGTTCTTCTTCTCTGTGATTTTGTGTGAGATGCCATAGAGAGGTTTCTTATACGACGGAGTGATTGTGTCACTGAAGGATTCTTCTTCACAGAGCCAAGTTACATTAGAATTCTTGTTCTTGTTTGGCTGCTCTGAGTTTACCTGAGTGGGTGAGCCAGCATCTCTGTTCCTCATGTTTGAAAGGGAGCCCTTCAAATGAATAAACACTGTATTAGTAATACTGTCTTAAAGATATTAGCTATAAATATGTGCTCCTTAAGCAGCCATTGTTACATAAATATGCGAAGTCAAATTTTCTCCAAGGGAGTTGTTGTGTTAAATAATAAAAAATAATAAATTCACTAGGAAAAATAAAAATACAGTAAAGTATTATTTAGATTTCCTTTTTATTTTCCTTTTTTTTGGCTCATGGCTTTCTCCATGGAATGGAAATGCAATAATAATTCTTAGTACTCTCTGCTCACAAAGCTCTAATTACTCCCCCAAATTAAGTATCATTAGGCTCCACCTTGCATATGAGGATCTTGGGTTGTAAAGAATTTGGGTGGCAACAAGTCAGCAACAGAGCCAAGAATAGCATCTAGATTTTCTGACTCCTAGTCCTGTGACCTTGCCATTGCCTCCAACAACTGCATTTAACATTCCAGTAGTCTCTTTAGGTTAGCTTTTGAAAATGTCTCAAAGGCTGTAAACTACAAAAAATATGCTTATTCTTTTTTTTTTTTAATTATTATTATGTAAAAGGTTTATATACACGTTTTTAAAAAAAACCTTTATAATGGTGCAGAGCTACTAAACAAATCCTAGAAATGTCTGAATTTTTAAAAGGTATTCTATGTAAATATTAAAAAAGTGGAAAGTACCTTGGTACAACATCTTTTTTAAAAGGAAGCCTAACAGAATATTTCTCTATCTCTGAAAGGCAAGGAAGTTTAGACTCACGGATTTCTAACTTTCTAAATTATTTAAATTATATAAATGTATATGATTTATAAATTGTATAAAACCAGTCATGAATTTTTAAGGACTTAATGTTCTCAATTATTTGTAATTATTCCTTATTGCCTGAAATTGGAACCAAGCAAAGTTGCTTTGACAACTCACAACAGATATGCAGGGCTTGGGTGATTTGGGGTTTTTTTGCCAAGACATGTATATTACAAATAATTCTTAAAAATTAAGCAGATACACAGAATCAAAATGCAACATACCGAATTCAAACATGAGAAAACACTCCACTTGTAAATGTTTCTATATTAAAATAATTTTCTTGGCTTGTTCTATAGAACATTAATTAGATAAAAAACTACAGAATTTGCATTCAAGTATTAAAATAAATGAAACACAGACTTCAGTGTCTGAGCTGACAGCCACAAGAAATTTGAAATTCTGGTGAAGACCCCATTATGTCCAACAACGAGGAACCTGAATTAAGGTTTCTTTCTTAAGAAACACAACTGTAACTCATGAAATCAATGTGGTCCCTATGTGTACTCACACTTGGCATCTGCTTACTGCAGTGACAAATTGAATCTAATTATTTTTTAATTTCTAATGCAATGTGTACTCAAAGGAGACTCAGAAAGAACAAGCTGGTTTCCACTCCAAGTTTAGAAACCAGCATTCAATTAAACCAAAGCTGTTTCCAAGTTCTGCTCTCACTCACATCACATTACTGTACATACGAAACCTTGTGTTTGCACATCCAAAGCTGTGTGGAGGGATGATGAAATGAAAATTTAATGCCAAGGCAATGTTTGTCAGTGTGCAGAATCCCTGGCTGTCATGGTGCCTAGGACACCTGACTTGCAAGTCACATTCAGAAGACTGTCCCACTCTAGTCCCACTCCAATAAAGCCAGAACAGCAACTGAACTGCAAGCAGACTGAAATCCACATTGCCCCCACCTAACTGCAGGGTCCTAAGCTGGGAATGAAGGTGTTATACAAAATCTGTACTTGTCAAAAGAAAATACTGAGGTAGTTCCAGGTGGTAACAGAGCTCTGCCACACACCTGAAAGCAGGCCATAAAAATCTCCACTGACAATAAGCACGATAATACTCCCCAGTCAGGCACCCAAACTGAATTATAAAGCTTTTTACTATTTTAGACCTTAAGAACAAGACATTTCTTACACAACCAGTGAGACCTACCACCTAAGCAGCTCTTTCATTAACACTCCTGTTAACTAAGAATATACCAAATGTTCCTTCAGAAACAGCATATAATTCTTTAAATTCCATCTATACTACTAAAATACCTTGCTACTGATAGCTTGCCACGGGCCACCAGGTATCTGTCAGTTCTCATTTGACCTCCTGCTGTTTATTTTCCCTAATTAATTATATAATAAAACTTGGCAATATGAGGGTAACTTCTGTTAATGTGCACCTCACACAGAAAGTCAGGCAAAATCAGTATTAAAACACATGTATTAAAGAACATGAATTCATTCTTTTGACAGTAAGATCATCAAAGTTTGCAGTCTCAGTTTTGGACACGGTGCTCTGGAGTTCATGCTAAGAACTACAGCAGTTTCAATGTGATGGCAGCTGGATTTTTGCCTTCACTAATGCAGCTCTCAATGGCCAGACCTGGCTGCCGGATGGATTTGCATTTCAGAATATTTGCATTTCAGAAACACACAGCCAGTGTTCTCCTAGCAGATTACAAAACATTTGGGCCTTAAAAACATTTAAGGATATTTTAGTTCAGATACATTCTCATTTTGTTTTCTTTTGCTTTTAATTACCTTGTCTATAGTTTCCATCTGGGAACAGCACCATCCACACTGTAAATGCATGGCTTTTGTAAATTCCCCAGTTTAACTAATTAGTTTTCTGTAACATTGATCTTTAAACATTCATGATTTTCTGATGATACTGCACCCATTTAAGATGATCAGTTCTAATGTACTGTCAAAAAAGAAGCAAAGATATTGTTCTTTGAGACTCAGTGTATATAAAACAGTGCTGCTTTTTATACTAGAATTGCACAGCAAGCTTTTATGTTCTAAACATTTTATGAACATTTGCGAAGTGCAGTATTTTGCAAAACATCAAACAATACAAAAAATTATGTAATAGTCTCTCACATTCTCTCTTGGAATTCTAAGCCAAGTTTTAAAAGTTGCTTAGTTATTGTTCTGTTCAATGCTTGAGTCCATTTATGACCTTTGTGATGCTTAATAAAAAAACTCTAAATATCTGTAAAAATACAGTGCGTAATATTCAAGCACGGGAGCAAAATATGAATAAAGACATGAACAAGAAACACAGATTCTTTCACACACATGAGAATGTGGAAAAGTCCTGCACACAACTTCTTTAAACTTAGTCTTCTACACATTGTTTTTTAAAAGAAAATCACAGAAAATTAATTCCTGATTATGAAGTGGCATTCAAAATTTTTTTAAAAGCGACGTCTTCCGATAAAAAGTGATTTGGTAATATAATTACCAGCCCAAAAGATGCACAGCTCTGTTTATATCATAGATAGATGCCTATGTGACGTGCAGTAAAAATATGCTACAAGCACAACATTGTTTTAATTAATTAAGATTTTTCCACTTTTTAAATAGAAATAGTTAATAAAGTCATCAATTAAAACAAAATATTGGTACTAGAGAAGTAATTAACTTTAAAAATGCTGTTAAGATTGAGGACAATTTCTGGTTGGTTATTTAACCAAACATGCTGATTCACTGGGGTCAGCCAAGAATGAATTTTTATCGTTATTACTGGGTCAACTTCTGATATTATAAATCCAAAGTTATAATTAATTTCGAATTAAATTTTAAAAGTTATTAATGGCAAACAGGAAAATGCAAAGCAAGCACAGTTCAGAGACCATTATAAAGCTCTTTTAAGAATCTGAATGTAAGGAAAACAATTGTAAAGAGAAAAAGAAAGGAAAAGAAAGAAACCGTGTAATAAGATTAAAACCTACCTACCACAGGCATTCAGGGGAAAAAAGCAGCCCTAAGAAGTCAGAGAGATGATAGTCAAGAAAAAGAACCACAGAGAACTATGGCTATAAAGGAGACATGAAATGTGCAAATACAACATGGAATAACTGGCTAGATAGCAAAAGAGCAGAAAAGGATACATGCATTAGGATAGGTCACAAACTAAATATAACCCAGGGCTTGAAGTTATTCAAAAGAGGATGAATTTGAATCTAGGTTATTTTAATAAAGGGCTGAGTGTGAAAAACAGGAGGTCATTATACTGCTCTAGAGGGTAGCAGGAGAGATGTGACTATCCAAAACCAGACACTAGTCTTTCTGGACTCTCAAATGGAATAACAAAAATATAAGGTGACTCCTGAAGAAAAGCTGAAAAACGGAGAATTTTAATCTCAGAAAGGAAGGACTGAGGGTGGACAATATCACATGAATTTTCCCGCATGCAGAAGATTTTTCTGGGAACAGATGATCATTGTTTTCCCCACTGAAAAGAACAAGGACAAAAAGAAACTTGCTCAGTTTCAGCAGAGGTTAATAAAAATCGACCACTGCCAAAGAGGTGAAACACAAGATCAGGATAATGGAAAAGACTGGGCATCTCCTTCAATGGCTAGAGAAACATCTGGATTGTCCCAAGTGAGATGCCACACTAGATGCTGTAATACTTTCCACTCTTTATGTGGCCGAAATCTTCTGCATCCCTGCAGTTTTATCCTTCAAATAATACACTAATTTATACTGGTCTCACTGACATTGAATCTTCATCACAGAAGAAAGAATTACAACCCTGATGCTACCACTCAGGATCCAGCTGAAGGACTGTGTGTCATGAGAGAAACTAATCAGAGTCATGCCCAGTTACTCCAATCACTGCCCCTCCCTATGTAAAAATATAAACTCTAGAAATGAATTAACCTATAGCTGTATTTTGTAAATATGATCACTCCCATGTTATTTAGAGAATACCCAGCCATGTGCAAACTGACTTATGATTAGCCACATTTGCAACAAACTCATTACCAATGCAAATTTAGCTAAAATTGAATTCAACTTATAGCAGCAGTGAATTTAGCCTAGGACATATGAACCAAAAAAATCACAGTCACGTAAAAAGAAGTCACCTCTTGCGCAAAGCGTCTCTTCTTCACGCTGGGTAAGGCATCCTGCTGGCCTCCTGACCCATCACAGCCAAGGGAGGTCTGTTTCCGTTTGCTGGAATCCTGTAGGCAAGTCACTGCACCATCCAGTGAGTGTTTCTCAGCAGATCTGGAAGTTACTGAGCAGTCTAGAGCTTCATCGTCATTTTCTGCTTCTACTTTCACATTTTTTTTAGGAATTTTTACTGAAAAAACAGAAGGTTTAGAAAGATAAAGCACCCTCTCCTTACTATAATGTTCTGTGGTTTGTTTCTTTTTATGAAAATGTGTTTTGAAGAACTTCATTATTTTTTATGATTTCTATGGTAAGTGTATATTGGGTCAACCTCAAAGTCAAATCATTCAGTTTTCCACTAAATGAGAATTTTTTCTGCAAAGAAGAATCTGAAGTATTAACAAGTAATGTTACAGGAGGAAGAGTTTTTTGAAGGAGAGGAAGGATGTAGAGCAGAAATAATAACTAATAAAGATAATGCTCTACTTTAGATAACTTAATGTAATTGTCTTGATCCAACTGCATTCTTTATTAGGTGACAAATGTTTTAAATCAACAAGCATTTTTGCCTGATCAAAAATGATACAAAATATAATATTTTACCTTCATCATCATCAGTGATTTCAGCTGAATTCATCTTCTATCTCACTAAAGACGAAAATAAAAATACAAAAATAATTATCAGCATCTTCTGGAATCAGGAAATATCTACTTCTAATTTATAAGAATTGAATTAACAGCCCACAGACAAATCTCAGTCTTTCTAGTATGTATGTTTGTAATAACTAGTTATTTTCTGTAACTTTCATTGCTATCTATCATGCAAACTACATTGTTGATAACATACAGCAAGTAGGGAACCATTTAAAATTCTGTGTTGTTTTTCTAGTGTAGAGAAAAGTAAAAGTCATTCTAACCTTCTCTGCAAAGTGTCCTGGCAGTATATAAATGGAAGTTAACTGTATTAAAGTCTTCACCTTTACAAAATCACAATTATTATAGTCAAATGTTTTCATGTTGTCCTTGTGGTTGACACAAAGTCATCACAGAAAGAAAACTTATCATAAATAGTAACATACATGCCAGGGTAAGTTTTCATTTAAAGATCTTTGATATTTTGATATAAATTGCATCAATTCAAGCAGAATAATGCATCTAGATGTACAGTAAGTCCTTTTTCTCTGTCAGCCTCTAAATAATGTGTTTTTTGTAGGGAAAAGTAAATATATGTATTATGCTAGCATGATTTTAATGTTACTTCTCATGTGAAAAACCCAGCTGTATTTCTGTTTCCTTGAAAACTAATTCTGCAAGTTACTTGGGGGCAAACATCAATTTCTGGAACATATTCCTAAAAGATATTCTAAATCTTTGGAGATCTACAAAGCAAACAACTGAATCAGATATCCCTGACCCTTACAGGGCATGCAGCTGCAAACTGACACTCTCAACTGGTGACTGGCAAACTGTCATGCTCTGCTCCTGCTCCTCTACACACAACATTGTGCTTACCTGCTCCCAGAATATTATTGCTTTATTAGTGCAAGGCAATAAAACCAGCCCAGGAGTGAGAATTAATTAAATATAATTAAATTAATAACAGAGATGGGGAGAGAAGGACAGAGAATCTGTTGTGGAGGGAAAAACAGTCTGTACTTCTCTCCTGAATAATGTTGAATACGTTTTTGGTTTTTTTTTTACATCTCAAAATATTGTTTAAAAACTCTGTAAACACTTGAATGGTGTGTAGGGAATAATTTCAATTTGTAGGCGATTTGATGGCTGTAATGGTAACTATGGGGTTCCATTCTGGATTCGATTTTGTATGATTTACAATGGGTGGCACCTAAACAAAAGATGCAGAGATTTATAAAATCAGCTTATACTGGGCCACCCTTGAAGCCAAGACACTCTTTGATGCGCTGATCTTCCACATGGCCCCTATATACAGCCTTGTAAAGGGCATCCTCAAGGGGATAACACAAGATTGTCTTCATCATCACATATAAAAATAAGTCTCTCTCAGTTGGACATAGAGCTATTACAAACCCCTCGGATACTTACTCCTTTTACCCACCATAATTCCCTATTTCAGTACTTACATTTATGAATTGATTCACATATTAATTATGCCAGCTTAACAATACTATAATCATGTCACTTAAGCTTTTGCAAACTCTCTAGAGACATAACAGTGTGAAACAAAGTGGCCTGCACCAACTTCTAAACCCCCTGACAAGCCCTGATATGGGTTAATTCCAGGTTTTACTAACTCAATAATATTTATAGATTTAGACAAAACCACTACAGCTCTTCATGAAAAATCCTACAGCAGTGTATTTCTCGCAGCATCAAAAAGCTCTCCTGGACCTTAAGAAAATCACATAGTACTAACAGTTCGTATTTTGCCCTGATAATCCCACATACATTGACAGTCACAGCCTGGATCTTCCTTGGACTTTTCCATGCTGCACTAGGCTGGGCTCTGAGGGCTGTGGTACAAGACCAACACATGCCAGTGCTCAAGAAGTGTGACATATAGTCTTTTTTGCGAGGGCTGAGGTGACAGCAAGCAAATCTATTAATATCGCTACAGAACATTATAAAATGGAAATCAAAATGATTTTTCAGATAGTCCTGGACTGCTTCATCAGAGCAAAACAATAAAGAATGCTAAGCACAAAGCCAGAAGAGAAGACTAAAAGGTGGCAGTGGATGGAATAACACAAAATATTTAGGTGGGAATATATGGAATTATATTTTCTTTCTAATTTCTGCTATTACTATTATTCAAATAGGAAGAATACTTTAGAAGAATTCCTATTAGAGAATAAAATCCAGCTGAAAGGAGAAGATAAATAAGGATCTGAAGAGGCCCTCTCTAACACTGGAAAAAAGTGAAAAAGTGAAAATTAAAGCAAAGCAACAGTTAACTTTATGAAGGAAACAACATTAGGAAGATCAAAGCTGCCCTGAATTCACCTCAAATAACACTGAGTCAAAACATTGTTTCACAAATTTGAAATACAGTGTTAACTTTCGGGTTTCTTTTAATCTGAAAACTGGCAGAATACAATTAAAAGTGAATAGTCAAAATCAGCGTCACAACCAACGAGGCTTAGGAAGACTGTGTTCCATACCTGAGCTCTCTGGTGCCAAAAAAAATCACGAGCTCCAACTTTTTTTTATTTTGGGGAGCCCTAGTAATAATCTCTTTCCTTATCTAGTTTCCTGTCTTCTTTGTGAGATTCATAAGAACTCTGGTATTATGAGAAAATGAAGCACATCTAACAAGTACCAGCTTCTGCTAAGAGACAGGATTTAATTGTCCCTTTGATTTCCTGCCTTGCAGCTGCACCTGCTCCCTCGGTCAAGCATGGGTGCTCACCTTAACCTTCCATCTTGATAAACTGTCTTGAAACAACTCACTTCTTTTTTTCCAGGTTACTTTCCTTGTAATTCATAAAGGTAAAAGGCCCAGCTCAGGAGTATGCACAAGGTTTGGGCTGAAAGAGAGGAACTAAAACTCATACCAGCAAGCCACTGGCTTGGTTCAACTACTTCATGATACCTTATTTAATTCACCATCTTGCTCCAAATTTGGGTCACAGTAACTAGTGAGCCAACAAAGAGGCACCAATAGAGCAATTGCATCATCACTTCCATAGGAAATTAGGATTTAGGAAAGGGGGAAAGTCTGTCTATTCCTGAGCATGTCTGTGCATGCATGCCTGTGTATGTAAGATTAACAACAATTCTGTTGATTGTTTCAAGTCTGCTAAAAATAAAACTTTTCATATTCATTAAAATACTAATTGACATGCATCAGTACTTAGGAATAATAATTATTTTCTCTTTAAAAGAGGTAGCAATGTCAAAGTCTGTTTTCAGGTAGCATTCTGGCCCAGACTGTGAGAATAAGCAAAGCTGGAATAAGAAAACAGTCTAAAAGATCTTGGGGCAAAATACTACAAAAAGCAATTGAGTAAGAAATACATACAGTAAAGCAAATATTCAACAGTTGTTTCTTGTCACGTTGAGTATACAAAACACATTTCAATCTTATATGTATTTTTTTCAAAACATAAGATAAATATACTTATCGTCCTCAGCCTAATAATTACTCAGTGCTATCTAGAGGAGACCTGTAAGTTACTTCTAGGAAAGAGTGAACACTCTGTGCTGAAGTTGGGTGGGTGCCCACGCCTGCCTGTGAAACAGCAGAGCAACCAGTCTTGGCAGCTTTATCTTGCTGGGATACAGACAGATGCTGCACTGCATCCTGTTTTCTGTGAATCCTCTGGAAGAAAGATTCCAAAACAAACTAAACACCTACAGCAGCAGCTACGTCAACAGCCAGATCCAAGAGAGTAGGGAAAGAAAAGGGGTCCTGGCACACCTTGTCTGTCACTTTTGCACAAATTCCCTTCCCATAGACACTGGTCTCCCTTCTCATCAGACTAGGCAATGAACAAGGCAGTTCAATGAAGGGACTTAACACTCCCTACTTCAACTACTTTTGCTTAGACATCTGCCTCTATTCCAAAAATGTACCAGGTCTTGACACTTAACTGCACTCTTGTATCATTTTGGTAACGGCATTCCAACATTGGAATGGTACTACCCATGGTTAACAGGGAAGCTCAATGCATAGGGCAGTGCTGGGAGTTCCAAAGTACAGAAGAACACCTTAAAAACAAGGTTTTGAAACGTCTGTGCTTTTAGTGTTAACAACCACCCCAATACTGCTTTTGTAGAACAAAACATACGATCCATTTACCAAAATATGCACCTACCCAAAATACGCACTTGAAGACCTAAGGATTTAAAGCACTGGGGTACAACAGATTTTATGAGTAAGGGAGGAAATTGCAACTCATACTCGGAATGTATTTCAGTCTCATATCATCTAGTATAATGCATATTGCTACTTGAAGTATCATAAAGGTGTACCTAGTTATTGATACACAAAACAAAATTGAATCCATCTGATTCCTAAGTTAAATCTTTCCATAATGTGCATTCTCCTCCTTCTGTTTACCACCTAACAATTACTTGTGTGTTTGCCTTAAAGGATGCTTTCCTGACCCCTCTTACCATTTTGACCATTATAAAAGCACAATGCAGAGAGAAAAGATCCTGCTTATAATGTAAGATGAAGGCACTTCTCTGCCTTTGCAATCATTTTTAAAGAAAGCCTGACTGATTACTTTCACATCCTGGCTTAAAAATGGAATGAAAAAATTCCACCAGAAAAAAACACTGCTGTTCTGCTGTTTGCTACTAAAGAAGTAACTCTTTAGTCTCTGAACTCCCATATCTAGCGTACTAAATTTTGAAAAATGAACCACATAGGAAAGTATAAAACTCTACACATGCTGCATGTGGAAAGCAATTTGGATTTCATCAAACTTGTTAATGGTAATCATAAATTAAAATTAATAATTGCTTTAAACAAGATACTAAATAATAACAACAACAATAATGATGATTATCAGTTTTATAGAAGCTTGCTGTTTAGGATTTAAATGTCCTGCATAACATTGTACTGTTCACTAATGCAAGGTAAATGTGTAGAAGTTGTTTCTTGGATGCACATTGTCCCACTAAGTATTTCACCTTCTTCATTTTGGTTGCAGAAATGTCCCTAATTCTTCATTATTGACTCATGAATGTTAATAAAAACACAGGGATTGAGACATTGTGTATTAAGTTTATTCCCTTTAAAGCCTCACGGTGGTACATTGCTTCACATATAAAACTCAGGTCATAATGAAAAGTGTTCTTGAGCGTTGTTTCTGAAGAGGTCAACTGTTCTTTTACATTTCGGGCAAATGTTAACACATACATGTTTGCTAGTAACATTAAATATGTGTTTGATAACATATGTGGATAAACTGCTCAGTTTCCTTATCTTTCAGTCTCTGCTGAAAGATACAACATCCCTCTTACACCATCGGTATCCTAATAAAGTTGAATAAATGAGAGGAACCCACGCGCACACACACAAAAAAGCTGATTTTTTAAGGAGATGAGACTAGGTAAATTTTACAAGATGTGTACATTGAACTGCTGTTTAACAGCCAAAATTAGCACCTCCTCTTATACATATCATCCTGTAACAGGACTTTATCACAAAATTGCAATGGTATCACATTGCAAAATTAGAGTATGATTTATCCAGAGTCAATCAAAACCACTATACATATAGTCATTCTCAGCAAATGACAATGATTAATCAATTAATCTCAGCAAACACTCAAGTATCTGAGATCCTGCTCCCTGTCTCTGAGTCTCTGCCTGTATTTCATAACAAGCACTGGGCAAACCAATGCTTCCCATGGGAAGTCCAGAGCCTTGAAAGCTGCTGTGGGCAGGTGGAAGCAGTCCTGTGTCCACACAGCAGGTGAGCAGAGGGCTGCTCTAATTGCCTGGCAGTGGGGTGGAACTCTGTCCCTCATGACGTTTTAGAAGACTCATTCCTACGGAATTAGCTAGAAATAATGAGAGGAAACAATTCTCAACACCCAGCTCTACAGTGCCAGAGTCAAAAAGGACTGGAGGCGTGTGCCCTCTGCTCAGGCTGCCCAGGAGCGGCCTCCTGTTCCGGGTGCGTGCTGCTTTCCAGGCTGTCTCTTAAAAAGCTCTCCTGCTGGGCTGAGAAGCAAACCTAGAGAACTGTGAGTTCTGCGTTCTGCTTTGGGAGCCAAGTAATCTGCAGCTTTTATTTCCTAGCTGAAGCACTGGGTTCAATAATTTCAATATTGCAATTATCCTCGGGGTAGATTTGATTCCTCCAATTTGTAAAAAACAATGCAACTCAAATTCAATTCAACTAAATTAAGCATAAATACCACTCCAAGACTGAGCCAGAAAATGTATTTCTTAGAGGCAATGGTTGCCTCTTGTTCAGATCTATGGGCCAGTGATTTGACTTCAATTTTTACATAATTTTGACAAGGCCCTATAAATTTCAAAGAAGCAGAGAACTGAAGAAGTCACCACCTTAATAAAAAAATCTCTACCAAACAAAAAACAGCTAACTTATTTGAAACTGAACACCCATCTTAAAGAAACTGAGATCTGAATGTTCCCTCATTTAACTGACAAAGAGCAAAATGCAAGTAGACACTACATAAAATACTAAAAGCAAATGCTTTCTATTCTATCCATTTTGAGGTAGTAGGGTGCTGCAGCGTTATTTCTCAATAATATTTGTTCTTGACATCCAGTATTGATGCTAGTAATACTAGGTACTGTGGAAAACAGTATTCCAACATTATAAGCATTCTGACTACAAATACATAAACAGTAAGTTTTAAAACTACAAACAAAAAGATTTTTAGCAACCAGCAGATATTGTTGGAAGCACTACTCTTGTGGACAATAAAAATCTCTATACTTAAGACCTCTTTTGCTGTGGAGCAGCATGTGAAGCCTCCACTGAAGCCAGACTGCAACAAGGACATTTTTCCAGCAGGACTTAGCAGGCATGTTCTTAATTTGGTCTTCCATATTTTGTTTTAATTAAGTTCAATATGCAAATTAAATTTTTTTTAAAAAAAAAATGCAAAATCACTCTTCTCAGTTTTCTCACAATTTGCCTAAAACTGAAGTTGTCTCAATCAGTCCTCTGTACTTTTACCAAACAGCAATTTAATCTTGCAGGGGTCAGCAAAACACTAACCTGGTTTATTTCCATCGGGAAAACATGAATTTGTCTTTTCTTCAATCACGTGTTTTCCACTGGTCTATTAAAAACATTTTGCTTTCCTCTCTCCCCTCTCACGCTGCTATTACTTTACAATACTGTTCCATGTGAAATTTGTGCAGTTTAAATTCCCCTCCAAACGGCATTCAACTTTCGTTTCTTTTTATCCACTGAACTTACCTAAACTATGAAAACACTTAGCAAAGATAAAAATTCAGTTGGTCAAATGCTGAGTTTCATTTAGCAGGAGAGAAGAAGGAAATGCACCATCATATATGGGTAATTATTTGTTTTATGAGATGCAAATCATTCAAAGTTGGAAACTGGGAAAAGGTTCCTCTTGCCCTGCTTAGATGTCTCTGCCCCCTGGGTCAGGCATACACTGTGTTCAGAGGTGGCAGCGACAAACCCTACTCACACTCCAACCCAAAAAAACTCTGGGACTGCGTCAACGCTATGTGGGAGCCGTCACATGGCTGCTGGCCTTTCGCCGGCTCGCATTCTGCTGGTTCAGAGTTTGTTCCCTTCTATTTACAAAGGGCTGTGTGGATACACCGCAGGGAAAACTGGGGTAGAGGCGGCGGGCGACCAGCGCAGGGGTGCGGGCGGTGACCTGGGGGCAGATGACCGGGGCAGGGGCGGCCCGTTCCCCCGCACTGCCCTTCACCGGGCCCCTCGGAGCGCGACCCAGCAAGGACCGGCACGAATTCCAGCCCAACCACCCGCCGTGTACGACAGAACAGGAGGGACCCTGACCCCGACCCTGGCTGCCGGGAGACGCGTGGCCCCGCGAAGCCCCGGGGCGGTGCCCGGCCGGTGCCGGTGCCCGGCAGCGCGCGCCCGGCCGGGGCTCCCCCACGCGCCCACCGAG